>OFHU01000943.1:160000-838617 GCA_900245905.1 Lacerta viridis | reverse complement strand
GGTTAGAAGTTTCTTAGTTACTTCCCTGGCCTTTTCAGTCCGTGTTGGGAACGCCTCTACCCATCCGGTCAGCGTACAAACAAACACTAGCAGATATTTGCAAGTCCTTGCAGGTGGCAACTCAGTAAAATCCACAATCAGATTCTCCATAGGGCTGTATCCCACATGTTGTACACCCGGTGGGGGTTGCATTCCTTGCTTGGGGTTGTTTTTGGCACAAAGGATACACCTCTGGGAGATAGCAGCAGTTAATTGTGAGAGGTTAGGCACATACAATTTTCTCCCGAGATGTTCCCTAGCAGCAGTGCCACCCAAGTGTGTGGACTCATGGTAGTTTCTCACAATTTTGCTGGCCAAGTGTTGAGGCACGAACACTCGGTTGTCTGGGAGGAGTAGCCATCCATCTTGCAGTCGGGCTCCCTCCTGTTGTGCCCATTCTTGCTCTTCAGGAGAATAGTGAGGTTCCAAGTCTTCAGTGGATATTTCTGGGATGAGTGCAGCCACGGTTGAAGGTGGTGATTGCATAGCTGCTTCTCGGGCAGCCTTGTCTGCCTTATGGTTGCCTCTGGTGACCAAATCCTTGCCTCGCCCATGTCCTTTGCAATGCATTACAGCAATCCTCTCAGGGGCCCACACTGCCTCTAATAGACTTTCCACTTCTTGTCCATACTTCAAGGCTTTTCCATGGGCTCCTATCAAACCTCTTTCCTTCCATAGAGCTCCATGCGCATGCAGGGTTAAGAAGGCATACTTTGAATCTGTATATATATTCGCCTTACATCCAGCTGCCAATTGCAGGGCTCTAGTGAGTGCAATTATTTCGGCCTTCTGGGCAGAGGTTCCCGGTTGCAGAGCTTCTGCCTCTACAATCTCATCGTTGGTCACCACAGCATACCCAGCCCTCCTAACGCCATTGGATACAAAGCTACTCCCATCTGTGTAATATACAACATCAGGATCTTTCAGGGGTTCATCCTTCAAGTCTGGTCTGCTGGAGTAGACTTCGTCCATCACCTGGAGACAATCATGGTGTTCTATCTCCTCGTCATCTGGTAGGGGCATCAGGGTGGCGGGGTTAAGGGTATTCACCACTCTTAGGTGCACTCTTGGGTTTTCACACAGCAGGCCCTGGTATTGGGCCATTCGGGGGTTTGTCAGCCAGTAGCTCCCTTTGTACTCCATGAGGGTGAGAACAGCATGGGGTACATTTACATACATTTCTTGGCCAAAGGTGAATTTATCTGCTTCTGTCACCAAGACTGCAGTGGCTGCCACTGATCTCAGACAGGGTGGCCATCCTTTAGCCGTTGGGTCCAGTTGCTTTGAAAGATAAGCTACAGGCCGATTCCAGCTTCCTAGCTTCTGAGTCAAAACTCCAGCTGCCACGCCATTCTGCTCATGCACATACAGTTGGAAGGGCTTCTCTGGGTTTGGCAGCCCCAAGGCCGGAGCCTCCATTAGGCATTTCTTAATAGTCTCAAAAGCCTCTTGCTGCTCTGGTCCCCACACAAAAGGGTCTTTCTCCTTTCCCCTGGTACTCTCGTTTAGAGGTTTTGCTATTATGCTGAATCCTGGTATCCAAATTCTACACCATCCTGCTGCTCCTAGAAAACCCCGCAACTGTTTTCTAGTCGTGGGCCTTCTTATAAGACATATGGCTTCTTTCCTCTCTGGTCTCAAAGCCCTTTGCTGGTGTGACACATTATAGCCTAGATACTGCACTTCTTCCAAGCACAGTTGTGCTTTTTTCCGGGAGACTTTGTATCCTGCCTCCCACAACAAATGTAATAACTCCTCAGTGCCCTCTTTACATGTTCTAAAGTCTTTTGCTGCCAGAATCAAATCATCAACGTACTGTAGCAGAACCTTTTCCCCAGGCACTGAGGGGTATTTAGACAAGTCCTTGGCTAGTGCCGTGCCAAATAGGGTTGGGGAGTTCTTGAAACCCTGTGGTAGCCTGGTCCAAGTTAACTGTCCTTTGGCTCCCGTCAGTGGATCCTCCCACTGGAAAGCGAATATGGGTTGGCTTTGTGGTGCCAGCCGGCAACAAAAGAATGCGTCTTTCAGGTCTAACACCGTGAAGAATCGAGCTTCGGGTGGAATCAAACTCAACAGGGTGTACGGGTTGGGTACATTAGGGTGTAGGGTCTCTATGGCCTGGTTCACACTTCTAAGGTCCTGTACCGGACGAAACTCGTTTCCTGGGCCTGGCTTTTTGATGGGCAACAATGGGCTATTCCATTCAGATTGGCAGGGTTTGAGTAAGCCAAATTGTAACAATCGGTCTAGATGTTTTTGGATTCCCTCCGCTGCTCGTCTCGGTATAGGGTACTGTCTTACAGCGACTGGCGTCGCTGATGGCTTCACTCTAACAATTATGGGTGGAATATTCTTAGCCATTCCTGGGGGGTTGTCTTCTGCCCACACCCCTGGTGGGGCTTGGAGTGTGGTTTCTGGTATTTGTTCTATTACTTCAGCAAGGGTAGTTGGGCGGCCTATGTACGCCAGATATTTCCAGGACTGTTCTCTGGGCACTGTGATCGTCATTATGCCTGCTGCCTGTGGGGGCAATTTCAATTCTGGTCCTTTGGGGGTGAAAGCGATTTGGGCTTGCAACTTGGTGAGAACGTCCCTTCCCAGCAATGGCACTGGGCACTCTGGTATGTACAAGAATTGGTGGGTGAGGTGATGTCCTCCAACTTGGCACTCTAATGGTTGTAAGAACGGTTTTCGGGACCGATCCCCTGTGGCCCCTACAATATTTACTGACTCTTGGCTTTCAGGCTGTACAGGTTTGGTTATAACAGAGTATTGGGCCCCAGTATCGATCATAAAGTCCATAATGCGGCCTCCCAATTTCACCCTGACCATAGGTTCTCGGAGGCCTAAATTGAGAGAAGAACCCGGTCCTGCCTAATCATGATACTCCTCCATGCCTGCAAGGCCCACGAAATCTCTCCTGTCTGGTCCTCTGGCATATCTTCCTCCAAACACTCCTCCTCTTTGTCCTCTTTGTTCCCTCTGTCCTCCTTCCATCCTGCCCGCCTGATTCTGGGGGCATTGCCGTCTCCAATGTCCATCCTTCTTACATATCGCACACTGGTTCCTTCCAAGCGGCTGGCCTCTTCCCCGGCCTCTACCTCTTGTCTCTGGGCCCCTCTGGCCCTCCCGAGTCGCCGGTTCCCCTTGGGCCAAAGCCGCCGCCATAACTGCCGCCTTCTCCTTCATCCACTTCCTCTTTTCCTTCTTCTCCTCCTCCCCTCTATAGTCATACACTCGCTGGGCAATTGCCATCAATTCACTCCGGGACTTTCCTTGAAACCCATCCTGCTTTTGTATCTTTGTCCTTATATCTTTAGTGGATTGTGCGATAAATGAGCTATTGACCATCGCCGCATACTCGGGGAGGTCGGGGTCAAATGGAGTCCAGATTCTATAGGCTTCCATTAACCGTTCCAGAAAATCCCCAGGGCTCTCATCTGCCTTCTGGGTCACAGCCGAGACCTTGGACAGGTCTGTTGGCTTCCTAGCTGCCCTTCGGATACCTTGTAGGAGAGTTTCCCTATATGCTTTTAGGGCGTTTCGGTCTCCATCATTGTTTGCGTTCCATTTGGGATCAGACGATGGATATCGAGTGGGCCAATCTGTTTCTAACACTCTCTGTTCCTTCAAGTGTTCTAATGCTTGTTGATCTATCCTCCTTCTTTCCTCTGTGGTAAAAAGGGTATTCAGCAACTGCTGGCAATCTGGCCAGGTTGGTTCGTGGGCAGCGAAGATAGATGCCATTAAATCCACCATAGCTTTAGGTTTTTCACTAAAGGGTGGTGTGTGTACCTTCCAATTCATCAAATCTGTGGTGGTAAAGGGAACATACTGCATGGTGTACGTCCGGGGTGGGGCATTGGCGCCAGGTGGGGGCGGATTGTCCCATACCACCCGAAGGGGGGCAATTAGGTCTTCTGGTGGTGCTTCCTTGCACCTTTTTGCATAGTCTTTCAGTGCCTGATTACGGGCCCTGCTGTAGGCTGCCGCTGCCTTTTTATGTTTGGGATTGGAGGTCCTATATTGGCTTATCTTTTCCCTTAATTCTCTGAGATCTGGGTATATTTCTTCCAGGGTTTGGGTGTTAGGGACCTTCACCCTATTCTCCTGTCCCCCTTCTGCCCCAGCCGGTGGGTCTGCGTTCTGGGGCTGTTGTACTGGGGGCGCATAAGGGGGTGGCCGCGGAACCATAAGCTCCTCTTCCTGACTGTCCAGTATGGGTGGGTGTTTTGCTAACTTCTGTATACTGCAGATCTTTGCCCTCGGTGGCGTTTTTCTGCATCTTTGCAACCACGGGGGGTTATCATCTACAGCCGCCTTCCAGGTGGAGATGTATGGGATCTGGTCTGGATGATTGTCAATTATAGTCCGCCATAAGGGATTGATGAGGTTCTCATCAAAGCTTCCCTCGGAGGGCCAGCCTGTACCCTGTGTTGGCCAGTCTACTTCACACAGGGATCGTAGGCGTCCTTTCCTCAACGGGAATCCCCAATCGTCGCCCTCTGTGGCTTCCTTCCAATGGTCCAGAAAACACTGGAGGGGAGTCCCTTTGCTGGACCCTCCTCCCATCCTGGGCTGCTGAGGTACTCCGCTCCTACCAGGGTACAATCACACACCTTTCTCCGCGTCCTGTTAGTGGCCAGGTGAGCTCGCGCTACCTGAAACCGCACCTCGGGACCACACGTCGCTTGGCTAGTGGCACTAACGCCCCGGCCTCTCATGCATACACACAATCACTGGAGTACCTTATTCACACACCACACACATATACCTCCCAAAGTTTTTCCCCTTTTGTCCTTTCTTGCCTACCTACACATATCTATGTATCTACCTGTCCTACCTGTCCTACCTCTGCGTATATGGGTTCGCCAGAGGACCCCTTACCTGCTGGCTAATACCATACGCTGGGGAGTGATCAAGTCCCCCTTCCTCTAATTAATATAGAGGGTCAGTACTCACCAAAAGCCGGCTGTCTTCCCTGTCTCCCCGGTTCTTTGTCCGTTGCCACTCCTTGCAGGGCGGAGGGGGGGTCAAGATGCCTTCTGATCCCTTCCAACTCTTAAGACTGAGGTGGTGCGCGCAAGGTCACAGGGCTGTTGACCAGCACCTGCCGCCCTGCCTGGGAGGCAAAGGGGGCTGCCTCTGGTCGAGGGCTTAAGGCCCGATCCGAGTCCTTGACGGCACCAGAAATGTTACGCCTGTATGCCTTGACCCAATAAGACCAGAAGAAAGATTCAGGCAGCAAAGTTTCCAAAAGCAAAGTTTCTTTATTGCAATAAGGTACATTCAGTAAGCAAAAGGCGAATGCACACCCCACCTCCTGTGGGGCAAGCTTAAGTACTCTCCTATGACATAGCAAAGCTCCTCCTAAATCCCTCCTCCTGGCCTATCAGAACTAATATTATAATACTGCGTTAGCAAATCAGAACATTTCCTTTGTCCGGCTGCCTTTGTCTGTTTCAAGCTGCTTTAGCCGCCAGGAGGTGCTATATGCTATTATTTCAGTGCCTAAATGCCTAGCCGTTGACCCCCAACTGCACCTGGGACCTTATTTTGGCTTCTGCTGATGTTCACAGGAAATGGCTCGGTCACAGGGTGAGTTGTGGTTAGCTCTTACCGTGAAACCAGACAGAGTGTGGAAAAGAGGAAGTCTGTGGTCGGCCGTTTACTGGCATTCTGCTGAACTGCTGAACTGCTGAAACTGCTGATATGTCTAAAAAAGCTGCAGTGTTAAGCTTTAGCTAGAGTGAGCAAAACTGCATCTTCTAAAATGGAATCAGAGTGAAGCTGCATCTAAAATGGGGTTCTGTGGCTCTTTCTACCTACCCTCTGGTACCTTGGTGCCTCAGTAACCGAAAAGTACGCAACCCGGACAAGCGCGCGAAAAACCCGGAAGTAGTGGTTTGCGCATGAGCGGGAAGGGAAATGGCGTTTCTGTGCGCTGCTCTGGTTCAGCAGAAGCGGCTTTGTCATGCTGGCCCCATGACCCGGAAGCTGTATGCTGGTTCCCTCGGCCAGTAACACAAGATGAGCACCGCAACTCCAGAGTCGGACACAACTGGACCTAATGGTCAGGGGTCCCTTTACCTTTACCTTTAAGCAGATAAGAGGGACAGGAGACTCTCAGATACTGGAAATGTACTGCTGTTGCCATGGGTGACAGGGCAAAAGTTAGACCATGGCTTTGGAGGGGATTCTTGGC
The DNA here is from genome assembly GCA_900245905.1 of Lacerta viridis. Taxonomy (NCBI): domain Eukaryota; kingdom Metazoa; phylum Chordata; class Lepidosauria; order Squamata; family Lacertidae; genus Lacerta; species Lacerta viridis. The sequence continues at coordinate 832,373 of OFHU01000943.1, read as the reverse complement.
AGGGATATTTCCCCACTTTACCTATCAGTGGAACCTCCCCTGATGGAAAGAGATGGATTGTTCCACTAACGAAACCCACGTCAAAATTAAGAGTGAAAAGGACATTGTTTGTTTGTTCCTGCTTCATTCTCCTGCCCTTCCTTTCTCCCCTCCCTGAAATGTATAGTAGTCAAATATGCACATTATCCTAAATCTTTGGCCTACTTATTTCCTGAACAGTTCCCACAAAGTTGAAAGGAGTAATCACCTATATTAGAGATGGTCTCCACGGAGCTGTAAAAGTCAAATTGGAAACAAGAGCACGGCTCATCCTATCAGCCTTGAGGTAATTTGGTTTAATCACAAAAGGAGACACTGTCTAAACGCAGAATGATTTCCAGCCCACCAGTGGCGAAGGAGACCCATTCCCTCAGGGTTCGTGGAAGCAAATGAAAAACGTTGAATGGGGCTCTGTGCCAAAACAACCTCTTTTTTAACATCTCCTCTCAAAATACTGAATATTCCTAGTAGTTCACAGGTATTCTGGTAATCCTAAAAAAGGGTTTGGTTTTGTTCAGAACTGAATGGCAACCTTTGGTTGCTTGCACAGCCTGAACTGAAACTGCCCAACAGTTAGGGATAAGCAAATCTGTCAGTTTTGGTTGCTCTCAGTATCTCGTTTTTCCAAACTTAAGCTCAGTTCTCCACATTTCCAAAGCTGCTTTCAATCTCTGTGTGAAATTCTCCCAATGCACACATTTTCATACACAATTTTCCCGCCTGTTGTAATTCCTTCTTTGTTATTTTCACCAATATTTGCATTTTTATGCACACTTCACCTGAGTGTTAACGTTTAGTCCAGGGGTAGGCAACCTAAGGCCCGGGGGCCAGATGCGGCCCAATCGCCTTCTCAATCCCGCCTGCAGACGGTCCAGGAATCCGTGTGTTTTTACATGAGTAGAATGTGTGCTTTTATTTAAAATGCATCTCTGGGTTATTTGTGGGGCATAGGAATTTGTTCATTCCCCCCCCCCCAAATATAGTCCAGCCCACCACATGGTCTGAGGGATGGTAGACCAGCCCTGGCTGGAAAAGGTTGCTGACCCCTGGTTTAGTCTTATTATAAGTTAAAGTCTGCTGCAACTGGATTTCTTATGGACAGTGCCAATCCTGAATGTATTGATTTGTGACCATTATGCTCATTTGCCTTCAGTAGCAGTAAAGCTCTGCTGGATGAAATACAATTGCCTCTGGTCTAATTTTGGGGAATCCTGCAACGTGTTTCAGTTTTTACTCTGCTAACTATACACTGGAATCTGCTCTGGATCAATATAGTGATACCTTGGTTCTCAAACTTAATCCGTTCCGGAAGTCTGTTCCAAAATCAAAGCGTTCCAAAACCAAGGTGCGCTTTCCCATAGAAAGTAATGCAAAATGGATTAATCTGTTCCAGACTTTTAAAAACAACCCCTAAAACAGCAATTTAACATGAATTTTACTATCTAACGAGACCATTGATCCATAAAATGAAAGCAATAAACAATGTACTGCAGTCACACAATCAATCAATCAATCAATCAATCTGTAGCTGAACTGGGATCCACACAGTCACAAAAACAAAACAAAGAAGCTTTATGCAAAATAAATAGCAAAAACAGACAGACGTCAGCGTAACACTAAAAACGGAATTGTGGCACTCAAAACGGAAGTGTGGCACTCAAAACGGAGCACATTCGGCTTCTGAAGAAAAGTTTGCAAACTGGAACACTTACTTCCGGGTTTGCAGTGTTTGGGTTCCAAGTTGTTTGAGTACCAAGGCGTTTGAGAACCAAGGTACCAATGTATTGAGTAGAATTCCATGACAGTCCCTATTTTCATTGAATAAATAATAGATTCTAGTCACAAGATGCTCGAGAGCCAAGGTACGACTGTACCAGGGTGTGGAGAACCTGGTGTCCTCCATATGTGGTCGAGCTACAACTCCTATCATCCCTGGCCATTGGCCACGCTGGCTGGAGCTGACAGAAGGGCAAGCCCATTTGGAGGGCTATTACAGTGGTACCTTGGTTCTCAAACTTAATCCATTCCAGGAGTCCGTTCCAAAACCAAAGCGTTCCAAAACCAAGGCACACTGTGCAATAGAAAGTAATGCAAAATGGATTAATCCATTCCAGACTTTTAAAAACAACCCCTAAAACAGCAATTTAACATGAATTTTACTATCTAACGAGACCATTGATCCATAAAATGAAAGCAATAACAATGTACTGCAGTCACACAATCAATCAAAGTAGCTGAACTGGGTTCCACGCAGTCACAGAAACAAAACAAAAAAATCTGCAAAAACACAAAATAAATAGCAAAAATGGACAGACCTCAGCGTAACACTCAAAATGGAACTGTGGCGCTCAAAATGGAGCATCTTTGGCTTCTGAAAAATGTCTGCAAACCGGAAAACTTATCTCCAGGTTTGCAGTGTTTGGGTTCCAAGTTGTTTGAGTACCAAGGCGTTTGAGAACCAAGGCACCAATGTATTGAGCAGAATTCCATGACAGTCCCTATTTTCATTGGATAAATGTTGGAATGTCCCGAGCAACAAGGATGCTAGGTTGGCCTCAACTAGGGCCAGGGCCTTCTCAGTATTGGCCCCGACTTGGTGGAACAGTCTATCACAAGAGACCAGGGCCCTGCGGGATTTGGCATCTTTCCGCAGGGCCTGCAAGACGGAGCTGTTCCACCTGGCCTTTGGGTTGGTTTCTGTTTGATATTTATGCTTCATTCTTTTATTGGTGGGTTATTTGAAAATGAGACTGCAGTTTTAATATTGAATTTTTAAATTTGTATTTTAATCTGTTATTTTAAATTGATTGTGTTTATGTTTTTGCTGTGATTTTAATTAGTGTTAGCCGCCCTGAGCCCGGTTTTTGGCTGGGAAGGGCGGGGTATAAATAAAAAATTATTATTATTATTATTATTATTATTATTATTATTATTATTATTAATGTTGCACTCAGCTCCTACTTATGGGCTTCCCATGGACAACTGGCTGGCCAATGTAATAGCAGAATGCTGGACTAGATGGGACCCTGGCCTGACCCTGCAGGCCTTTTCTTATCTTCGTAAGAAATTTTCTCTTCACTGCTGGGGATGGGTTGCCAAAGAAAGGCAGCTGTGTTTGTTTAAAGTAGGTGTATGTGTGTGTGCACGCACACACTCATGATGAAAGCAGTTTCTAGTATTTCAAAAGTCCACGGTATGCAGAAAATGGGCTCTTTGCCAAATGGGAATTGAAACGAGTCTACGTATTACACTATTTGCCTTAGAAGAAATTAATTTTCAGCTAGAAGCAGATAGGCTTATTTAATATTTATCTTTAGCTGCAGGAAGATGAATCTATTATTTTATAAGTTTATTTTGAGGGGGTATTTTTTCCCGTCTCTCTCTCTTTTTCTCTCCGCGTGGACTTCTCAGCTGTTAGGTTCCTGTAGGAGGCACTGAGGTATTCTTACCTGAACTGGGTTAAAAAAAATAAAAATAAAAACTGCAACGCATAGATTCTAACACAGGTTGCGGGCCGCAAGCATTCTCCCCCAGCTTGACAAAAATAATAAATTAAATCTGTACGCTTCAAAGTCTCCAAGGTGATCAGAAGTTTAACAAATGAGAATGGGAGACAGGAAGGACAGCAAAATATCCTCAACACCCTGCTGTCCTCGGTTTACTTAGCTGCAAAGTTAATGTATTTCCAGCACTGAAACAAAGCAAACGAAAACCAAAGGGTGCCCTAACGTGACTGATTTAGTGCTAGTGAAAGCAGGGACAGAAACCCACAAGCAGTGCATAGTCATTATGGCTAGTAGCCATTGACAATATTCTCCCCATGATTTTTTCTAATTATTCCTGGATTGCAGGGTGTTGGACTAGATGACCCTTGGGGGTCCCTTCCAACTACAATTTTATTATTCTACGATTCTAATTGTTTCAAATATTTTTGAATGTTTTAAATAGCTGTTCTTCGCTGTTTATAATTACTGGTGGTTTCGTTGTTTTGTTCATTTTGGAAACTTCTTTGAGGGTTTATTGCAATCAAACGTTTTAGAACTTTTGTGAAATCAAATACATTATTATTATTACTACAGGTAGGTAGCCGTGTTGGTCTGCCATAGTCAAAACAAAAAATAAAATAAAATAAAAAATCCTTCCAGTAGCACCTTAGAGACCAACTAAGTTTGTTCTTGGTATGAGCTTTCGTGTGCATGCACACTTCTTCAGATACACGGAAGTATGGAAAGCACCACATTGAGCTGCATGAAATGGAAGTCCATCAACTGTGTATCTGAAGAAGATCTCCAAGGTCCACCTTTATGCAGTCAAAACAGCAGCATCCACACGCAACAGAAAAATATCAACAGGCTTCTGGAAAACAATAAAGTCTGCAAAAGTAGAAAAACCCAGGAGAATCCTAACAGATAGCCACCCTCTGTTTAAAAACCTGCAATGAAGGAGAGTCCACTACCTTCTGAGATAGTCCATTCCTCTGTTGAACAGCTCTTGCCACCAGAAAGCTGTTGTTCCTGTTCCTGCTGTTCCGTCGGAATCTCCTTTCTTGTCACTTGGTCCATCTTCCATGTGACAACTGGTGCAGTTGTGGGACGGGCGAGGAAGAAAAGGCATGGAGATATACAACCTTTTGTTGCAGTTCCCAGACGTCAAACTGATTAATCAATTGAATGCTGAATCCTGTTTTGTCCTCCAGCATCTTGACATGTATTTGGCCACGATGGAATTGTGAAAAAGGAATGTGATTCATAAGAGCAGAAACAGATGTGTTCCCTCTGAAGAAGATTGATCTGGACCATCTTCCAGATATTCAGATGGTTGCCGAGGATTTGACATCTTTATTTGGCCCTAGTGTCTTGACCTGTTACAAACTTGTAAAAAAAAAAAAAAAAGCAGCTCTCCCACTCCAATCCCTTCTGTTTTATGAGAAAAATCCTCATCTACTTTTTTTGGGGGGGGGGAGGACCAGAGTCCTTTAGATTTAGGACCTCCATATATCTGTTTTGTATTTATAGTGAAAGCATTCTGTATACTAATGATAAACAACTGATGAAAAGTCCTTTAAGAATTCTTCCCTGTTTCTGGAATCTCAAGTCACTTGTGGATGCAGGCGAAATTCGATTCATTTCACAATCAAAGGCAAACCTGCCTAATTCACACTTTCTGAAAGGATACATGAACCGGATCCCTCCAATGCCACACTTCTCTGAATTTTGCAATGCACTTCTATAGCCAAGGATTGTGTGTAAAGTTACAGATGCTGATGATGTAAAGTAAACATAAAAATGTATATATTAATGAAGATACCATGCAAATAGGTGTTATATTTGGGGACATTGTTTTGCAAAAATGCATTATGTTAAGCCAAACTTCCCCTTCTCCCCATGTGCGTGTGACAATTTGCATTCCCAAAGTTCAAATTGCCATGCAATAAAATACAACGAAATGCATATCTGAGCATGTGCAGAGTGTCTTTCCTGAATTGCTGAACAGCTCCATGACTCCATCTCATCATATACACCTCCTCTGAGTACTTTTTGTAGTCAAACTTTTTTTAGCAGGACTAAGCCAATTTCCATCTATAATAAATAAATATCTCTTCCCGCTAGTTCCCCTAATTCTAGCAAACCAATTCACAAAATAAACATACCTCATTTGTTTTACTTGTTAAACAATTAATCAGCAGCAACCCTTTCATCTCTCTTCCTTGCTGTTTTCTCTTCCTTCCTCTTGTTGTCCTTCAGCTTCCAAATTCTCCCTCCATCCCTACTGCCCACCACTTTTGGTCTGTCTTCAGCTGCCATTGCTTCTGTTCTTCGCAGATACCTGTGTACCCTTTAAAATACACTTATTTGTGAACCCTTGTCTTAGGCAAAATTGCACACAAAAATGTGTGCTTTAGGAGGAAACCATGCTAAAATGCTGGCGGATTTTCACAAGGACTCCTCTCCCACAAATCACAAACAAAGGAGGAAATGTGGAGAACTGAATTTAAGTTAGAAAATAAAAAATGAGAAATGGGGACAAACTGATTTTTTTATTTATTATTTTGCGTTGTTCTGCCCGGACACTGAGGTCCAGTGCCGAGGGCCTTCTGGCGGTTCCCTCGCTGTGAGAAGCCAAGTTACAGGGAACCAGGCAGAGGGCCTTCTCGGTAGTGGCACCTGCCCTGTGGAACGCCCTCCCATCAGACTACCAGACTTTTAGAAGACATCTGAAGGCAGCCCTGTTTAGGGAAGCTTTTAATGTTTGACGGTCTATTGTATTTTAATATTTTGTTGGAAGCCTCCCAGAGTGGCTGGGGAAGCCCAGCCAGATGTGCAGGGTATTATTATTATTATCATTATCATTATTATTATTATTATTTAGACACCTACCTCTCCCAGCCATGTATCTTCTAGGGTCTGTAAATCCAGTCAACAGCACTTATTCCCTCTTGTCGTCTCTAAAATCACAATGTCCTCAGTTATTATTCCCTTCTGCTGCTAGTTAGAGGCAGCATCCCATTGGCTTCTTATACCTCTTCTCCACCAATTAAAATTGGGTCCTACGGAGCAACTAAAATTTGAGTTGATTAATCATCCCACGAAACCATTTGAGTTGATTAATCTACACATCAAACTCATAGAAGGTGGCAGTCCCTCAATGGCTACGGACAAGCCCCTTTCCTGTAATTTCTCTTTGTGGACAGAACTCCAAAACAACGGATGAATCCATTTAAAAAGTATGAAAGGAAGCGGCAAGCCTAAATCAGAAACTTATTAAGCGTCAGCGGGGCATTTATTTGACTGGTCAGCAAACTTGAGTATGTCTAGAGTGAGCAGTAGGCTTAAAATGGCTTTTGATGGGCAATATTAGGCAATTCTTAAAACGAAACATTCTGTCTGGGGATCATTACATTTCTGATAAATGGTAACTTCTTGGACAGAACTTTGGAAACCCCCTCCCTACCATATCACTTAAAGATCTTTAAAGGACAGAATTTACCCCTACAGACTTAAATCATAATTCAGTGCCAGTCTGTAACCATGTGCTACTAATTTAAATTACTGTAGCAATGGGCAAGTCTTTTTCCCCCAGAAATTAATAAATGCAATTTATAAGGAATGTTAAGTAGCAACTAACAATTTAATGCTTTGTGAGTTCCAGCCAAACTGATTAAATAATTAAAGGAGATTTCTAAGGGTTAGAGGGAAAGCTTTACCATTAAAACAGAACAATAGTCGGGGAATTGTTGGCATTTGATTAGACAATAAGCGTGATTATTACCCCAAACCTTGTTAAAATAATACCATTTAAAACCCAACAAGGGGGTGGGGTGGAGAGGATTTAAATATGCAACTACAACCTTAGTATACCACATTATTGGGGAGGTCCTTGTAGCCTAACAGTAGCTATGCAACGTCAGTGTCAGAACTGTAGCTCCATCAACTACGTGATAAATTTTTTAGACCTAATCTGATGCTCACCAGTATCTGGCCATTTTGGGACGCAGAGTTCTAAAACTGAATTCAGAGGGCAAGAGTAAAGAAACAATTTAGGATTCGGGTCTATTTCCAATCCTTGATCAGTTTCAACAGTTAGATTTCCAGAGAGAGAGAGAGAGAGAGAGAGAGAGAGAGAGAGAGAGAGAGATTAAAAATGGTATCTAAATACAAATTGTTTCTCAAAATTAATCTCTTGTTCTTAAACCCATGTTTTCGTTAGGGATGCTTGAGGAATTTGATCTTTCCTTACAAGTCCTGATAAGAATGGACCTGATCTGCGTCTCCCAGGAGGAAAAAGTGTGACTCTGAAAGTAGCCATCCAAAAGTTGCCACACCTCCTCCCGATGTTGCAATCATAGCTGTCAACTCCCCCCCCCCCTTTTAAGGGAAATTCCCTAATTCCGAATAGGATTTCTCGCAAGAAAAGGGAAAAGTTGACAGCTATGGTTGCAATGCAGCTCTCAGCTAAGAATAAATAGATGTCAAAGTGGGCTTTAAAATCCTTCTTTTAATAATAAGATTTAGAAATGTGTATTTTGAGAGGTGATATATTCAAAAACGTGTATTTAAATACATATTTAAAGAAAGAATGTACATTATTATTAATTATTATTATTATTATTATTATTATTGTTATTGTTATTATTATTATTATTTTAAAAATGCAGATTAATGCACAAATGAAGGCTGGAATTGACATCACAATGAGCATATGCAAAAATGACATGTACTAAAAATAGATTGATTCATCTAACCTCATTTTTGATATATTTATACTGCTGAGAACTGTGCCACAACATTTGGATATATTACTGTGAGAGGTGAAGGTGAAGGTCAGGACAATTCTAAAAGGAATTCATGAGTTGTCTTGGATTTCCAGTAAGATGGTCAGCAACGAGGACAATCAACGGGGTTCATTTGCAGCTATTATTATTATTATTATTATTATTATTATTATTATTATTATTATTATTATCTTATACCCCGTCCATCTGGCCGGGCCTCCTCAGCCACTTTGGGTGGCTTCCAACAGGTTATTAAAAACACAATAATTCATCAAACATTAAAAGCTTCCCTAAACAGGGCTGCCTTCAGATGTCTTCTAAAAGTCAGGTAGTTGTTTATTTCCTTGACAGATAAAGGTAGATAAATAGGTACCACTGCAGCGGGAAGGTAAACGGTGTTTCCGTGCACTCTGGTTTCCATCACAGTGTTCCTTCCACCAGAAGCAGTTTAGTCATGCTGGCCACATGACCCAGAAAAACTGTCTGTGGACAAACGCCAGCTCCCTCAGCCTGAAAGCAAGAGGAGTGCCACAACTGCATGTTGTTGCTGTTGTTTAGTCGTTTAGTCATGTCCGACTCTTCGTGTCCCCATGGACCAGAGCACACCAGGCACTCCTGTCTTCCACTGCCTCCCGCAGTTTGGTCAAACTCATGTTAGTAGCTTCGAGAACACTGTCCAACCATCTCATCCTCTGTCGTCCCCTTCTCCTTGTGCCCTCCATCTTTCCCAACATCAGGGTCTTTTCCAGGGAGTCTTCTCTTCTCATGAGGTGGCCAAAGTATTGGAGCCTCAGCTTCAGGATCTGTCCTTCCAGTGAGCACTCAGGGCTGATTTCCTTCAGAATGGATAGGTTTGATCTTCGTTAACCTTTTTTTACCAGGTGTCAGGGAATGTGATACCCCCACTACAGGTTGCCAGGAAAAGATGGACAAAGAAGCTCTTGCCAATGTCTTTTATTCAATATTCACAGGGCGAGGCTTAGAAATGCTCCCTCTTGGAATAATGACGTTGCTCTGAGTAAACTCCACCCCCCTTCTCTCCTCAATCAACAACAGCACCACCCATCTTACGGTGGCCACTTAGGGCCAATTGCCTCTTAGCTCTCTGCTCTTCTACTTTCACTGCCTGCCGGGTTCTGGGAGAAGGGGTGGGGTCAGGAGTGCTTTCTAGTGATAACGTGTCAGCCAGCTGCTCCAGCTCTGCTTCCCCCCTTCTTCTCCCATTATTTCCCAACTCTGCTCTTCATCTACCTATGAGCATTGACCTTCCTCAAACCACATATTTACGGGACCGCCTTTGGCAAGAGGTGAGGCCTCCCTAGATTATGAAGCCTTGGGTTGCAACCTGCTCAGCCCTTATGTATATCCAGCACTGGCGACAACCAAAGCAGACAACTGTTTGAAAGCTTTTGCATGCAATATAGGTAAAGTTAAAGATAAAGGACTCTTGGACAGTTAAGTCCTGTCAAAGGTGACTATGGGGTTGTGGCACTCACCTCACTTTCAGGCCAAGGGAGCTGGCGTTTGTCCACAGACAGCTTTCCGGGTCATGTGGTCAGCATGGCTAAACTGCTTCTGGTGCAACGGAACACCATGATGGAAACCAGAGCGCATGGAAATGCCATTTACCTTCCTGCCGCAGTGGTACCTATTTATCTACTTGCACTGGTGTGCTTTTGAACTGCTAGGTTGACAGAGCAACGGGAGCTCACCCCGTAACATGGATTTGAACTGCCAACCTTCCGATCAGCAAGCCCAAGAGGCTCAGTAGTTTAGACCACAGCGCCACCCGTGTCCCCTCACATGCAATATATCAATTGCTGAATAATCAATTGCTGAGAAATCAAGCAAGGCAGTACCAAATACTTAAGGGAAACTAAATAACAAGGCATATTATTTAAATCCTCGTGTTTTTTTATTTGTTAATAATACCATCGATGCTCATGCCAGTCTGTTAAAACTCAAATTTTGCAAAAAATAAAAAAATTAAAAATTGGCAAGTATTTTTTTTTTAAGAATCCACCAGCACAGTCACTCATCTTAACTACTGAGTAACACACGAAGAGGCTGATTTTTATTCTAGTGAGCTGAGTTTGTGAAGTACTTAAGATGTTTGGAAGAGGTCTATAAATGTCACTTTCATGTATATGACCCTGCTGGCTTATTACTCTTCCAAGCAACACACTGAATATCTTTAAGGAAATATATATGTATTTTAAGAGACTTCTACTTGCGCACGAAAGTTGGATGATTCATTGATCTGCCTTTACAATCACTTAGTTATTCTGAGCTCCAAAGGCCATGCCTGTAGCTTTCAGGCTCCTGGTTAGCAACCACCAAGGAGGATACCAAAAAATAAAAAAAATAAAAATAAAAAAACCATATTCCTACCCAAGAGTCAAAGAATGAGTTTCTGTGCTCCACCCTGCGTCAGGGGTGGAGTGGGGGAGCGACTCTGTTTCTCCCTCAATGTCCCCCCCCCATTTTAACACTGTTTTCATATTCTGTACCGACAGAGTAAAATAAAGGAAACCTCCTTCCATTGACTTGCAAGGACCGCCAGAAAAGATAAAACACATCACCGAAAAAGAAGACAAAGTGGGGGGGGCACTGATTTGCATAAAATTTGCACATGCTAATTAAGCACATTTGGAAATGATGACTGTGATGTAACGAGAAATGCACATCATGCCATAGTGAGGAAGACTGTGATGGCATTCCCCCCCCCACACTTTTTCCTGCTCAGTTTTCCATCCAGACGCCCATCAGCAGATGGATTCCTCCTGTCCCTTGTTAGAGTTCTTTCTCTTTGAACTGGACAGTGGTTCAAACAGAGCCAAGAGGTCACCTTCAAGCAGAGGGCTGTGATAAGGCTGCAAAGGAAGAGGTGTGCTTCTGGCTATAGTAGAGGTGAGGAACTTATGGCCTGTGGGCCGATTGCTGACCTCCAGACCCTTTTTATCCAACTCTTGGGACCCTCTCAGATACCCCCCCCAACTTCTGTGAGTGCTTTTGCCTGGCAGGAGCCCATCCTTCTGCTGTGACAACGGTGATTTCCTGCCTGAATGGAGAAGTGTGTCTGCATCTTTGGAAGATACCTCTGGCACTTGTGTGCATGAAATGTAGCCTACTATACAAAAGAAAAGTCACACTCTTCCCACTTGTGTGTGTGCCACCACCCATACCTTGGGCATGTGGCTTATGGAAGGTTGACCACAAGGTTCCCTATCTCTGGCCACCATTAGGCCTCAAGGCAAAGATGGGGGACTTCCATTTGTAGACAGAATGCAGATCTCCAGGGCCTGGGGGCTCTCCTGAGGCCGTTCCTCCTTCATAAGGGCATTCACAACACACACAAAATGTCTGGGAATGAACTGTAGTGTCCTTGACCTTCTGGGTTTTTACTGAGGACCCCAAATCCCCAGTAAACTACAATTTTTCAGGGACTTTAATGATGAAAACTTCTTGCTACAGGGAACCAGGTAGAGGGCCTTCTCGGTAGTGGTGCCCGCCCTGTGGAACGCCCTCCCATCAGGGGTCAGAGAGATAAACAACTACCTGTCATTTAGAAAATACCTGAAGGCAGCCCTGTTTAGGGAAGTTTTTAATCTGTGACTTTGTATTGTATTTTAATATTTGTTGGAACGCCGACCCAGAGTGGCCGGGGAGACCCAGCCAGATGGGCGGGGTAAAAATAAATTAAAAATTAAAAGGTCAGACGGTTGAGAATGGGTGAAACTTAGTGGGTGAGCCAATATTCAAATTGATTTCGACTTGGATCATTAAAAAGCTTGTTATTTCCTCTTCCCACCAGCTCGAAAACATCAGTATGTATCTCAGATCCAGAGAGTTTTCTTCCATTCTTTCTGTGGACAATGGATGCCTCTGTTTAGCAATGTAAGGTGCGTTTGCATGGCTATATTGAATGCTGAGAAATTTGGACCATGCGTATTGTTTTTAAAAAGAGCCTTCGTCCTTCCAGGTGGCCTTTTCTGATTGAGTACCCCTAATGCATCTTCTGATATACGTCTACAGCTTACGTTCTGGCCCCTCTGTCAATAAAACAATTCATTCTTTTTCCACATGCACCCTACCATCTTGTTGTGGCCTTAGCCACGTGCCTTTGTTTCTAGTTTACTTATTCTTTTTCCTGTTGCCTATTGCCATGGCATCTGAATGACTGATGATCACGAATTAATTTCTCCTTGGAATGAAAAGGCATTATCATCTTCACCTTCCAGCGTATCAAACGGAAAAGTCACCTGTGTTCAAGGGCAGCCGGCGAGTGTATGCAGAAGTCAGGAATTAAAAGCTCGATTATTTCCAATTCCTTGCACCATTCTGGTTGTTCTGTGGTGACTCTGATGCCAGGGCCCTCCCTTTGTCTTTTCACCTGCAGATCTAAAGATTTCTGAGCTATTGAAAATCTGTGTACTCTTTTATTCCGGGAGCAGATGTTTGCATTTTAATGAAGCAAAGCTATATAAATAAATTGCTGTTTGGAAGTGACATGGGACAGGTTGTAATCTCAGAGGTTGTGGAATGTCAGGAATGGAAAGAATCGGCTCCAATTTCATTGGGGGGGGGAGAAATAAGGTTGCAACTTTGGGAGATCTTTGTAACAGAAAAGAGGGTGTGGTAAGAGGGCTATAATCCTTGCCCATAAGTAAGGTTAAAGGTAAAGGACCCCTGGACGGTTAAGTCCAGTCAAAGGTGACTATGGGGTTGTGGTGCTCATCTCGCTTTCAGGCTGAGGGAGCTGGTGTTTGTCTCCATAGACAGCTTTTCAGGTCATGTGGTCAGCATGACTAAACCGCTTCTGGAGCAAAGGGACACCATGACAAGTGCCAGAGCGCACGGAAATTCCATTTACCTTCCTACCACAGTTGTTGTTGTTCAGTCGTTCAGTCGTGTCTGACTCTTCGTGACCCCATGGACCAGAGCACGCCAGGCACGCCTATCCTTCACTGCCTCTCGCAGTTTGGCCAAACTCATGTTAGTAGCTTCGAGAACACTGTCCAACCATCTCATCCTCTGTCGTCCCCTTCTCCTTGTGCCCTCCATCTTTCCCAACATCAGGGTCTTTTCCAGGGAGTCTTCTCTTCTCATGAGGTGGCCAAAGTACTGGAGCCTCAACTTCAGGATCTGTCCTTCTAGTGAGCACTCAGGGCTGATTTCCTTGAGAATGGATAGGTTTGATCTTCTTGCAGTCCATGGGACTCTCAAGAGTCTCCTCCAGCACCATAATTCAAAAGCATCAATTCTTCGGTGATCAGTCCTTCTTTATGGTCCAGCTCTCACTTCCATACATTACTACTGGGAAAACCATAGCTTTAACTATACGGACCTTTGTCGGCAAGGTGATGTCTTTGCTTTTTAAGATGCTGTCTAGGTTTGTCATTGCTTTTCTCCCAAGAAGCAGGCGTCTTCTAATTTCGTGACTGCTGTCACCATCTGCAGTGATCATGGAACCCAAGAAAGTGAAATCTCTCACTGCCTCCATTTCTTCCCCTTCTATTTGCCAGGAGGTGATGGGACCAGTGGCCTACCACAGTGGTACCTATTTATCTACTGGCATTGGCATGCTTTCGAAACGGCTAGGTTGGCAGGAGCTGGGACAGAGCAACAGGAGCTCTCCCCGTCGGGGATTCGAACCGCCGACCTTCTGATCGGCAAGCCCAAAAGGCTCAGTGGTTTAGACCACAGTGCCACTTGCATCCTGTGCCCATAGACGTCACTACACATGGTGTTTTTTGAGCCCACTTCAGAAATCAACTCACATATTCTAATCAACATTATCACAGGGAGCATAGCTGCACATTCTAGCCAAACACCGTGGGCTTCTAGGTGTTGCTGAACTACAATTCCCACCATCCCTGACTATTGGATATACTGGCTGAGGCCAATGGGAACTTGAGTCCAACATCATCCAAAGGGGCACAGGTTCATTTCCCTTGTTCTATTGCAACACAGTACACATTCTTTTCACATACAGACCTTCCAAGCATCTATTTCAGCCTGAGGTGCATTCAAGGGTCAGAAGTGGGTAGGGATGGGGAAATCTGTCAGTTCCAGTTTCTCCTTTGTGATATTTTTTTTTTTTAAAAAAAATCCTCAAGAAACATCACCAGCATTTTAAGGCACATTTATCCAAAGGTCTACATTATCGTATGCAACTTTGCCTAATGTACACAATTTTGCAAAGCAAGTTTCCCCTTTTCATGTCATTTTCACTAAAAATATATATGAGTTTTTATGCCAAATAGCTATATTTAGGGCATGTTCCTCGGCTGAAGAACAGCCTTGTTCAATTTCTTACATACAAATTTCCAAAAAACGCAAATTTCAAGAGGTGATTTTCCGTTGGCTTATTTTCTCAGAAAGTGTGGATTGGGTTGGTTCCCTTTTACATGTGAAGTGAAGTGCAATTTTCCTCCCATTCCTAGTGGCGAGGAGCAGAGGAAGCTGTCAGAGGTGTATGTCAGGTGAGACTTTGCCAATCAAGTCTACTCTTGTCCATACTGACTGTTAGTGGCTGTCTGGGGTTTAGGCAGAATTGCTTTCCTATTGCCAACTTTGCTATCCTTTTAACAGGAAATGTCAGGGATTGAGCCTAGAACCTTCTGCACACAAAGGAGGCGCTGTCATGGAGCTATGGGCCTGTGTCCCATGTCCCACCCCAGCCCAACCTGGGACCTTCTGATATTTTCTGTCTTTTCTCGCTTTAATCATTTGATAGACCAAGGTGGCAGTGAAATCCTAAGGCAGATCTAAGCAGCAGATGGCTCACAACGAATTGTTCCTGCTTGTTTGTAGCTGTGGGTGGAGAGATCGTGAATCCTTCAAGGCTGCCTTTTGACACCCACCCACCCACCAGTACATGTGCCAATGCACCCAGATACTTGCTCTTGCTCACAAGCAACGGTGGTGCAAAACAAAGGTATTCTTACTTGTTAATTCCTCTTGCATCCCTTCCTTCCTTCTGAGGATTTACTATTAATAATAATAATAATAATAATAATAATAATAATAATAATAATTTGTTATTATTAATAATTATTATCAATTGAATTTATATATCATCACCCTCTACCTGGGGTTCTCAGGGCAGTTCACAGAATAAAACTTAGGGAAGTATACAGGGGTTGTCCCATTTTATCCCCACAAAAATCCAGTAAACTGTTGAAGGAAGGGTAGCAAAACCACAGCTAAGAAGCTCAAATCATATATATGACTGACACCCTTCTTTGGAAATTAAACCAATGTCCTTCTTCTTAGCCTTTAACATCCACTTCCCCCGCCTAAACCTTCGGTTTTAACTTTTTCCTTACTTTTCTCTATAAAAGCAGAAAAGAAAGAAAAAACTTATAATCTTTACATTATAACCTAAAACTTAACCAAATATTCTTAGATAAACTTACTTCTTCTATCATTTAACATGATTTGAATATCTCCTTACTTATTTAAAATAAACTTATAATTAACAGCATATTTCGGATCTGGCAGACCATTACAGTCACATCCCCTTTTGCTTCTCCCTGTCTTTCAAGCATCCCCTAACGCATTCCACAGATCCACAACCACAACAAACCCTGTCTCTTCTCCTCTCCAACTTCCAAACTTCTTCTTGTAACTTAATTCTATGTCCCTCGACCCCGAGCTTTCTGGATATTAAAAATCCCTCTTTCCAGAGCCTTGTTCCACAGCACTTCAAACCATCAACACATCTTCCAGCCTTCTGTATTGAATAAATCTTTTGAAAAGCCTCCTCTGTGGAATCAAATTCTTTCCATTTATAATCCCACCCAAGGCCATGCCTTGAAAGACAGTAAGCTCCTATCCTCCCAGTCCTTCTGTGCCAACATAAGAGATCCAACATTCGGGGAAGGGAGGTGGGTATCAAATTACTTTCCTGTCTTTTCTTCTTTGTCCTTTTTTCCTACGCAGCTCGCCGCCATTTCTTCCGATGCCGGAGTATAAAGACCAAAACTCAAATGGAGATTTTTTTCTTTCCCCCGAAGGGAATCTCAACAGACTCAGCTTTCAAATTCCAAATAGAAGATTAGTGTAGCGCACTTAAAGAGTTAATTCCCACGAAGGGAGAGGGGCTCCCTTTTTGATCCCAACTTTTCCCGGAGTACAAAGCAGTCAATTACTCACAGTTCTGGTTTCTTACAACTCCTTAATGACAGGTGAACAGAGACGCTTCACGGACTGCCGCCGCAAACACCCGGTTGGGGCAGGGCGGGTCCCTTCATCTACACGCGGGGGAAGGGTCATCTTCCCGGTTGGAGCCCCGCTATGCGGCTGCAGGGCTCCTGACGTTGGGTGCTTCGTGAACAAACCATCCATAATGGGCTAAATTAAACCAATGGAAATCCAAAAAACTTTACTTGATGTTCAAAACATAAGGGTCACATTACCTTTAGCCTAGAACGTTAATAATGTGTTATTAAAATGTGACACCAGAGGGCATTGCACAGCAACAAGGAACCATGCGGTAAGGGAAACTGCTGTTATAGAAGAACAACGCTAAGGTAATGAACTTATCATAATCATAATTTATTTATACCCCACCCATCTGGGGTGGGTTTCCCCAGCCACTCTGGGCAGCTCCAAACAGAACATTAAAAACACGATAAAACATCAAATATTAAACACTTCCCTAAACAGGGCTGCCTTCAGATGTCATCTAAAAGTCAGATAGTTGTTAATTTCCTTGACGTTTGATGGAAGGGCATTCCACAAGGCGGGCACCACCACCGAGAAGGCCCTCTGCCTGGGTCCCTGTAACTTCACTTCTCACAGTGAGGGAACTGCCAGAAGGCCCTCGGAGCTGGAACTCAGTGTCCGGACTGGACGATGGGGGTGGGGACTCTCTTTCAGGTATACTTGTTGGGTTTTGAGTAGTCAAGTCGCACCTGAGCCGGTCTGGTGTCAGAACTATCAGATTATGAAACAGGTGCAGGTGCACCTGCTTAATTGCACTGAAGCGTAGGCATTGCTGTGGGTATATAAGTCTCTGTCAAGAAGCCGCTCAGGGGGGAGTGTGAATGTTTTGATAAGGTGCTGTTTGAAACTAACTTAAGTCTCTGGAAGAAGGTTTACTGCTAGAACAGAATTCTGGGTTGTTTTTGTTTTGTTTTTCTTCTGCTGAAGCCAAGGCAACTTTTGTTTTTGTATCCTGATAAAGAAGGAATGCAGGAAATAAAGACGAAGTTCGAAAAGCCTTTTGACTCCTGGTGATTTGCTTCAGACAAGTCTCTTCTGCTTTGCATTTAAACTCTGCCGGAAGCATACTTCCATGGGCCACTGGAAAACTGGGGTGTGAGTTTTTCTTTAGCACCTCCAGAACCCAGTTGTTCCAAAAAATACTGTAGTATGCCCTGTGACATTTTAGAACATTTATAGCTAATATCATTGTAATACTGTTTAAAAGGTCAGTGTAGATCCAGCCACATTCTTATACTTCACATAAAAATGGAGTCATGTGACCAACGTCAGCCAATCACATAAGAACTATTAACTATTAGGAACCCTCTAGAATTCAGTTACCAACCAATCAAATTTAAACAGATAGTAATGCAAACAAGGGGCGCTGGTGGCGCTGTGGGTTAAACCACAGAGCCTAGGGCTTGCTCATCAGAAGGTTGGCGGTTTGAATCCCTGCGACGGGGTGAGCTCCCGTTGCTTGGTCCCAGCTCCTGCCAACCTAGCAGTTCGAAAGCACATCAAAGTGCAAGTAGATAAATAGGTACCACTCCGGCAGGAAGGTAAACGGCGTTTTCCGTGTGCTGCTCTGGTTCACCAGAAGCAGCTTAGTCATGCTGGCCATGTGACCCAGAAGCTGTACGCCGGCTCCCTCGGCCGGTAAATCAAGATGAGCGCCACAACCCCAGAGCCGTCTGCGACCGGACCTCATAGTCAGGGGTCCCTTTACCTTTAATGCAAACAGGCAATTACAATTTAAGTGAATTAAATAACTATGCTTAAGATAAAGTAGGTTAAATAGTGTCTGACCCAACTTCATCCAATGAGCTTCCTAGCTGATTGTAGATTTGATCCTGCTCCAGTCCGACAATCTGTACCAAGCATGGAGAACCTTTGGACCCCTGCAACTTGTTGGATTCCTGCTCCTGTCAGTCACAGCCAACAAGGCCAATGGCCAAGAATTATGGGAGCTGTGGTCCAACAACATCTGGAGCCAGACTGGAGGGCCACAGATTACCCATCTCTGTTCAATATTCTAAGCCACCCTGACTATCAAAAGCGCTGGATCCCTTCTAGTCATAGAAATAATGGGAGAAACGGCTACATGGGCAAAAATATATCCTTTGCCCCAGGCATCATTTTCTGTCTGTAAGCACAATTTCCCCTTCAGATAGATTGGTGAAGTCTAGAAACATGAAAACTATGTTCCAAACGTTTTGTTGTTGTTGGTTTTTTTTTAAGAAATTAAGCCTCGCACGCTAAATATGGAAGGTTTTGTTGAAGCTGCCTAATACAACAACAGTCCATACGACATACCATTGTGCAAAATTTACTGCAAAGGGGAGTGATGTGAATAGGAAATGGGTACAGTAGCTTGCTGCATGCTAGCAGATCCCCTTCCTGGGCACTGAAATGTTAACCGGGTAGTCGTGTAAGTTATTGCGCTCATTAAACTGCGCCACAAACAAGTCAACAATGATTCAGCAAAATGGTTTTGTTTGTATAGTGCCGGAGAAGTCTGATAGATCTCCAGTCAAACATTTATGGCTAAATGGATGAAGATTTTAACATCCCAGCCTAATAAAAACCCCATACTGTGTGATTAAATAAGAGGGAAAGCCGTAAAAAAAAGGAGGAAGCATAATGACGGTAACATGTAGGTCAGTTACAATTTAATTGTCATTGCACTTCATTGCGAACATATCAATTCTCTGCTGCTTAGTTGAGCAGAAAACAACAACTTAGCGTGTACAGTCAGCCTACTGTCTCCATCCAAGCCCTCATTCCCATCACCTGCTTCCGACGACTTCCTTAACAGCCGCACGAAGGCTTCCTGCTTTAATAGGATAATCTCGCTGAAAGCTCCTGCTGATTGTAGCCTCCCTTTGCTCAATGCATCAGTGATCAGTAAATTTACTCCGTGCTCGGCAGAGATGCTAAAATTAGATTTTGTTTGCATTACAACTTTCAAGACTCACGCCACAAGAGACACCTGCCTGGAGATTTATATTGTTTTGCTTTAAAGGCTTAAAAATAAGCCATTATTTGTGTAGACAATGCCCTGATGTGTTGTGTTGTGTTGGGGTGGGGGGGAGCGCACATTAAAAAACAAACCCTTTTCATTATATATATGATGTGTATGTATTTAAACGCCAAATCCTAACCAATTCCCTTGCCCGAGGGCAAAAGTCATGTCAGGCAACCCACATGGCTCTTGGGTTTACATCATGACTGAATGAGAGACACATGTTCCCAAAGGATTAAGTGCATGGAATGGTCAAGCAAAGGGGAGTCACAACTGTGTATTTGAAAATGGACGTCTCCACTGAATGCACTTCTCATTGAAACCAATGGGACAGGTTAGTCCTGACTTACATCCCATTGACATAAATGGGAGCTACTATAGATTCAGCCCTTTACCTTAAGGGGCGCAAATTTCTGTAACTTTGAGGTCACTGCAAACCCAGAAGGTGGTCCAGAGGCCAGAACAATATCTGGCCTATATCTAAAGCTTCTTCTTCTTCTTCTTCTTCTTCTTCTTCTTCTTCTTCTTCTTCTTCTTCTTCTCTTCTTCTTCCTCCTCCTCCTCCTCCTCCCTCCTCCTCCTCCTCCTTCCTCTTCTCCTCTTCTTCTTCTTCTTCTTCTTCTCCTCTTCTTCTTCTTCTTCTTCTTTTCTTCTTCTTCTTCTTCTTCTCTTCTCCTCCTCCTCCTCCTCCTCCTCCTCTTCCTCCTCCTCCTTCTTCTTCCTCCTCCTCTCTTCTTCTTCTTCTTCTCCTCTTCTTCTTCTTCTTCTTCTTCTTCTTCTTCTTCTTCTTCCTCCTCCTCCTCTTCCTCTTTCAGTCCTTTGACTGAACTTTGACATCATATACTTGCAAACCAACTGACATTTCACACCGTGTCTTATTATAATGATTGCTCCAAAATAAAGTCATTGCTGCGTATTGCATCCATTTGTTCCAGCATTTTCTGTAAAAACAAACAAATTAAAAAAAACAATTAAATAGTGTTGTGGTGCATTGTGGTCTAAGTGGTTAGATTAGATCCAGAAAATGCTGGGTCCGAATCCTTTCAGACTAACCTATCACACCGGGTTGTTGTGAGGAGGAGAGAGAATGATGTATGTTTTCCAGAGCCCCTGGGAATAAGGATAGGATAAAAACATGGGAGTAGATTAGATATGTAGATAGGTGATAGATAAATGATAAAGATGATAGAAGGTGATAGACGGATATGGCTCTTGTGGTAACTTTCAATTCTTAAAGAATCTATAAAAGTAGCAGAGGGTTGTCCATGTTGAAGCTCAGCTGTACTGAAAACCTGCAAGACCTTTTTTTAAAAAGAGCTCACACAAGTATCTCCCTTTACAACACTGCAGTGAAACAGCCCCAGGGCATCCTCACAGTGGTCAACACTGGAAGCTGCCTTTCTTATATTTTTATTTCTCTTATTTTAAAATATTTATAGGCCACATTTCTTAGCAAAAATTCTCCCAAGGCACTTTGCATAATAACAAAGTAAAATTACAGGTTCGATAATTAGATAGATGATAGATAGATAGATGATAGAAAGATAGATAGATGATAGATAGATAGATAGATAGATAGATAGATAGATAGATAGATAGACATAGAGTACAACTTCTACAAACCTTAAACAACATTAATAAGCCACCAGTATTTATTTTGTGGTTTGTTGTTTTATTTATGACACAAATGCATCATCATATGTATAGCCCACACCATAACATATTCATCTTGGGCTAAGGTACAAAAATTAGTTTAAAATATAGTCAAAGCTCAGTTCCCGAACGGCTCCATTTTGGGACATTTTGGCTCCCTAAGGGCAAAAACCCAGAAGTGCTCCAGTTTTCTTTTTTCTTTTTTCAAAGCCGAACATCTGATGCGGCTTCTGCTTGAGTGCAGGAAGCTCCTGCAACCAATGAGAAGCGGCATCTCGGTTGTAGAACATTTCGGAAGCTGAATGGGCTTCCGGAACAGATTACGTTCGACAACCGAGGTTTGACTGTAATTTCAGTAATAAAACCAGAAGATAAAACAACAAGTAAAACCCACAGATTGGAACTCAACATTCCTCAAAGGCGATGTTTCTGTCAGGGCAGACATTTTGGCTTGCCTGTAATATGGAGCAACACCCACTTCTGCTGCTTCTGTGCACTGTTCCAGATATTCTCCCAACCCTCATCTCCAGTCAACTATTTATTGTGGTTCAGTCGTATCTGACTCTTCGTGACCCCATGGACCAGAGCACGCCAGGCACACCTATCTTTCACTGCCTCCCGCAGTTTGGTCAAACTCATGTTGGTAGCTTCGAGAACACTGTCCAACCATCTCATCCTCTGTCGTCCCCTTCTCCTTGTGCCCTCCATCTTTCCCAACATCAGGGTCTTTTCCAGGGAGTCTTCTCTTCTCATGAGGTGGCCAAAGTACTGGAGCCTCAGCTTCAGGATCTGTCCTTCCAGTGAGCACTCAGGGCTGATTTCTTTAAGGATGGATAAGTTTGATCTTCTTGCAGTCCATGGGACTCTCAAGAGTCTCCTCCAGCACCATAATTCAAAAGCATCAATTCTTCGGCGATCAGCCTTCTTTATGGTCCAGCTCTCACTTCCATACATTACTACTGGGAAAACCATAGCTTTAACTATACAGACCTTTGTCGGCAAGATGCTGTCTAGGTTTGTCATTGCTTTTCTCCCAAGAAGCAGGCGTCTTTTAATTTCATGACTGCTGTCACCATCTGCAGTGATCATGGAGCCCAAGAAAGTAAAATCTCTCACTGCCTCCATTTCTTCCCCTTCTATTTGCCAGGAGGTGATGGGACCAGTGGCCATGATCTTAGTTTTTTTGATGTTGAGCTTCAGACCATATTTTGCGCTCTCCTCTTTCACCCTCATTAAAAGGTTCTTTAACTATAGGTGAACTATAGGTCAGCTATAGGTGGTGCATATGTGGAGGTGGGGATTTCCTGTCGCAGAAACAAATCTTTCACAGTTGGGGTGCTACCACAGAAAAGGCCCCCTCCCATATGTAACTCCCACTCTGTATAACAGTGCACGAAATGGCTGTAAATTAATGTAGGGAAATGAATTATATTTCTGAGAGGGGGTTGCATCCTATGTTGCTGTTTTTTGCTCACACAACAGACATCCGTGGAAGTTCTCCTTCCTCTCCTCCCCCTTGAAGTCCCGCCATCATTGTGCACATTTGCACCAGAGGATTGGGAAACCCTCCAGAGCAGAATTTGGGGTTGTTGGTGGAATGATGAGAAGAGGAAGCACTGTTGGGCAAGTGGGATTCCACTGGTCCTGCTGGCTAGGGATGATGGGAGTTGTAGTCCAAAAACAACTGGGGGCCCAAGTTTGGGAAACCCTGATATAAATGGATGAAATACATATATAATGGTATGTTAGCAGCTGTCAACTACTTGGATTCCCCTAATCGTTATGTAGCAGCTGTAAGCAGTAATATCCTTGCTCAGTTTATGTTCTACATATTTAGTCTAAACAAAATTAAAATAAAAAAATTCTTTCCAGTAGCACCTTAGAGACCAACTAAGTTTGTTCTTGTGGTGTTTTTCATGTGTTTAGCTTTCGTGTGCATGCCTATTCACTTCTTCAGATAAATTTCTGATGCAGAAACAAGTGTGCACACTGAAAGCTCATACCAAGAACAAACTTAGTTGGTCTCTAAGGTGCTACTGGAAAGAATTTTTTATTTTATTTTGTTTTGACTATGGCAGACCAACACGGCTACCCACCTGTAACTGGAACTATATTTAGTCTAGTTAGCTCAATATTGTCTACACTGACTGGCAGCAGCTCTCTCCCAGCCCTGCGTAGAGATGTTTGGGATTGAACCTGGGACCTTCTGCGTGCAACGCAAATGCTCTACCACTAAGTGACAGTCTTCCCTTCTTGTACGCTTGCTTCCTTTGAGGAAGTAGATGTGACTGGCATGTTCATCCTGGCATGCAAAGCGAGTGTGTCTGAATACCAGCTGCTGGGATCACAAGTGGAATAAGGCACGTTTGCAGTCCGGTCTTGCTTGTGGGCTTCCCGTAGGCATCAATTTGGCCACTGGGAGGACAAAGTGCTGGACTAGGTAAGCCTTTGGCCTGATCTTATCTTCTGACACGTTCTTAGATAGATGCTCTTTCCCCACCCACTCAGCAGCGGCGCCTGGTAGTATTTCAAACCTATTTCAGCCTACGACATAAATTTAGGTAGCTCATTAGATTCATGATTGATGAGAGCCAAAGGAGAATGCGAAGCTACCCACTGACATTCATGCTTGCTTTTCAAATATCATCCCAGGCGCTGCTTCCGGAACCACGTGCTCCAGCTCCCATATTGGTGGCTGCCTCTTCCAGCTCCACAAATGAGCAAAATCAGCAACTCGGCCGCAAGCAACTGCTCGCCAACAGTTCCCCGCGTCCTCCCCACTTGTTTGTGTTGCTTATTTTCCCAGCCTCGTGCATTAATTACTTCCAGCTACAACCCCCCCCCCGGACGCCTCCTCTCGCTACATCAATCGCAAATGGCAAATAGCGTCTCCCTCCCTGTTAACATTGGACCCCTGATATTTCTTGACTCTGCTCCTTATTAAATTATGTTTACCTGGGCTGCGTCAGGTTCATTTCACCCAGGTAAGATGTCCCATTAAGCACGACAAGGAGAAGGTTGCGAGATTAATGCCCCCTCTGAACTCGAAAGGGTTCGTCAGCATCTTTTCAGATCAGGGGACCACACGACACCAGGAAGCAAAGCGTGCCATAATGGACCTTAGCCTTTAACTGAACTGCACGCCCATTATTACAGTAACAAGGCTACTTTTAAAGTGTCTCATTATTAGCTTCATTAGATATGTTACTTGCATCAATGGCTATAGTTATTTCTATAAAATGGAAGAGGTTAATGCGCATATATATATATATATATATATATATATATATATATACGCCACGCGGTATCGAGCATGTAGAAGCCCAAAGTTTTATGACAATGTAATTGGTAGTTAGTGTGAAATTTGTAAGACAAATAGACAATACGAAGGGTAACCCGCGCCGTCCTCCCAATGCCTCATATTTTTTTACAGCCACCAAAGGGCCTCATTAAAACACCAGTCAGCACCTCGGCGGAAAGACACAGTGCTTAGAATGCCCAAATGTGACAGAAAAATCTGCATTTTGTAAATTTGACACCTTTGATAGATTATACAGTGTAAAACCATTGCTTCGGAGTCTTACAATCACACTTTAGGTGCTCTTATGAACCCAACTGTGCCTCCATCGTTCGATATAACAATGCGAGGCGGGCGGGGTGAGAAAAAGGCAGACAGTGAATAAAGGATGGGCAACACACACACACACACACCATCAAAGCCTTCCCCCACCTGCCAAATATCTCCATTCTGCCTTTTCCTCCAAAATTGTGTCTTCATGGTGTTTGGTTCCAGGAAACAGAGAGCTGGGCTCATAGTACAATCACAACACTGTAAATGGGTTTGTGTGTGTGTGTGTGTGTGTGTGTGTGTGTGCATGCAGCTATAGATAACAAGAGATAAAATTTGTGGTGAATTGGGAGGGCCTTGATTAGGTCAAACAGCTGTGGGATTCTGGGTAAAAGTCTAAATCACCATTCTTTGCAGACTTCTAAATAGCCGCTTGTTCCCTTTGAAAAACCTAGAAGCAGAGACCAGGAAAGGACTTCTCAGTAGTTGCACCCGCCCTGTGGTACGCCCTTCTGTCAGGTATCAAAGAGTTAAACAACTACTTTGGTACATCGTGTCCTCCCTAAAAGAGAGTACGTGTTGTGGTGAGAACTGGAGACTGACCTCCTGGTTGTGGGTGGGTCTATTGGATAGCCACAATGCCCAATCGGTGGGTCCTTCGTTGCTGGGTGTAATCTGGCCAATGGGGTGCAGTCTAAAAAGTTTGAGGGACCTATTTAATCCCTTGCATGTGACCCAGAGATTCTCTTTCGGCTCGTGCAAACGGAACACCCGCCCACCTCTCCCTATATTTAGGGTATTTTGCAATTGACCTTGCTATGCCGTCGTGTGTCATCTGTCTTTGGGACAGGGGCACGGCAGGAATTTCCCCCACTTGGCTGATTGGCTGTGGCCATTTGGGTTTCGCCTGCCACGTAGCAAATCATCACAATTTGTAAGGTTGCTGATAGGCACTGGTTCAGTTGATAGGGATGAGAGAACCGTCTCGCCATCCCTATGTGAAGGGTATTCCGTTAAAGGAATCCAGGGACTCAACTTGGTTTGGTCAACCCCCGAGAGGGGTTGTGCCCGTGCCTGAGTCCAGGGGAGCATCTGGGGAGTGAACAGAGTCTGTTCCTGGGCTTTTCACCTACCTCAGGTGTTCACCCTTGGCTGACCTATGATAGAGCTCTGGGTCAGTGCTACCTGCAACGGTGTAGGGAGCTAGTCGAACCAGAGCCTATGCAACCACTCACTTTTCTGTAATCAATAAAGTTGTGGCCTAAATTCTGCCAAAAACCAAAACTAAAATTTGAGTCAAGTGTGTATTTATTTAGGGGGGAGGTCTCTGGGTCTGAACACGCAACTCGGTTTACGAACTTAATCCGTTCCGGAAGTCCGTTCTTAAACCAAAACTGTTCTTAAACCGAGGCGCGCTTTCCCTAATGAGGCCTCCTGCCACCGGTGCCCTTCCACCATTCGGATTCTGTTCTTAGACCGAGGTAAAGTTCGCAAACTGGGACACTACTTCCAGTTTTTCAGAGCTTGTAAACCGAATTGTTCGTAAACAGGACTGTTCTTAAACCGAGGTAACCATTTAAGGAAGCTTTTAATGTTAGTTGCATTTTATTTCCTGCTTTCCTCCTCTTTTGTTGGAAGGTGCCCAGAGTGCCTGGAGCAATCCAATCAGATGAGTTGGGTATATTATTATTATTATTATTATTATTATTATTATTAACTTCCAAGGGAAATGTAGCTACTAAAACAATGAGATCAGAACCAGAGACTAAGGAGGAATAGATTTTGCTCTTTTCGCCTTCTCCTCCCATTCTGTCCCAGAAGAGGGCAACCAAAATTGGCCCAGAATCCTATTCAGGGCCTGGTCCATTGATTTGGAGTTGGCCTGATCCAACCCAGATGATCTAGGGCTGACCCTGAACTGATTTGGAACCCTAGGACAGTCATGTAGTCAAGTTTGTGTTGGGAGGCAAGAAGGAAACATGGCTCTTGTTCCACACCTCCTCTCCTCGCTGCTAGATCTCCCTTCCTTTTGGCGGTCCTGGTTCACTCCAGGTAGTTCCAGCTGGACTTGGGGTGACCCAGGGCTGCCTCAACTCGATCTTGGCCAAATTCCAGGTCAACTCAAATCAGCCCAATTTGGGTCAGGTGGAAAGTTCTGCAAGGAGTGGTCAAAGTGCTTCATAAGTTTAGCTTGGGGAAGAAAAGATTAAGAGTAGATGTGGTGCTGGTTTTCGAATGTTCTGCCAGTGATTTCAGAATGCAATGCCATTTCAAGAGGACTACACATCTTGAAAGGGACGTGGGTGGCTCTGTGGTCTAAACCACCGAGCCTAGGGCTTGCCGATCAGAAGGTCAGCGGTTCGAATCCCCGTGACGGGGTGAGCTCCCGTTGCTCGGTCCCTGCTCCTGCCAACCTAGCAGTTTGAAAGCACGTCAAAGTGCAAGTAGATAAATAGGTACCGCTCTGGCGGGAAGGTAAACAGCATTTCTGTGCACTGTTCTGGTTCACCAGAAGAGGCTTAGTCATGCTGGCCACATGGCCCGGAAGCTGTCTGCAGACAAATGCAGGCTCCCTTGCCCTGTAAAGCGAGATGAGCGCCGCAACCCCAGAGTCGTCCATGACTGGACCTAATGGTTAGGGGTAGCTTTACCTTTACACATCTTGAACTAAATTCTGCTTTTGAAGAAGAAGAAGAAGAAGAAGAAGAAGAAGAAGAAGAAGAAGAAGAAGAAGAAGAAGAAGAAGAGTTTGGATTTGATATCCTACTTTATCACTACCCGAAGGAGTCTCAAAGCGGCTAACATTCTCCTTTCCCTTCCTCCCCCACAATGAGAGACTTCAAAGAAGTGTGACTAGCCCAAGGTCACCCAGCAGCTGCATGTGGAGGAGCGGAGACGCGAACCCGGTTCCCCAGATTACAAGTCTACTGCTCTTAACCACTACACCACACTGGCAAACTGAAATGGTATCGTTTAGCAAATGACCATAGTTGGTGCAGAGAGAATAGCCCATATCCCTCAGCATCCTATCTTGTGTCACTTATCTGCTAGACAGAACTGGGAAATGCACAAATGAGATTTAATGATGATACTCATGCACAAGTCAGATCCACCCCATGCATTTTACATTCAGTACACATTTGAAGATTCCTGCATTGCAGGGGGTTGGACTAGATGACCCTCGGGTCCTTTCCAACTCTTAAGATTCTACGAGTCTATGAAGAGCACGGCTTCTCCCCCAAAGAATCCTGGGAACCGTGGTTTGTTGAGGGTGCTGGGAATGGTAGGTTTGTGAGGGTAACCCTACAGTTCCCATGATTCCTTGGGGGTAGTCATGTGTTTTAAATGTGCCTCGAATGTGCTTGAATTGTATGGTGTTCATTTGCTCAAACCATGGAACGTGGCTGTTTCGCTTCATGCAGCTAGACGTAAGCCCCTCTTGAAAATCTCCAAGGTCTGCCTTTAAAAAGAAGCCGCAGGACAAAAATTGAAGGCGCTTTCCTCTGAAATATATAGTGAAAAGACACCTAAGGCCTTATGCTTGGTTGCAGCCGGAGAGAACACAGGATGCTTTTCAATGCTCGAGGGATTAGTATGTAGGTTATCATGTTTGTTTGGACTCTTGCTATGACAGCTGTTTACCTCTTCATCTGATAACTGAAAGATTTCCTGTTAAATTGGAGCAGTTGGAGATGAAGATGAGTCATATTGCATTCGTTGGCAAAATATGACATTCTGGTAAGTCTTAGAGCTACTATGTTTGACTGAAAAGCCTTTTGAATAGGGTTTTTTTGTGTGTGTGGATCCCTTCTCTCACTCTCTTTACTGCAAAATAATAATGAAGGAACAAACTGGATTTATCACATGCTTCTCACCCTCACATCCTTTGCCACCTTTCTCTAAAAACTGCCGTCTACAAACTTTCCGCCTTCAGGGAATGCCTTTCCGCCTTCAGGGAATGCAGAAGATGTTTCATGGTGGACTTTGCCTGCCATCGTGAAACTTTTCACTGAGGGACGCCAGAAAAGCTTCTGAACATCTCCAAAGCTCCCTCAAAACACGTCTCGAAAAAGCAATGCCTCTAGAAACAATATTCTGGCGGTCAGGCAGAAATTTGCTTCATCCCTTCAATACTGTGTTCATTCTTCTAAACAAAATAACAAACAAACAACAAAATGTTTAAATGTGTGCTGAGCTGAAAGTTCTTTTGCCAAAACCATTCAGCTTTGAAAGTGAACCCCATTATTGGCGCCTGAAAATAGAGTGGTTAATTTTGGGGCCCTCGTTTGGTCTTGTGCTTCTTTGAAATTGAAATGACTGAGACAAGCCTTGTGGAGAGGGCAGATGACTGGAGAAGCTCCATGATGCCAGGAACACAAGAATGGATAGAAATTGGTGAGCCATCCACTGCTGAGCATTTCCAGTCCAATCCAGATTCAACTTGCAACCCACCCGTTTGATAGAAGCCTGCAGGCAAAATTCCCCCCCTTTTTTACTCAGTTTCCCGACCTAGCCCCAAGCAACAGATCTGTGAACAATCTGCTTGCCTTTCAAATATTGCCATAGGCTCACTTTGATGAAAAGCTCTGGATTTTTCCACATGGGAGTCACACACTGCACCATGGGTTTTGAAGTAGCAGGATTCTCCTCTGCAAATTTTGATGTTAAAATAAGATTCGAGGGAGCAATGTGGCTGCCTTTCTGATACTGCTAAAGGCTTACTTCAGTTAAAAGCCTTCAGTGTGTGCCTCCTAGAATTTGTGCACTGCATCATGGATTTAGGAGTTGCGTAAATTCTTCCCCGGGGAGAAAAAAATGATATTGAATAGTCCCTGAATGCCTTCTTAACATTCATATATCCACAAAATATTTGATACCTGATAAGTGATAATTGACACTTGATAATCCAA
Source organism: Lacerta viridis (assembly GCA_900245905.1). Lineage (NCBI taxonomy): Eukaryota > Metazoa > Chordata > Lepidosauria > Squamata > Lacertidae > Lacerta > Lacerta viridis. The sequence continues at coordinate 802,695 of OFHU01000943.1, read as the reverse complement.
TTGATAATTGACAGTGAATATTTGACTGCATTTGGAAGTTGTCACACAATGATATTTAATATGTGACAGTATTTGACAGCTGACATTCTAGTGAATAACTGTTTGTTATTCACAGTTTGGGAGGCTGTCGTTAAGTAAAGATGGGGGGGGAATCATTTCCCCATTTGGGTTGTGATTCATTAAGACGGATGTGCAGAGCTCCCTTGGGAAAAGTTACTAGCCTTATACCACCTGAAGATGGGACTTTTTTCTCTGAGGCAACTTTCCCTCCAACTGCAAAGTAAAAGCTATCCAACTTGAATTCTACTGAATAATAATAATAATTATTATTATTATTATTATTATTATTATTATTATTATTATTATTTTACTTATCGGACCACATAAAAATACCTTTCTCCTCTGTTAATGTAAAGATTACCACATTTTTCTGTGTGTGTTATCATAGAATGGTGACAGACCTGGGTAACAGCATTCCGAAATATCAGGATGTCCACCATTTTATGTTCCTCCTTCTCAGTAGCAGTTGGTGCAACCTGTAAGTAAGTAAGTAAATAAACTTTATTCGCATTAGCCGAAGGCCATAGCAACAATAAAACGTTACAATGTATACAGAAAAGAAAATTTTATATAAAAGCACATATTAGAATCCTGAATTATCAATCAGTTAATGGCCCTTATTCTAATTGCCCCTGCTATAAACCTAGCAACCTTAGCTGTTATCTGGTCATTTTGGTCTGATAGAAAGAAGGGCATTATGGCCCTGGGATGGTTAGCAGGAGTGAGGGTGATGATCTCATTCCTCAGGTCTTTGTAAAGGGTACAGGACAGGAGGACGTGTGCCGCTGTTTCTATCCCATCATCTCCACAGGGGCAAAGTCGTTTCTCAGGCAAGATCTTTTGGAATAATAATAATAATAATAATAATAATAATAATAATAATAATATTTATTATTTGTACCCCGCCCATCTGGCTGGATTTCCCCAGCCACTCTGGGCGGCTTCCAACAGAAATCAAATACAAAAATATCAAACATTAAAAACTTCCCTAAAAAGGGCTGCCTTCAGGTTTTTTCTGAATGTCAGGTAGTTGTTTATTTCCCTGACCTGTGATGGGAGGGCGTTCCACAGGGCGGGCGCCACTACCGAGAAGGCCCTCTGCCTGGTTCCCTGTAGTTTTGCTTCTCGCAGTGAGGGAACCGACAGAAGGCCCTCGGCGCTGGATCCCTCAAGTACAGCAGATTGTTGCTATGGCCTGTAAGTAGTGACGTTTGAATCTGCCAATTTCAATTTCTCGTTTTCCCAGTCATTTTTCCAGTCATAACTTCACATCCCCACATTTTCACATCCGTTTGTAAGTTCATAAAAAAAGAAGACCAACAATTTCCGAATGAAAAATTGCCAGCGTTTTAGCGCAAATTTCTCTTAACATGCACATCTTCTGTGCAGCTTCCCCTAATTTACACATTTACACATCATGCATTTCTGTAGGCTACTTTCACTAACAGAATGCAGCCTTATGCACAATTCACATAGCATATACACTTTGTCAGTGCTATTTTTCTAGGGGGGAAAAGGAGGTGCCGGAACTCACCTTGAACACTTCCCTTGTTCCTTTATAATGGCAATGGCGCCTTCCTGAGAGGTGCTGGAACTGAGTTTTGGCTGGAAAAAAAGCCCTGTGTTTTGTATACATTACCTGGTTGGAGAACTGCGTTGCAGAATTTGGAGAAGTGCAAATTTCGATAGATGACTGTGTTTGGGTTCACGTATTGCTTCAGGGAATTTGAATGAAGTAGATTGATCTTTCAATGCAGCCTGAACCAAATTCCTGCCCCGATCCCTACTTGTAACCTGCACCACACATAACACAGCAGGCATTTGATGCCAGTAGCAGACAGCGTGGTGGGGGAACCACCACTCACCTGACCTCTGGTCGGGCACATTGCTGCTGCTTACCAGAAGATGGAGGGCAAAAAGAAGGAGACATGGAGGTTGGCATGGTGCAAACTCATGGGCAGGAGTAGCAAATTGTCTCCACTGGTGCATATGTACCACACTGAACATGTAAACCCTTAAGAAAATGGTAAGAGCCAGCTGAATCTGAACCAACCCCCATGAATTCCATTGTCTAATGGATCACTAAAAACTTCTCATCATAAGAAGACCAAGTCCTGCCAGATCATGCCAAAGGCCCATCTGGTCCAGCAACCTGTTCTCACAACAGCCAACCAGATGCCCTTAATAGGAAGTCCACAAGCAGAATCAAAGCACAGCAGCACTTGTGATTCCTTCAGGTATGCATTTTAATATAGGGCTGCAGCACATGCCGTCTTATTTTAGGTTGTACATTAGATTCTGTGCTGAGCCCTGCAGAGTAACTGCATGGATTTTTGACATAATGTGGCCGTTGCAAAATCATACTCTGCATTGAGTGCTGCCAGAGTGCAACCCAACAGAGCTGTTGCCACTTCCATTCACTTCCCTGAAGTCATGTCTGTTGCCACGACAGGATTCTGCAACGCTCTCAGCTCCCAAGAGCATAAGCTAAAGACCATGGCCACACAGTTCTCTTGCTAGTCAGCGAAGCAGGTAATGTAAAAGCTAGGTGTTTCCTATTGAGGGAGATGAGAAATGGAGTTGTCTGGAGGACAGGTAGCCTGGCACTTTCCTGATTTCCATGACATTCTAACTTTGTTTTGTGCTGTTGCTTTTGTTGTACTATTGCTTTCTTTGTTTGTGGACCATCTTGGCGTTCCCTCTATAAATGAAACTGAAGACCAGTTCAGAGGAGGGGGTGGGGGTGGGGAGATGGAAGAGGCAACGAAGAAGAAGAGTTTGGGTTTGATATCCCGCTTTATCACTACCTGAAGGAGTCTCAAAGCGGCTAACATTCTCCTTTCCCTTCCTCCCCCACAACAAACACTCTGTGAGGTGAGTGGGGCTGAGAGACTTCAAAGAAGTGTGACTAGCCCAAGGTCACCCAGCAGCTGCATGTGGAGGAGCGGAGACGCGAACCCGGTTCACCAGATTACGAGTCCACCGCTCTTAACCACTACACCACATTGGAAGAGAGGAGAATGGAAAGAGGCCCAGAGCCATGGTGCCAGAATAGGACTATTCAGAAGCAGAATCCTCTAGCATCTGCAGCTCTGAGGAGATGGATGTGGATCCATGCCCCGGCCCGTTCTGTGTGGGTCCATGGGCACTGGAACCCACTTCCCCATGTCTGAGCCTTGAAGAGACACCTCTGCTGCCAGACTCTTTGGGTTGGTTCCCAGACACCTCGGGGATCAAGAAAACCCGGAGGAGAGATCCTGACAGTGAGAAACCCCATTACTTTGAAGAGTCAACAGCTACAAAAGAATGCACCAGCCCTTTAACTAACCAGAAAGCCTCACTCATGGGATGGGGCTTCCAGTAAATGACTACATACATACCCGTAAAATTCAGGCAGTTGCTCCAGAACATTGCTGAGACAACTTGCACATTTGTTCTCAGCTTCAGGAGCACTATCCATGGTGCTGAACGTACACTCTTATCTCCTTCCAAAGTGATGACTCTTGCCTTGCTTTTGGCTGCTTGGGGAACAAAGAACCACTTGCTTCCTCTTGCTTGGGCTGGTGGAAATTGTCATCCACAAAATGTTGGTGACCCTGAACCAGACAATCACATTAGCAAGCAAGATTTCCACCTAGGATTTTTATTTCTATTGCAGTGCTGTGCTGTGCTACTCTTCCTTCTGAGTTAAAGATAAAATCTGGACTAAGCTCTGTCTTGATGATGATGATGATGATGATGATGATTAGGCACCAAAAACAGCCCTCCTCTCCCCCTGCAGTGAGCACAGAATGGCCAATGCTCAGGGATTATGTCCACAAGTGAAGGCCATCATATTGGCTATCAATGGCTTAGCTAGTTTTTGTAGAATTCTTCTACACACACACACACACACACACACACAAATCTGCTTCTACAGAACTGATAACTGATGATGCAAAATGAAGCCTTTCCTTTATCTTGCATCTTTGAGATTCTTTTTTTGTTTGAGTACTGGGGCATTTGCAATATGGCGTCTCCCATGCAAAAGGGGATATCAAAATGAAACTGGGCATGTTATGTGCAGTGGCCGATTCTATCTTTTGACTACCAGCGCAAGTCCTCACCCATTTTTTTAAGAGGGGTGTGTGTCTCTGTGTGTGCATGTATGTACACACGCTTACAGCCAACGTAAGAAATAAAACATTCCTATATAGCCTACATTCAGATCACCCTTACTGAATGAGTGCACAGACATAAATTGCTTCCGTACAAGAACTGCTCCGAATTTCACAAACAAGCCAGCCAGATCAGTGATGTTCTATGTGTGAATAATATTATTTTTAATCAGACAGAGGGGAAAAAAATAATAATCAGTTTTACTTTCCTGCAAAGTCGAGCTTTTGATCACTGCTGTTCCTGCGCTGCAAGACAAATGGAGAAGGGAGTCACTTATGAATATCATGGCTGGGTTTTTCAATTCAGTGGATTATTCACATCTGTTAGGTGAGAATTACAGAGCGCTGGAATAAGGGACTCTTATGTTTTTATAAATCTCGCACCGCCAAGGGCTACTGAATAGTGAGTCTCAACATCTGTGTTACTTCTCCTTTGAGCTTTTCTGATTAAACATGTCTAAACATTTCAGATACCATCAGAAATGCAGAAAAAGAAAGAAGAAAGAAATTGTTGCAATCTACGGTTTGATGTCAGCTTGCTGGATTTTGTTTCACTCATATATATATATATATATATATATATATATATATATATATATATATATAGTGCAACAGAGCAAGAGGAACATGATTCCATGCGGCAATTAGCCTCCCAAATATCTTTGTCTGTAGAGCGTCCCTCTTTTTTTTTTTACGATTGCATTATTACCGAAAAATTCAGACAATTGGAAAAGAAAAGGACAGATGTAAATAAAGGTGCCTGCATTTGGACGGTGATGTTCCTTCCAACCTCTGGCTCCCTATGCGCGCACACACACACACACACACACACATGCACACACAGAGAGACACAAAATCATTCAAATGCCTTTTCTTTCTCTGACAAAAATATTCATTAAAAACATTTCACTGGGCTGCCTTTTTAATATAGCACAGGCATTCAACCTGCGCAGGAAGCTTCCATGAATCCACACAAATACTGTGTAATTATCTGCCGGCTCCCCGCTGGCTACTGCATATTCTGAGCACAAAGTGAATGCCACAAAACCACTGGCTGACTTCTGTCTTCATTGTCCCTGCTTGGAATATGAAGCCCCACTTCATTATAGCAGACCTGATCAAACTTGATAGATTTAGCTATTATTCTTGGCTGTGTCAACTTTCTCTCTCCAGCTTCCCCCCCCTCTCCTTCAGCTCTTTTGTTTTGCCACCCGGGGAATGCATCTTATTCCTCTCTCTCTCTCTCTCTCTCTCCTCTCTCTCTCCCTCTCTCTCTCTCTCTCTCTCCCCCCCCCCCGTCTCTCTGCTTTCTTCCCTCCCTCCCTCCCGGTCTTTCTCCTGACAAGTCACGGTTTCAGTAAATAATGCTCCGCGCATTATCATGTGATTCATGAAAAATAAGCCTTACAATCCGCCCCCTCAATTGTCCTTTACGGATATATATGTATATATAGTTTGCTACTATTAAAACACTGTAATATTGACATACGCTGCGGAAACCGCTATGAAAATCTTTACGTATACGTGGGGTGTTAAATAGGTGTGTCTGTGCAGTTTTTCCTTGGTGTCCTACCTGAGCTTGTTGTGCATTTTTGTGCATGTATGTAAACACACACACACACACACACACACAGAGAGAGAGAGAGAGAGAGAGAGAGAGAGAGAGAGAAACTTTTAAGCAAAGCTTCAGAGTTGGCAGCTTATCTCCCGTGTCATTTTTTCCCCTTCTGAAATTTGGGATGTTGGATTCAACCTGCAGGTGTCTTCCTGCATCTTCTCCCCACCCTCCACCCCCCACCCAAAAAAGAGAAAAAACAGTGCAGGCAAAATGCAGATGTTGCAACCACTGGCTTGCCTGAAACGTTCATAGCTTTGTAGTTTTGGGAGAGTTGCTATGCAACCATCGAGAAACGCTGCTCTCATTTAAGTAATAATAATAATTTACTAAAACAATGCAAGCAGCATCCGCATCATAAATACACCGTAAATTCACCTCAGATCGAAATAGGCATAGCAATCTCAGAATCTGCCACAAAATTATATTGTCCATGGTTCGGGTTGTGCCTGTGGTTGCTTTTCGAAAAATTACTGCCGAATTTTTTTTTTAAAAGGGGCCCATTCATCTTTTTCTCCTGAATGTTTTGTAATACCCCCTAACAGTGTTTTTTAAGCATTATGCTTGCCCATTCACCACGGCCTTTCTGAACTAGGTTTTTGGGCAACTGAAGCCAATTAGCTGAACGGGATTATGGACAAAGGTGTCATAAAACGCCAGGCACGAGCAAGTTCCTCAGCTTTCAGTTCCCTTCAGCTTTTACAACAACAAAACAGCATCAAGTTTTCCTTAAAAGAAAAGATAATATTGAAATATATTTTAATTTGAATATACCTGATTTATTTAATTTTTTTAATTAACCCTGAAAAAAAATTGTGGGAGGTTTTGTCTTAATGTTACTGGCTCAAATATTCAGGTCATATTTTTAGGGTTGGTGATAAATACATAGCGAACCCTGTAAGACATGCTGCAAATTTCAAAGGAATATTGGCTATAACAGAATGAGAGACTGTAAATTTATACTTGCCAAGCCAAAAATATAGAAGAACGAGCATGGCTTAATTTCAGATGGATCCTTTGTATATTGTGTTGATTTTATTTTTTTTGAGATTGCTTTCCAAGTGCTTCTGCGTAGTCTACTCCTGCTTCTTCATCTTAGTACCTTAAAATACAAACAAGACCTTTTTTTTATTCAAAATAGGCTGCTTTAAATACGCAAGGGTCCTCTGCGATGCTATAGGTTTTCAAGGTTGTGTTTAAACGTTGCAATAATCATTGCCGATTATCGCATAATCTGCTGGTGTACATTGTTGCGTCCTGACGTAAAAGGATCAGTGCGACTTGAACATAAGCAGTACATTATTTCTCACCCCTCTCTGGAGCAGAATTCCCCCATCTCTCTTCCACCATCATAACTTCCCTCCCCACCCTGCCTCCCCCCCTCCCCCCCAAAAAAACTCCATGTGCAGCATCTTAAAATGTAAATTGCAGCAGAGCAACACAAAAGGATAAAGAGAATATTTTTTTTTGAAGGCAATCATGATGATCACTTAATTCAGTCTCTGCCTTTCCACTTGGCATAAGGTAATTAGAATGCCACATCGTTGTAGAGACAGAAAGCTTCGGCTACCACTCTGACTCACCCAGACGATAATACATGATTAGAAGTCAGTGACAGATCACAACTGCCGCATGACCCACCAAGGTCTTATCAAGGGCAAATCGCATAATTAACATGCACTTCTCCAGCCGGAGAGTACAATGCGATTGTTCGAGGGACAATCAAATTAGCCTAGCCAATGGGGTCAATGCATTGTGACCTTGGAAACATTTTTTTTTTTGAGGGGTGGGTGGGGTGGGCGAAGAAACACGCATTGTCTATTTCCTCTCCTCTCGCAACAGAAATGCACTTTAAACTGAAGTTTAAAATGCACTTTAGATTGAAGTTCTTACACACGCACACACAGACACACACACACACTCCATTGCCTTCTTAGTTTATCATGTATGGAATAAAGGCTTCTACTAATGCAGTCTGACCCTGAGGGAGACATATGTAATGGAGCCACTTAGACAGAAATTCGGGCATCTAGTGAGGCCTGGAACTCAATTTATTTGCCCTGAAAGTAGCCCTGGAATCAGGTACAAAACTGCAGAGAAAAATTATCGCTTTGCTTCTTATTTTATTTCAAAGAAAATGCCTTCTTGCCAAGATTGTTTTGTTTATGGCAATTAGCACAATTATCTTGATATATGCTCATTTTTTAGCACTATTCCTGGCCTCGAGGTTTGACCATTTGATTTGCCTTTGCCTCTCCTTCTGTTTAACAAGGCCTTCTCCGCTTTCGGACAGACTCGTGAAGGATGGGAGATGCCAGCAATACCAGAGGGTACCGTTAAAGGCCTGCATGAGGGGAAGGGGAAATCTTGCTTTGACATTTTCTCTCACATGGTCTTACATGTGACAGACACATGCATGTTTTGCTTTTTACCTGCCCTGTTACGGAAGGGCATGGCTTTATGTTTAGATCATGTGGGGACGGAAGATGACCCTTTCTTAAACCCTTCCAGTTTGTGGTAACTATTACACAAATGAAGAATTCATTCCCGGGCGTGTGACCTGTTTAGAGCCTATGAAACTCAGGGGTCTTTCTTCTACGCATTATAAAAGTATAAAGTTCAATGGTCAAAACAAAACAAAATAGAAAATTCCTTCCAGTAGCACCTTACAGACCAACTAAGTTTGTTCTTGGTATGAGCTTTCGTGTGCATGCACACTTCTTCAGAAAGCTCATACCAAGAACAAACTTAGTTGGTCTCTAAGGTGCTACTGGAAGGAATTTTTTATTTTATTTTGTTTTGACTATGGCAGACCAACACGGCTACCTACCTGTAACTGGAACTATGAAAGTTCAATGGTGTCATCAATACAGCAATGTTGTCAGAGAATTCCATGCGTGCAGAACATGGACAAGTGTGGCCTAAGTACCTCCACATTTTTTTGGGGGGGGGCATACCACTTGTGCCTCATTTTGCATCACCTGAGGTTGTTCTGGCCATCCAAACTAGCATTGTGGCAATATTGACTTGCTTCATTTTGGGATGTGCCAAAACTTGCATGCCTAAACACCACATGTCTTTGTGCATCTGAATAGTTGATTTTGGTCTGGTCCGGTAGTTTTTACAAGGAGATGACTAGCTCATTGTATATATGGAACAGACATCAAATGAATTATGTATATTAATTTATTTATTTATCTATATGTCACACACACACAGAGAGAGGATAGCCCAGGTAACCTTATCCTTCACCAATATTATTCCAATTCCCGGAATTTATTTTCCTGCTTCTCAACTCAAAAGTTCCTGTAGTGACACAATGCCTATCAATAATAAATGTATAAAACATAACATCCATTTCCCCAATTTATGTTTAAAACACAACACCATAAAACAGAAAAGGTGTGTGTGCACCAAGCAAATACTGAGCAATATTGTTCTGAAACAACATTGACGGTTGCAAGATATTTAAACCCTGGAAACAATGGCTGTTTATTAAGCTTTGCAAATTCTATGGGTGTTTCCTGACACCCCGTTTATTGAGCATTCATTAGGATTTGTTTGTGGGGAGATGATGGTTATTTAACGAGCATACATCCTGACTTCTTTGAGGGGAGGTTAGACAGAGGCATAGGAAGGTCAGGTGGTACCCGGTGCGGAAAATTTCTTGTCACCCCCCATTGATTCCCCCCCTGCAAAAATGGTTTTACGTTATTTCATATTTTCTTACAAAGGAATAATAACAAGTAATAATAATAATAAAAACTTTTATTTATATCCCACCCTCCCCGGCCAAAGTCGGGCTCAGGGTGGCTAACATCAGATACATAACATTGGTATAAAATCAAACAATAATTAAATTACCTCCTAAAAACATCTCAAAATCAAATTAAAGTCTAATTAGATGGCTTTCCACAGGGTTAGGGTTGGGAACAGTAAGTGCTCCACTGAACTGAAATTTCAGCCTTCACGACATAGGAAAACAGCTATTTTGGTGGAGGAGGGTCAAGATATTAACCGATATGCATGAAATTTCATATATAGCTATATAATCCCTAGTATAGTAAGATAAGACCTTTGGAGCAGGCATTTTAAAAAAGTTTTTTATGAACCGCCCTAGTAGGGCAGTAATTGTTCCTTGATAATTTGTCACCCCCTCCATTATGGAACACGGGGCTGTCCGCCCCCTATGCCCCCCTTGCTACACCCCTGAGGTTAGATGACCTGTGTAAAGCAAGTTTTATCCCATACCTTGTAGTGCATTTTCCCATAACTTTCCGTGTTGCAAAAAGTCCAACCTTCTGGGGAGCGGGACTGTTGTGCAAGACTTCCCAGTTCGCAGTCTGAAATTGCCAGTATGTGATTGAACCCCTCTCCCCCCCAAAAAAACCTCAACCACCTGGAAGCACCCTAAATCTTCAGTTTGGCCTCTTCTGGTGTGCCCTATATCCGGGCCCCTTGTGAAGGCACCCACCTAACCAAACCGTCTATGTATTAGGTTCCACCAGAAAGGAACCTAATTATATTCTTTTGCTTAAAACATTTATCACCCGTTCTTCACCGCTAAAAGCAGTTGCAGAGTGTGTCACAATCAGATGCATTGGCACTCGATGCATTGTCAAATCGACAAACACTAAAACACCAGTAGTATGCAAGCATTCACTAGTAGCAACAACTTAAATCTAGTCCAGCATCTTGTTCCCAGGTGCCTGTGGGAAGCCCACAAGCAAGACCTGAACACAATAGCTCTCTCTCCCTACTTGTGATTCCCAGAAACTAGTATTCAGATGCATACTGCCTTTGACAGCTATTATGGCTGATGGTCATTTTATAGGGTGGATTTTGATTGGCCCACAGCTATCTCGATGGACACACCTCCTATCATGATGGGCCCTGGTGTGGTGGCAGTGGTGGACTGCTGCAGCACTCGTGTCAGCCACCATTAAAATTGACCGTAGTGCCTCGAGTAGCACTGGGCTGGGGTTCAGGGCATTGTGAGCCATTGAAATGGCAAAACAAAATAAAAATTTCTTTCCAGTAGCACCTTAGAGACCAACTAAGTTTGTTCTTGGTATGAGCTTTCGTGTGCATGCACACTTCTTCAGATACACTGAAACAGAAGTCACCAGATCCTTAAATATAGTGAGGGAGTGGGGAGGGGTATTACTCAGAAGGGTGGTGGGAATGGGTGATAAGCTGATAGGTGTGGAAAACCTGTTGACGACTCTGAGTAATACCCCTCCCCACTCCCTCACTATATTTAAGGATCTGGTGACTTCTGTTTCAGTGTATCTGAAGAAGTGTGCATGCACACGAAAGCTCATACCAAGAACAAACTTAGTTGGTCTCTAAGGTGCTACTGGAAAGAAATTTGTTTTGACTATGGCAGACCAACACGGCTACCCACCTGTAACATTGAAATGGCAGGCATTAGTGCAAAGAGGACATTAAGTCCAAAAAGGTCGAGACCCCCAAAGTCCCCTCCATGGAATTAGTGGACCCAATCAGGTCTCAAGACAGATTTGGTACAGGGAACATACTATCACGCCACTTACCAAATGCCTAGGGTGACCTTGAGATGGAGAATGAAATCAAGGAGGCATCCAAAGGAAGAAATATTTTCGGGATGGGTGACTTCAACTACCCTCACAGAGATTCTGCAAATGTGTGTTCCAGTCATGATGAAGAGGTAAAATGTCCAGATATCCTAAATCAGTGGTTCCCAAACTCTCTTCCCTGTGGATCACTTGAAAATTGCTTACATACTTGGAAGACCACTTAATGTTTCTCCTCCTCCTCCTCCTCCTCCCCCTTCCACTCCTTCTCCTTCTTCCAGTTGTAATTGTAATGCACTGGGCTAGAGGCTGTATGATTCTGAACTGTATTTTATTTTATTTTATTTGCTTTTTTATTTATTATATATTTATTATATAAATATATTGTAAAGGTACCCCTGAACATTAGGTCCAGTCACAGACGACTCTGGGGTTGCATGCTCATTTCGCTCTATAGGCCGAGGGAGCCAGCGTTTATCCGCAGACAGCTTCCGGGTCACATGGCCAGCATGACTAAGCCACTTCTGGCAAACCAGAGCAGCACACGGAAACGCTGTTTACCTTCCCGCCGGAGTGGTACCTATTTATCTACTTGCACTTTGACGTGCTTTCAAACTGCTAGGTGGGCAGGAGCTGGGACTGAACAACAGGGAGCTCACCCCGTCGCGAGGATTCGAACCGCCGACCTTCCGATCGGCAAGCCCTAGGCTTAGTGGGTTTTTTATTTATATAATAATATACAATTATTACATACAAATATATTTTGTATTTGAATTCGATAGAATTCCAATGAAATAAAATGCAACATCAGAAATAAAAGAAGCAATAAAAAGACAATAAAAAACCAGTGTGGATGTTAACACGATGAAAATGCTATCTCCTGTCTTCAACCACAAATCTACAGACACACAATGGACCACCTGAATGAAGTTTATGGACCACTGATGCACCACTGCAAATTACAGTTTGAGAACCCCTGCTGTGCTCTAGAAGAGTCAATCACTGAATCGACTGGAAGGGAATTGACCCCGGACTTACTCTTAAAATATGCCCAGGACATAATGAGAGATCTACATCTTGCTGAGTCGATTGGGAACACTGACCATAGTGCTATCAAATTCAATATATATGTAAATGGACTATTGCCCAGAAAATGCAGCACAGTCACATTTGACTTCAAAAGAGGAAACTTCTATAAAATAAAATAAGGGATTGATTTAAAAAAAATAAAAAATAAAGTTGAAGTCAGGAGTGTCCAGTTTTTCAAGAATGCTTTAGAGTTCAGAGAAGCGCAGCTAGAATATACCACAGATCTGGGTCCCAGCACAGTTTATGAGAAGAGTCAATGAAGCTATTAATGGAAGAAGGCTTCCTTTGGAAAACGAAAGACTTGCCGAAATGAAGAAAAGAATGGGCCTTCCCCCTTCTCCTTCCTGCACATGTCCCCTCTGTCCACATCTGCTTTAGAGGAAGGAACTCCTAGCACAGCTTTAAAGGGTAACACAGGAGAAGGAGGGGAAAGAAAGTCTCTTGGACAAGGAGAAATCCCTGCACTGATGGAATGAGAGACTTAGTGATACATTGGATTCCACCCATAAAGACAAACAATAATTAAAAAACAAAACAAAACAAAACATCAGAAGCAGGAAACCATCTTTGGATGGCAAAGGAGGCAAAGGGAGATTGCAGAGAAGCGGTATGGATTCTTTGCATTAGTCTTCACTGCAGAAGTTGTAAGGCACATCTCATGGAGGAGAAGCCTATTGGTGGCCACTAGCCATAACGGCTATGTTCTGCCTCCGCAGTTGGAGGCAGCCATGCTTCCAGATCCTGCTTGTGGGCTTCCCACAGGCATGTGGTTGGCCACTGTGAGAACGGGATGCTGGACTAGATAGGCCACTGGCCTCATCCAGAAGGCCCTTCTTACGTTCTTACGTCCCCTCGATTGCAACTTCCGAGGAAATACGCTTGGGAAGCAGAGCTGCAGCAAAATAATTGAAATTCAAACGTTCACCCTTCCCTTCCCCCCCTGATTCCGCCCCCTGATGGTCTCCTTTTTTTTCCGATCGCCTCCTTCTCATTAATACTAATCAACCTCAATCCTTTCCTCGTGACATCACAATTATTCCCGCAGCCACCAATAATCACTTTATAAACAGGGGATGTTGACCTCACAGACATAGCGTGCGAGAGAGGTTGCGGGCAGGAGAGGGCCAAATGACACCGTCCTTCTCCTCCTCCGGTAATTAACTGCAGCAGAAAGGAGAACAACCAACAAAAAAGCTGCACAGACTCACGCTTAAATAATATGCTTCTCGAGCGGCGTTGAGCACCAAAGAGCATCTTTGAGCCAATTAAGTCATTCCAGGCTCCAAGTTGGCTCCTTACATAATTATTCTACTTGGCAGTGTTTGGTTTTAATAGCTACTTGTATTGTTATTTTGAAGCTGCTTTCAGTTGGGTTTCCCCCATTTCCCAAATACCTTTTTATTAGCGAAATAAACACAAGGCCTTTACGCTGACATGAGATTTGCAAAGTCTGAACTACGGTAGTTTATTAGAAGAGGAACGCGCGCGCCCGGGGGGGGGGGGAGTTTAAACAGAAGATCAGAAGTTCTTCCCTGAGAATTAATTCCTGCTATGCAGTCGCTGGTTTCCTGCAAATGCCTATGCTGATTCGGCTGAATATTCTGAGGGAAGCTTTGCTCCGTCTCTTCCTCCCATCCTGGGCATGGCCTTGTCTACTTTGCCTGCGGCTCGCTGGGAAGGAAATGCTGGTTCTGACATCATGATAGTGTCTTTCTTTGAGAATTAATATTGGCTGTCTGGGGAAAAGGATGGAGTTCTGTTTCTGTTGGGGGGATGCGAAAGTAAGGGGTGTTCACACATTTCAGCCAACAAGGGTACCATCTGTGTGCACAAAACATTGAGCTATGCAAATCGATGAGTGCACACTCCATAATAATAATAATAATAATAATAATAAAATAATAAAATAATAATAATAATATAATATTTATACCCCGCCCATCTGGCCACTCTGGGCGGCTTCCAACACAATATTAAAATACAAGAATTCACCAGATATTAAAAGCTTCCCTGAACAGGGCTGCCTTAAGATGTCTTCTAAAAGTCTGGTAGTTTTTGGCCTCTTGGCCTTGCCGATCAGAAGGTTCGAATCTGCGCAAAGGGTGAGCTCCCGTTGCTCTTTCCTAGCTCCTGCCAATCCTAGCAGTTTGAAAGCATACCAATGCAAGTAGATAAATAGGTACTACTGCAATAAGAAGGTAAACGTCTGTGTGCTCTGGCACAGTCCTCCATGCACCACCAGCAGTTTAGTCATACTGGCCACATAATAATAATAATAATAATAATAATAATAATAATAATAATAATAATAATTTATTTGTACATACCCACCATCTGGCTGGGTCTCCCCAGCCACTCTGGGCGGCTTCCAACAAATATTAAAATACAATACAAAGTCACAGATTAAAAACTTCCCTAAACATTAAAATATCACATATTAAAAAATAATATGACCCGGAAAGCTGTCTGTGAACAAACGCCGGCTCCCATGGCCTGGAAAGCGAGGTGAGTGCCACACCCCATAGTCGCCTTTGACTGGATTGAGAGTCCCATGGACTGCAAGAAGATCAAACCTATCCATTCTGAAGGAAATCAGCCCTGAGTGCTCACTGGAAGGACAGATCCTGAAGCTGAGGCTCCAATACTTTGGCCACCTCATGAGAAGAGAAGACTCCCTGGAAAAGACCCTGATGTTGGGAAAGATGGAGGGCACAAGGAGAAGGGGACGACAGAGGATGAGATGGTTGGACAGTGTTCTCGAAGCTACCAACATGAGTCTGACCAAACTGTGGGAGGCAGTGGAAGACAGGCGTGCTCTGGTCCATGGGGTCATGAAGAGTCGGACACGACGAAACGACTAAACAACAAAACTTACCTATATACTTGAGTATAAGCCTAGTTTTTCAGCACATTTTTTGTGCTGAAAAAGCTGCCCTCGGCTTATACTCAAGTGAGGCGGGCGGTGGGGGCGGCGAGAAAGAAGCCCTTTCTCTCCGCTTGTGCCGCCACCGCCACCCGCTCACCCCAGTCAACCATTCCTTAAGAAGTGTACAAGAACGGCGGTTCTTTACTCTCCCCAGGCAGCTTGTTCCATTCCTGAACTGCTCACATAAATGCAAATTTTAGACCCCAGAAGGCAGAAAGCCTATCAGTTAAGGAAGTATTAAAACCCCACAGGTGCTCACTTTCCCTGGCTCCTGCTTAAACAGGACAGGATCCCAGCCTTCTCTGTATAACACAAGGGAACATTGCGCTGTGGGTTAAACCACAGAGCCCTAGGGCTTGCTGATCAGAAGAATGGCAGTTCGAAACCCTGTGACGGGGTGAGCTCCACAGCAGCAAAGGAGGAAGAGGAAGGAGCAGCCTAAAGGGCTGCTTTCGGGCTGCTCGTTCCTCCTCCTCTACCACAGCGGCAAAGGTGAACCGGCTTATACTTGAGTCAATAAGCTTTCCCAGGTTTTTGTAGGGAAATTAGTTGCCTCGGCTTATATTTGGGTCGACTTATACTCAAGTATATACGGTACCTTCCAGTGTAGAGATGGCTTGACCTGTGTTCAGTGTCACACCTGAGCAAGCCTATAATGATTCTGAAAAGGGGTGCTGGTTTGTTGGTTGGTTCCTTCTCCATAAAATTATGCAGGAAATGTATCAGAGAAAATAAAGGGTGTGTATGTTAATACTGTGATGAAGCTGAAACATACCTGCAGCTAAATTGTTTGCCTTCTCATCTCCCAGAAGCTCCTGCATCAGGAAGTAGGAAGACGTTGCTGCTTAGCTCTTTCAGAACACTCCAACGTTGCCTCATAGTCCCTCTGTACCTCCCTGCCAATCACTAGTCCTCTGTTTTTCCTTGCTTTGTCATCCTGTGGTATTCAGTGGTAATGAAATTCAAAATATTACAATGGAATGCACAGTACATTTAATTGCCTGCATTTCTTCCTTTGTTTTCAAGTTAAGTAATGGATAAGGAACTGCTTATTGTGCTGGAGATGAAAAGATGTAGCAAAATATTTGCTTAATTTTTTATTATTAAAAAAAAGCATTAAGAACACCTTTTGGGCAATTCTGGAATGGGGGAGATGGATGTGCAAAATAAGGCATTGCATGTAGCCTACTGTATGCTGCATGTGCCCTTATGGTGCGCACCTGCTTGTGCATATATGTATATTTCCCTAAGACCTCTGAGTGCTTCCCTGTTCGTTGGGCAGCCGAGTCTTTGGTGATTCAGCCCACGCCACGAAACTCCCCTAACAAACAGGATTAAAATTCACTCCTTTCAACCAAGCTAGGCCTTTATTCCTCCCTTTTCATTGAGCTACATTTGTCTGATTTAACAAGATAAGATTTGAGTGCTGATGCAGCCCGTTGTTAATGCAACCGCGGCGTCCGCCGCCGTGCCATCGACACTTCCGCACGAGACTGATGCATAAATCAGGTATTCAAAAAAAAGAAGAAGAAGAAAAATTAGATATGCAGCACACCGGTTTTATAGTCCCAGGCTCAGAAATTGAAATGGGCCAGATTAATGTATTATATCTTACACACTGTCCGAGTGAATCAACTTTAATATATTGAACAGATTCACAGAACAAGACTGTGTTATCTAAGGAGCACTCGGAAGAAGGGATTGACCTGGGGATTTGATTTGGTTCAGGTAGTTCATGTTGTACAGAGGCATTTGAATAGTATCACATAAAAATAAAATTTGTATTAGAAATCTCTCACATCATCCTCAGGCGACTTCTCCTGAAGCTTTTCAGGCGGCATGCGTGTGTCAGAGAGAGAGAGAGAGAGAGATTCCCCGGAACTATAACAACAACATAGACAATGTCCACAATACAATGGGTTTTAACATTTGCTACAAATATCTCCTGAACATTGGGGTACCTATTGGCGCTGATGGTCTTTTCCCTATCCCGGTCGTGCCAATGAATTTCCCTTTTCAACTGTAATTGAAAACTGACATGGGCCATCTTCAAATATCTAAAGGGGCTGTCACATAGAGGATGGAGCCAGCTGGTTTTCTCTTGCACTGGGAGGTAGGACTCGAACCAATGGCTTCAAGTTGCAGGAAAGAAGATTCCAAATAGAGTCTAGACCAGGGGTCAGCAACCTTTTTCAGCTGTGGGCCGGTCTACCGTCCCTCAGACCATGTGGTGGGCCGGACTATATTTTGAAAAAAAAAAATGAACGAATTCCTATGCCCCACAAATAACCCAGAGATGCATTTTAAATAAAAGGACACATTCTACTCATGTAAAAACACACTGATTCCTGGACCGTCCGCGGGCCTTAGGTTGCCTATCCCTGGTCTAGACATGGGGGGGGGGGAACAGAGCTGTTTGACAGTAGAACAGTTTCCCTCAGGAGGTTGTGGACTCTCTTTCCTTTGTGGTCTTTGAGCAGAGGTTGGGTGCCCATCTGTCATGGATGCTTTAGCTAAGATTCCTGCATTGCAGGGGGTTGAACTAGATGACCCTTGGTTACAGGTGGGTAGCCGTGTTGGTCTGCCATAGTCAAAACAAAATCAAAAATTCTTTCCAGTAGCACCTTAGAGACCAACTGAGTTTGTTCTTGGTATGAGCTTTCGTGTGCATGCACACGAAAGCTCATACCAAGAACAAACTCAGTTGGTCTCTAAGGTGCTACTGGAAAGAATAGATGACCCTTGGGTTCATTCCAGCTCTAAATTTTTATGATTCTGTGGCTTAAAACAGGCTTACTCACAGATATTTCTCCCTAGAGAATCCTGGGAAGTGTAGTTTGGCAAGGGGAGCTAAGAATTTCTAATTCTAAATATTTCCCCAATACTACAAAGTTCAATACTTTATCTGGAAAAGGTAAACTGTTTACCAGTCATCATGAGGGTATTGATGGGCCACTGGCCTTATCCCAGCAGGTTCTCCTTATGTTCATCACCATCTTTCTTATATCCCACCCTCCCACCCGCAAGATCCCTGGGCAGTTTTTTTAATGTCCCAAATTACTAAAGTAATTGTTAAATTAATCACCTTAGAGTCTTGGGTCTGCTTTGGGCTTTATGAATTCCCTTCTATGTTCGGGGAGATGTGCTACTTGACTGCAGTTATCACAGACAATGCCTTTTTGTGGTGGTCCCATTCCCTCCCCGGGGAAATATGCATGAGCCCTTTGATGTTGACTTTTGGAGAGAATTTTGAAGACTTTTTAATTTCAGTTAACATCAGGCAGATGTGCTGGTTCTTGTGTTTTATTTGTCGCTACTCCATTAACTAGAGGGCTGTTTGGAAAAGTGGCTTTAGGTGATTTTTGCAAATGCATTCCTACTAATAATAGTAGCCATACTGTTTGTAGGAGTTGAGCACACACCATCAAGGTATAAAAAGCATTGCCCTCACTTACATATCTCACACTCTTTATGTTAGCTCCTCTTTCATCCATCTCTTTGTCAGGGGAAGTGATTCTCTGCTCCTCTCCCTAACAAAAGAATGACAGATATCAATTATTCCGAATTGTATTGGAAACAATTAGGGCAATCCGAGAGTCATTGCATCCCAAGCAATTGGGCTTTTCTATTTAGCAGCCTGGAAAGAGCACATTTTAAAACACAGGCGCAGTTATTCCGATGCATTAAGTATAAGTCTTTAATGCAGCAGAGTCTGTATCTTCCATCTGTTCCATCAATTAAACTGTACATTGATCTATGAAGTTATTAGCAAATGCCGAAGTTCCAAATAATCTGCTTTGCCACTAAAGGAAATCCTAGTTGCTGTGGGTTTGTTTATTTCTTTCAAAGTGTGCGGGGGGACGGACGGACCAGAAACAGGATATATTATAGCACCTCCTTTGAAGGCTGACTAGCATTGTCTGGATTCACAAAGGCTTACCTTTCCCCCTCAACAAATTGCACCATTATAAATTAACGTTGCTCTACTGTATGCATATGTAATGGAAGAATGGGATCTAGGCTGGCCATGTAAGGATTCCCTCCTCTCTCTCTCTCTCTCTCTCTCTCTCTCTCTGTGTGTGTGTGTCTGGAAATGCATCACGGAACAAAGACAAAAGGAGATGCAGATCTGCATAACATTTGCATATGCTAATTTATAAGTACAGATGCAATTTTAGAAATTAATTACTATGATTTGCATAGAAATCAGGTCCTCCATTAAAGAGGGCATGTGTTGCGGTGTGACCTGGCCACCTGACCCGGTGTTGTAGGTGGGTAATCCTGGAACAGCCACAACCCCTGATAGGTTGTACCTGATAGGTTGCACCGCGTTATTTGGGTGCAATCTGGCCAATGGGTTGCCTTGAAGAAGTAGCAACGCGGGACCTATATAAACCCATGCGTGACTTACGAGCTTCCTCTTTGGGACTATCGCATTGGAACACAGAAAACTGGATCGTGGATTGCTGCTGCTCTGAGAGACTTTGATCAACTTTTGGTGACCGCTTCCCCCCCCTTTTTTTATAAGAATTTATTGATTTTTGCAACAAACAAATAAAACACCAACATTAACCCAACACCTAACTGAAGATAGACAAATACATATACACCAATAATTCTTCTTCTTATACCATACAAAAAAAAAATCTTGGTTGAATCTTGGCACAGACTTCCCCTGCCTTTTCACCTTCGGTTCAATACCAAATATTACTTTAATAACATCATATACTAAAAAAAAAAGAATCCAATTCCTTTTTTAATTAACATCTAAACATTCTTCTTAACAAATCTTGTTTTATAATATGCAATAGTTTCCCATTCTTAGCTTAACCAAAAATTTAATCATATTATAACTTCATGTTAGTTCCACACAAAATTCTAATTCTTAACACATTGTTCTCAATATAAATCATCACAAATATCCTCTTTCACTATAACTGCTGTTAATAACAAAAATTTAAATATCTCTTTTCTTAAACAAAAGCTTAAAGTCTTAACACACCGGTTTCAGGTTACCATAGTATATCATTTTTTCCTCTTTACCCTTAATACAGTTCACCCTATCCCCCTTCTGTCCATTTTCTTTGGTCGTCTTGCTCCAAACCGCTCCTCGAAGTGTCTTTTTTCCTTACAAGTCCACAGATCCAGACAAAGTCCAAAACAGTCCTTGCATAGAACATCAGGGTACGCGTATCCTCTTCTTCCAGCTTCTCCGGTTCACCATACCATTCCTCTTTTATTTGTAGACATAATGCTTTTTTCACCGACGCTCCCGAGCTCTCACCTCGAGAGTTAGATATAACAATTCTCCCCGTCCTGGGTCTGCCACCCCCGAAGGACGTTTCATTTTTCCGGAGTCGCCAGATCATTCCACCGTGTTCTTCGATCATCCCCTTCAGTTCCATGCCAAGGCTCTCTTCCAACGCAGCCATTTCCTGAATAGTCTCCTCTGTGGGATATATCTTTTCTGACATGTCCCGGTTCAATATCTCCAATTTTCGGTTGAGCAGTTCCAGTCTCAATATGATAATCCTTTGTTCATCACTCATCTCACAGTTCATAACCAAATCAAAAACAAAACCCAGCATGGCAGAAGCGGGCTTAGGTATCAGATTACGGTTTCGATTTCCAAACTTCTCCATCTTAATGCCAGTAATTTTCCACTCAATCACAATCTTTCGCAGCCATTTTCCCTGTATCCAGGGTGCAAGAACCACAAATTTTAAAAAGAGATATTTTCCACAAACTTGTTCCCCAGAGGGAGATCAAAGGAGTCTCACTTATCAAAATTCAAGTACTTTGTAACCATCACTGTAACAGCAGTCTCTTAAACTGGTTATTTTCTATCCCTCGAAGGGAGGGAGGCAGGCTTCCTCTCCAAATGTCACCCGGGTCGTTAGAAAAATACAAAATCAAGTCCGATCGAATACTCACGACCCCCGGGTTTCTTTAGTTCCAAACTTGACAGGTAGAACATTGACGCTCGTCGCGGGGGCGACCGCCGCTCCACGTCCCGGTTGGGGCATGTCCCCTATAGCCCGGCTCCGTTGTCCCTTCACCCCCACTCCCCCTTTACAGGGGGAGCGAGGGAAGGGTTCAGAGCCATAGTGGGCACAGCCGGGGAGCCCGGGTGCGGGACGCTCTTCCCGCACCCCACCGGAGCCCCGCTTTGCGGTAGCGGGGCTCCAACCCCCGGGACGGACTGGGTCGCCTCGCAGCCGAGGCAACCCACGACCGCTCCGCGATGGCGTCGCCGCCGGAAGTCCCTCCCCTTTTTAATCTTCCCTTTAGTTTTACCGTAATTGTCCTCTTTCCCTTAATCTATCCCTTCCCCCGTTCATAGAGAGCTTACTTTGGGGCTTGTCCCCCCCGGGGCCTTCGGGCCTTCATGGATAGACCCTTCTATCCCCCCAGTTTCTCCTCCCGGGTTGCGGGGAGTCTGTTGGGGGGCAGATTTTAATCCCTTCGGGAACCATTTTTCCAGCTGTCATCGTTTCCACCTTCGCCTTGACTCACTGGGCGTTGGTGCCTTCGGCCTCGCTGGTCTTGCTTTTCCTTGAGGCTGGTGGGGTGGGTTGGTGCTGGTGCTTCGTTGGGATCGGGTGGAAGGTGGGGCGGAAAGCTTCGTCTGCGAGTCCGGTTCTTTTTGTTCCTGCGCGCTTCGGCTTTGGACTGCCTGGGCTGTGCACTTGGGCAGGAACAGCCATTTTGGGTTCTCTCCTGGCTGGGAGCCCTTAACAATAAACTTTCCTTTTTAATGAGCTGGAGTTTGTTGTGACTAATTGCCAGAGCTAAATACAGATGCTAGCTACTGCTTTCGCTTTCTGCTGCGAAACCCAGCTTTGAAGAAGAAAGAAGAAAGACTTTTAAACGCATTGCGGAAGTGTGGTGGACTCAGAGTGTGTCGCAGCAAAAAAAGCTGGTGGTCATGGAGGACATTTGCATCTCATGGCTCTGCGGCGCTGCGACGTTAACTGGAACGTTGACACCGAACAGGCGTTCCCTGGAAGGGGTTTGGCCCGTGCCCGAGTCCAGGGCATATCAGGGAGGCTGTTTGGTGTTCCCTCCATCAGCTGCCCCTGGTGTTCATCCATCGCTGTCCTACGAATGTGGCTCTGGGACAGCGCTGCTGCATGGGTGCAGGGAGATAGTCGAACCAGAACCTATGCAACCACTCACTTGATTGTAATCAATAAAGTTGTGGCCTAAATTTCTGCCACAAACCAAACCAGATATCTGACTCCCGTGTGAATTTATTTCAGGGAAAGGTAAAAGGTCTAAACACGCAAATACAACAGAGCTCACCATAGTAGGGAATATTGTGAGCAGGTAACCTGCTGTCCAGAGTTGGTTCATGGGTTGGGCCCGAGCCACTATGCTAATTTACTGGCAGGAGGGTTGCTACTGCTTGCTGGAAGGGAGAGGAGGAGCAGGGAGTTGGTGGAGAGTTCAGTGTGGTGCAAACACGCTGTTATACCCAATCCAGTGCTCCTGCTAAAGGGTTTGCACTGTGTCAACTTCCCTGCCACCTCCCCCTCTCCTTCCTGGCCCATGACAGTTACCCATCTTCTGGGAAGCTAACATAGAGCTCCCACCCTGAGAGCTGCTTCTGTTGCTGTTCACATGCTAATGGTTGAGAGGCGACCTCAAAGCTCCTGGTTGCCCTTCTTATGGTACTTTGTCCTTCAATTGGGCATAGACCATATAGGCCTTCAAATATCGGGATTGACTTTGATACCTGGAAAGTTTCTGGAACAGGTAATTAAATTGTCAGTCTGTGAGCGGTTAGAAAAGGATCCTGTGATTACTAAGATACAGCATGGGTTTCTCAAAAACAAGCCATGCCTGATGAATCCCATTTTTTTAATTAAATATATAGAGCTACAAGCTTGTTAGATCAGGGGAATGCTGTGGACATATTGTATCTTGATTTCAGTAAGGCTTTTGAGAAATTCCCAATTGATATTCTAGAGAAGCTGGTAAAATGTAGTCTGGACGAGGTAACTGTTAGGTGGATTTGTAGCTGGTTGAAACCCAAATACCAATGGTTCCTCATCTTCCTGGGAAAAAAGTGACAAGTAGGGTGACGCAGGGTTCTGTCCTGGGCCTGCTGTTATTCAAAGCTTTTATAAAATGAATTGTACAAAGGAACTGAGAGGCCGCTCATCCAATTTGCAGATGACATCAAACTGGAAGGGGGAGCTAATACTGCAGAATACAGAATTGGCATTCAAGATGATCTTAACAGATTGGAGAACTAGGCCAAACTAACAAAATGAATTTCATTAGGGTCTACACTTAGGCAAGAAGAGCCAGGTGCACAAATATTAGATGGGGGACACCTGGCTCACTAGGGAAAAGGATCTAGGTGCCTTGGTGGACCACAAGCTTAACATGAGTCAACTGTGTGATGCAACAGCTAGGCAGCATCAACAGAACAAGTACAGGCAGCAACATAAGAACTGGCCTTTTCTGCGTTGGCTCCACTTTTGTGGAACTCTTTGCCCAAGGAGGCTCACCTGGCATCATATATATCTTTATGCACCAGGTGAAAAGAGGAACCTTCTGCAGGGCTTGGGAGAGAAGGGCCAGCTTGGATGCAGATGAAGAGATGGGAGAGGCATCCCTTGGCTTATAAAGGCGAAGGAGAGAGAGAGAGAGAGAAGAGAGAGAACATGCTCACTCAAAGCCAAGGAAGAGAAGCAATTGCTTCCTGTTGCAGCAGAGTGGGTGAGGCAACCCAAATTTCACACACTGATTTCGGAATAAACAGCCACATCTGTGGCAGTACCCAGTTTCCAGAATCGGCCAAGGGGGTTTTACAGGAAGACGATCCCAAATGAGTCTTGTCTGCAGTTTTCTTTCCCCTGCTTGTTCATCTCACGCCCTCTGCAATAAGCAATCATGAAATTTTCCAGTGTGGAAAACCGTCGGCAGAAGTGTTTACATTATGACAAAAAACACCTGGTTCCAAGAGATTGCAACGAGCCTCCCCACCTCCCCCTCTGTTCTTCTCTCTCTCTCTCTCTCTCTCTCTCTCTCTCTCTCTCTCTCTCTCAGTGCCTTTGAAGGGTGGGCGCTGTCGAGGGATGTGATTCAGCATTCTCTGAAGCTTGTTAATTTTGTGTGTGTGCGTGCGTGCATCTAGAGAGTATTTCTAATGTGCTCACCTGAACAGCAGGTGTCTCTTATGTGCCTGCTTTAAATATAGCGCTTTGCTAGCATGACTCGTAAAAGGTAATCACTACACATTTTTAGAGTGCTGCTCAGAAATCACATAATGGCATCCTACTGGGAAGAAGTGCTTATGGTACCGCCGTGTTAGTCCCCTATAACCAAGATGTGTGTGTGTGCGCGTGTGTGTTTGTGTGTGTGGCCGGGGACAGACTAAGAAAAAGACTACTGGCTGTTGTTGTTTTTAAAGGGGAAAAAAATAGTGATTATCTTCTCCTTCTCCTTCTCCTTTGGATCTGAAATTCTTGTAGCTGGGCGTGTTCTGCAAGGACCCAAGACCCCATACTGCTGCCAAAGTGCTGGCCTCAACAGGAAGGGTGGGAATTCGGCCACATAAGCACCATACATTTAAATCACTATTGTACCACTTTTAAACCGCCGTGGCTTCCCCCCAAAGCATTCTGTGAGCTGTACAGTGGTACCTTGGTTCTCAAGCTTAATCCATTCCGGAAGTCTGTTCCAAAACCAAAGTGCTCCAAAACCAAGGTGCGCTTTCCCAAAGAAAGTAATGCAAAATGGATTAACCTGTTCCAGACATTTTTTGTTAAAAAACAACAACAACACACCCCTAAAACAGCAATTTAACATGAATTTTACTATTTTATGAGACCATTGATCTATAAAATGAAAGCAATAATGCACTAAAATAATGTACTATAAAATAAATAAAACAGTATTGTAGATGATAAAAAATTAAATAAATAAAAATTATTACCTTTACTGATGATAATCATTGTTTGGATGGGGGGCTTTTATCCATTCCACAGTCACACAATCAATCAATCCATCAATCAATCAGCAGCTGAGCTGGGATCCACACAGTCAGAAAAAGAAATTAACTGAAAAAGCCTCAAAAAAAGGCAAAATAAATAGCAAAAACAAAAGCACCAAATATAAGCTCCAAATATCATCCTTAGAACACTGCAATCGGAAACGGAAGGCTTGAATTAAAATGGGGGGGACGGGACGCAAATTAGCAGCGCAACAGGAAACACAGGGGAAATCAAAACGGAGCATGTTCGGTTTCCGAGGCAAAGTTCGAAAACCGGCACACGAATATCCGGTTTTGCAGCGTTCAGGCTTCGGGCTCCAAGTTGTTCATGAACCAAGCTGTTCGAAAACCGAGGTACCACTGTAGTTTATTACAGGTGCTGATTCCCATTCCTCTCGCAGAGCTACAATTCCTGGAGTGGGTTATCCATCAGTCTCTCTTCCCAGAGAACTCTAGGAATCGTAGCTCCGTCCGGGGGGGGGGGATAGGGGTCGCTTAACAACTCTCAGCACTCTTGACAAACTACAGTTCCCATAATGCTTTGGGGGAAGCCATTATTGCTTAAAGTGGTACCATACTGCTGTAAATGTTTGGAGTTTATGGGGCCTTAGGTAAATGACTTCCCGTCTCCTCAGAGCTTTTGAAGATGAAGACAGGTGCACCTTTGAAAGGCAGCTCTTTTGGACATTTTTCTACTGTGAAAACACGCTTCTTGGGGTTAGAAAAACAATCAAACAAAAAAGATGCTACTGGAAGGATTTTATTTTATTTTTTGTTTAATTTAAAGAAAAAAGAGTTATGCAGGGATCTTTACAAAGAAAATTAATTCATTTTTCCATAATCGGATAGGTACACATACACATTTTAACTGAAATAATAGCGAGAGAGAGAGAAAGAAATGAAAGAAGACCAGCAAGCTGTGACTACCATGTCAGGGAAGCAATATGCTATTGACATAAATTTAAACATTTTCATTTTTATTCTTTCTTTTGTACATTCTTACAGGAGATCTGGGATACAAAGTGTCAGCATCCATCAACAGTGTTAGGTTGGTAGGCATCAGGCACTTCAAAAGCTGGCGTAATTTGCTAGAACAGTCTGGATATCATTAGCATCATCTACAAAACTTTGCCAAGCCTTTTTTTAATTTTAATGTATTTCTTAATTAAAAGCGAAAGGAAAGTCCAATGACTCAACAGTGTTTTACATTGTAAGATTTGCACAATGATTAGACAACTGGGCCAAAGCAAACAAGATGGATTTTAACAAAAAAAAAAAAGGACTAACTTGGGCTAGATCAAGGGGAAGGAATAGTACCACTGGTATTCTCTCTGGTCAGACCTCACCTGGAATACTGTGTCCAGTTCTGGGCACCACAGTTCAAGAAGGATACTGACAAGCTGGAACGTGTCCAGAAGAGGGCAACCAAAATGGTCAAAGGCCTGGAAACGATGCCTTATGAGGAACGGCTTAGGGAGCTGGGTATGTTTAGCCTGGAGAAGAGAAGGTTAAGGGGTGATATGATAGCCATGTTCAAATATATCAAAGGATGTCATATAGAGGAGGGTGAAAGGTTGTTTTCTGCTGCTCCAGAGAAGCGGACACGGGGCAATGGATTCAAACTACAAGAAAGAAGATTCCACCTAAACATTAGGAAGAACTTCCTGACAGTGAGAGCTGTTCGGCAGTGGAATTTGCTGCCAAGGAGTGTGGTGGAGTCTCCTTCTTTGGAGGTCTTTAAGCAGAGGCTTGACAGCCATCTGTCAGGAATGCTTTGATGGTGTTTCCTGCTTGGCAGGGGGTTGGACTGGATGGCCCTTGTGGTCTCTTCCAACTCTATGATTCTATGATTAGAAACCTGGCTGTAACTTTCTTCTCTGAGGAGGACTTGTGCTATGTTAAGATGACTGGTACCCTTGATATCACAAACCACTTCTCCCCTCTTCCCGATCCTGTGAGCAAACAGTTGCAAGGTAAAGTATGAAGATCAGGCTTCAGGTGGGAAGAAGGACCAGTTCCTTGGCTGTTCTGGGAGACCGGGGCTGCATTCACATGATACTGCATTCACATGATTCCACTTTCCAGATGTTTCCCTAACTTCTAATTTTTGCATTATATTTGAGATTTCAAATGACTTAAAAGCAACTTCCAGAAATATGGAGGAATGTAGCAGAAGGCTGCATCTCCTGATGTTTCCCCAGTGGTTAATTTCAACATTATACCTCAGCTTTCACATGACACGCCACTTCTGGAAATCAAGCAGAATATAGCAAGTTTAGTGCTCGTTTCCATGTTATTTGCTTGCAGGGGGGAATTGTTAGCAGGAACGTCCTACTCTCGTGTAGGACCCTGGCAGAGACACATGCCCGGCTGGCATGTTCTCTCCCTCTTCTGCCCAAACATCACAGCGACTGATACCAAGAAACATCAGGACACTTAGGGATCTGCAGAGTCTTCGCAGCGTGCGTAAACAGACCTCAGCAACTCAGCATTTTGGCTAATCTACTTTATTTACATATAAACACACACGGAGCACTGCAACATGGCTCCCTCTCTCTCTCTAGCATCAGACAGCAAAGAGAAAGAACAAAGGACAATAGTCCCACTTCACGGAACACAGTAACACAAACACCCTGTCGCCATCACTTCCCACTCTGTGGAATGAAAACATGCACCGTCATGTGATAGACAACAACACCATGACTGCATATAACACGGAAATAAGCACTAAACACGCTCTATGTTGTGCTATAGTTCTGGAATGGGCTTTCCCATTGTGTGAAAGCACAAATATAATGCAGAAATCAAAAGGGAAATGTCAGGAAAGCAGAATAAACTGCCATGTGAAAGCAGTCCATCAATGGTCACCTGACAGCATCAGGACTGCACCATTGGCTCGGCTACTTTTGGACCCTCCTTTGTTTCCATCCCAACTGGTCATTATAATAATTATCATTTAACTTTAAGAATTGGTGCCTGAGTTTCCTCTCACCCTTTGGTGGGAGAGGCTGAGCTCTACCAATGCAAGATGGCTTTGATCTCCACATTTCAGTTTGGAAAGGAATTCTCAGGGTCAATTCGCTGAATAAATTGCTCAGCAGATCTCAGGATCAATTTGCTGAGTAAATCTCTTTAGCTGAGATTCCTGCATTGCAGGGGGTTGGACTGGATGACCTTTGGGACCCTTCCAACTCTAATATTCTACGATTCTATGAGTGATTTTAATATGAAAGCAAACATTCCCATTCCTGCCTTGGACAACTGTTCTCTGGACATTAATGAGGATATGCCTCTTTGGGATGCAGTGTGGGGTAGAAGCATGCATTAATATGCACCGTAGGAATGGGTTGTCTTAAACGACATTTTCATCATTTTTTGTTATAGCTTTAGTCCTGATCCATAGCACATTTGATCAAAGTAGGCTGAATTGCAACTCATTACCAAACTCAAAACCACGGAGAGACCTGGTCTGAACAAAGACATTGGATTCTTATCTCATTATACATGACAAAGCTATCTTTAGCCATCTCACCCCTTGCTTTTTCCTTTAGGACTAATTGCAGTCGTTAACAGTCATCAACAGGTTTTCCACACCCATCAGCCAATCACCCATTCCCACCACCCTTCTGAGTAATACCCCTCCCACTCTCTCACTATATATAAGGGTCTGGTGACTTCTGTTTCAGTGTATCTGAAGAAGTGTGCATGCACACGAAAGCTCATACCAAGAACAAACTTAGTTGGTCTCTAAGGTGCTACTGGAAGGAATTTTTTATTTTGTTTTGACTATGGCAGACCAACACAGCTACCTACCTGTAAATGGACATTTTAAATCCTTAAATTCCTAGCAATCCCACTGGATTTACTTTCTTCTTCTTTGACGATCACTCGTAGCCGAGTAAGATTGTCTTCCATGAACACGGTCTTAACAGTGAGTCCGTAAGTGACTGTGGAGGCCAATTCTGGATCCACACGTCCTTCCACAGTGGGGACATAGGTTTCTGGGCAGGAGTTGATCACGGTGCGGGTTTGCCAAACATGCCTTCCTCTTAGCACGTTTCTCCCTTTTGTCCTGAGTTTGTGCTTCTTCAAAGTCCATGACACCTTTGGTAAGGGCTGTTCTCCAACTGGAGCACTCACAGGCCAGCGTTTCCCAGTTATCAGCCCCAACTCTATTTATTATCTTCATCAGAATGATCACTGGCGGATGAAGAGGGAGGGGGGTGGTCCACCCTGAGTGCCATCCAGGAGGTGACATCGCGGCCGCCCCCTGGGACCCTTGGTGTGCTCCGTGCACCCCTGGGACGTACGCCGCTTGCCACATACCCCCGACGCATGCCATGCCCCAGCGGGTAGCACACCATGCCCCCTGGGACTCACGCCAACCACGTTCCCAGAGCAGGTAGCTGGTGCCAGAGCAGGTAGCTTCACCACTGACCATGATGCTACATATTGTTGAAGGGAAACTCCCCACCATTTTAGAAATCAAATATCGAACTGATGGAAAGCTCTTTAATCTGTGTAGGCTGAAAGCAAAGAGTAAGGTTACCATAACTTCCATCATAGAGCTTCAATATGCTGATGACAACATAGTGGATTTACTACATGTGGGAAGGAAACCAATGTCCCAGCTAGCACAAGAAACCAAATGCATATCATGGATTATCATGCACTTGAGTACAGAAAACCACTGTTTCATATGTCTTCTTCAATTGGGCTTGGTTAAAAGAAAACCAGTATTTTGCATAGGTTACCATTATCCCCATTTTAGAGATCATAGGTTGGTAAGATGAGGCTGGGAAATTGTGTTTTCCTGAAAACCAGTCACTAAATTCATAGCTGAGGTGGTTTAGATTTGAATCGGAGACCCTCTCAGCTCATGGCTGATGTACTTAACCACTTCATTGTACCAGCTCTTGCACAGATACTGCAAAAGAGATGATCAGTAGGTCCTGCAGGTGTGTTTCATATAACTCCTAATACCTTTCAGCTCTATCCATCAAAAGCCTAGCCTGGAGTTGAGTTTGGCTGGGGCAGTGTCATCTCTCTGCCATTTCCTGAATTTATTTCAAGGCTCTCAGACCAGCAGCTGAATAGTTTGTGCGTCTGATGGTTAAAGACACCATTATGTCAAAGACAGAGAGAGAATTAGCAGGCCCACTTGTTACAGACCGGGCTGCGGGACAGCTTTCATCTCCGAGGGTTTCAGCTCAAAGACGCAAGCGTTGGCTAATAAATGTCAGGCCAAGGGCTGTGCTAGTTCCAGTTTATTCTTCTGCAGTTTTGTTTTTCTTTCAGTGCGTAGGCAATAAAGGCTGGGCTGAAGCCTTGATAATTCTTTTTAAAAAAATCCAAAGTCATATCCTGAGCTACAGTAAAGCAACTGTTGCTACTGACTTAATAATAATAATAATAATAATAATTATTATTATTATTATTTCCACACACACACACCCCGCACTTTTGTAAGAATTAGAAGGAACCAAATGGTTAATGTGGTCTAAACAGAAGGCAGGAACAAGCTGCTAATTAGACAGTCCATTTCGCTAGAGCCCCTACTAATAAATGACACCAGACGTAGGCTCACACATATTTGTTTATTTTTCATTCCGAAAATGTTGTTTGGACTATGCAGACCCTGAATGTGCATTACTGAAGTGCTATATCCAGAAAATGCTGAAGGAGCTGCACAATGCTTGGTTTCTAATATGCAATCCACATGAACATAAGGACATAGGAAGTGGCTGCTGGATCAGGCCAATGGCCCACCTAGTCCAGCATCTTTCCAGCCTGGAAACAATGCCTTATGAGGAACGGCTTAGGGAGCTGGGTATGTTTAGCCTGGAGAAGAGAAGGTTAAGGGGTGATATGATAGCCATGTTCAAATATATCAAAGGATGTCATATAGAGGAGGGAGAAAGGTTGTTTTCTGCTGCTCCAGAGAAGCGGACACGGAGCAATGGATTCAAACTACAAGAAAGAAGATTCCACCTAAACATTAGGAAGAACTTCCTGACAGTGAGAGCTGTTGGACAGTGGAATTTGCTGCCAAGGAGTGTGGTGGAGTCTCCTTCTTTGGAGGTCTTTAAGCGGAGGCTTGACAGCCATCTGTCAGGAATGCTTTGATGGTGTTTCCTGCTTGGCAGGGGGTTGGACTGGATGGCCCTTGTGGTCTCTTCCAACTCTAGGATTCTATGATCTTGTTCTCACTGTGGCACAAGAGCACTCTCCCTTCCTGTTGTTTCCAACAACCATTATTCAGAAGCCTTGTTGCCTCTGACCATGGAGGTAGAGCTTAGCCTTTGATAGCCCTCTCCTTCATGAACTTGTCTAATCCCCCTTTCAAGCCATCCTGTGGCAGTGAGTTCCATAGCTTAACTATGCACTGAGTGATGGAGTGCTTTATTTGATCTGTTGCAAATCTTCCAGCATTCAGCTTCCCTGGATGTCCACCACATCCTAGGCCTAGATATATGCCTAGAATGAGCACGGTTTATGCGATAACATCGGTAATGCAGGCTAATACATTAAGGCAAGTGAAAAACTGACTCGCCAGTCTCAGTCTGCCGGAGGCAGCCCCTACCTCTCTGCCTTCTTCCTTACAGTCTGGGAGTGGCTCTGCCTATCTCTTGCGCCACCTACTTCTGGCCTCCCTGCCTTCCGCCCTATCAGTCCCAATGGGCACAAGATCAAACCTATCCATTCTGAAGGAAATCAGCCCTGAGTGCTCACTGGAAGGACAGATCCTGAAGCTGAGGCTCCAATACTTTGGCCACCTCATGAGAAGAGAAGACTCCCTGGAAAAGACCCTGATGTTGGGAAAGATGGAGGGCACAAGGAGAAGGGGATGACAGAGGACGAGATGGTTGGAAAGTGTTCTTGAAACTACCAACGTGAATTTGACGAAACTGCGGGAGGCAGCAGAAAACAGGAGTGCCTGGCGCGCTCTGGTCCATGGGGTCACGAAGACTAAATGACTAAACAACAACAACAACAATTAAGGTAAGATGGGGGATATGCAGAAGAAATGATTTTGAGGAGATCTGGAAGGTATTTGTAGAATTTGTACTGTTAAAACAGAAAGGGGTCAAACCATCTCATGAGGTGTTGGAATTTTGGGAGGCCAGATAGTTACAATGGAATGTTCTTGGTGGTGGGACACAAATTTTATTTATTTATTATTTTTACATTGTCAAAAAAATAAAATAAAAATAATAAACATGACTCAAGAGCAGAAAAAAGCTAATGATTTTCTAGGCTGCATCTACAGAAGTCTAGTGTCCAGATAAAGGGAAGCCATATTACTGTGCTTCCCCTCCGTGACCACCAAATTGATAATTTTGATAAGCAGAGAAGAGGCAACAACCCCTGCCCCTCCACAGCTAATCTACACAGGAATACTAAGGAGAGGGATTTTGTGCCTGTGTTTGATTCTGTCCCTTTCCTATATGCTTCTCCATCCAAGATTGTGCATGACAATGTGCCAAGAGGCAGCTTCCAGAGGGTTGGCTAAGGATGGATGCACCTCTTGGGTCAAATGAGGTTACGCACCCCAGCCTAAGAGGCTGCAGAGAGAGGGGTTCGCACAGCACCCTCCACATATCGATGGAAGGTGTGAAACAGAGGGTCACCAACGTGCCATTCGGGAAAGACCCACATCTCCATACCACAGATCTGTGTTCTCTGTGTACACCAATGTATACATAGAGTGCTCCTCTATACAGATAAGGGTCTGTATAAGATTATCCCTTGCATGGCGCAGCTCTGGGTGTATACATTGACATAGGAGTAGAACCTTCTAGTCTGGCTCTTCCTTTGCTTAGGGTAAAAGGCAAAGGTAAAAGTTCTGGGCACCACAGTTCAAGAAGGATACTGACAAGCTGGAACGTGTCCAGAAGAGGGCAACCAAAATGGTCAAAGGCCTGGAAACAATGCCTTATGAGGAACGGCTTAGGGAGCTGGGTATGTTTAGCCTGGAGAAGAGAAGGTTAAGGGGTGATATGATAGCCATGTTCAAATATATAAAAGGATGTCATATAGAGGAGGGTGAAAGGTTGTTTTCTGCTGCTCCAGAGAAGCGGACACGGGCAATGGATTCAAACTACAAGAAAGAAGATTCCACCTAAACATTAGGAAGAACTTCCTGACAGTGAGAGCTGTTCGGCAGTGGAATTTGCTACCAAGGAGTGTGGTCAGATCACTTCCTGGTGCTTGGACTTCTCCGCAACCCTTCCCCTCTGCAGGGAGGTGGGACCAATTCGGATGGTCCGCCCCCGCCACTTAATGGATCCAAATGGTTTCCAGAGAGTGGTAGGGGATACTTTATCCCATGTTGATGGCCTTTCAGCCGATTCCCTGGTGGCCCGCTGGAATGTGGAGCTAACCAGGGCTATTGACTGTTTGGCTCCGAAGCGCCCTCTCCGGTTGCATGGAGCCCGGACAGCCCCGTGGTTTTCCCCGGAGCTGAGGGCGATGAAACAATCGTTGAGACGGCTAGAGCGCCGGTGGCAGAAAACCCATTCTGAATCCGACCGGACACAGGTTAGAGCTCAACGTCGAGCCTACCAAGTGGCGATAGCGACGGCGAAGAAGACTTTCTTCACCGCCTCTATTGCATCTGCAGAAAATAGCAGCAGGAGACTCTTTCAGGTGGTTCGGAATCTATCGGAGCCACCTTCGTCATCGGGGCCTGGTAGGGACCCCAAGATCTCCTGCAATGCGTTTGCAAAGTTTTTTGCAGATAAAATCGCTCAGATTCGGAAAGAGGTAGACTCCACCGTGGGAGCAGGGCCAGGGCGGGAGAGTGCCAGAGTCCTGTCTAGTCCAGTTGCGTGGGATCAATTTCAGTCTGTTACCTCCGAGGATGTGGACAGGCTGCTTGGACGAGTGAAACCAACCACCTGTCTCCTTGATCCTTGCCCATCCTGGCTTATAAAAGCTAGCCGGGAGGGGCTGGGCGATGGGCTGCGCGGGGTGGTGAATGCTTCCCTCTGTGAGGGAGCCTTCCCAGCCCCGCTGAAAGAGGCGGTCATTAAACCGCTTCTTAAAAAAACATCTTTAGACCCGGCCAATATGGCCAACTATCGCCCAGTCTCAAATCTACCATTCTTGGGCAAGGTGATTGAGCGGGTGGTTGCTGAACAACTCCAGGCACGCCTGGAAGAAGCGGACCATTTGGATCCCTTCCAATCGGGATTCAGGCCTCACCATGGGACTGAAACCGCCTTGGTCGCGCTGGTCGATGATCTCCGGCGGGCTAGGGACAAAGGTGAGAGCTGTTTCCTAGTTCTGCTGGATCTCTCAGCGGCCTTTGACACCATCGACCATAACATCCTTCTGGACCGGCTAGAGGGGTTGGGAGCTGGGGGCACTGTTATACAGTGGTTCCGCTCCTTCCTCCTGGGCCGTGTTCAGAAAGTGGTGGTGGGGGATGAGTGTTCAGACCCCTGGGCTCTCACTTGTGGGGTGCCTCAGGGTTCTGTCCTCTCCCCCATGCTTTTTAATATCTATATGAAGCCGCTGGGAGAGATCATCAGGAGGTTTGGGCTGGGTGTTCATCAGTATGCGATGATACCCAGCTCTACTCTCTTTCAAATCAGAACCAGTGAAGGTGAAGGTCCTGTGTGAGTGCCTGGAGGCGGTTGGAGGATGGATGGCGGCTAACAGATTGAGGTTGAATCCTGACAAGACAGAAGTACTGTTTTTGGGGGACAGGAGGAGGGCAGGTGTGGAGGACTCCCTGGTCCTGAATGGGGTAACTGTGCCCCTGAAGGACCAGGTGCGCAGCCTGGGAGTCATTTTGGACTCACAGCTGTCCATGGAGGCAGGTTAATTCTGTGTCCAGGGCAGCTGTCTACCAGCTCCATCTGGTACGCAGGCTGAGACCCTACCTGCCCGCGGACTGTCTCACCAGAGTGGTGCATGCTCTGGTTATCTCCCGCTTGGACTACTGCAATGCGCTCTATGTGGGGCTACCTTTGAAGGTGACCCGGAAACTGCAATTAATCCAGAATGCGGCAGCTAGACTGGTGACTGGGAGTGGCCGCCGGGACCACATAACACCGGTCCTGAGAGATCTACATTGGCTCCCAGTACGTTTCCGAGCACAATTCAAAGTGTTGGTGCTGACCTTTAAAGCCCTAAACGGCCTCGGTCCTGTATACCTGAAGGAGCGTCTCCACCCCCATCATTCAGCCCGGACACTGAGATCCAGCGCCGAGGGCCTTCTGTCGGTTCCCTCACTGCGAGAAGCAAAACTACAGGGAACCAGGCAGAGGGCCTTCTCGGTAGTGGCGCCCGCCCTGTGGAACGCCCTCCCATCAGATGTCAAGGAAATAAACAACTACCTGACATTCAGAAAATCCTGAAGGCAGCCCTGTTTAGGGAAGCTTTTAATGTTGATATTTTTGTATTTGATTTTGTTGGAAGCCGCCCAGAGTGGCTGGGGGTACAATAATAAATTTATTATTATTATTATGTTTTCTGCTGCTCCAGAGAAGCGGACACGGAGCAATGGATTCAAACTACAAGAAAGAAGATTCCACCTAAACATTAGGAAGAACTTCCTGACAGTGAGAGCTGTTCGGCAGTGGAATTTGCTACCAAGGAGTGTGGTGGAGTCTCCTTCTTTGGAGGTCTTTAAGCGGAGGCTTGACAGCCATCTGTCAGGAATGCTTTGATGGTGTTTCCTGCTTGGCAGGGGGTTGGACTGGATGGCCCTTGTGGTCTCTTCCAACTCTATGATTCTATGATTCTATGACCCCTGGATGGTTAAGTCCAGTCAAAGGCGACTGTGGGGTTGTGGCGCACATCTCACTTTCAGGCTGTGGGAGCCGGCATTTGTCTACAGACAGCTTTCCACATCCTGTGGCCAGCATGACTAAACCGCTTCTGGCGCAACAGAACACTGTGATGGAAACCAGAGCACACGGAAACGCCCTTTACCTTCCCACCACAGTGGTACCTATTTATATACTTGCGCTAGTGTGCTTTCGAACTGCTAGGTAGGCAGGAGCTGGGACAGAGCAACAGGAGCTCACCCCGTTGTGCGGATTTGAACCGCCAACCTTCTGATCGGCAAGCCCAAGAGGCTCAGTGGCTTAGACCACAGCGCCATGCTTGGGAGGAGAACTCAGGATCCTGCATTGAACAAGAGAAAATACGAAGCTGCCTTCTAGTGACACGGACCATTGGTGCATCTAGCTCAGCATTGCCTGCACTGACTGGCAGTAGTTCTCCAGGACTGCAGTCTCTTCCAGCCACTGGAGATTGAACCTTGGGAGCTTCTGCACGCAAAGCAGCTGCTCTACCACAGAGCTACGGTCCTTCCCCAGATTGGGGGTCAGACTTGGTGACCTGTGGGGGTCCCTGCCGCCTCCAAGTCTCTGATCTGCATGTGCTTCCAAGCATCTTTGCCCATAATAATAACAGCAGCTCCTATTCCTGTGATTGTCAGAAACCGATAGCCTATGCCAGGTCGCTTCACATGCGCTAGCGACAAATCTTCTGCCGGGGAAATTAGAAAAGGACCTTGCCACTTTAACAAGGCCCACAGTTTGTGCTCCTCTGAGCTTTGTGGAATTAGTAAAGCAGCATGAAAGACTTGATTTTCATTTTATGTTGTGCTTGTGAGGCATTAACATGATGTTCTAACACTTGTAAATGAGCACAGCCCTCGCCTAATCTGTCATTTTAATGCCTTATAGATTTTATTTCACTGTGTGTTGTACCAGATTCTCAATAATAATAATCAACTGCTTTGTTGTTCTTTCGCAGAAATTAAATTTTCGGTAGTGAGTGTGCAACTAATAAAAGATGTTGCTTGAGGAAACAAAAAATAAATATGATGAATCATAAAAGTTGTGGGAGGGAGGGAGGGAGGGAGGGAGAGTTGTTCATATATGAAAGACAATTACTGAACCAGTGGTAAATTCATCTGATTCACATATTGTCAACAGCTTAATAACTCTCGGGAAGGACTTAGCCGGAGTAATTTCTCTGTTTGCATCAGCAGCTGTGTTCGCAGACCTGCTTCCCGGCGGACGACGAAGATACATCCTGTTGACATATTTAAAGAAATATATGTATATGAAAGAATAACAAGTACCCTGGGAAATTATGTGGTTTTTCTTTCCTACACCTTAGGAAGAAAGAGGGGGGAAAGAGAAAAGAAAGAAACCTTTCCTCCACTTGAATCACATCGACAATCTTGGAGGCTTGTTTTCACAAGTGCTTAATTTAATAACTTCTAACCTTGCTCTATCCTCTTAATGTTTGTTCTTAGGACTTGCTACTTCTCAGCGGTTCATTTTCTCAGCGTAGAATTAGCAGGGCTTAATCCTACCCGGAGTGATTTGCTCCCCATTCTCTTGCCCGATTCCCAGATCTGTGGGGCTTGCCTTTGGATTGTAACTTGCATAAAGGACCCCTAGACGGTTAAGTCCAGTAAAAGGCGACTATGGGGTTGTGACTCGCTTTCAGGCCAAAGGAGCTGGTGGTTGTCCACAGACGGCTTTCCGGGTCATATGGCTAGCGGGACTAAACCACTTCTGGTGCACGGAGGACAGTGAAGAGTGCCAGAGTGCACAGAAATGTCGTTTACCTTCCTACTGCAGCGGTACCTATTTATCTCCTTGCACTGGCGTGCTTTCAAACTGCTAGGTTGGCAGGAGCTGAGACAGAGCAATGGGAGCTCACCCCATAGAGGGGATTGGAACCACTGACCTTCTGATCGGCAAGCCCAAGAGGCTCAGTGGTTAAACCACAGTGTCACCCACATCCTAACTTGCATAGGACCATAGGAAGGGGTCTCACATAAAGTCAGAGTACTGGTACATCTGTGAACTGCCCTGAGAACTATAAAATAATTAATAGCCCAGTCTTGTCAACACTGACTAACAGGAGCTCTCCAAGGTTCCGGAGAGGGGGGCATTCCCAGCCCTACCCAGAGATGCCAGGGATCGAACCTGCTTTCCCTTTGCATGATGCTCTGCCACCGAGCCACAAAACTTCTCCTTTACTAGGCATTTAACTATAGGGGATCATTGCTTCATGTACAATTTGCTTGCCTGGGTGAACTCAAAGGTCCAGCTGGAGCCAGACGCATGTCAGGGACTAGCAGGATGTGTTTGGGAAGCAGGGGGCCAGGGGAGTGACCCAGGAAAGCGGACCAGTGATTTATGGCGTGTGACGTCACCCACAAGGCAGGCGCCAGGGGAGGAGGGAGAGCCAGGACAGTCCAAGATGGAGGAAGCCATGCAGAATGTGGCAGAGGAAGATGGGGCGGTTTAGGAGAGCTTGTTTTCTCCTGCTCTGGAGGGCAGGACCTGAACCAATGGCTTCAAATTACAAGAAAGGAGATTCCAACTAAACATGCGGGGGAACTTTCCGACAGTAGGAGCTGTTTGACAGCAAACAGTCTCCCTCGGGAGGTTGTGGACTCTACTTCCTTGGAGTTATTTTTTTTAGCAGAGGGTGGATGGCTATCTGCCATGGATGTTTTAGCTGAGATTCCTACAATGCATGGGGTTGGACTAGATGACGCTTGAGGTCCCTTCCAACTCTATGATTTTATGACAGGTCAGTAGATTTCCCCACCTTCCCCTGCCCCACTATTTCCTAAAACTAGGAGGGGGTTGGAAAGGGAAGAGCAGCTACGACTTTTGTGCAGAAATCTCAGGTTGTGAGCACACAACCCATCAGAGGAGGGTATATGAGCCGGAAGAGGGAAGGAGTTCTCTTGTTGCTACAACTGCTCCATAGGGCCCAGACCTGTTGCCTTGAGGCTAGAAGTTGTCTGTGTTTATCTAGTCCACCATGGAAGCTTCTGTAAGTGTTTTTGTTGCGAATAAAGAGTCAACTATCTGTCTGTGTTTTCCTTATCTGGGTTGGGTTGTTGACAACATATCATTCCAGAATGGCTCCTCTGCTCTCTCTCTCTCTCTCTCTCTCTCTCCTTCATCCAGAACACAGAGCAATAATGCTTCTGAACATGGAGCTTCCAACAAACTATCAGGGCTTAAAAAAACAAAACCACATCATGAATTTGTCCAATCATTTCTCAAAGCAATCTAAAAGTCATGGTGGCTGCCATATCTCATAGTTTGCTAATGCCACAGTCCTGCACATTCCAACCCTCTTTATTATTTTTTTAGGTGATTTCTACACCACTTCATATTTCCAAGAAAGCAGGGGAGAAATAATAATAATAATAATAATATAATAATAATAATAATAATATAATAATAATTATTTATACCCTGCCCATCTGGCTGGGCTTCCCCAGCCACTCTGGCGGCTTCCAACAAAATATTAAAATACAATAATCATCAAACATTAAAAGCTTCCCTAAACAGGGCTGCCTTCAGATGTCTTCTAAAAGTCTGGTAGTTGTTTTTCTCTTTGACATCTGGTGGGAGGGCATTCCACAGGGGTGCCACTACCGAGAAGGCCCTCTGCCTGGTTCCCTGTAACTTGGCTTCTCGCAGTGAGGGAACCACCAGAAGGCCCTTGGTGCTGGACCTCAGTGTCCGGCAGAATGATGGGGGTGGAGACGCTCCTTCAGGTATACTGGGCCAAGGCTGTTTAGGGCTTTAAGGTCAGCACCAACACTTTGAATTGTGCTTGGAAACGTACTGGGAGCCAATGTAGGTCTTTCAGGACCGGTGTTATGTGGTCTCGGCGGCTGCTCCCAGTCACCAGTCTAGCTGCCGCATTCTGGATTAGTTGTAGTTTCCGGGTCACCTTCAAAGGTAGCCCCACATAGAGCACATTGCAGTAATCCAAACAAGAGATAACCAGAGCATGCACCACTCTGGCGAGACAGTCTGTGGGCAGGTAGGGTCTCAGCCTGCGTACCAGATGGAGCTGATAAACAGCTGCCCTGGACACAGAATTAACCTGCCTCCATGGACAGCTGTGAGTCCAAAATGACTCCCAGGCTGCGCACCTGGTCCTTCAGGGGCACAGTTACCCCATTCAGGACCAGGGAGTCCCCACACCTGCCCGCCCCCTGTCCCCCAAAACAGTACTTCTGTCTTGTCAGGATTCAACCTCAATCTGTTAGCTGCCATCCATCCTCCAAAGCATAACCTACTAAGATTTCACATTTCACGTTTTCAGGAAAAGGAAGAGGAAGAGGACCTTGTGTGGGTCTCTCTGTTTTCTGCCCAGGGATGAGGCGGTGATGAGGTCGGTACTGTGTTTTCACATTCATGGAGACAATCCAGTGTTCCCACTGATGTGGCTGCATACAGCAGTGGAGGAAGCCACCCGGCCACCTGGGGCGGCAAACCCGTAAGCAGCCAGGGGTCATGGTTTTGCTCCCAGCACGCATGCGTCAGACGCACGCTGTGCATGCGTACTGGGAGCGGTGTGCCGCTGGCGGGTGAGCCCCAGGTGGGGCGGCCTCACTCCATGGCTTGCTCAGGGCCCGCTGGCACTGTGCTGCCAGCAGGCGAGTCCCGAGCAAGCCCCTCCGGGTGGACGCGAGCCAGGGAGGGGCACCCAGAGTGTCACCCTCTCCAGGGTTGTACCAGGGGCGCACCGCCCCCTTCGCACCCCTCCCTACACCACTGGCTGCATATAAATAATAAAGTTGTAGTTGTAGTTGTAGTTGTAGTTGTAGTTGTAGTTGTAGTGTAGTGTAGTGTAGTGTAGTGTAGTTGTAGTTGTAGTTGTAGTTGTAGTTGTAGTTGTTGTTGTTATGTTCCTGCATTGAATCGACCTCCTTCCCCACGCCCTCCCAGGAAGCAGCTATGGCGATTAAACAGGGCTCCTATTGTGTTCTTACGTTAATTTCAAGAGTTTGCAGCTACGGTGAAACCAACGGACCTGTGCCCTTTGGTTAACATGTCAGCAACTGCATGACCTTGTCTCGGGAACCCAAGAGTCGGGGCTTTTCTTCAGCCGGAACTCGCCGGAACTCAGTTCTGGCACCTCTCAGGTGGATGCCATTGCCATTATGAGAGAACAAGGAAGTTGTTCATGGAACCTCTTTTTTTTCTAGAAAAATAGCACTGGCCTGGAATCTGAAGCCCCTTTCTGTGTGAAGAAGGAGATCAAGCCCGCTTCACGAACAGCATCTTAACTTTGGGACTCTTCTTGTTATTTGAGTAATGAAAAGGTGGGTAACACCTGCTCGGTGTGGGAAATAGTTGGAGGGAAAACCTCTAGTGGATGTCATCCGGAGAGAAAATGTTGTCCGATCCAGTGGACACTGATAACCTCAGGCTGGTAGGATGCCTCTCCTGTGTTCTAACCTAGCTTCTGCCAGTGGCCTGCTGGGCGCCCTTGGGGGACTTTAGTCAAATCCCCCACTTGTCAGATTGGGATAATAATGCTTCCGTAACCAACAGGGGTGTTGCAAGAATTAATGTGCAGCATACAAATAGCCCGATTAAGCGTTGGGCATGGAGCAATGTCAGATCCGGAAACAGTCTCAGAACAGTGATTATATGGACAATTACATTTCTCACTCTGTGCCACAGGCCTCCTGCTCCCTCCCTGAAACAAAACTCTTTTGAGGGGGGAACGGAGCTCACCTGATCGGATCTTCTTAGGTTATTTCCCTCCAGTATACAGAGCAAAAGGCTCTGTGCTGGAACTTTGGGATAGCCGGACGTGTTTTTCTCTTGGCTTCTGTCCAAAGTCCTGAACCAGTCTTGTGTGGTTGGTAGAACATCAGGTTCAAGCAAAGAAGAACCATCCTTAGCCATGTAGCTACAAATTAGTCACAGGAGAAACATAGGAAGTTGCCTCATACTGAGTCAGGTCTTTGGTCCATGTAGCTCAGAATTGTCTACACTGACTGGGTTTCAGGCAGGGGCAGTTTTGTCTAAGGAAGAATGCTTTTAGCAGGCACCAGACAGAGTACAGTAAAGGAAACTGCTTGATTTCAATATGCAGGGAGTTCCAAAGTATAGCTGCTGCCACACTAAGCAATCTAACTCTTACAAATGTTAATATGGTGCATCTTTGTATGTTGCTACTTTCACTAATATTAGCACCAATATGCACACACATAGTATATGCAGTTTTGGACAGATCACTTGGCTGGAGAGCTGCACTGCAAAAATCCGGGAAGTGCAAATTTAAAAGGCTGCCTATTTGTCAGTTTTCATATCGTTTCAGAAAGTGGAAATTAATGTAGGTTTGCCCCTACATGCAAACTTAATCAAATTTCATCCCCACCCGTAGCAGGGTGCTGTGCATGTCTGTTTGGAAA
Organism: Lacerta viridis; assembly: GCA_900245905.1. Taxonomy (NCBI): domain Eukaryota; kingdom Metazoa; phylum Chordata; class Lepidosauria; order Squamata; family Lacertidae; genus Lacerta; species Lacerta viridis. Next base: position 760,063 of record OFHU01000943.1, on the reverse strand, counting down.
TGAGCCCTATTGCAGCGGGTGACCTTACTCCCAGGTAAAAATGGGGCTAGGATGGAAGCCTTTGTGTTACTTTCGGGTATCTCAGGGTAGAAACACGCTTTCCAGACTTCCACATGTGCGCAATGGGAAATTGCTAGAGATGAAAACAAAATTCAATTACCTTGCAAGTTTTGATAAGGTTTTGACTGGGGAGTGGGAAAAACATTTGCAAATACATCCCATATGTTGGGTTTTGTTTTGTTTTGTTTTGTTTTTTGGTTTAACCACCGCTGACATCTATTCCTCTCCTCTCTCCCTCTCTTTCGCTCTCAGAGCAGCAAGTGAGCGACACTCACACCCAGGTGAGCATATGCAGCTGTCCTGCTTGGTTAAGCATTTATTTATTTTTATTATGTTTATGTTTAAATATATAAGGATCATTAGGAGGACAAGGTGACACCGCCAGGTATTTTGACTGCCTCTGGGCACTTCACCACTGACACCTGGTGTTGCATTCCTTTTGGAAAGGACCCAAATTATCGCAAAAAGTCTGGAGTTCATGGACCGGCAGACCTGCATGCTCCAAACTAATATATTACTCTGTGCTTTTGCAAACCTTCTCCAAATTGTAGCAGGATCAGTAGTGGTAAAAAAATTGCTATCTACGGAATAAAGGTACAAATTATCTTGGCTATGACCTGCAGTCTACAGCCTGGATAGCTCAGTCAGTTAGAGGATGGTGTTGATAATGCCAAGGTTGCAGGTTCGATTCCCATATGGGATGGCTGCATATTCCTGCATTACAGGGGGTTGGACTAGATGACCCTCAGGGTCCCTTCTAACTCTACATTTCTATGATCTATAGCCTCCTGAGGGCCACATGCCTGTGGGAATCAAGGTCGGAGGCAAAAATGGACAGAGCAACCACTGTAAATTTTCCCTCTGGGCAGTGGCTGGTTTCTCTTCGCACTAGCACACTCCCCTCTGCCCAAGGAAACAAGAGGGGTTGTCAGATCAGGGACATGTTCCAAGCCAGGCAAAAAACCCTCAAGGGGAGAGGGGGCACAATGTAGAGCCTGTGAGGGGGTGTCCTGGAGAGACGAGGCATGTCAGGGACCGGTTAGACGGAGAGGAATGGCAGGAGGAACCAGGCGGGGAACCCCTGGGGAAAGAAGGATCAGAGCCAGGGGATTGGCTCTGAGCCCCTAAACTGCTTGTTGGAAGAGAGAGATGGAGAAGTGGGGAGGAATTGTGATTGTATAAGGCAGTTCTCTTATGAGCACACCTGCAACCTGAACCTGAGCGCAACAACACTCTCCCCTCCTGTGATTCGCAGCATCCGTAAACGTGAGCTTGGTCATGGAAAAATGAGACACTGATCACCCAAGCAGCCATAACCTTCATCAGCTCCATCTATGTGTCCATTTGTACATGAATAAACATGTGTAATGGACTTTGGTGCGGGGAGAAAGGACATTCTCTCCTCGATTCATTCTATGCTGGAAGATGTTTCTGTTTCTGTGTGCACTCCCTTTCTTTCTCTCTCTCTCCCCCCCTTTTTTAAAGGGACTTTCTCCTCGTTACTCATGTTTTGGGGGTATATTTAATGTCTAGCCTAATGAAAGGAGGGCCAGCCTATTGACACATCAAAACGTTTTCAGGTACTGTGAAGCAATAATGCGCAATTAACCCAACTTAAGCCCTACCTTCTACAAAGGTTAATGGGATTTTTGGGGGTGACCTCGAGTGGTCAAGGCCTCAATTTTGCATCTCTTCTGAATGGAAATAGGAAACGGAGAAAGAGGAAATAAAAAAAGAAACTATTCTAACTCACACACCCACACACTTCAGAGAATAGATAAACTCCCAGGTATGGGTCATTAGTGCCCACCAATAGGAATGGAAAATTAGTCCATTTTGGTTTGGTTTCATTGCCCCACACCAGGAATGAATGAAGGTGGAGCATTTCCACATCAGTTTATGATTTATTTATTTATTTTAGAAAAGTCTTCCCTGAAATTTATCAGCATTTTACTGAGCATTGCTCCAAATATACACATTTTAGCATTTCGCCTCTCCGCATGCTCCCTCTAATTGGGCTCCTTTGGGAGGGAGAGAAATCAAAGAAATGAATAAATAACAGGTGACGTTTTCGTATACCATTTTTGGTTGGAGAATGGCATTGCGGATTTCAGAGAGGTTGGGATTTTGAAGGATAAGCTCCATTTGGCTTCGCCTGTTGTTTCAGGGAATGAAAATTCGCAGGTCCGTATTCATTTGTGAGCCAAACAGAACTTCTCTCCCATTTCGATCCCCCACCAGATCACCACCCCACCCTCACCTCGATGCTCACTATACCCAGTGCTGTTTTCCTAGAAAAAGAGCTGTGCCAGGGCTCACCACAAACTTCTCCCTTGTTCTCTTAGAATGACAATGGTGCCCACCTGAGAGGTGCTGGAGCTGAGCCACACTCGGATGGAACTTGGGTGGTTTTAAGAGAGGACTGGACAAATTCATGGAGGAGAAGGCCATCGATGACCACCAGCCACGGTTGCTGTGCTCTCCCTGTGTGGTCAGAGCCTGCAATAATTCAGAATACCAGTTGCAGGAAGCCACTAGAAGGGAGAGGGCTCTTGGGGTAGGATCCAGTTTGCAGGATTAGAATCATAGAATCATAGAGTTGGAAGAGACACAAGGGCCATCCAGTCCAACCCCCTGCCAAGCAGGAAACACCATCAAAGCATTCCTGACAGATGGCTGTCAAGCCTCCGCTTAAAGACCTCCAAAGAAGGAGACTCCACCACACTCCTTGGCAGCAAATTCCACTGTCGAACAGCTCTTACTGTCAGGAAGTTCTTCCTAATGTTTAGGTGGAATCTTCTTTCTTGTAGTTTGAATCCATTGCCCCGTGTCCGCTTCTCTGGAGCAGCAGAAAACAACCTTTCACCCTCCTCTATATGACATCCTTTGATATATTTGAACATGGCTATCATATCACCCCTTAACCTTCTCTTCTCCAGGCTAAACATACCCAGCTCCCTAAGCCGTTCCTCATAAGGCATCGTTTCCAGGCCTTTGACCATTTTGGTTGCCCTCCTCTGGACACGTTCCAGCTTGTCAGTATCCTTCTTGATTCCCACAGGCATTTTGGTGGTCGCTTTGAGAACAGGATGCTGGACGAGATAGGACATTGGCTTGATTCAGCAGACCCTTCTTGTGTTCTTAATGCAAAGAGAGCATTGAAGCTGGGTGTGTGTGTTGAGCAAATGTGTTACATGGCTGCGTTTGTTTGTTTCCTCTTCCAGCACCCCGTGAATTAAAATGCAACCCCGGGACTGGCTCTTGAACCAAGTGTGATGCCGTCAAATCCATCTAAACAAGTATAAATGTTCTGAAAGTAAAGAGTACTAATCAAGAGACACAAGGCATTATACTGCCTAATAAATCTTGCCTTCAATTTATTTGTCTAGTATTACAAAGCCGAGGAGATATCAATTAATATAGGTAAAGAGGACCCATAATTTATAATTAACGGGCAAGCGGTTTTTTTGTTGTTGCGAACAGCCACCAACTGAATCTAATAGCTGGTAGAAAAATAACTAGAGTTGATTTGTCCCTCAGCAAATTAATAGAGTGCTTATCAATGACAGGGTTACATAAAACTGCTAAATAAATAATCATCAGTGAGTAAGAGTGAAGCAGATCTTTAACAAGCTTAATCTGAACCTCTTGACACTGGCAGACTATGAAGAGATTAAATGCTAAGGGGAGAAGCGTGAGCCACACAGAAGGGAAAAGCGTGCGGCAGGGACCATGAGAGATCGTCTTCCATCGGTAATGAGAAATAAGGAAATATTTTTATTGCAAAAGTGCACTGAAAAATTATTTTCGTTCTAATTAGAGGGGAAATTATCAAAGATATATCAAAAGGGACGCTGAGCTGGAATTAAGCAGATGAGAATTAACAGTCTTGTTTCTTAGCAGTGGAAACACATGGTAGTAGGTGGGCTGGAGGCTCCTGGCTCTCTCCTTGCCTTTATTGCCCACCCATCGCCCATGCCTTTGGCAGAAGTTGCAGGAAAGACACGGTTGCAGATAAGGTCAGTTGCATCTTGGTAGAATGAGAAGAACCCTGGTGGATCACATCAGTGCCATCATGATGTCTAGAGCAAAGGGTCATATCTTAGTTGTAGAACATCTGCTTTGCATGCAGAATGTCCCATGTCCGGTGCCTGGCAGCTGGGGGTTAGGGCTGGGAAAAGAATGGCCGTCTGGAATCCCAGAGAGCTGCTGCCATGCAGTGTGGACATTGCTAAGATAGATGGACCAGTAATGTGACTCCCCATAAGAGGCAGCTTCTGGTGCTCTTCTGGCGTCAAAGAAGAAGAAGAGGAGGAGGAGGAGGAGGAGGAGTTTGGATTTGATATCCCGCTTTATCACTACCCGAAGGAGTCTCAAAGCGGCTAACATTCTCCTTTCCCTTCCTCCCCACAACAAACACTCTGTGAGGTGAGTGGGGCTGAGAGACTTCAAAGAAGTGTGACTAGCCCAAGGTCACCCAGCAGCTGCATGTGGAGGAGAGGGGACGCGAACCCGGTTCACCAGATTATGAGTCTACCGCTCTTAACCACTACACCACGCTGGATCTCCAAAGACAGTGGTCCAGATTAAACTAAAATGACAAGCTAGTGGAAGCCACTAGGGCTCCTGCTAGCACAATGGGGCTTTCCCTCTCCTACTTCAAATCCACCCTGGAGAGCTAAGAAAACCCCTAGAGCAGTAGGGGAGGAAGAGGAAAGTGGGGTTTTTTCCCATCTGGAAAGCAGAAGTTTTTTTGTGTTGATGGAACGATCAGAATGATCCCTCCCAGTTTGCCTCTGAAAATGGGGTAGCGAGCTATCGTGCTCATGTCCTGCTTGCAGGCATCAAAGGCATCTGGCTGGCCACTGCGGGAACAGAATGCTAAACTAGATGGGCTTTTGGTCCAATCCATGCTGCATGGCTTTACTTACATTGCTTTCGTTTTACGATACTTCAGTTGAGATTCCTGCATTGTAGGGGGTTGAGCTAGATGACCCTCTGTGTCCCTTCCAACCCTACAATTCTACAATTCTATTGTTCTGTGTTGATAGTTTGATCAGGGCATAAAGGCAATAGCCTATTCCCTGTTATCTGTCCCAGCATCCTTTACTTAGAGCCTCTGAATAAGCATGGCTGATGATAACCATTAATGGACCTTTCCCCGATGAACTTGCATAATACCCATATGAGATTATTGTGTTGTTTTAAATTTGCAAATATTCACCGATAAGCACAGTCAACACAACAGATGAGTAAAGCTAAGCACAGGGACAGCTTATCTCATCCTAATGTTTTTCAGTGTGAGCCACCAGCAGATCTTTGTCATGAGTCAATAAAGGAAGCCCAGAGAAGATGTCGCAGGGGAAAGGCTACAGGGAAGATGTATTCTACTGTATTCTACTCCCTTAAGGTCAGTTTCACCGAGTGAGCTCTGACACCATGGCCCTTCTATCTGTATTATCTTGTGATAGGTTTGTACCATTCATAGAATCATAGAGTTGGAAGAGACCACAAGGGCCATCCAGTCTAACCCCCTACCAAGCAGGAAACACCATCAAAGCATTCAACTTTTGTTATCCGCTGGCCTGATCACAGAGAAACCAAACCGGTCTGAACTGACACCATGGCTAATGGACCCGAAGGAGACATTTATTAGAGGACACCTTGCAATTAATCTGCTCTGGAATTAAGGGCACACATTTCTGGAAGTCGCCCAAGGTCACTAGTCATTGGTAGATCCTCAGCCAGTGTTAATGATGTCCAGGATCCTTTCATTTTGATTTGGAAATGCGTCCCCAATCACGTTTGGTTCTTATTGCATCAAATCATTAGGAGCTAGGCAAATCCTTTATCTTCCCAAACCAGGCGATTGTCACTTTTGGTGCGATCGCTATTGGGGAGGCCACAACTTTCAGTGCTGGGCCACAGGCAAAATAGCGTGTGACATGGTGCAAGGAAAAGTTTGTGCAAAATGGGTATCGGGGTCATTTTGGAGGCAAATTGTACAGGAGGGCTTAGGCAAGGAGAGCGGCCAGATGAACACAGGGCAGAGGGGTCAGCCACAAGCTGGGGCTCAAGCTGAGAAGTATGGAACATGGATAGCACATAGCAAGACAGCAAGTAGGCAAGACAGCAAGTAGGCAAGGGACCCGGAAGCCTATCACACAAGGTATGGTAGGTATGCAGATAGGGAAGGGGAGAAGAGGCATCCTTTGACTGGTCTTCAGGCAAAGACCCAGAAGTATTTGTGTATAGGGAAGGTCACCCATGGAGGGTGTAGCCACATTGGAGTTTGGGAGGAGGGGAACGTGCCTTCACTGACATTACAGTGTAGCCAATTGTGGTTGGCTAAATAGAATTCCGATGTCCCGTTCATACTTTGTGCTCCCTGATTGGATAGGATCACCCATGTGTCTAAGTGAGGAAACATTATGTATCACCCATGTGAAAAAGGTGAAAAATAGCATACAGCAAGAGAGAGGGAGAGAGAGAGAGAGAGAGCACTGAACAAGGTCAACAAATCATGGACATTGAATTAGCAGCGTGGGAGAGACTATGGACAACAGCATTAAAGTATGCAGCATGTAACACTCTGAAGGAGAATTATATGAAAATGATGCTAGAGGACTTTATTCACTTTTTTCTTCTACTGCCCACTATATGTCTCAATCAGACCTAGGCTTTTCCCTCTAATCCCGCCGACTATCACCAGGGACATTGACCGCATGAAATACTTACTGGCGGATGCCAACCCCTTGATTTCACGTGGAGTGGCCATCTATACATTACAGGCCCTGAAACTCAGGACCACCTTTTTGGCTAGGCTTCCTGAAACTTAGCAGGACCACCTTTTTGGCTAACTTGCCTTAGCCTTAGTCCTATGTATCTTCCTGACATGGACACTGTCGTCATGCCCTGCTATTGTTCTCTATTTTATTTGTATTATCCAGCACGATTTTACCTCCAATGTTTTAACTGTATCTGTAGCATTCTTTGTATATTCGCACCAGGCCACTGCCTGGTCTTTTACTATGTGCTATGACCATATGGCTAATGCAATAAATAAATTGATTGATTGATTGATGTATCATTGGTATTTAGCTCCTAGCAAATTAGCTAAGATGTATAAATCAAAGTCTAAAATGTGCTGGAAATGTAAAGAAAAAGATGGTACTTTTATCATATGTGGTGGTCACGTAATATGATAAAAGACTTCTGGGAAATAATATACAATGAACTGAAAAAAATGTTGAAAATAGCTTTTCCTAAGAAACCAGAAGCTTTTCTTTTAGGTATTATAGGACCAGAGGAAACTATTTATGTACCCGGCCACGGCTGCATAGACTCTGTTACCCCGGAAATGGAAAGATGATACAGCTCTGACCAAAGAAGAGTGGCAGGCAAAATAGATGAACTATGCCAAGATGGCAAAACCTACAGGAAGAATTGGAAACAAGGAAGAGGAGGCCTTTAATAAAGAATGGGGAAAGTTTATAATTTATTGGAAAAGCTATTGTAAACTATTACATACGTTGGTAGGACTGACAGAAAAATTGTAGTGAAAAAAATTGAACTATGGATTGACAAAAGATTTATAAAAAATAGACTTATGAAAGAGATACAGAGGGGGGAAATCATGACATTGGGATCCACAATGTTGGGGGGGGGAGTCAAAGGGCTTATATGTTTATGTATTTAATTCATTTGTTTATGGAAAAATAGAAAATGCAAAAATAAAATTAATTTTTTTTTTTTTAAAAAAAGAAGCAAATCATGGTGTGGGGAACCCCCTACATTGATAGGGGCTTAGAGTAGATGCCATTTGAGGTCCCTTCCAACATTATGATTCTCTTCTACTGCACGAGGATAGCTATTTTCAACTTGAAAATTGGAACGAGAGAATATTGAGTGCAGCCCTAAACAAAATAAAAATGGAAATAGAAAACCTGAGATGTGACATTACTCTGTAAAGCTGTGAATGTATAAACTAGTTTTCTACCATTACATGTTTTTTTTTTCCCCTTTAATGTCATCAGCGGTGCCTTAGCAGCTCATTTGCTAATAATGATTGCATTTCTCATTAAATTGTTTCTTTCATTATTCTACAGGTAGAAATGTGTAATTTGACGATTGTTACATCAATTATACTTAAAAAGCTCATTAAAACCCTGAAATATTATCTCCTGTAGCCAGAGAACTTTAAGGGGACTGCACTAATTACAAAAGGAATAAACTCGTCGTAATATCACCATTTTGAATGGATGCCTTATAAATTCTTAATGTAAAGCTAACATCGAAAGTGTAAATCAAATATATAGATCCACTATACTGAACCCCCCTTTTTTCCCTAATCATGTTTTTTTTTTTAAAAAAAAAAAAACTTTGGCAAAGGATTCTGATCATTGTAATTAAATAATGCATAGTGCAATAAAGATCTAGCACATGCAATTATTTCATCAGCAATTGAATATTTGCTCTTTTTGGCATTGTTGGGTAGGCTTTATTTATGTGCCCAATTTATCATGGGCAATATGGATCAAGCATTAAAATATTGATACAATTACATCTATGCAGCAGAACAGATTAAAACAAAAAACAACAACAACAAAAACCCAACAGCCCCATGTCATGGCTCTCTGCTGATAATGCAGGGGCGGTTTGAATCCCCCTGTTAAAATTTAAAATTTAATATTCAGATGTGCTGGGTTATGCTAATTCTGCGAGAAGAAAACGCAGCTCTTATTTTTGGGTGAAATTCCAATTTCAGCAGCCCTTAGTATGGGTAACTAGCGGTGCTCATGGAGAATGAATCAAAGGTGGCTCAGTGCAGAAGGTCCTTGTTTGTATTGATTTTATGCCACCAATGCAACTCCCTGGTTTTGCTGTTAATTACACAACATGTTAATTTTCTAAGCCCATTCCGAAGCGAAGCAGAGACTCGCGGAGAGAACAAGGCTTACTCTGACTTTAAATTGCTTCAGATCACAACATCATATTCTCCAGTGCTCAAGAGCAGAACTGGGGGCATTTAGAAAGGAGTAATAAGCATACACACTTGCACGCATATGTAAAATGAAAAATCCCCCCTCCCCACTAAATTGCCTTGACACTGAAGCCTCTTGTAGCAATTAAATGAATGAATGAATGAATGAATGAATGTACAGCAGGTAAGAACATGAGAGCCTGTGTGGATCATTCCTATGGCCCATCTACTCCATCATCCTGTTCTCACAATGACCAGCCAGATACTGGTGGGAAGCCCACAAGCAAGACTGGAATGCATAAGCACTCTCCCCTCCTGAGGTTTCTAGCAACTGGTATTCAGAAGCTGTGGAGACGGAGGACAGCCATTGTGGAAAGTAGCTATTGATAACCTTCTCCTCCATTAATTTGTCCAACCATCCAAGTTGGTGGCCATCACTGGCCGCTGTGATAACAGGATGATGGACTCGATGAGTAGCTGACATGATCCAGCAGATTCTTCTTTTGTTCTTACGTTCTCAGCCTATGCTACCTCACGGGGTTGTCGTGAGGAGAGAAGGCAAAGCAAGAAACCGCGTATGCCACTCTGAGGTCCTTGGAGGAAAGGCGGGATATAATTGGAATGATCAAATGCAAGCAAACATGATTATATCATTGAGAGCAAGTTAAGGAAACACAGTGAAAGGAAGATGGAAATCTTCTTCTTTGGCAATCACTCGTAGTCGAGTAAGATTGTCTTCCATAAACACGGTTTTAACAATGAGTCCGTAAGTGACTGTGGAGGCCAATTCTGAATCCAAACGTCCTTCCACAGTGGGGACATGGGTTTCCAGGCAGGAGTTGATCACGGTGAGGGTTTGCCAAGCATGCCTTCCTCTTAGTTTGTTTCTCCCTTGCGTCCTGAGTTTGAGTGTCTTCAAAGCCCATGACACCTTTGGTAAAGACTGTTCTCCAATTGGAGCACTTGCTGTCAATTTTGCCATTTCCACATAATGGATCCCTTCTTCCTTGTTTGGAAGTTCTCCTTCCTTCCGTTTCTGTATGTTGTTGAAGGAGCTGGGAATTGTTAGGAGGTCCCTCCCCCCCCTTCCCTCATAGAGCCGCCATTCCCAAAGTTCCCTGTAAAGAAGTATGGATGGGCATCTCCTTCTTTTTTGGTGATCACTCGTAGTCGAGTAAGATTGTCTTCCATGAATACGGTCTTAACGGTGTGTCCATAAGTGCCTGTGGAGGCCAATTCTGGATCCACACATCCTTCCACAGTGGGGACATTGGTTTCTGGGCAGGAGTTGATCACAGTGTGGATTTGCCAAGCATGCCTTCCTCTTAGCACGTTTCTCCCTTGCGTCCTGAGTTCAAGTGTCTTCAAAGCCCATGACCTTTGGTACCTTTGGTAAAGGCTGTTCTCCAATTGGAGCACTCTCAGGCAGGTGTTTTCCCAATTGTTGGTGTTTATTGTTGGTGTTTATACTACATTTTTTTAAAAAAAATTGCCTTGAGAGAGTCTTTAAACTTCTTTTGTTTTTCCATTTTTATGTTCAGAATAGAGTAGTTGCTTTGGAAGATGATAATCAGGCATCCGCACAACATGACCTGTCCAACGAAGTTGATGTTGAAGAATAATTGCTTCAACACTGGTCATCTTTTTACCTTTTTACATAACCATGGATAAAAGCTGGGCATTCTCTTATTTTGATGTATTGCAACAGATCACCCTAGAATTCAGTTATTCCCAATTAGCTAACTACTGTAGACCCCCTGTTTTCCAGAAGCCAAACCATGAAACCCAACTTTTGAAAATCTCTGTATATCTATGGTACTTTCTGTTATGTGAATGAAGCTACAGGCCCCCTGGGTGGGTTATGCAGACCCCCTGGGGTCCACGGACCACCAATTGGAAACCACTGCCTAGATCATTCATGAATTATCAAAGGTTAATCATGCCTCTAATAAGAGCTCAGATCCAACAGATCAGCTGTGTTACAGCTCAACTGTTCAGTATAGACAAATTAAAACAAACTCTTTGAAAGACATTAAAAAGAGGGGGGGGGATGCCAGTCGCTTGCCATTGTTGTTTGCAGATAGAAATCTCAAATAGAACATAATAGGGGGAGGGGATAAAAAGACATTAAATTGAATAATTGATTAGAATTATAATTCATTTTCAAAAGAAGATAATGTGTCCTGTTTATATCTATCTCCCTGGTACCAACATACAATGGAGAATGATGAATGGGCAACTTAATTGCCAAGTCACCCTTGTTTAATAGGTTGTGGATTCAAGATATCAGTAAGTTTGCATTACACTTGCAATGTCTATATTTTAGCCCCCTTTTTTAAAAAAATGTCTAAAAACACTCCTTGTCTAGATGGCTCCCCAGCACAGTGACCAGTGACAAGGACAATCACATTGGGATTCAAGGTGACTTGAAGCATTGAAACCTGAGGTTCTTAGCACCCGGATAGGTTCATATAATGCAGGCACCCCCAAACTTGGCCCCCCAGCTGTTTTGGGACTACAACTCCCATCATCCCTAGGTAACAGGACCAGTGGTCAGGGATTATGGGAATTGTAGCCCAAAACAGCTGGAGGGCTGAGTTTGGGGATGCCTGATATAATGTGTACAATCTTTCAAGTAACCTGGGCCAAAGCCATATAGGGCTATATAGCTCATAACTAGCACTTTGAATTCTGCCCAGATACAGACCAGTAGCTAGTGAAGTTGTTTTAACAAGGAAGTAATATGCTCCCTGTAACTGGCCCTAGTTGACTTCCTGTGTTTAGTGCAGGTGGTCTGTAGGAGCTCTTCTCATATTTGCTTCAACACAAGTAGAACGCTCTGAGCAGTTGAGGACCTTATCTAGTGTAGGGTTCTCAATCATGCAAAGGGTTATTGGACCGAGCAGACAGGATTCATGCATGCAAAGGCATTGGGGACGGGTCTTACACATAGAGATGAGGTTTGCTTGTGCACTCATGCCTCCCGTCCACAGCTTGAGCTTTCACATCAATCGAGACTGATCAAATGTGTCTCTCATATCATATAGTCTCTCCAGTGCCTTCAGAGCAGAAGTTGAAGCAATGTTTCAGAAAGTAAAACAAAGGTAAGCTTGGACAATGTGACCTTTCAGTCTGCAAGGTCCAGACTCAGTGGGCAGAGCAGAATCAGGTTAAAACTAGCTGATCAGGACCTTGGACAGCTCACCAGCTGAAAACTCTCTGCCTATACTGCAAGGGAAGCTGTTGCTTCAGCAGGGTGTTAACATCTCTTGAGATCTTTAAATGATTGGCCAGCCTTGTAACGCTTTTGGCTCTGGCACCATTAGGATCTTAAAGGGCCATTACCTTATTAAATCATCTTTAGCAGTGATGACAAAGACAAGAAGCTGGAGGGGGGAGGGGAATACAGCAGAAGAAGGTTCTCCAACACTACTGTTAAAAATTCCAGTGATACAGTAACACCAAATTTTCTGCACTGGAAGGACGCAGTGGGAAGGAGTTGGGACAGACACTCCTCATCCATGCCATTTTTTGGTGTTGAAAATCATCAAACATAACAAAAACTAGGGAGGTGATCATTTCACTCCATTCATTTTGTTACTGCTTCTTTACATTTCTTTCCCAACCTTTCATAACATGCTGCTTCTATCCCAGTTTAATGTGAGGAATTCCTAGAATTAATTTTTCAGGTCTCTCTCTCTCTCTCTCTCTCTCTCTCTCTCACACACACACACACACACACACACACACGTTGCTTTTCTCACATGTTGCTGATGTGCCATGGTATATGACCACATTGGGTCAATCAGTACAGAAAGGAAGCTTGAAGAGATCAAATTTCTTTTTTGTGCTATGACTCCCCCCCCCCCTTTTTTTAAAAAAAGATGGCATTAGCTGGTGCACATCAATAACCTATAAGGGGAAAAGAAGAAGGTAGGAACTGAAAACTACAGTCAATTGCACAGCAATCCAAACAAAATCTGTAAAACAAAAACAGAAGAATGGTGAATCAATAATACAATAGTTCTGCATCAGATGCAAAATACTTTGGAATTCTGATGTCCTAGAAGAAGTAGAGGGTATGACTAGGAAGGGTGTCTTTGGTGCTAAATAGAGAATCTTATAAGGCTGCATTCATACACACACACCAGGTCTGAGGCATCCCAACTCTGGACTGGACAATAATTTTGTAACAGCTAGTCCTGTGATGCACAGTTGGAAATTTCTAGAGCAACAAAATTTCTGAATTGTTTTTTTTTAATTGACAAATATTTGATCATGCACCAAACATCTGGAGAACATTCAACAGGGGAAAAAAAAACTCAATGGAGAAATTTGGGGCGGGAATGTCTTGTTGCTTTCAAGATAAGATAGGATAAGATGATAAGATAAGATAAGATAAGATAAGATGATAAGATAAGATAAGATAAGATAAGATAAGATAAGATTTCTTTATTGTCATTGCACAGTACAATGAAATTGGATGCCATCCCATAAAAACAACACAGAACACACTTCAGCTACACATACATATACATACATACCCATCACAACTCTCTAGTTGCAGCATTTAAGATGGTTATAGCTCTTGGATAGAAACTATGTTTTAATCCAGGGGCGGCCAACTCCCAAGAGACTGTGATCTACTCACAGAGTTAAAAACTGGCAGTGATCCATCTACCCCCTTTTTGGGTTCAGGTCAAGGTTGTTGAGTTTTTGCGGGGTTCGGGTGAAAGTTGTTGCGTTTTTTCAGGGAGGGGGTAAAATGTTGAGCTTTTTTAGGGGAGCCACAGTTGTTCAGCTTCTTTGTGGAGAGCCAATGATCTGCCAGTGATCTACCACATACATCCAGTGGTCTACTGGTAGGTCACGATCTACCTGTTGGACATGCCTGTTTTAATCTATTAGTTCTTGATTTAATTGTTCTATATCTCTTGCCCGAAGGCAGTGGCGCAAAAAGACTATATCCAGGATGAGATGGATCTTTTAAAATATTTTTTACTTTTTTAAGGCAACTGTATAGTTCTTCCAAAGATTGGAGAGGATGACCAATAATATTTCCTACTGTGGTTATGACCTTCTGGAGAACCAAGCACAAACACAATATGTAAGAATACTCTCTATGGAGCTGCGCTAAAAGGACACCAGCAGTTTCTCACTCAGATTGTTCTTCTTTAAAAGTCTGAGAAAACAAGTTCTCTGCTGGGCTTTCTTTAGCAGAGCGGTGGTATTTGCACTCCGAGTCATACCCTGCTTTCAGCCGGTTCTGCGGTCTGTAGAACAACCTGCAGGAAATCTGTGCTAAGCCGTGTATTTACACTTATACGCAGGCAGTTGCTACTGATGATGGCTGTGTTACGGTATGGAAAGTGCACCCCCACATCAGCAGCTTAAAGCAGCAGCTTGTACTGGAAATGAGCTGTTTGCAATATGAATGCTCCCTTGCTACAAAAAGTAGCTGATTTAGTCAGAAAGGTGACAGTTAAGCAGGAGAGATTTTTGCATCTTCTCCGCGACTTCTGTCCCTCTCCCTCTCCTGCTTTACAGTGCTGGCTGTCCATCACAGTTGTTATGCATGCAGGCTCAGAGAGCCCGCAGGGGATCTGAGTTATTTACACTCTTTTTTTTCAAGCACCGAAGCTGTTATAATCATTCGCTGTCAACTTTGTGCTGACATTGAATTTTACTTTGTGGGCTGTTTTTTTTTTTTTCCTCCCCTTCCTTTCCTTTCTTTTCTTTTTTTAAAAAAACGAATGTGCAGTTTGGATCTGAACACCAGGCATCCTTACCTTCTGCTACAAGTCTGTGGATGACTGAGTTGACCAGCGATAGGCAGCGTTACCTCCAGAAACCCGGGAGCTATATTGAGATAGATGGAATTTGTTGATTTGTGGGCAGCAAACAAAGTCTCTAGGCTTTGTACTTTTTTTTTTAATCCTGGTGGTGGTTCTCAGGAATCAGTTCTGTTCATCTCACTGCATTCTCATCTTTGAAGATATGTAAACATACCCCCCCCCTGCAACCTGCAAAGTTAAGAAATCGAAACAGAACTTATTTTCCCTAACATTGAAAAGAACTTATTTTCCATGGGTTGAAAAGGATGTTTCAATTGCTATTCCTTGCTCCTGTAAGCATGTTTTGAAGTTTGGTGATGTTAACGGACATGAATTATAGAGAGATTTGGAGGAGCATGCCTCATTTCCTCGACTTCCTGCTTTTACACTAAGTTGTAGGGTTGTGTTTATTAAATTTGTATACTGCTTCCCACTTAGAAGTCATTGAGAGCCAGTGTGGTGTAGTGGTTAAGAGCGGTCGACTTGTAATCTGGGGAACTGGGTTCGCGTCTCTGCTCCTCCACATGCAGCTGCTGGGTGACCTTGGGCTAGTCACACTTCTTTGAAGTCTCTCAGCCCCACTCACCTCACAGAGTGTTTGTTGTGGGGGAGGAAGGGAAAGGAGAATGTTAGCCACTTTGAGACTCCTTCGGGTAGTGATAAAGTGGGATATCAAATCCAAACTCCTCCTGAAGCAATTTGCAAGCAAAAAACAAACAAACCCAAGTACAACAATAACATCACAAAAATGTATATTAATATCAGGTTTAGCAACATGGCGTAAAACATTGGTGTTGCCCAAAGGCCTGGAGAAACGTTCTTGTATTTTCCTGGTGCCAAAACAATGACATGGGTCTTCCTGGGAGAGCATACCATCCAACATTTCGCCAGTGAAAATAGGGACATCCCATTCCATAATGATAATTTTCCTATTTATATCCCACACATCTTACTAGGTTGCCCTGGCCACTCTGGGTGGCTTCCAACATATACAAAAACATAATACAACATCAATTATTATTTTTTAAAAAAATCCCTTCCCTATACAGCTTTGCCTTCAGACAGCTGAGGGGTCACATAACTTCATACCTTCCAACGTTTCTCCAATGAAATAGAGACATCCTACCATACCGTCCAAATTTTCTTCAATGAAAACAGGGACATCCTAAGGAAATCAGTAACCGGGATGGCTTCTCTAAATCAGGGATGTCCCTGGAAAATAGGAACACTTGGAGGATCTTGAAGAGCATTCCGTAAAAAGGGCCTGTTCTCTTGTTTCCACACTCTGGGCTTCCCTTGGAAGGGACACACAGGGAAGTGTCCAGATTACAATATTTGAGGGGGAGAGTCAAGTTAGAAGGGGCCTGATATAGTTATATAGAATTATCAGTGGTTTTTTCCCTGGGGGTACTCAAAGTAACGCAATACAGGCACCTTCTGCCCGTAAATGTTAAAAGTGTGGCACTTTCATTATATTGAGAAAGTGAAGAAAGACAAGCTCTTTCATTAGAACCCAGGAACTTCCAATGAAGCTGGATATAGAAAGGTTCGGGACAGGCAAGGGCACATAGTTACCGGTAAGCGACAGAATTCACACCACAAGATGTAGTGATAGCCACTGATTTGGATGGCTGTAAAGGAGGATCTGACCAAGTCATACAGTGATCAGTAACTACAAGCACAGCTGTTGCACTTGGGTTAATGCTTGCAAACTTTCCATTGTTATCTGGCTGGCTGCTGCGAGCCTAGAACAGGCAGGGCTTTCCTTATATCTATATTTAAACACAGATATACCTGTAGATACACATTTAAATGTGGATTTTTGAATATTTCCAAAAAGCAGGTCAAAGTGGAGGCAGAATGGCATGGACACAGAACACAGTTACATAACCTCTGACATTTCACCAATGAAAATAGGGAAAACCTACTCTAGTATTGATTGATTGATTGATTGTATTTATATCCCATCCATCTGACAGGGTTGCCCTAGCCACCCTGGACACCTTCCAACATACATAAAAACATAATTAAATATTAAAATCCTTCCCTATACAGGACTGCCCTCAGATGTCTTCTAAAGCTTGCATAGTTACTTATCTCCTTGGCTGGGGAGTCACATGACTCCTTACCACTCCAATGAAAATAGGGACATTCTAAGGAAAAGTGAGACATTCTGGGATCAAATCAGAAACTGAAAAGCCTTCTGTAATTCTGGGACTGTCCCTGGAAAATAGGGACACTTGGAAGGTCTGCAGTTACTCTATAGAACCCACTTGCATTGATGGCGAAATATACTCGGAGTCAAGCGTGAATTTCATGCTCTTTATTCAGCTTGTAGTAACAAAAGAAGAAGAAGAAGAAGAAGAAGAAGAAGAAGAAGAAGAAGAAGAAGAATGTCTGTTTCCCCAAAACGTCTGGTATATGTACATTATTTACACAATGGGCCTTGCATGATTGGCTACTTCTGGGCTGCTCCTGTAGGCCAATCAGGTTGCAGATTCACTTCCTCCAGAAGCCTGATTGGCTGCTCCTGCAGGCCAATCAGGTTGCTGATTCACTTCCTCCAGAAGCCTGATTGGCTGCTCCTGCAGGCCAATCAGGTTGCTGACTCACTTCATCCAGGAGCCTGATTGGCTGCTCCTGCAGGCCAATCAGGTTGCTGATTCAATTCCACCTGGAGCTGAATTGGGTGGCTCCTGCAGACCAGTCAGACTGCTGCATTCTGTACCTTATTGTTCTAGGATTCAGCTCAGTACATAACAGAGTACGTATGTATGTATATATATATGGATTTAAAAGAGTCTTTGGCAAATTCATGGATCCTAAGGCTGTCAGTAGCTACCAGCTATGACAGCTAAGGTCTTCCTCCACAGTTAGAGGCAGTCATGTTTCTGAATACCCACTGCTGGAAGCCACAAGAGGAGGGGCGTAGGATGGGGGTGTGGTGGTGTGGGCTGCCCCGGGTGTCATCCCTGAGAGGGTGACAAAATGGCACACCACGGGGGGTGGCACTTACCATGGGGCCTGGCCTGCAGCGCGCCCGAGCCACGTCTCTCTTCTGTGAGTGAGGTTGATGTAGCAGAGAATTTAGCAGCTCGGCATAATCTTCTGTGCACAGTGTACTGTGTGGTGGTGTAGTCCAGGACGACGACTCAGGAACAGAACTCGCTGAACAGTAACTTGCTTTGTAGTGTTGTTGTTCAGTCGTTCAGTCGTGTCCGACTCTTCGTGACCCCATGGACCAGAGCACGCCAGGCACGCCTATCCTTCACTGCCTCCCGCAGTTTGGCCAAACTCATGCCAGTCGCTTCGAGAACACTGTCCAACCATCTCATCCTCTGTCGTCCCCTTCTCCTTGTGCCCTCCATCTTTCCCAACATCAGGGTCTTTTCTAGGGAGTGCTTTGTAGTAGCCTTTATTATATACAGCTTTGTACAAGTTACTATATACACAGACTCTCAGAACTCTCATCAAACTCCTTACTACTCCAGACTACTACTTCCAAACTACTCCAACAATGAACTGCTATGTCATGCTGCTTATAAGGGAACCTTCAGCCAGTCCAGTAGTCTGTTACTATGCTTCCCTGTCTCCAGGCAAATTTTCACATATACCCTTGTTCTTGGCTTCTTGCCAACCCACTAATTGTCCACTTCAAAGCTGCAGTTTCTCACAGACCTCAACAAGCGATGCAGTGGCTTGGGGCCCCGCGCCACCCGAAACATCAGCATGGGGCTTGCATCCACCAGGTGGACTCCATGGGCAGCTCACTGATCCCCCATGTGCGGATCGCTCCACCCCTGCCGCTCTGGGTGCCAGAGCAGCTAACTACGCCCCTGCGCAAGAGGGGAGAGTGCTCTTGTGCTCAGGTCCTTCTTATGGGTTTCATGTTCAGGTTCTGCTTATGTTATGGGTTTCCCACAGGTCTCTGGTTGGCCACCATGAGAACAGAATGCTCAATTAGGTGAGCCATTGGCTGGATCTAGCAGGGTCTCCTTAGGTTATTAAGTTCTTAATGCATGTGAAATTGACGTTGAATGGAACTGGACTGCTGTGTCCATGCCTGTGGTAGAACACTCCTCCCAGAAAGCCATTGCTAGTGAATGTGGAGAATACTGGGGCAAGAGATGGGCTATTGTCTTGACTCAGTATCTGGTAGAGTTACCTGTGCTACGCGCTCCGGTGCAAAATCCCACGTCCCCTGGGGGGGGGGAGAGCGAGGGCTCCGATCGCACAAAATGATCTGACCCACTTCTTAACTGGACTTGAAAATGAGTCTTGATCGAGGAGCCTGTGTGCTTGGCCACTGTAATAAAGTAGACAAATAATTACCAAGCAAATCAAACACACTTACACCTCAGATGATTTTGAAATATTATCTATAATCGGGCACTTCTGTGGTAGGAGGAAAGGTTAATAAAGTAATTTAAAAAAGATTGTGTGGTGTATTACAGAAACAGAAGAAGACTGGCGGTCATAATTGTTAATCTCCCGCAACACCGGATCTCTCTTGCATGAGGCATGAATTTTAGCCCGGCTCCTTATGGTGTATTTCGTTTATAACTATATTATACTCCTTATTTGCCTTTTATTTTAATTTATTTTTTTTAAAAAAGAGGAGGGGGGAAATCTTATTTTAGCTTTAAAATAATAAATAGAGCCGATTAATTCCCCCCCCCATCCCCAGCAGAGAATTCTAATGCAGGAGATTTAAAAACACACTCGTACCTACGGAAGACATCTGCATTGTATATCACCGTATCAACATCCGCGGAATAATCTGATAATTGTTGGGAATGATTATCCCCATCTATCACACTGAGGAGAGAGCACTGTATTTCTGCCGGGACAATTCAGATACAGTTTCTTTTGTTTTCTTTCAGTCTCTTCACCACCCGGCTAATATTCCATCGTTTGCCGTGGATCATTCAATGGATGCGCCCATTTTAATTTTAATTTTAAAATTATTTATATCTGAGGTGGGGAAAGGAGGGCCGAATTCCCTTGTGGGCAGCCATCCGGGGCCAGAAATGGGCGTGGCCAGAGCCAGAAGTGGGAGGGACAACAACGATAAATTCTGCCTTTGTGCAGTAGGCTAGCTTCTGTTCACATAGCCTCATCTATCTAACATGCAGGCAAGCAAAAGGCATCATTTGAATCCAGTGACAAATTTCAGTCAGGCAAAAACATGGAGGCTGTGAAGCACCACCAGTGAAAGGAGAAGAAGGAGTGTGGCTGGGGACAGAGTGTGGCCTGGGGAGAGTCAGACAGAGAGGCAAATACTCTTAAGTAGATTGTGACTGGGGAGGGCATCTGTCCTGAGAAGAATTCTGCAGGCCAGCTAGAGGTTTGGAGGACCACATTTCACCTTCAGGATTGAGGTCCCCCATATATAGTTAGTTAGTTACTTCATTACTTACTTAATTTATAATCTGTTTTCTGCTGCTCCAGAGAAGTGGACATGAGGCAATGGATTCAAACTACAAGAAAGAAGATTCCACCTAAACATTAGGAAGAACTTCCTGACAGTAAGAGCTGTTCGACAGTGGAATTTGCTGCCAAGGAGTGTGGTGGAGTCTCCTTCTTTGGAGGTCTTTAAGCAGGCTTGACAGCCATCTGTCAGGAATGCTTTGATTGTGTTTCCTGCTTGGCAGGGGGTTGGACTGGATGGCCCTTGTGGTCTCTTCCAACTCTATGATTCTATGATTCTGTTTATTTATAGGGATGCATGATTGAGGGCACAAGGAGAAGGGGACGAAAGCGAAAGAGGATGGTGTTCTTGAAGCTACTTACAATAATTTGACCAAACTGCGGGAGCCAGTGGAAGACAGGAGTGCCTGGCATGCTCTGGTCCATGGGGTCATGAAGAGTCAGACATGACTAAATGACTAAACAACAAATAATGGGTGTTATAGGGGGCCACGTACCACTGGTGGGGGGCATGTCGTGTTCCTTCTGCATAGTTTGTCCACCTTTGGCCCCTATCCTGTACTCAGCTCCTGTGGCTCATGGAAGATTCTGTTATTATTATGTTGGTAATAATAATAATAATAATAATAATAATAATAATAATAATAATAATAATCCCTTGCATACTTTACTTACATTGACTTGAATCTTAACTTTCTCCATTGGCTGCCCCCTGATCCCATTGAAACCACATACACATCTTGGGGGGGGGGTGTGGATTAGTCCCCCTAGAGCAGTGATAGGGAACCCTTTTCAGCTCAAAGGCCATGATCTCTCATGGGTGAAGTTCTGCAGCTCACAGGGCAGGCGTGGTTGGGGCCTGAGGCAAAACGGGGATGGGATGTGGCTGGGGGGAGGATGTGGTCTGAGAAGAGTCATGAAGGTCTGTCAGAGTGTTCCAGAAGATTGCATTTGACCGCCAGGTGTGAGGTTCCTCAGGCCTACTCCAGAATATCATGGGATATGGAACGGGGGAACTGGCCAAAATAAATCTCCCTGTTGCATGACCAAGATTTTCTTTCCATTCAAGCCAAGCCTCTTTGGATCGAAGCATTATTTCTCCTTAATACTTGGACCAATCTTGCCAGGTAGGTGATAATCATTATCCCCATCCTGAGGATGGGAGGACTGGAGCTTAGAGAACTATGAATACAGCTAACCAGGATAGATTTCATTTCTCAACATATGCCCCCTCCCCCCAAAAAGCACAGAGAACTCTCTAAAGCAGCATGACATCATTCTGAATTTTTGCGCATGCAGTGCACAACTTGCACTTCCAATGTACCACTAGCTGTGGAGCCCATGTAGAAATGCCTTACAGGAAGAGCAACACACAGGGGTGGTGCTGTGGTTTAAATCACTGAGCCCCTTGGGCTAGCCAATCGTAAGGTTGGCAGTTCGAATCCGCACAACAGGGTGAACTCCTGTTGTTCTTTCCCAGCTTCTGCCAACCTAGCATGTTCGAAAGCATACCAGCACAAGTAGATAAATAGGTACCGCTGCGGCTGGAAACGGTGTTTCCATGCGCTCTGGTTTCCGTCACAGTGTCCTGTTGCACCAGAAGCAGTTTAGTCATGCTGGCCACATGACCCGGAAAGCTGTCTGTGGACAACCGCCGGCTCCTTTGGCCTGAAAGCGAGATGAGTGCTGCAACCCGTAGTCGATTTCAATTGGACTTAACCATCCAGCGGCCCTTTGCCTTTACCTTTTACCTTACAGGAAGACCAATGCCTAGCCAGCGATCCAAAATCGGTTCAACTAGTGATTATATATAACAGCATTAAAAAATAATAATCAACCTACTGAACAAAAGAATCAAACCAATTTGGGGTGGCTGCATTTGGGATATGTACAAGTAAATTATAGCAACCTTAAAAGAGAAAGAGTTTCTTTCTTTCTTTCTTTCTTTCTTTCTTTCTTTCTTTCTTTCTTTCTTTCTTTCATAAATATAGTGAATGCAAAACATCAGTAATCCCACAGTAATATCATCTGATAGCGGTTAATCCCTTCTTAGGGATAGCTTTGTCTCGTCCTTTTGGAATAGAGAAAATGGGCTTTCACTGCTAGGCATTCTGTCTAAGCATCAATCAGACCTTTAATGCTTAATTGTCTTCTTGCCGTCCGTTTCCCTCTCCCCCCCGCCCACAACCCCACCCTCTCTAAAAGGCCATCATGTTAAAAAGAATCAGCTTCAAAGGAAGTTCCAGTGCAGCCCCTCCCTCTCTCCGTCCTTGCGCCTCTTATTTTGTATTCCGAGGTCGTGGATCAAGGGCGACCCCAAAGCTGGAGCTTTGGACGCGACTATCTGTTTTGACAGGAAGATGCAGGCATCTCTGGGAGATCCTAATCCGTTAGAGAAAGTCTATTAAGTTCAAGCCCCTAAGCTGTCTCAGCCCAAATCAGTGATACCCAACTTACATTTGTTTTAGTGATGACCATTCGTTTTGGTCAAATGAAGAAATTGCTCGTGTAGGATTCTGTAGCTCCGGGGAAGAAATCTGTGAATGTCACGTACCTTTTAGCCTCTCTGCTGCCTCTCTCTCTCTTTCTTTCTCTGAAACATTATTGAGACCGGGAGAGAGTTATCATTTTTATTGAAGCTGTTTATAAGTTTGTAACAAAGTGACTGAAAGCAGGAGCGAAGAAAATTGTTAAAGATGCTCAGTGTCAAGAGAAGGCCCTACTGCCCCATAAATCCAGGCAGAACAGGGGTCTCTGAAATAAGGGTCAGCTCACCAGTGATGGCGGGTGACCATTGGGACCAGTAGGGCATAAAGCTGGGAGGCCATCAGTAGGTGGCGCCAGAACCCATGACAGGCAGAGCCAACTGATGCTCGTTTTGTCCTCATGGCTGAGTTCTACCAGGGCAAAACTGAGAACGAGGAGGAGGAAGCTGAAAACCAGTGCCACTCCCTGGGCTGGTTGTAAGTAAGAAGGCAGGTGGGACACTGTTGAGGACAGATGGATGTTGGTGGGAAAGTACCAGTGGACTAGTCACCACTGAAGTTCATCCAAGCGGGTGTCCTCCCAGACAGCCTGCTGAACACAGAGGTATGTACACAATGCCTATTCCCCCGTCCACTGGATTTATGCAGTTCACTCTATGCATGGCTTCCCTTGCGCTTGACCAGGAAACCACAGTTAGTGCAGAATGCTGCAGCACAATTGCTGACGGGAGGGAGACCTTGTCAGAACTTAACACCGGTGCTTGGTATCAGTTGTACCTTGGGTCTTAAATGCCTTGGCTCCTGAACAAATCGGCTCTCAAACGGTCGAAACCTGGAATTGAGTGTTCCAGTTTTCGAACGTTCTTTTGGAAGCCGAACATGCGACAGGGCTTCCGCAGCTTCCGATTGGCTGCAGGTAGCTGCGCTTTGGTTTCTGAACGCTTTGAAAGTTGAACGGACTTAGAATTATAGAATCATAGAATCATAGAGTTGGAAGAGACCATAAGGGCCATCCAGTCCAACCCCCTGCCAAGCAGGAAACACCATCAAAGCATTCCTGACAGATGGCTGTCAAGCCTCCGCTTAAAGACCTCCAAAGAAGGAGACTCCACCACACTCCTTGGCAGCAAATTCCACTGTCGAACAGCTCTTACTGTCAGGAAGTTCTTCCTAATGTTTAGGTGGAATCTTCTTTCTTGTAGTTTGAATCCATTGCTCCGTGTCCGCTTCTCTGGAGCAGCAGAAAACAACCTTTCTCCTCCTCTATATGACATCCTTTATATATTTGAACATGGCTATCATATCACCCCTTAACCTTCTCTTCTCCAGGCTAAACATACCCAGCTCCCTAAGCCGTTCCTCATAAGGCATTGTTTCCAGGCCTTTGACCATTTTGGTTGCCCTCCTCTGGACACATTCCAGCTTGTCCAGCTTGCACATTCCAGGAACGGATTCTGTTTGACTTCCAAGGATGACTGTATTAACAGCTTGAGACCAGTTTACTTGCAGGACCACCTTACCTGCCTTACCTACTCTAGTGTTTCCATCTCTGGAATTTGCACTGTTAAGGGCGTGGCTGCCCATGCAACATAATATTTATTCCACCTTTGTAAGAAATTGAGCTTGTACTGTGGTGGCACTTATACATTTGAACGCCCTGCCTGTTGACACCAGGCAGGCACCTTTGCTGTACTCTCTTTGGTGCCTGCTTGAAACATGTTGGTTTAGGCACATTTAATGAGATAAAAGGGCATCTTCAAAAATAAAAAAGGAGTAAACCCTACACAAAAAAGTGGAAAGACAAAAGTGGAGTCCCTAAACCTCTGCGGCAACTCCTGCAGCCAAGCTGGTGCCAAACGACTTGCTTTGCTTTGGACCACGTCAGCGAGGCCAAGAGGGGAGTCTTGTCAGCCCAGGAGCTCCAGACACACTGCCCAGGCTTTCCCAGAGAGGTCTCTGGAATTTGCACTGTTAAGGGCGTGGCTGCCCATGCAACATAATATTTATTCCACCTTTGTAAGAAATTGAGCTTGTACTGTGGTCAAGTCAAGAAGAGACCTTACGGCAGCAGTGAGAGGTGTAGCCTGGGGTGTGTGGGGTTTGGAGGGCCAGATTCAGTTCCTAGACCTAAGGTTCTCTACCCAAGCATTGCACCAAACTAACACTGATGCGACCATAATTATGATCACATCAAGGTGGACATTTTTCGCTCCATGTCTTATCCATACCTAGATGCTTATCAGTAGGACAGGTGAGGAAAAGAACACAAACAACAACAACAACAACAACAACAACAACAACAACAACAACGGAACTTAAATCTACAGCAAAGTGCTCATCTCCAACTCTGGAATTGATTTTAAGAAATTCTTTCTCATTAATCTGGACATCAGGACTTCAGGAGGAACAGAACAAAGGGCAGAATGAACTAGGGGTGGCGGGGGGGGGATATAAAGGAACGTAATGGGAGGAAAGCCTCTCTTCCAAAGTGCAGGGAAAGAACTGCCTCTGATAATCCACAGAAAGCAATTTCCCTCCAGTAAATGTGTGATATTTGAAACACTCCTTATTCGGCATGCAAAGGCCCCTTTCTCTCATTTTTGTTTCACTCCACACTACTCCAAATCTTGCAGTGCAATTTCTCTGGCCAAATAATGTCTCAGAGCAATGCATATCCAGGAGTAAAGTTGCATATATTCGTAGAAATAATATACAATTATTATTGTACTTATTTATTAAATTTATCAGCTGCCCTTCAGCAATAGGTCCCAGACTGGATTGCACCAATTTGTAACTCACCATGAAAAACAGTTAAGTATATTGGGGAAAACATCTTGGAAAATGTGTATGTCGGGCAAAATTCCCTATTCAAAGGTGCGCATCAGGATAGATTTTCATGAAACGGCTGAAATATTTTCACGAGGACTTAAAAAAAGACAGAAAGAAAAGCTGTAGAAATGTAGAGAACTGAACTTTAGACTGGAAGAATGAGAAACAGAGAGAAATTGGAATTGGTAGGTTCACCCTACGTGTGTTTTGTTTTCTTCATTAGGCAGGTTTCATATGTGTGTGTGTATCTGTTTACCGGCATCCATCCTCTCCTCCTTTGCTTTGTTGTTTCCCTCCACTTGGAACAAAACGAAGAAACGATTTGGGTAATCTTTCTTTTGCAAAGCCACCTGAGGGCAGCATGGCTCTCACCTCCCAGCAAAAGTTTGGCTGAGCTGAAGATGTAACTTTCCCTTCCTCGGGCCAATTTGACTGGCGTGGCGGCTGCAGCCCTCTCTTCAGAGGTTCGCTCTTTTCAGGGGTTGTTTCCCCCACCTTTTAAAATAACCACACAGGGTCTGCCTTTCAACAGTGTCCTGTTTCAGCTTCCCCCTCACCAAGAGAGGCCACTCAAAGATCACACTGCAGTCTTATAAAATCCGCCTCAGTTGCAACCTCAGCTGTTAAGAGTACCACAGCTCCCTCCCTCCCTCTTTGTTACATGGACGTATCATAACTGTTAACAAAGAACACAACTGTGGAATATATATATTTTTTTCAGGGGAGGCCATGCAAAGGCCCTTGGCTCAGTCTCTGGTAATGGTGGCTTGTATGTGTTGGGATTGGTAGGGAAGAAGGCAAGGAGGCCAACAGTAGGTGGCGCCAGAGCTAACAAGAGACAGCCAGCTCATTCTTCTTTTGCCCCCCTTCTCCTCCCTGTGTTCAGAAGCATCACTGCCTCTGACCATGGAGTCAGAGTATAGCCATTGTGGCAGGTAGCGATCAATAGCCACCTCCACCATGAGGTCTACTCTTCTTTTCGAGCCACCCAAATTGGCGCCTGCTGGGAAAGAGAGTTCTGCCGTTTAACTAGGTGGCTGCATGCAGAAGTTCTGGCTTTCATCTAGTCGGGATTTCGAGCCACCCAAATTGGCGCCTGCTGGGAAAGAGAGTTCTGCCGTTTAACTAGGCGGCTGCATGCAGAAGTTCTGGCTTTCATTAGTCGGGAATCTTCCAACATTCAGCTTCACTGGAGGGGCAGATCCAGCGAGTTCATTTCAGGATGCAGACCTACCAAATTCCTCAAGCTGGGATGAGGTTTCTTCATTACTGGGGGAAGCCATTAACTCACCGCAGCAATGACACAGAAGAAGAAGAAGAAGAAGAAGAAGAAGAAGAAGAAGAAGAAGAAAAAGAAGAAGAAGAAGAAGAAGAAGAGGAGGAGGAGGAGGAGGAGGAGGAGGAGGAGGAGGAGGGAGGATTTGGATTTATCACTACCTGAAGGAGTCTCAAAGTGGCTAACATTCTCCTTTCCCTTCCTCCCCCACAACAAACACTCTGTGAGGTGAGTGGGGCTGAGAGACTTCAGAGAAGTGTGACTAGCCCAAGGTCACCCAGCAGCTGCATGTGGAGGAGCGGGGAAGTGAACCCGGTTCACCAGATTATGAGTCTACCGCTCTTAACCACTACACCACACTGACTCTCAGAGGTGTAGCGTGGAGGGGGGCTGGGGGGGCTGTTGCCCCAGGCACGGTTTGGGGAAACGCACATTCCATACAGTGCCCTGCTGCTGTATCTTTCTCAAGTGCCCTCCAGTTGGAGCCCGGAGGTCACCTAAGAAAGCCGCAACAGCTCAGGCACCCTACTACGAGCCCAGCGCCACTCATAAAAGCAGCACTGGGCTGGCACATGCCTGTTGTGCCCTTCTCAGCCACCCTCCACCGTCACGTCTCACAAAGTGACGCTGGGTTCGCAGGGCACTGTGAGTGCACCCTTCAAAGTGGGGCAGCATCAGCGGGGCAGCCTCCCCACTGCATGGCCACGCAGGTGGCTCAACACGGCCCTGCTTAGCACCAGTGGGGGCGGGGGCTCGCTCCAGTGGTGTGCCTCAGTCCCACACTGTGCCCTTCCCCCACAGATGGCTTGGGCTGGATCTGGATTGACCACCCTTGAGGTATTGCAGTCCTCAGAGTCCACCATCTTCTCAAGATGATTGAGAAGGCCCAATGCAAACACTGTGATGTCGCACATATGACATCGTGAGTTGCCAGGGGCAGAGCTGAACGCCCTCTGGACACTGAGGGGCCCTGACCCCCTAAACAAAAAACACACAAAAAACACAAAAAACATTGGGAATGTGAAAGTGTCTAGGGGCCCCACAAGCTGGTGCTTATGGTGGTAAGGTAAAGGTAAAGGGACCCCTGACCATTAGGTCCAGTCGCGGACGACTCTGGGGTTGCGGCGCTCATCTTGCTTTATTGGCCGAGGGAGCCGGCGTACAGCTTCCGGGTCATGTGGCCAGCATGACAAAGCCGCTTCTGGTGAAACCAGAGCAGCACACAGAAATGCCGTTTACCTTCCCACCCGAGCCGTACTTATTTATCTACTTGCACTTTCACATGCTTTTGAACTGCTAGGTTGACAGGAGTTGGGACCAAGCAATGGGATCTCACCCCGTCTTGGGGATTCAAACCACCGACCCTCCGATCGGCAAGCCCTAGGCTCTGTGGTTTAACCCACAGCGCCACCTGCGGCTTATGGTGGTAGTGAGCCATTTAAGGATTCATAGGTCAAAACCAGCATTTTGAATTGGACCTTGAAAGTTACTGGCAGCTATTGCAGTTGGGCCAGGATTGCTGTAATATGCTCAAACCATCCTTGCCCCAGTGAGCCACCTAGCCTCCAAATTCTGCACCAGCCAAAGTTTCTGGGTTTTTCTTTTTCTTTTATTAAGTTTATTTACAGCACATACACACACACTTGTCAAACGGAGCATGAAAATAATAATACAGAATCAAAAGAGAAACAAACAACAAGACACAGAACAATAAAGTAGAAATAAAACATGATAATGTATGAAAACTTATACAATACGAATAGTCAGCTACACACACACACATATATATATACCATATTTCAGTTCTTCTTTTCAGCCACAAAGTTTCTGAATTTCCAGAGGCAGCCCCACGTATAAAGCAGTAATCTAACCTAATCTAAGTGCAGCTGTCTGAATATATCTGTAGGGTCCTTGCTGAAACCCTGGAGAGCTGCTGCCGGCCAGTGCAGACAATACTGGGCCAACTAAGCCAGCGGTTTTCACTTGGTATAAGGCAGGCTCTTAAGTTCCCATGCTGCATAGCTGCTCCCCCCCTCCCAGAAAACTACCCCAAAAGTGAGAGGGAGGACAAATCCACAAGGCAGCAGCTCTGCTGGACACCTGCAGGTCCACTTCTTTGCCCCAGACCGGCCCAATCCCCCTGGTCCCAGAAGATTTCGAACCTTCCTTGTCCCAGCCTTCCCCACTCCCTCCTTCCCTGGGAAGACGGCACGCTGACAGCCTGCGCCTTGCCGTCACCTTTCAGCAGGTAAAATATGTTGTTATGGAAGGGATGTGTGGCAGAGATGCCGACAACAATTAACACATGCTACTCATTAACAAATGGAGATTACAACGGAGCCGCGATGGCAGCCTGCCATCCGCCGGATAGTTACGGGGGCAGTTGAATTCCTAATGAATGCGAGCGCCGGATTAGTAACGACATTCGACAGAACGCTGCCTGCTGCATTCTCTTACGGCTTTCATTACCAAATTGAAAATCTGTGTAGATTTTCGGGGAAATTACTTTTAAATGTAGCCAATCGCCTCGACAGCCAAGCCTTGATTTGCCAGCGAGGGAGGCCTGCTGTGAGATTTTAATGAAAGATCATAGTGGCCCTCCATGACCGTCAAAGAGCGATGGGCCCTGAAAGGCCTGGAATAATCTGTTTTACTTTTAATGGTACCCATTTTATATTCATTAAGATCAAAATGCAGTTTTGCAGGCAAATTGCAAAGCTGTTCCACTCACAGCTTGAGAAGCTGGAGGCCCCTACTGCTTTTTATCTTGTTCATAAGCAAATATGCAGTTAATATCTTTTAATATGCTTTGATGCCTGGTACCTTATGGGTACATTGTACTGGAGGTTAGCAAGCCGCGTGTTTCCTCCGCGGTGTCAGCAACGAACTGAAGCCTTGGCCCTTTCATTTCCATAATGGCAGGAGAAATGACTCAGAGTCTCTCTTTCCCCATCTCCCTCTCTTTTTCTCCCTCCCACTCTCATATGATCATCGCTCAAGCAAATTGTTTCTTTAAAAAAAAAAAAAAACACTAGGAAGTGTATGTCCAGGATCCCAGGAAAAAAATAAATAAGAGAGAAATTATTGTTTCACTGCATTCCATCCTTTGGTGGCTTCCTCCATTCCTAGAGTCCAGACCTGGAAACCCACCCACCCACCCACCCACACCCACACACCCCATTCTTTTGTTTGTTCATTCCTTCGTTTTATTTGTACGCCACTTTCCCACAAAAGAATCACGCTCGAAACGGCTTAAAGCGAAGAAAGCAGGGATGGGTTTCAAAAGCAAACAGTGCAAAAGCGATTTTGTTATCGCAAAACGATGGGAACTATAATGATGTACAAAACACCCAACGTTTCAGTACTATAACAGACGCTTCCGGTGTCCCTATTTTCCAAGGACAGTCCAGGATTTACAGAAGCTGTCCCAGTTTCTAATTTGATTGCGGAATGTCCTGGTTTTTCCTTAGGACGTCCCTATGTTCATCAAAGTTGGAGGGTAGGGAGTTATCTGACCCCTGAGCCATCTGAAGGCAGCCCTGTACAAGGAAGTCATTTAATGTTTAATAATTACGTTTTTTTATATATATACAGTCAAAGCTTGGTTCCCGAACAGCTTAGTTGCCAAACGGTTTCGGGAGTCGAATGGACTCCCAGAATGGATTAAGCTTGAGAACCAAGGTACCACTGTATGTTGGAACCCAGTCAGATGGGTGGGGTCATAGAATTATAAAATCTTAGAGCTGGAAGGGACCCTAAGGGTCATCTAGTCCAACCTCCTGCAATGCAGGAATCTCAGCTAAAGCATCCATGACAGGTGGCCATCCAACCTCTGCTTAAAGTTTTTTTTCTGTATGTTTAGTCAGAATCTCCTTTCCTGTAACTTGAAGCCATTGGTTTGAGTCCTACCTTCCAGAGCAGGAGAAAAAAAGCATGCTCAGTCTTTCATGTGGCAGCCCTTTTAGGTATCTGAAGATGGAAGGAAGAAGAAGAAGAAGAAGAAGAAGAAGAAGAAGAAGAAGAAGAAGAAGAAGAAGGTGTCCCTGTTTTCATCATAGAAATGTTGGAGGGTATGCTATAAATATAACAAGTTTATGTAAACAACATCCATCATCCAAGAGCAAAAAAATAGCAAGAGAGCTTTAGAGTTTCATCTTGGTCCTGAAACACCTCTTCCTCCCATGATTTTGCTCACAGTTCTTCTCCTGCATCAACTTGCAACGATTCCAGATGCCAGGGGCTGGTGCAATTAAATGTAAACAGCCAAACTATCTATCTATCTATCTATCTATCTATCTATCTATCTATCTATCTATCTATCTATCTATCTATCTATCTATCTATCTATCATCTATCTATCTATCTATCATCTACCTATATATATATAAGGGTCTGGTGACTTCTGTTTCAGTGTATCTGAAGAAGTGTGCATGCACACGAAAGCTCATACCAAGAACAAACTTAGTTGGTCTCTAAGGTGCTACTGGAAGGAAAATTTTTTTATTTTTTATTTTGTTTCAGCCAAACAATGTTGAAGGTCCATATTGCTGTCATCTGGAATTTGCGCTCTGGTCCTCGCTGACTGTGAGGTTGTGTGCATAAATGACATCTTTCTGAAGACTGCGATTCCACTCAGTGTTCCAAAGTTGAGTCGGTCTTTCTCCTCACTACGGAAAGGGAAGCGTATTATTACTATTTGCATCTTCTCACCTGCAGGGAACTCACCTGCATGCATTTCTCGTGACACAGACAAGGCCAGAGAAGGGGGTTAACAGAAAGGAACGTAGGAAAAACAATAACCACAAGCCCGGTCAAATATGATCCCGATCAGGTGAGCTGAAGATTGTCTTGGGTTGACCAAAGATCATCCTAACTACAGTAGGACTATCACCCATGGATGGACTAAAACAAAAACACCGTCTTCCTATGGTCTTTGGCCCCTGGCTCCCTGGCTCACAGAAGCGTAGGATTGAGAATTAAGCCTCTGCTTTAAAACCTGCAAGGAAGGGGAGTCCACTGCTGAACAGCTCTTACGGTCAGAAAGTTTTTCCTAATGTTTAGTCGGAATCTCCTTTCTTGTAATTTGAATCCATTGTAAGGTTTGCTAGGACTTTGAACTCTACTGGACCCAGAAGACTCATTGGCAGAGCTGCTGATTTTGAGAACAGGGAACCCTCTTTGTAATGGGACCTCCTAATTATTATTATTTTCAGAACTGACCTGAACTCTCTATCCACATGAAAATACAGGTGAATCGTACCATTTTCAAATGCCTCCCAACACAAACGGACAAAACAAAAAGCCCTCTGTGCAAATAGAAATCTAGTGTGTCAGGCAGCTAGGCTCTAGCCTGACTGTGCTACCCTTCCTGCTAGCGGGGATTTTGAAGAACGTCCAGACATGCGATCTCCCAGATGCAGTTAGAAGCATTTCCACTCATTCTACGCCCTATTCAGCTACGTCACTCATAGCTGGTCCTATAAAGCCTTCTTATGAAGTGTGTTAAGTGGGCCTTATTTCCAAACATTGCACAGAAGATTGTAGTCATAGGCTCTACCTAAGAGAGGGTGGAGACAGTTCCACTGGACTTAATGGTCCTCACTTCTGAGCAGACATCTACAGAATTGCGCTGTTCATTCTCTGCCTTTTCCTTTCTCTATCTCTCTTTCCCCGGGCTGGGAAAGATTCAGCCGCTGCTCCGTGG
Organism: Lacerta viridis; assembly: GCA_900245905.1. Classification (NCBI taxonomy): domain Eukaryota; kingdom Metazoa; phylum Chordata; class Lepidosauria; order Squamata; family Lacertidae; genus Lacerta; species Lacerta viridis. The sequence continues at coordinate 727,461 of OFHU01000943.1, read as the reverse complement.
TAACGTGTCAAGGCCTCTATTTCAGAACAGCCACCCCATCAAAAGGAAGCTGTCAGAGCCTGGGAGATTTAAAACCAGCGCCAGCCCTTTTCCGCAAATAATGCCAACCCTGTTTCCTCCAAAATACCCTCAAGAAAAGACCTAACAATTATCATAATGCACATTAGTATGGTTCCGTCAAGGAGGGCAAGCGCCGATCCCCAGACCCTCCTAAAAGCTCTATACGAAGCCATGCCCCATGGGCATACCCACAGACAGGTTTACAAGCCCCATGGCCTTATTCTGTGCAGCAGCAAAGCTTTTCTCTCCCCCCCCACCTCCCCGCGCCTCTTTCTCTCTCTCTCTTTCTCCTTTTTGTAGCTGCACTGAGGATTTCTTTCTTTTCTTCTTTTTTATGCATCTGGCAAGAACGAGGGAATTCGATAACCTTCTCTCGTCGGGTCTTAGGGCGAGTTGAATATGTCTGGCCTGCCAAGGCACAATTTAATGGGCTTCTGAAAACACTCAAAAAGGCAGACGCAAATGTGTGGATGGGCACCCAGCCAGGATGACCTGGGGGGGGGAGGGAGGGCCCCCGGCGTCTGATTTGAAGCAGGGGAAGGTCGTGAAGGAATGTTCCGGGAGGACAAAGCTTGACTTTGGGGGAGGTGAGCCCAAGAGTCAAGCGTTTGACTGGAATGGATTTACAGGGGCCCGGAGTTGATTCGGTAACCTAAGAGTCAGGAGTGATCCCACCTGTCTGAATTCTTTCCCCCCTCCTTCCTTTCTCTGAAAAAGTAAAGAAAAGAAAAGGGGCAAATGGAAGATGGAAAAGAAGAGAATGTAATTAATTTCAATTAGAAGCCTCCGCATATCTCTTGCCGGCATAAGATTTCTCATCTGGTGCTTTCGTGCAAGGATCTAACAAGAGGCCTCCGTTTAGAAGAGAGGGGTTGAAAGAGGGAGATAGAGGGAGAGAATAAGGAGGGGGGGAAGAGCCCTGAGATTTGTGCTTTCCCCTACTCAAAACAGCCCACAACACGGGGCGCCTTCCCTGCATGGTGGCAGAATTATAATACCACACCCTCCAACATTCCTCAGATGGGATGTTTCTGACTCCCCGCCAACTGACCCTCCTTGACACCTCTTTTTTCCTCCTTCCCCTCCCAAAATAAAAATCATTTCCTGCCAAAAGAGTCCCACCACCACTGCACCAATGGGGCACAGCGCACATGCTCTCCACGGTCCTCAGTAAACCCTTTAATGCTGGTTTTATTTGATTTTATTCTTTGGTAGATTTACCAAAAGTAAAACACAGACCTGTTGTCTTTGTCCGTGGAGTTTTCTTGGCAGGGATACTGGAGTGGCCTGCTGACAAATGTCCATATAGTTAAAGCTATGGTTTTCCCAGTAGTAATGTATAGAAGTGAGAGCTGGACCATAAAGAAGGCTGATCGCCGAAGAATTGATGCTTTTGAATTATGGTGCTGGAGGAGACTCTTGAGAGTCCCATGGACTGCAAGAAGATCAAACCTATCCATTCTGAAGGAAATCAGCCCTGAGTGCTCACTGGAAGGACAGATCCTGAAGCTGAGGCTCCAATACTTTGGCCACCTCATGAGAAGAGAAGACTCCCTGGAAAAGACCCTGATGTTGGGAAAGATGGAGGGCACAAGGAGAAGGGGACGACAGAGGATGAGATGGTTGGACAGTGTTCTCGAAGCGACTAGCATGAGTTTGGCCAAACTGCGGGAGGCAGTGGAGGATAGGGGTGCCTGGCATGCTCTGCTCAATGGGGTCACGAAGAGTCGGACACGACTGAACAACTAAACAACAACAACAATACACAGACCAAGGAACAAGTTTTAGAAAGGGGCGAGATTAGCCCCTGATGCACAAAGCATTTTTTTAATGAGGTTCGTTGTGCTCTGCTCTGCTCCGCCTTTCTTCTCACCCAGGACAGCCCTGCCCTGTGCCTACCTCTTAGGGTTGGTGCATCACACAGGGCCGGGCCTTGGCAGCTGCAGCCTCTCCTCCTCCTTGCCGTTATGAGCTGCCCAAGGGAGGAGGCAGGAAGCAGCAGCCATGGAGAGGCCATACAGATGCAACATCTGCCACCGCCACCACTCAGAACAAACACAGTCTCGTCCTCCTCCCCAAGCTCAGCAGGAGAAATAGGGACATTCCGGGATCAAATCAGAAGCCTGGATGGCTTTTGTAATTCCGGGAGTGTCCCTGGAAAATCAGGACACTTGAAGGGTTTGTAATAAGCAGCTAAATAACTGAGCATGTCCCGCCCTTTGATGGTCCCCCAAAATCTTAAAACGCTTCTTGAGGTGGGCCTCATTCTGATTAGGGCTGGCATTGTTCGTTTAGAAGAACTCTGGTCTCACACACATTTACCCCAACCCATTTTTAAAAATCTTGAAATACACCTCTTTGTATTCTATGTAACATTGCCTAATGTAACTTTCCCCCTGTATATAACAAAGACATTAGTTAAATAACTTAACCCAGGAAGCATCTCTCCTCCAAAGGAAGAAGTGATGGACAGCGTCACTGTTCCAACTTTCTATTTGTTCTTCAAGTAAGTGCTTATCTCAGGACTTAGGTAAATACCCGAATATTCAGTAGAAGTCACACACACATGCACATAAACACTTTTGATGTACCTTTAGGTTAAGCTTTTGGATTTCGTTACTGGCTTTTCGGATAAGAAGTTTGTTTAATTCACTTAAAATAGAATCTCTTCAATCTGATTTTTGTTATTAGAAAAAGCTATTTATGCTGCTCTTGGTGATATAAGTGTCATAAGATAACAGCTCACACACTGACTAGTGTAATTTGGCTGCAAGACAATAGGAAAATTTGGGCGGTGGGTGGGAGGTTGTTGAATCAGTTCAAAAGTGGAGGAGTTCTCTCTTTTCTTAATCCCAATGATGAATGCCCATACTCCTCGAAGGTGCTGCAGGACTCTGAATATTTGATGCAAAAACTTGCATATTGGATATTTTAAATAACAATATGTACGTGGGTAGGAGTTGGTCCGATCCCTTTCCAACCAAGCCATCGCACTGGACTGGTGTCTTATCCTGAGTTGTTCATTGGGGAATGCTCTTGGGAGTGGGGCCCAGATGGGGCATGATCTCCGAATATTTTTTACACATCATTTGGAAAGACAGGCGAACTAATACCAGTGTACTGGAAGAAGCATTTTTTACACATGTTGAAGCGAATGTGTACTGGAAGAAGCAAAGATCTTGTTGAAGCAATGATTCATCAACTTCGTTGGACTGGTCATGTTGTGCGGATGCCTGATGATCGTCTTCCAAAGCAACTACTCTATTCCAACTTAAAATGGAAAGTGTAATGCTGGTGGTCAACAAAAGAGGTTTAAAGACTGTCTCAAGCAAATTTTAAAAAATGTAGTATGAAACACCAACAATTGGGAAACACTTGCCTGAGAGTGCTCCAACTGGAGAACAGCCTTTACCAAAAGTGTCATGGGCTTTGAAGACACTCGAACTCAGGATGCAAGGGAGAAACGTGCTAAGAGGAGGGCATGCTTGACAAACCCTCACCGTGATCAACTCCCACCCAGAAACCACTGTCCCCACTGTGGAAGGATATGTGGATCCAGAATTGGCCTCCACAGTCACTTACGGACGCACCGTTAAGACCATGTTCATAGAAGACAATGAGTGATCACCAAAGAAGAAGATGCACATCCATACTTCTTTACAGGGAACTTTGGGAATGGTGGCTCTATGAGGGAAGGGGGGGAGGGACCTCCTAACAATTCCCAGCTCCTTCAACAACCTAAAGAAAGGGGAGGAAGGAGAACTTCCAAACAAGGAAGAAGGGATCCGTTATGTGGAAATGGCAAAATTGACAGCAAGAGTAAACAGAACAAAACTACGAACTTTTTATTGAAGAGTGGAGACCCCCTTTTGGACTCTCTGGACTTTCTAGCCAAATGAAGTTGCGAGCAGGATTCAAAATTTAAGCAGAGGAAGGGAATAAATTGTGTCCTCCCTGAAAGAAGGTACGTGTTGTGGTTTGACCTGGCAACCAAACCCTTGTGTAGTGGGTGGGAACGTTTGGACAGCCACAACACCCTATTGGTAGGTCCCTCGAAGCTGGGTGTAATCAGACCAATGGGACGCTAGCGAAAGGATCGAGAGACCTACATAAGCCCATGCACTTGTCCCTGAGCTTCCTCTTTGGGCCAGTGCATCAGAACACCCGCCCACCTCTCCCTATATTTAGGGCTTGCTATGCCGTCATGTGTCGTCTGTCATTGGGACAGGGGCACGGCAGGAATTTTCCCCACTTGGCTGATTGGCTGTTGCCATTTGGGTTTCGCCTGCCGCGTAGCAAATCGTCACAACTTGTAAGGTTGCGGATAGGCTCTGGTTCAGGTGATAGGGATGGGAGAACGCTCGCCATCCCTATGCAAGGGTATTCCATTAAAGGAATCCAGGGACTCAATGGTTTGGTCAACCCTGAGAGGGGTTGTGCCCATGCCTGAGTCCAGGGGGACATCTGGGTGGTGGACTAGCCTGACCCCGGCTTTCCACTGTTCCAGGTGTTCACCCTAGGCTGACCTATGCTGGTGCCCTGGGTCAGCGCTCAGGGAGCTCGTCAAACCAGAGCCTATGCAACCACTCACTTGCTGTAATCAATAAAGTTGTAGCCTAAATTCTGCCAAAAACCAAACAAAAAAATTGAGTCTTGTCTGAATTTATTTAAGGGGGGGGATTAAAGGTCTGCACACACAAATGACAGCAATTGCAATAGCGGAAATAATGGATGAGCTACAAATATGCTACAAAATGCAGCAGGGAGGGAATAATAAAAGCGTCCTGGAGGTCAGAGTGGGACCTCCACTGTTTATGGGAAATGTGTATCTTCGTTGAAGATAATTTGTTAAAATTTCCAAAATTTAATGAAAATTCAATTCAAAACAAGAACACCCCATGGCTCCCAGAATTGTATAGGGGAAACCATGATGATTTTAAAATGGTGTTGTAGTGTTTTCAATGAATGGTGAAAATGTAGAAAGGAGGAACCCCACCCCCCTCTTCCCTCCGCCTGTCTGTGAGGCATTTCCCGAATGTCTCTGAAGGGCTGTTGCTGATATTGGTCACACGGAAATGTCCCCCCCTACACACACACACACACACACACAAGCCGAACCAGCAGTCCTTGGGATCTGCTGAATCTGACAAGAATCTACCCGAGCCGGGGGGGTTTTCAGGCAGAAAAATACAGCCCTAACATGTGTAAAGGAAATTTCAATATGTTTTGACAATAGTGTAATCTGGAGAAAGTGCTTATCCCCCTTGCGGAGGTCATCATTCTTAATACAGTGTGTGTCATCAATTCTCAGGACAACAGGGAAAATGATCTAGTCAATACATATGAAACAGAAAATCATGCATAAACATGCCGCTTCGCCTCTAAAGTGGGTGACACCGGTGGAAATTGGATAGCAGGGCCCAGGCGCAATTTTCCATAACTTTTTATTATTCATAAGATCGTGTGATCTAATAAGCCACACCTCAAATTACTGTCCATTGAAGGGACTCTTGAGTGATAGATTCTGACAAACCAGACATAGAATATATTATGATTAAGATCAGATGCCAGCCAGGCTGGACCTTGTAACGGCTGGCTGTTTTCAGCTGTCTCCCATCAGTTCCTCTTCTGCGTCGCAGCCTTTGTGTGCAAGTGCGTGTGTTTTATTTTTTAAAAACGAAAGAAACATGAACAGGCTTGCGGTCGATGCCTTAAAAAGGAAGAATTTGTTTTCCGATTGCCTGGCACTGCTAAGTCCTGGATTCATCTCCAGTTTTTGTGTGCAAAACAAGACACAAGCCCACCTCCGCCCCCACCCACAGGGATAAATAAAAAAAGAAGGAAGGGGGGAAAAAAAACACATTTATTTGGGGTGCATTTTTATTTTATTTTATTTTATTTTAAAAAAGACTTGTCTTCTAAGAAAGCTTTGGAACAGATATGCAATCCCGAAATAATTTCGGTAACGGGAGAACTAAAGTAAATTTGAAATTTTGATACCTAAAGCTGGGGGAATGGTGAACAACGAAGATAAACTGAAAATGTTCACCTTTGCCGTTTACTGGCCCTTGGAACATTGAGAACGCCACCAATGTTGAAATTTCAGTTTTGACGTGATCGTGACAGGCACGGAAGAAACACAGAGATGCATTTTGAATTGGCATTACACCTGAGCTTAAATCTCGCTCCCGTTGAAATCAGTGGCGCTTTGACGATGCTCGACGCATTGGAGCCACGCTGGATTTGATGCCTGCCCTGTTCAAAAGGCTCAGGGTGAGTTATTAAACACAGAGAAGAAGTGCAGAATCAAACCTCAAGCTGCAAAAGATACAGTCTCAACTATTCCCCAGTTAACAAGCTTTAATTGATAGCTGATTTGAACTCCTTTTTGAGGAAAGGTGGCGTTTTAAAATAAATAACCGAAAGCTAAGCCTACACTGGAACCTTTTGCAATAGTCAGAAAGGGGCTCCAGTTCAGATTTTGGGGGACTTCGAAGGGGAAGGAGCCGCTCTGTTGCAGGTCAGTCACCCTCTGCAGCTCCCTGTTCTTTGCCCTTGCTGCAAAGCAGGAATAATCCCGGTGTCCAATTTCAGCAGAATTTCTAAATGATGGTTATTTGTGCACAAACTCTCTAGCAGAACTTATTTCTAGAAATCTGCTTTTCCGGGACGTCTGTTTTCCTTGTCGTAGACCGCCCATTTGCACAGGAGATATGATGCTTTGGTGCCTATCTATTCGCTCACAGTTGCACCACGTAGCATGACTATGTCCCTCGTGGTCGCACTGCATCATGGGTTCGATATTAATCCCAGTTATGAAGGGGCACACATGGAGGCAAACTCTGTGTTAATGCACAGGTATTGGAAGGTCGGCGGTTTCGAATCCCCGCGACGGGGTGAGCTCCCATTGCTCGGTCCCGGCTCCTGCCAACCTAGCAGTTCGAAAGCACATCAAAGTGCAAGTAGATAAATAGGTACCACTCCGGCGGGAAGGTAAACGGCGTTTCCGTGCGCTGCTCTGGTTCGCCAGAAGCAGCTTAGTCATGCTGGCCACATGACCCGGAAAAACTGTCTGCGGACAAACGTCGGCTCCCTCAGCCAGTAAAGCGAGATGAGCACCACAACCCCAGAGTCGTTTGCGACTGGACTTAACTGTCAGGGGTCCTTTTCCTTTTTTTAAACCTACGAAATCCAAGTGTGTCATCCCGTTTTTTGGCACTAACCTTCCCCCTGCATCAAAATTGGTCTTATACGTCCAGGCACTGAATCCCCTGTCTGATAGTTTGGAATCAGCACGGCAGGCTCAAAAGTTGCTGGCAAGAAGCCTCAGCTCCTTTAACCGAAATCACCTTCAGAGTTGGCTCCTCATCTGACCCTTTCTATACACACAGAGCTCTTAAGTAGACAAGTTCAAAACAATAAGAATATTGAATTTCAGGGGCATTTGCCCCCCCTAAGGAGGATAAGTTCAGATACATCTGCAACAGCTTCCCTGATATGTGGATAGGGCTTGGATGATTCTGTCAATACTGGTTCTCTCTGAGCAATTCCAGATGACCCATTTATTGAGCATTTATCCTGATTTGTTTGCAGGGAAATTAGACTACATCAGATATTTATTTACCATTCATTCCTCTTTGTTTTCAGGGACGTTAGATGACGTCGCATCAAAGCAAGTGTTCTCCCACATTTCCCGGTGCATTTCCCCATCACTTTCCTTACAGCAAAAAACACATAAAAATCCAGTTGCTTAGGAAAGGTGTGAAAGACCACCTGATTAGCTATAGATGCACAATCTGAATTTGATGGTACGTGAATCCCACACACACACACAAAAATAAAGGTGTCTGGAAGTGTCCTCGGTTCCTCATTTTCAGAACTTCCATTCAGTTTTCCACATTGCCACACACAAAAAATCATTTAAAAAATTTGTCACCATTCATGTGAACATTTCTCTTAATTCATATCCAGTTTTAATACATAATATTATACATATTATGCAGTCCTAATATGATGCATTTTTGTTTGTTATTTGCACAAATATATGCGCACGCACACACACCATTTTTGTGCACAGATTTCTTTGGCCGGAGAAGCTACACCAAAAATTGGGAAGAAGAGCAGATTTTAAGGGATAGCTGTGGTTTGGTTCATGCAGGGTTTTAAGTAGCGTAGATAAACCCCCATCCCTGTTTGTAAATAGACATTTGCTGTATGTACCAGGATCCCAGTAAGGTTCTCCATATCCATGTGAAAGGCTGGAATGTCCCTTTTGCAAATTTGTGTGTGTATCAGGGGGTGTGTGTCCTTAAATACAGAGGTATATTTGCTTGCTTCTATTTGACCATCAAATGCCAAGGGAATGCTTTCACAATGCACGGACCCCGAGCTATAATCTGCAGAGGGGATGTTTAATTAAGAAAAGTGACTCTGTAACAAGGAATTGTGGGTCTTCAATGGGATTGAGTAATCACTCTGGTCTTGGTCACCAAAAAGGACCCTGCCCCTTTAATATTTCAAATGCTGGTGGGTGGGTGTGTACGGAGGGGTGGGCAGCAACCCCTTTGGCACAGCCAGGAACTGCGAGCCACATTCCAAAGGGAGATGTTTTCAATTCACTCATTATAAGGAGGTCAGACAGGGTCAAGTTCAATGTCATGAAAAAAGAAGTACTCTCCAGAAAGGAGCGCCACCCCCTTATGGGAGAGAAGCCGAGGGTGGGGAGGTGGGAGGGAAATGGACGGGAGAAATGAGATGAACCGTGTAACCTAATTTTTTGGGCAAATACAAGAAAATTAGCCCTGTATGCTATTTGAATTTAAAACCTCCTATTAACAATTCTACTCTAGAAGGTGATGGGAACCATAAAAAAGTAAACACCCTCTCCAAGCCACTAGGCTGTAATGATGCTATTAGTATGCATACAGCAGTGGCCAGATGTAGCCTTTAACAGGCCAGGCTCCAGCGCTTAATAGATGTACACACAAATATGTATATGGAGATAGACAGATAGACAGACAGTGCTCTCTCTCCCCCCCCCTCTCCCTCTCTGTCTCTCATGCATTGCATGGGTATCTGGGAAGGCACAGTACCTCACTGCAGGCTCTGTGTACAGATACACACCCAAACTCTCTTCCTTCTGAAATTCCTAACAGTGATGGCTGGTGCTCCTTGCTCTTTAAGAAGCTCTCGTTGCAGCAGCATTCCCAGTAACTTGTGGTTTGTTTGTTTGTTGTTTGGCATCCGGCTGTCTCGAGAGACAATGGAGTGGACCTCCAGGGGTGAAGGCAAACCGCTCTGTTAGCCGCACCAAAGTGACCTCCCCGGGGCACAAGCCATATGTGTGGAGGTCCTGGGCTGCCCAGACGACAATACCTTCATCTCGGCCTTGTTGATGTGCTCCAGTGTGGTGTAGTGGTTAAGAGCGGTAGACTCGTAATCTGGGGAACCGGGTTCGCGTCTCCGCTCCTCCACATGCAGCTGCTGGGTGACCTTGGGCTAGTCACACTTCTCTGAAGTCTCTCAGCCCCACTCACCTCACAGAGTGTTTGTTGTGGGGGAGGAAGGGAAAGGAGAATGTTAGCCGCTTTGAGACTCCTTCGGGTAGTGAAAAGCGGGATATCAAATCCAAACTCCTCCTCCTCCTCCTTCTTCTTCTTCTTCTTCTTCTTCTTCTTCTTCTTCTTCTTCTCCTTCTCCTCCTCCCTCCTCCTCCTCCTCCAAAGGAAAGCAGAGCAATATGTTTGGCACCAGCCTGGCTGCAGGAGTTGCCAGAAGGAGGCATACAAGATGCCATTTAACTGTCTTGGGGACTCCAGATTTGTGTAGGGCTTTCTCCTTTGTCTTGTCTTCTCCTGAAGATAGGCAAAGGACTAAACAGCAAAGTTTAGGGTCAGAGTTTTCCATCTCCTAGATGGCTACCTTCCCAGGTGGATGATCCCCATCTGCCCCTGACACATGGCAGAAACAGCCTTCTTGACCACTGGGCCCATTATTGGTCTTGTCTTCTCAATCCACCAGAGCAGTACAAGTCCATAACTCATTGAGGGTTTGAGACCCGCCAGCTACCCTCAGCTGGTTTAATTGATCAGTCAGGGCTTGACCACTGGGCCCATTATTGGTCTTGTCTTCTCAATCCACCAGAGCAGTACAAGTCCATAACTCATTGAGGGTTTGAGACCCGCCAGCTACCCTCAGCTGGTTTAATTGATCAGTCAAAGTCGTTTCCTGGATTGTGGCCACTGTCGCATGCAGGCAGCTTCTAGGAGCCACAGGTGAGAGCTGAGCGCAGGGTGGGGACCAAAGGTGGACAAACTACCCTAGAAGAAACATTACCTACTCCCCAACAAGGGCATCACTCCTCCCCTAACTCCTGAGAACAGTGTTTTACTTTATACCACAGAGGGTTTGAGGTTGAGGGATGGAGAAATTTAATGGGGATTTGTGGAACCCAAAGGGCCATAGCTCAGTGGCAGAGCACCTGCATTGGTTGCAGATTGTTCCTGATTCAATCCTCAAAAGCATCTCTGGGTGGGACTGGTAAAGATTCTCTGCTTGAAATCCTGGAGAGCTGACGCTGGTGCAGTGTGGAATACTGGTGTGATATGGTGTAATGCAGTTTCTTATATTTGTACAGTGGGTGGCGCTGTGGGTTAAACCACAGAGCCTAGGGCATGCTGATCAGAAGGTCGGCGGTTCAAATCCCCGTGACGGGGTGAGCTCCTGTTGCTCAGTCCCAGCTCCTGCCCACCTAGCAGTTCGAAAGCATGTCAAAGTGCAAGTAGATAAATAGGTACCGCTCCAGGGGAAGGTAAACGGCGTTTCCGTGCGCTGCTCTGGTTCACCAGAAGCGGCTTTGTCATGCTGGCCACATGACCCGGAAGCTGTACGCCGGCTCCCTCGGCCAGTAAAGCGAGATGAGCGCCGCAACCCCAGAGTCGGACACGACTGGACCTAATGGTCAGGGGTCCCTTTACCTTTACCTTGGGTTACAGATGCTTCAGGTTACAGACGCTTCAGGTTATAGACTGCACTAACCCGGAAATAGTACCACGGGTTAAGAACTTTGCTTTAGGATGAGAACAGAAATCGTGCGGCAGCAGCGGGAGGCCTCATTAGTTAAAGTGGTACCTCAGGTTAAGAACAGTTTCAGGTTAAGAACAGACCTCCAGAACGAATTAAGTTCTTAACTCGAGGTAACACTGTATGTACTTTCCCTGTCCCCACGCCTGTTCTGAGATGCTCTGGCACTACCAACACCCATCCATTCATATATAGATGTACGAATATGAGCTGGGTCTTTGCTGAGTATTTCACGGAATCCCCCTTATTCCTTCTGCCAATGCAGGCAATATTTATCTGAATACTCCACCTCTAATGTAGCCAAGCATGAGGCTTATGGTGTTATACTTCACAAAAATCCAGGATTGTGACGAGACACTACATATCCTCCAATCAGATTTATGTGACGACAGCCTTACATTTCTCTCTCTCTCTCTCTCTCTCTCTCTCTCTCTCTCTCTCTGTGTGTGTGTGTGTGTATATATATATGAGAGAGAATATATGGTTATATGTGTGAGTGTTTGAGTGTGTGCTCATATGTACATGCTCCTACACATCAGTAAAATATCACATGCACAAAATCTTGAAACAACCTTACTCATGATCACAAGATCGCTTGCTTCCTCGTTTGCGAGGGAGCAATGCACCTGCCCACGATACGTAGGATGGGTGGAAGAGATGGCAAAGGCACTTCCTGAAAACTGGAGTACTTCTATTGATGGAATTTGAGCGTTTTTGAAACACACACAGAGGGAGAGAAAACAGTGGAGGATTTCTAATGCAGGAATTTGAAAAAGAAAGAAAGAAAAGTCTGGGTGGTTCAACGTTCTTAACTCTAGGCCAAAGTTTGGGCGAGAAGGAATTTTGGAGACCCCTCCTCAATGCCTAATGAGGAAATCGCAAAGGGAGAAAGGTGTGTGCAGAGAGGGAGGGCTATTTATAGATTGTCTTCCTGATCCAACAATGGGAATAGAAACATAGAACAGGTATGTGTGTGTGTGTGTGTGTGTGAGAGAGAGAGAGAGAGAGAGAGTGCGCCAACCAAACAGTTCCCGACTCTTTTTCAAAGTGGGGTGTTTGGCGGCCAAAACGTTACCACAGGACAGGATCAGGAGATAATTCATGTTGCCGACGTGACCGCTGCGTCCGTCTTCTCCACATCCCATTGTCTGCTGCGATAATGGATGGTATCTGCTGGTAGGCAACAAAGCACCTGTAAAAGAATTCGCTCTGCATGGCGGAGCGACTGGGAGAGCTTCTTTCGCTTGGTGGCAGATCACTTTCCTGGGAAGCCAGGAACTCGAATTGGAGTCTCCTCCGGTGACCTCTCCTCTGAAAATGACTCCTCGATGTACTTGTCTCTGTGATGCAGTGCGTCCCTCGCTTGCAGATGTGTTGAAAGGGGGGAAAGAAGGGGAAATAAAACCTCAGGCGGCCGCACAATGGCTCATTGTGAGGAAATAAAGGGGCCAGTTTATCTGGGGAAGAATTATCCACCAGGCTGGTTTTAGGATATTATTCTTTTTGGTGGTGGGGGGGTGGGGGTGGGAGAGGAGATGCCAAGAGACCACCAGGGTTTCATAGTCCCCTGAACCAGCAAGCGGCAGTAGCTGGAGAATATGCAAATGGAGGGTCCATCTTAGGCCACAGTCACATCATAAATTTAAAGCTCTGTGATACTACTTTAAACAGTCATCTCTCCCTGCCTGCCCCCCCACAACCAAAAGGATTATGGGAGCTGTAGTTTGTTAAGGATGCTGAGAGGTGTAAGGTTCACAGACTAGAAGTTCTGAGAGTTCCCAATGAAGATTGACTGACTGTTAAACCACTTTGAGAACTGTACTTTGTGTGGATTTTTGTGGGTTGTTTTTTTTTTTGCCAAATTGTTTTTATTGATTTTCCAAATTTTACCAAATCAGACACAGATTAAGACAAATGTAATGCATTTTTCTTCTTCCAAAAATTGGTTTCCCACACTCCGTTCTTGATACACCCAAGGTTTCATCTTGTTGCTGTTTTGTTTTCTCAGTTGATTCCTTACAGTTAACCTTAAATTACAATAGTTTTGTGTTGTTTTTAAAATGTATTCATCCTTAACCATCAACTATCTATCCCCCTGCCAATTCCTGCATGTGCAATATTTTTTTACATTTGCAATATCTGCAGGTGAAGTTACGCCGCAAATGATCAACTCCACAATAAATCAGGAATAACAATTTCTAAAATGAATCATTTATACTGTGTTTTAAGAGTACCAAATGAAACACAGGTTGGTTTGGAAGAACCTGCTTGTTTCTTGTGAACTGCGGATGTGGCTGAATTGTTCATTCGGCTCTAGCATGCAGGCTCACGGTATGTGCGATGGAAGAAAACTCATTTAGGCTCCTTATTATGTTCGGCCGGTCGTTGGCAAGTCATAAAACATACCTGTAATAACTCTCTTTACAACAGGCTTTAATTATAGCGGTGCCCGACGAAATGCAGATGAGCCGTTCTTTTAAAAGAGACAAGGGGCCTCAATTAAGTAGATTTCAGGGGATCAGTGAACTCAAGATGGAGATGAAAATATGGGAGCAAAGAGAGGCTGTAGACACTGGGGTGGGGACAGAAGTGGTACAACAATGGTATATGAGGTCTTCAAGGAAGTGAAGGTGGTGTCCCAACCCCAGGGTGACAGCTCCTCTATCATCACAGAGAATGAGTGTCTCAGGGAAGGATGTCATCACTGTAAAGAAGAGAGGACAGACCCCTCAGAGGGGACTGATTCCTTGGTGGGGCAGGGATAAACTCCTGGCAGTGGGCAATTTTATTTCTAGGGACAAAGATAATTGATTCCAGACAAGCTATAGTGAACATAGTATACCTGAAACAAAATTAAAAAAATCCTTCCAGTAGCACCTCAGAGACCAACTAATCATAGAATCAGAGAGATGGAAGAGACCACAAGGGCCATCCAGTCCAACCCCCTGCCAAGCAGGAAACACCATCAAAGCATTCCTGACAGATGGCTGTCAAGCCTCTGCTTAAACACCTCCAAAGAAGTTTGTTCTCGGTATGGACTTTTGTGTGCATCATGCTGGAAGGAATTTTTTTGTTTGTTTGTTTTTCGACTACGGCAGACCAACACGGCTACCTACCTGTAAATAGTATACCTGAAGGAGCGTCTCCACGCCCATAGTTCAGCCCGGACACTGAGGTCCAGCTCCAAGGGCCTTCTGGCAGTTCCCTCACTGAGAGAAGCGATGTTACAGGGAACCAGGCAGAAGGCCCACCCTGTGGAACACCCTCCCATCAGATGTCAAGGAAATAAACAACTATCTGACTTTTAGAAGACACCCAGAATGTCTGGGGATTGGGCTAGTCTGGAGAACATATGTTCAAGCAGAGAGCCCGCCCCCGTTTTGCCGCCACTGGTGGGGGAGAGCAATGACAACCTCTCAGCGTATTGCCAATGCCTCCCCCCAATACCCCTTTAACAGGGACCCCTGTTATCGCCGCCGCACTGGGGCGTGGAGTCACCGCCCCCCCCATTTAGGAAGATGACTAAAGGATTCCGCCCAAGGCCTGAAACCGCCAAAGTTGTGACGAATTGCTACGGGAAAGGCAAAACCTGCCAATGCAGGGAAATTCCTGGTCCTTCAACAGCGGCCTTGACATAGCAGCGCCTGCGTACCTGTGGAGAAGAGGTTAACCTGCAAAAATGAGTGTTAATTGAGGGAGTGGAGGGTGGGAGAAGCTCTGGAGCCCGACTGCCATTTCCCCAGGTAAGCTACACCCTCTATTGTGTGGGCTGGGTAGTCCCTCCCCTTACCTGGCCAATCCCTTGGCAACGCCTCCCCCAGGCGGGATTGGACGGTTAACTGGGGTAGGCGGAGACCCCAGGTATCCCTTCTGGGGGAGGGCGCAGCCAGCCGAACTACCAGGTGCTGCCGAGGAATTCAGGGGGCTGCGCACGACCACGCAAACATCGTCCCCCATTTGATGTGGGGAGCGGACATTCTCGCTGTCCGATTTCTGTGACCATTCACCAAACTTTCCGGTCACATCTCGTAGTTTCTTTTGCTCCGCTGCAGAACTTTCCAGTCTGTGTGCCACGACAAATTAGTGTGTCGGCTGCAGTATGTACATGTCTGTATCTCTTATAAAAGGCTAGTTTGACCGCCGGTTTGCTAGTAAAACTGATTTACTGTGCTGCGAAGTGATGCACGTCCAAACAGTGTGTCGCCAACATGAAAAGTTTGGAAAGCTCTGCTCTGATGCATGAGGTGGATCTCAGTTATGGTGAAGCTCCCTGAAAGTGATTTCTCAGGACTGGTTCACACACATGTTTATTCAAATGTGAGCAGAGGAGTCTGGGAAGGCCCAGCACTCCATCTCCTAGACTGTATGCAATCCTTCTCTTTCCATCTGGAAAAGACAAGTCACCGAGTATAGCACTGTCGTTACAATAAATCTGATGCAGAGCTTTGTACCAGTGGCATGCACCTGCCTAATGCCATCTGGAGTTTCTTCTATTTCTTGACAGACACAGGTTGTAAACTGCTGCTATTTCCCTTTTCAGTAGGACTGAGAAGCTCTTATAATCTCTACAGTAGGCATGGTAGCTCCCAGATATGACGGAGGCTCCTTTATGGAAGTCATAATACACGCGAGAGCATCACAAAAGACTCTGCTGTGACTGCCACGCTGGAGAAACAATATACAGGAGATATTATTTACTGCAATTGTATTATTTTTCATACTCACTGGTGTGACATATAAACTTATGTGCACATATATTTTGCCATCAGGGTTTTTACATCTGAAGGGATAACATGGCGGCAACATTTGACGGCTGGGGTTTGTTTGTTTCTTTCTTTCTGATGGGAGTCCAAATAAGCCAGAATATCATCTCTGCAGGCAAGTCTGTATAAGACAATAATTTCTGAGCACTTTGCCCAGACAAGGCTGGAAAGAACTTGCAGGCAGTCCTTACCTTGATTTTATTTTTTATAGGAATCATTATGAATTTTTATAATAGTTTATTGTATTCTTATCTTTATTATACACCAGTTCCTGGGAATCACAAGAGCGCTGTTGCACTCAGATCCTGCCTGTGAGCTTCCCACAGGCATCTGGTTGGTCACTTTGAGAACAGGATGCTGCACCAGATGGGTGTTTGGTCTGACCCAACAAGGCTCTGTTCATGTGAGCCAGGCACAATATGTTAACTGCCATCATTCAGCAAGCAGTGACCCTCCTATCAAAGTCATAAGTCTAAATCAGGCATAGGACAAACTTGGCCCCTCCAGGTGTTTTGGAACTACAACTCCCATGATCCCTAGCTAACAGGACCAGTGGTCAGGGATGATGGGAATTGTAGTCCCAAAACATCTGGGGGGCCGAGTTTGCCTATGCCTGCTCTAAATGTTAGCATACCCTCCAAGTGTCCCAATTTTCCAAAGACAGTGCCAGATTTACAAAAGCCATGTCGGTTTCTGATTAGATCCCGGAATGCCCCTATTTCCCCTGCCAATGCCACCATCACCGAACCTTGAGAGGAGGGTCAGCTAGGGCTTAGAATCATAGAATCATAGAGTTGGAAGAGACCACAAGGGCCATCCAGTCCAACCCCCTGCCAAGCAGGAAACACCATCAAAGCATTCCTGACAGATGGCTGTCAAGCCTCCGCTTAAAGACCTCCAAAGAAGGAGACTCCACCACACTCCTTGGCAGCAAATTCCACTGTCGAACAGCTCTCACTGTCAGGAAGTTCTTCCTAATGTTTAGGTGGAATCTTCTTTCTTGTAGTTTGAATCCATTGCCCCGTGTCCGCTTCTCTGGAGCAGCAGAAAACAACCTTTCACCCTCCTCTATATGACATCCTTTTATATATTTGAACATGGCTATCATATCACCCCTTAACCTTCTCTTCTCCAGGCTAAACATACCAGCTCCCTAAGCCGTTCCTCATAAGGCATCGTTTCCAGGCCTTTGACCATTTTGGTTGCCCTCCTCTGGACACGTTCCAGCTTGTCAGTATCCTTCTTGAACTGTGGTGCCCAGAACTGGACACAGTATTCCAGGTGAGGTCTGACCAGAGCAGAATACAGTGGTACTATTACTTCCCTTGATCTAGATGCTATACTCCTATTGATGCAGCCCAGAATTGCATTGGCTTTTTTAGCTGCTGCATCACACTGTTGACTCATGTCAAGTTTATGGTCTACCAAGACTCCTAGATCCTTTTCACATGTACTGCTCTCAAGCCAGGTGTCACCCATCCTGTATTTGTGCCTTTCATTTTTTTTGCCCAAGTGTAGTACTTTGCATTTCTCCCTGTTAAAATTCATCTTGTTTGCTCTGGCCCAGTTCTCTAATCTGTTAAGGTCATTTTGAAGTGTGATCCTGTCCTCTGGGGTATTAGCCACCCCTCCTAATTTGGTGTCATCTGCAAACTTGATCAGGATGCCCTCAAGCCCATCATCCAAGTCATTGATGAAGATGTTGAATAAGACTGGGCCCAAGACAGAACCCTGTGGCACCCCACTAGTCACATCTCTCCAGGATGAAGAGGAGGCTTGTCCTGTTGTTGTTATTTTTCGTTTTAACTATTTATTTGTGCTTTTACCTTACATTTTCATCTTGCAAACAGCCCTGAGATCTTGTATAATGTAAAGGTAAATGACCCCTGGATGGTTAATTCCAGTCAAAGGCAACTATGGGATGTGATGCTCATTTCACATTTCAGGCCAGGTAGACGGAGTTTGCCCACAGACAGCTTTCCGGGTCAAGTGGCCAGCATGACTAAACCGCTACTGGAGCATGGAGGACTGGGACAATTGCCAGAGTGCACGGAAATGCCATTTACCTTCCCGCTGCAGTGCTACCTATTTATCTACTTGCACTGGTGTGCTTTTGAACTGCTAGGTTGGCGGAAGCTGGGACAGAGCAACGGGAGCTCACCCCATTGTGGGGATTTGAACCACCAACCTTCCGAAAGGCAAGCCCAAGAGGCTCAGTGGTTTAGACCCCAGCGCCACCTGCGTCCCTAGGGCAGTATATGAATCTAATAAAACAAACAAACAAACTTTGGAATGTTTAGATTGTTTTATATCGGTTTGTTTGCATGATCTGTCTATAAATTAATTTTTAAAAATTACACGTTGCTGCTTTATGGGGTTTTATCTGCCCATCTCTTTCTGTGTGTATAGAGATGATAGATAGATGATAGATAGATGACAGATAGATGGTGGAGAACTCTGAGGTTGCTCCAGCACGAGCAATTTGCTAAAGAACAAAGGCCCACACATTGGGCACTGAAATGTTCATGTTTGCCAAGCTTCTATACTTGCCAAGTTTTGGGAAACTTGAGCTCTTTCATGATAAAAGATACAAATGTTTATTTAAATGAACCACATCATTAGGCTGGAGTTACCAAGAAGCCCAGCTGAAATGAGATGCCATCCTCATAAACCACGAACTGCCATTAACAAGTTTAACATGCAGGCACTTTTTTTGTCTAACAGTAGTCGTAGTACTAATAGTAATAGCAGTAATAATAACAGTTGCTGAACTCCAAAGAGTGCCAAGATCCCTCTTTTCATGCTTCAACAGAGCATAATTCATTTGCAGCAATGATGACTAGTTATGTATAATTATCTGATTATTGTGGGGGGCGGGGGGGGAGGAGCATGCCTAAACATATTTAGAATATTGCATTATAAGGTTTCATTTCGCCTCTGAATTAGTTAATGTTTAGGCCGTTCAAACTCAAACTGCAGGGATCCACAGCAATTAAAAGATTTATCCAGATCACTCATAGCTTGAAAATGTGGAAGACATATGATTTCTTTTTATTAAAAAAAAATGTGATGCGATAATCTGTATTTTATTATTTAAGATGGAAGTTGATATTATGATGATTAGGAATTCAAGTTCTACCTCTTGCTGGGAAAAGTGGCCACATGCAAATGCTGTATTATGATTAGGGGCATTCATCTGTTTATTTATGGGGATAGATCACCTTCCCACAATTCAGCATCATATGCTTAGGACACTCATCTGTGAAAGCAGAACAGCAGAAACAGTAGCCTTACATCACAATTCCCTTAAACTACTGAGCCTATTGGGCTTGCCGATCAGAAGGCCAGCAGTTCGAATCACCGCCACGGGGTGAGCTCCTGTTGCTCTGTCCCAGCTCCTGCCAACCTAGCAGTTCAAAAGCACACCAGTGCAAGTAGATAAGTAGGCACCGCTGTGGCAGGAAGGTAAACAGTGTTTCCGTGTGCTCTGGTTTCTGTCATGGTGTTCCGTTGCGCCAGAAACAGTTTAGTCCTGCTGGCCACGTGACCCGGAAAGCTGTCTGTGGACAAATGCCGGCTCCCTTGGCCTGAAAGTGAAATGAGTGCCACAACCCCATAGTCGCCTTTGACTGGACTTAACTGTCCCAGGTCCTTTACCCTTTTACCTTTAGTAGTTGGTGGGGCGATGAAGACAGGGTGGTGTTGCGCCCCTGTCTTCTTAACACCAAGTGCCCCTGCCACTTACCAGGAGCTCGAAAGGAGGCATGGTGAGGTCAATGAAAGACAGGCATGGTGTGTGGAGAGGACCATTGGATTGTTGACAGTGCTGCCCTTAAACCACGTTGAGTTCCCCGTACCTTACACAAGGACCTAAGAAGGGTCTGCCTGCCAGATCAGCCCAATGACCCATCTATTCTCAGTGGCGTAGCAAGGTAAATTGCTACCCGGGGGCAAAATAATTTTTTGTCACCCCCCCCCCCCAGGCATGGGAAGGTCAGGTGGTACCCGGTGCGGAAAATTTCTTGTCAACCCCCCCATTGATTCCCCCCCCGCAAAAATGGTTTTACGTTATTTCATATTTTCTTACAAAGGAATAATAACAAGTAATAATAAAAAAAACTTTTATTTATATCCCACCCTCCCCGGCCAAAGTCGGGCTCAGGGTGGCTAACATCAGATACATAACATTGGTATAAAATCAAACAATAATTAAATTACCTCCTAAAAACATCTCAAAATCAAATTAAAGTCTAATTAGATGGCTTTCCACAGGGTTAGGGTTGGGAACAGTAAGTGTTCTCTGAACTGAAATTTCAGCCTTCATGACATAGGAAAACAGCCAAGTGAACAGCTATTTTGGTGGAGGAGGGTCAAGATATTAACCGATATGCATGAAATTTCATATATAGCTATATAATCCCTAGTATAGTAAGATAAGACCTTCGGAGCAGCCATTTCCAAAAAAATTGTTCCTTGATAATTTGTCACCCCCTCCATTATGGAACACGGGGCGGACCGCCCCTGCCCCCTTGCTATGCCCCTGCCTGTTCTCACATTGGTCAAGCAGTTGTGTGAGGAACCAGCAAGTGCAAGAGCATTGTCCCCTCTTGTGGTTTTTAGCCACTGGTATTCAGAAGCATTTCTGCCTCCGACTGTGGAGACAGAGTATAGTGGCTGGTGGCCATTGATAGCTTTGTATTCCACAAATTGCTCAAATCCTTTTCAAAAGGCATCTAAGCTGTAGCCACCGCGGACTCCTGAGGGAGCAAGTTCCCCAATTTTAACTACGCACTGTGCGTAGGTACTTCCTTTTATCTGTCCAGAATCGTCTGACATTCAGCTTTTACTCACCTTTTCGCTATACTAGAAAGTACCAAAAGCTGTAACCTTTCCTATGGTGAGACAGATGGCATTCTCCGAGTCCACACTTTCCCCATGCGATGGCACAGCCAGACTGCATACACACCACGTGGAAAGGATCTAGTGAAGAACTTTCATGGTGACTTGTCTGCATCTTAAAAGTTAGCCTGCAAGTCGCATTTTGCCAAAAGTTGGGTGGAATGTCAAAGCAGGATCTCACCTCTTCCAGTCATTTAACGATACATGGAATATGGACAACAAAAACCATCAGAACTCATTTTTGGCGGGTTGGATTTCCAAAAAGAATTACAAAACAGCAAGTGCCGAAGGGGTTGATTTTCATTGTGAAAATCTATATATAGTTTGAAACAGAAGTGACGATAAATGACCATCCTTATGGTGTAATCGTCAGGTTGAAAAATCAAGAGACTTTAGTCCTCCAAGTCCCTGTTAGCATGGGGAGTTTTTATGTTCTTTATGTCTTCGTTGGTGGATGAGTGGCTGCTTAAGCGCTCATTCATCATTTGCTATATAAAAGAAAAAGCTATTACCTGAAACTCATTTTTACAGTTGCAGGCAAACTGAAATAATCATTTTCAAGGACCTAAAGCTGTTTCTTGAAGAATGTCATCACATTCTCTTTATTTTACTTACCACTTAAGCTGGTATATAAGATACCTTCAAGAACTGAACACGGCAAAAAAAAAAAAAAGGTTCCAGAATTCAGATACCTGGCCTACTGCGAAGAAAACTTTTTTGTAGCTTGAGATCCGGCCAACGGCAACAGATAGAACCTGAGCATCAGAAAAATCCATAATAAACGGATGTGGAGGTTCTGCTAATATTGAACATTACTGGGGCAAAGGTGATGCGAAATGGGACTTAGAGAGATTTCTTTGTGCTGGTGAGACCCATGATCTTGTCACCCTGACAGTGTTTGCTCCAGGGTGTTCATCACACCTCGTCAGTTGATGACCTACGTGTAGAGACGGGTTCTCCTGAAATGATCCTTTGAACTCTTGGTCACAAGAATTGAACCTGTGTCCTTCTGTTAATAATAATAATAATAATAATAATAATAATAATAATAATTTATTTATACCCTGCCCATCTGGCTGAGTTTCCCCAGCCACTCTGGGTGGCTTCCAATCAGAGATTAAAATACAGGATACAGCATATCACACATATTAAAAACTTCCCTGAACAGGGCTGCCTTCAGATGTCTTTTAAAAATAGGATAGCTGCTTATTTCCTTGACATCTGATGGGAGGGTGTTCCACAGGGCAGGCGCCACTACCGAGAAGGCCCTCTGTCTGGTTCCCTGTAACCTCACTTCTCGCAATGAGGGAACCGCCAGAAGGCCCTCGGCGCTGGATCTCAGTGTCCAGGCTGAATGATGGGGTGGAGACGCTCCTTCAGGTATACAGGACCGAGGCCGTTTAGGGCTTTAAAGGTCAACACCAACACTTTGAATTGTGCTCGGAAACGTACTGGGAGCCAATGCAGATCTCTCAGGACCGGTGTTATGTGGTCCTGGCGGCCACTCCCAGTCACCAGTCTAGCTGCCGCATTCTGGATTAATTGTAGTTTCCAGGTCACCTTCAAAGGTAGCCCCACATAGAGTGCATTGCAGTAGTCCAAGTGGGAGATAACCAGAGCATGCACCACTCTGGCAAGACAGTCCGCGGGCAGGTAGGGTCTCAGCCTGTGTACCAGATGGAGCTGGTAGACAGCTGCCCTGGACAAGATCGTTACTCCTCAAGCAGGATCAAATACATGTGCTCAGTTCTAAACAGTGGATAAAGACCATCCTCACAAATCACCCTATTCCATTAAGGAACAACAAACTTAAGCCAAACAACTAAAGCCAGAAACTCCCATTTTAGTGCAAATTATTCATACTGTACACATGTTTGTACACAATCTTGCCAGCTGCAATCTGCATTCGTGCATTGCCGTTGCTAATATATGCATTTATTCACACCTTGCTGTAGTATATACATTTGTTTTGCACATTGCTTGCCTGGAGAACTCCATTGCAGAATTCAGAGAGTAGCAGATTTCAAAGGGTTCACCAAAAGTGAAAATTTGGTAAGTTTGCTCTTAAATGGGAATTAAATGGTGCAGGTATTTCACAGGAGGGAGGACCCTTGACGGGGCGCTGACACAGAGAAGTCACTTTCTCCCATAACCATACTTCAAACATCCGAGCACAATTCAAAGTGTTGGTGCTGACCTTTAAAGCCCTAAACGGCCTTGGTCCTGTATACCTGAAGGAGCGTCTCCACCCCCATCGTTCAGCACCAAGGGCCTTCTGGCGGTTCCCTCACTGCGAGAAGCAAAGCTACAGGGAACCAGGCAGAGGGCCTTCTCGGTAGTGGCGCCCGCCCTGTGGAACTCCCTCCCTTCAGATGTCAAAGAGATAGACAACTACCAGACATTTAGAGGACATCTGAAGGCAGCCCTGTTTAGGGAAGCTTTTAATGTGTGATATTTTAATGTATTTGATTTTTGTTGGAAGCCGCCCAGAGTGGCTGGGGAAATCCAGCCAGATGGGCGGGGTACAAATTATTATTATTATTATTATTATTATTATTATTATTATTATTATTATTATCCACAGGGAACCAGAAGTAGGCCTTCAGAGATGATTCCAGCTGATGAAGAGCTTCAAAGTGGACAAGGTTCAGGAATCCTGGTCAGGCTCAGTGGCGGAGCTTCATGCTCCGGCACCGGGGGGGCGGAGAGTAGGTTGTGGCGGAGCTGGCGTGCGTCCTGGGGGCGTGACACACAATTTGGTTGTGGGGCACACTGCCTGCTGGGTCGTGGTGCCCAGCGTGGGCAGGGGGCAGCCGCGATGGCACCCTACCAGGATCGCATCGCCGGGGTTGGTGCGCTCCTCTCAGACACCTCTTCCTCCGACAGTGCTCAGGCTATTTTGCCAATGGGCGTCCTCTACTCCTTTGGCCTCAATCCTGGTTATTGTACTGAAGAAGTCTTTACTGTTGAGACCAGTAAAGTACTGTGCTGGTTGCCAACCCCATCAGCGGAGAAGGTTGAGCGCCGCAACAACTTTTTAGCATTTACACTTTAACAGGTGTTAATTCTTCCCTCCCTTTTCAAAACATTTTTTTTTCCAGTTAGAGTGATATTATAATAGTGTGATCCCTTCGGCATGACATTTTCCGTACTTGCACTGTGGGTGAAGTGGATGGTGGGGAAAGCAATTATCACCTTTCCCACCTTTTCAGTTTTAGTTAAGTTATTTTCCTGAAGGATGCTTTTATAAGACCAATGTTTAGTGTCAGGACATTTGCAGTATTGCAGGACCTGACAGCTTAGCACGAGAAGAGGTGGGAGAATGTCACTCTTGTAAACGAATGTGTTATTTACATACTAATTAAACTTTGCACAATCGGGCAATCAACTCTTGTTTGGGAAGACACGCATTCTATTAATCTCTAGTCTAGAAAACTCAGGCTGGAATTAGATCTCTATTTCTAGAAAACAAGAAGGCGTGGGTTTTATGTTTAGAAACAATCATCGGGCAAATGAGATGAGACTTGCAATGCTCATCTCACAGTTCCGACAGTTGTGTGGACATTACTAGGTTGAGCGCATTCACATCATACATTGAAGCCACCATGACATCACTTAGAACCACAGCTTCCCCCAAAGAATTCTGGGATCTGTAGTTTGCTATGTGTGCTGAGTGTTCTAAGGATCCTCTATTCTCCTCCCAGAGCTACAATTCCCAGAGTGGTTTAATAATCAATCCTTCTCCATGAGGCACTCTGTCTTAACAGCAAACCAAGACCCCACATCCAACCTCTACTGAAAAAGCTCCAATGAAGGAGAGTCCACAACCTCCAGAGGTAGACTGTTCCTCTGTCGAACAGCTCTGTCAGAAAGTTTTTCTTTCTTGTCAGAATCTCCTTTCTTGTAACGTGAAGCCACTGGTTCGAGTCCTACCCTCCAGAGCAGGCAAAAACAAGCTTGCGCCCTTTTCCATGTAACAGCCCTTGAGATATTTGAAGATGAATACCATATCTCCTCTCAGCCTCTTCTTCTCCAGGCCAAACATACCCAGCTCCTTCAACCGTTCCTCATAAGGCTCTGTTTCCAGACCCTTAATCATCTTGGTCACCCTCCTCTGCACACATTCCTTAGTCATATTTTCACCTAAGCTAAACAACAACAACAACAACAACGACCCACAGGTGTTGTGAACTTCCTCATCTGACAGTTGCAGGAGAGCCAGTGTGGTGTAGTGGTTAAGAGCGGTAGACTCGTAATCTGGTGAACCGGGTTCGCGTCTCCACTCCTCCACATGCAGCTGCTGGGTGACCTTGGGCTAGTCACACTTCTCTGAAGTCTCTCAGCCCCACTCACCTCACAGAGTGTTTGTTGTGGGGGAGGAAGGGAAAGGAGAATGTTAGCCGCTTTGAGACTCCTTCGGGTAGTGATAAAGTGGGATATCAAATCCAAACTCCTTCTTCTTCTTCTTCTTCTTCTTCTTCTTCTTCTTCTTCTTCTTCTTCTTCTTCTTCTTCTTCCTGCACTCTGTCTACACCATTTGACCAAGCCGTGGCTCCGAGTGTGCCTAAACTCAAAACTCAAAACACATTTGCTGTTTCTTCTACGGAAAACACCCTAGGCCCCCCGATCATATTGACTGCCTCTTCCCACGATTTAGCTCTCACTTGGCTGCAGTGTCAGGTGCCCTCTGGATGAAACGATAACACAATGAAATAATTGTGCCGAGCTGCCTCAGCAAGGGACAGCTAACTGCTAAGGAGTGCAGTTGAGACAGTGCAGTCGGTAAGTGACTGTGATTTCATTCCCGCCTGTCTGGGAGATAACTATGATTTAATTGTGCTTTAATTGACACCATTAGACAATTGCTGGGATTTTAAGGTTGACATGTCACAAGCATCCATATCAGTTATGTTTGCATTTAGATAAAGGTATATGAAATACGCCACAAAGCTTGTCAGTCTCATCGTTAATTGGATAGTCTCGTGGGTCAGTTCCTCATTGCTTTCTGCTCTAAAGAGGATCTTCGGATTTAGAGTCTAGCGGTGGATTCTGCAGCCTGTAAAGGACAGCATTTACATGGAGAGCCAGGATGAAATTCATTGGATCTGTCCTTTTCAGGCCGCACACTTTGATATTTCCGTCATTGTTTGGCCAAATGGGGAAGAACAAATGTCTCCCATCGTATTTTATGGCTGTTTCGTGGCTTGGCTTTCTCCTGCATTCTACTCTGCTTAAATTCTGGCTTGACCTGGGGATTTTTGCACCAGTGCATAGTTGTTTGCCATTGTTTCCAGCTTGTAGCTCCATTACCCGCTCATCCAGAAGAAGACTCAAGGGACAATATATATGGTTAAAGGTTATACTTGTTCATACGAGGTCAGGATCTCCAGACAGTCATCCTGCCTGATGGGTGAAGTATAAGCAAGGAGGGAAACACCCCACTTTTCACCCTGAGCAAAAACCATCCTAAATGAACACCATCGCCACTAATGGGTAATGAGAGGCTTGGCTTTCTCCAGCCAAGAGATGTGTACAAAACTGCATGTGCTAAATTGTGCACACACAAAAAACATACATTAGTGTAAATAACATACAGAAATGCATTATATTAGTAGCAGTATAAACACCAACAATTGGGAAACGCTTGCCTGTGAGCTCTCCGAATGGAGAACAGCCTTTACCAAAGGTGTCATGGGCTTTGAAGACACTCGAACTCAGGACGCAAGGGAGAAACGTGCTAAGAGGAAGGCACGCTTGGCAAACCCACACCGTGATCAACTCCCGCCCGGAAACCAATGTCCCCACTGTGGAAGGACGTGTGGATCCAGAATTGGCCTCCACAGTCACTTACGGACTCATTGTTAAAACCATGTTTATGGAAGACAATCTTACTCGGCTACGAGTGACCGCCAAAGAAGAGAAGAAGATATTAGGGGAAATTTCTTTTGCAAAAACACATACCGTATTGGCCCGAATATAAGCCGCACCCGCAAATAAGCCGCACCTTTTAAATTCGGGGGGTGGGGGGAGGGAGAGAGACAATACCCGAATATAAGCCGCTCCCTTAAAATTCCTCAGGTGCTCACACCCATAAATTGCAAATGCAGAAGAAAATTCTATGGGTGCTATTCCCCCACGCTTCCAGGCTGCTTCCCACTGCTTTGCTGGCAGTCTCTCTCTCTCTCCCCCCCCCCTTATTTCTGGTGTTTCAGGAGAGGCTTGGGAGCCACGGTTGGGAAAGGCACTGTTGTCACACACCGACGGCCTTCATGGTGGCATCCTGGGCATGGGGGGGAGGGTGATCTTCATTGCAGCCTTGGGAGACAAGGCAGGGCCACGGACCTAGGGCAGCTGTTTCAGCAGGGATATCGTAGAAGCCCATTTTTGTAAGGTTGTGAATATAAGCCACACTTAAATTTTACTCAGTTGGAATTGGGGGGGGGGTGGCTTATAATTGGGCCAATATAGTATATTATGGGAAAATGCATGCAAAATATGCATTGGGGGAGAAATTAGCCGTAAAATATGGATGTATTAAAATTGCAGATTGACATGGAAATATGGAGAAGTCAATTTAAGATTAGAAAAAATGAGAAAGTGAAACTGACAGGTTCATACATTTGTATGCAAACATCATGTTTGTTACTTTTCAAATAATTGGGAGTGGGGTGAAGACTTGGTGTGGATTTTGCAGCTGGAGATTATGCCTCTGGATACCAATTGCAGGAATTCACAAGTGGGGAGAGTGTAGTTATGCTCTGGTCGGTCCTACCTTTGGGCTCCCCATGGGCATCTGGTGAGAACAAGACACCAAATGGGCCTGTGACTTGACCCATCAGGGTTCCTTCAAAGCAGAAAGGACATTTTTCATTTGCTTAGCAAACCAGCTGGTCAGGAGAGCCCGTTGTAACCTAGCCTGAACCACAATGTTCTGGCTTTCAACAAGCAAGGACATCTTTGTGTGCGTGGCTATCCAAGAAAGGAAATAGGAAAACAAGGAAATAATTTCAAAAATTCTTTCCAGTAGCACCTTAGAGACCAACTGAGTTTGTTCTTGGTATGAGCTTTCGTGTGCATGCACACTTCTTCAGATAATAAGGAAATAATTGCAACAGATGTACTTAAAATGCGCTTTTAAAAAGACAACAACAACTGTGTGCAAGAGGAACCCACAAGGCCTTGCTGAACCCCACACCCCAGCGAAGCCTGAAATGGTGATCTCTTTCTCTCCAAACATCCGTTTCCCCCCCCTCCCACCCGCTAACTCAAATGGTTCCTGAGATATAAACTCGTAAAAAGTCACATTTTTTTCCCGTATTGTGCTGGAAAGCAACCTCACAATGCTGAGGCTACCGTCGCTCTTTAATATCCAGCTGAGTTCCCCCACTGTGCTTTGTCAGTCGGTAGCAACATCCAAGCCTTCTTGTAAAAGTAATTCGCACTTTCCCTGCAACAGTGTTGCTTTAATTACCACTGACCTCTACCGCTGCTCAGACGGGCCTAGCAGGGCCAAGGAAGGGTCAGCGCCATATTCGCAGCAGAAAGGAGACACGGCGCCTTTCCCTTCGCCCTCCTTACTTTATTATTAACAAACCATCTTTGATTGAAAACTTCTCGACGTCTGAGATCCAGCCTTATCTCCGTGCTCTCTGGGGGCTTTCATTATCAAAAGAGACCCGCAGATGTCAATCGGGGGAGGGAGTGGGGAAATGGGCGGAGATCAGAAATATAATCATACCAACAGCCCCTAATCAGGAAGCTAGCAGAGCAAAGGGACACGCATCTTTTAGCATGCAAGCCAAGATCAGGTTTATCATGTACGTTCGCCGAATCACAGAGGCAGGAAAACAGAGCCGTAACTTTAAACCTGGACTTTAAAGAGGAATGGTGGTTAACCTTCCCCAGGCAATTTCGAGTTCACCCCGCTTTAAAACTTAGCTGATAGCAGCCTCTCGTTAGGGATCTTCAAAGTGGACCCAAGTCACAAAAACAGAAGGAAATTCAGCATTGCAAGTTATGTTTCTAGCAAGGGGGTAGGGAGATGCAAATATACAGAGAGAGAAAGAGGGGGAGATCTCAAATCAGAGTCGGTGACTTTTAGGGTTGCCAGGTCTGCTTCCAAAAAATAGCGGACAAGCCGGTGGTGTGTGTGG
This sequence comes from Lacerta viridis, assembly GCA_900245905.1. Taxonomy (NCBI): domain Eukaryota; kingdom Metazoa; phylum Chordata; class Lepidosauria; order Squamata; family Lacertidae; genus Lacerta; species Lacerta viridis. Next base: position 698,504 of record OFHU01000943.1, on the reverse strand, counting down.
TAAATTAAAATAAATTATATTATTTTCTTACAAAAATTTTAACACGTATTAAAATACAATTTCATCATAAAGCTTTTGAATAAAAAAATGACCACTATTTTGTGGGAAAAAAATAGTGAACATAATGTGAAAAAAGTGGACTGTCCACTCAAATAGTGGACACCTGGCAACCCTAGGACTTTCCCCTTCACCAATTTTCTGCTTTCCAAACCTGGCCACACCCTGCCATCTGAGGCTACTGATGGCCAATGAAAGCTTTGCTTTTGTTTTGTTTTTTAAATATAACGTTTTAAGACATTTCTTCATTATCCACATTTCCAAGAAGGGTACATAGAAGCAGTCCACTGAAAATGGGACAATAACTAGATAGATTGATAGATAACCAGTTCTTTCATTCTAGAAAAAGAGGGGCTAGAACTCACCCTTGTTCTCTTATAATGGAAATGGCATCTGCTTGAGAGGTGCTGGAACTAAGTTTCGGTGAGTTCCAGCTGAAAAAAAAGCTTGAGATAAGATGATAAGATAAGATGATAAGATAAGATGATAAGATAAGATAAATCACTACTTTAAAATGCCTGCCTTGGTCCACATTCACACCCTACATTTCAAGCACTATGATACCACTATGAGCACTCATGGCTTCCCCCAGGAAATTCTGGGAGCTGTAGTTTGTTACAGGTGCTAAGAGTTGTTAAAGGTAAAGGTAAAGGGACCCCTGACCGTTAGGTCCAGTCGCGAATGACTCTGGGGTTGCAGCGCTCATCTTGCTTCACTGGCCGAGGGAGCTCACCCCGTCGCGTGGATTCGAACCGCCGACATTCTGATCGGCAAGCCCTAGGCTCAGTGGATTAGACCACAGCGCCACCCGCATCTCTAAGAGTAGTCAGGAGGCCCTAACAACTCACAGAGGCACAACAACCAATTTTCTCTGGTTCTCAAACCATTTTGGGAACTGCAGCTCCCAGAATTCTTTGGGGGAAGCTGTGACTATTTAATGTGGTATCATAGTGTTCAAAATGTACGGCGCAAATGTGGCTTTAGCCGTGTGCCTGGAGTTCAGCAGGGATGGTAAACTTCCAAGGAACCTCCATGGAAGGAAAAACGTGCGCCTAGATTTCTAGATATCCATTTTGCTAAAAGCTTGTGGACCTGATCCAGAGGCACAGAGAATTGGCAAAGGGGGGGGGGGGCTGGCAGTGACAATTTTGTGGAGAAAGACATGGTCCATCAGGGCTGCCATTCTCAACTCCAGATGCTCTTGCCAGATGGATGTTAAGTAATGGGGACTTTGGGAGGAGGAGAAGAAGAAGAGTTTGGATTGGGTATCCCGCTTTTCACTACCCAAAGGAGTCTCAAAGCGGCTCACATTCTCCTTTTCCCTTCCTCCCCCACAACAAACACTCTGTGAGGTGAGTGGGGCTGAGAGACTTCAGAGAAGTGTGACTAGCCCAAGGTCACCCAGCAGCTGCATGTGGAAGAGCGGGGAAGCGAACCCGGTTCACCAGATCACAAGTCCACTGCTCTTAACCACTACACCACACTGGCAAAATGATGTCTAGCAACCAAGAGCCAGGTAGGGAGTTTTAACTGGTTATCCCTTTGAATTTTGCCCATCCTCCAAAAAATTGCCCAAACGACTCCTACATTTTGCCTCCTGAAAATGGGGTGGCAAAAATGACTCTGGAAGGAATGCGCTGGACTTATGCCCTGTGTTTCTCTTTGGGAAAAGGCCATAGGTCAGTGGTAGATCATCTGTTTTGGGAGCAGAGAGGCCCAGGTTCAATCCCTAGTATCTCCTAGTGGGGCTGGGAAAGATTCTCTCCCAGAAACTCTGGAGAGATGCTGCCAGTCTGTGTAAACAATACTGAGCTTGGTGGACCAACTGTCTTGACTCGGTAGAAGGTAGCTTCCTAAGTTGCTGTAGAATTCCAGTTTTTCTTTCCCTGCCAAAAAGGGGAAATGTCAAGATTCATCGCAAGGAGACAGCCCTTTCAAAATGCAAGAAAGGAACAAAGAATGAGAAATAAGGAGCTCAGTATTTTGAATTTGGTTCTCCTGCCTCCAGCGTGCTATGGCTGGCAATTCTTCTTATATAAAAAGCTGACTGAAGGGAGGGGTGGGTTTGAATAACAAAGTGATCCGATAACAATCACATCGTGTACAATCACATAATGGGCGCTATCCCAATTTTTAAAAGGCACAAAGTATCCTCATTAATATGATGAGTGCAGCAGTCAAATCAGCACTGTGATTTTATCAGGGGCTTCTGACTGTACATGAATTAGAATATAAAATGCATACAGAATTTTTAATGGGGAGGCTTTAACATCCTGCCAAATGCATTTCTTACTGTCATTTTTTTTTTGGATCGTATTACAATCATATTAAAGTAAAATTCCACTTTAAAACGGCTATAGAGAATATGGCAGGTTGTAAATTGCGGCCTCCCTTTGTCTTTCAGCTGGTGTGGTCTAGCGAAGCTGGCCCCCTGGCAGCCCACAGGCCAAATGCAGAAATTTCCGCCTGATAATTTTATTTCAGATGCTGTTTCAACACATGCACAGCAAGAAGCTAGCTGTGTCAGGACAGGAAACACAGAATGAGGTCAAACTGAAGCAAATTCAAGAAAGAGGAGCCGGCCCACACAGGGGAGAAGCTACACAAGAGTGTGACACATACAAACATAGAAATGAGAAGGAAGCATCTAGGAACTGTATGAAGTATTTGATTCATAGACAAAACGTGTGGAGGACATCTGGGTCGGACACGTGGGTTATATCAGCAAAGTTACATAATGAGAAAAGAGTCCATGGAGAAAAGTCCCGATAACACTTTACTGAGCCAGCTGAACCAAAAACAGCATATAACTCAATGAGAAAGGTTGTCCTTCTTAGCTCAGGCCTTGTACATAGCAGGGAGACAGTCAACCAAACATACAGAGCAAAACTCCCTCAGAACTGCGCAGTCAGTCAGAGCATGTGATGTCTCAGCTAAGATCATGCCACTATGCTTGGTTGCTAAGTAACAGCCTCATGTCTATGGAGCCTCAACTTGAGGCTTTAGTTGAAAACATTCCTCATCTCCTAGGTCTTTGGCTAATTAAACAACTCATGACCTTTTAAACTGGAAGGGGGTGTTGTTTCTGTTTGTTGTTCTGTTATCAATTTCTGTGCTTTTATACTGCAAACCACCCCGAGATTCTTGCATGAAGGGCAGTATAGAAATTTAATACAGAATACTAGTATACCTGTACAGTGGCGGAGCTTCATGCTCCGGCACTGGGGGGTGGAGAGCAGGTGGGGGCGGGGCTGGTGCACATCCCGGGGGCCTGGTGCCAGCGCAGATGGAGGCGTAGCCATGATGGCACCCCACCGGGATTGCATTGCCAGGGGCGATGCACTTCCTCTCCTCCTCCGCCAGTGAGAAGTGAAGTTACAGGGAACCAAGGAGAGAGCCTTCTCAGTAGTGGCACCCGCCCTGTGGAACGCCCTCCCATCAGATGTCAAGGAGATACACAGCTATTTGACTTAGAAGACATCTGAAGGCAGCCCTGTTTAGGGAAGTTTTTAATGACTGATGTTTTAATGTATTTTTAATCTTTTGTTGGAAGCCGCCCAGTGTGGCTGGGGAAACCCAGCCAGATGGGCGGGGTATAAATAAACGATTGTTATTGTTATTGTTATTGTTATTCTAATAGAATAAATAAGAAATTACCTCTAGCATTAACAGAACGAACACTCAAGTTACAAGCTGAATGCTTCACTTCCAACACTGTATACATCTATCTTCAAGGCACTTGCTGGCATCCCTCTGTCTCAAAAGACAATGGAGTGCACCTCCACTGGTGAAGTCAAACTGCTGGAGAATCACAGCACCTGCTGTGGCTGCAGAGACCAGTAGCTCATAGCTGCTGCCTCCCGTGTTGTTTTTCCTGTGTCAAAGTGACCTTCCTGAGGCGGAAGCCTGGGCAGTGTGTATGGAGGTCCTGGGTTGCCCAGATGACAAAACCCTTCTATCGGCCTCGCTGAAGTGGTCCAAAGGAAATCAGAGCAATACATTTGGCACCAGCTTGACTGCAGGAGTTGCGAGAAGGAAGCATACAAGATGCCATCCAACCATCTTAGGGACTCCACTCCAGAGTTGTGTGCGGTTTACTCCTCAGCCTTTTCTTCTCCCAAAGATGCCTGCAAGGCAGCGGCGGCAGATTGTTCCTTGGGGTTTACTCCCAAAGACTTTCTCATGAACAGGGGAGGAGGAAGCCTCTTGGCCGCCCGGGACGGCAAACGCGGGGCATCCTGACGCGTGTGTTGTGATGTCACGACACATGTCGGGACGGACTGAGCATGCGCAGAAATGCCACACATGCGCAGTCCATCCGGGCCAGCGCTGCTGCTCCCGCAGCGACCGAGCGAGCCATCCAAGCAAGTGGCAGCTCGTGGGGTTGCCCCGTCTGCCCGTAAAGCAGCAGGGGTGCCGGGCAGTGGGGCTCGGTTTGGGGAGTGGCGGGAGGGGCCGCCGAGTGTCACCCCATCTCCGCTGGTACCCGGGGCGTCCCACCCCCATCGCCCCTCCCTTGCTACGCCACTGCTCATGAATGAGTATAGCAGCAAGGAAGCAGAGGTTTAAGATCAGGTGTTTCCTTTTTTTTTTTATTAGGAATTTATTGAAATTTTCAAAATAGTAAAAAAAAACATTCTACAAACAACTGTACAACTACACAGCAACGAAACAATACACAAAAAACAACAACAACAAAAAAGAAAAAACAAAAAACCAAAAGAACAATACAATATCAAAAAACAAAATTCTATCCTTACATATTAAACTTATAAAATCTTGATGAACTTCCCCCTGCTCTCTCTTCTGCGTTCATTTTTAAATGTACTATAGTAACTTTGTAACCTCTTTAATACCTTCTTTAGCAAACTTTTCTACCTCATAATTAATATCTTCTAATCATAATCTTAACTCAAAATTAAAACATCAAAATTTATAATTCTACCTACTTACATCCTACTTCACCTTAACAACTTATTGCTATCACCTATTCTTTCATCTAATTCCCCTTAAATCTCTATTTTTTCTCGTTTCTTTAAATAGTCTTTGAATTTCTTCCATTCTTCTTGTACCTTCTCCTCCCTCTGGTCACGGAGTTTCGCAGTCAGTTCCGCGAGTTCCATATATTCAATCATCTTAACCAGCCAATCTTCCACTGTTGGTAAATCTTCTGTTTTCCAGTTTTTAGCCAACAAAATTCTAGCCGCTGTTGTGGCATACATAAAGAACGTTCTATCCTTACTAGGTATCACCTGATTAACCATGCCCAACAGGAAGGCCTCTGGTTTCTTTAAAAAAGTGTTTTTCAACACTTTCTTTAATTCATTATAAATTTTTTCCCAGAAATCCTTTACCTTTGGGCATGTCCACCACATGTGGTAGAAGGTACCTTCAGTCTGTTTGCATTTCCAGCATTGATTACTAACATTGTGATACATCTTTGCTAATTTTACTGGTGTTAAATACCATCTATACATCATTTTCATCATGTTCTCTCTTAATACATTGCATGCAGTAAACCTCGTACCTTCCCTCCACAACCTTTCCCAATCCTCCATCATTATATTGTGTCCAACATCTTTAGCCCAGTCTATCATCACCGATTTTACCATTTCATCTTTTGTATGCCACTCTAGCAACAATTTATACATCCTGGAAAGATTCTTTGTATTTGGTTCTATTAGTTCAGTTTCCAACTTGGATCTCTCTGTCTGAAAGCCTTGTTTTTTATCCAGTTTAAAGACTTCATTTAATTGATAATACTGCAACCAGTCGGTCAGACCTTCCTTTAATTGCTCATAGTTTTTCAGCTTAAAGTTCTGACCTTCCTGTTCCAGTATATCAGAATATTTCAGCCACCTTGCAGACATGTTAGGTCTTTTAACCGCCTTAGCTTCCACTGGGGATAGCCATCTCGGAGTTTTCCTTTCTAACAAATCCTTATTTCGAGTCCAAACCTTATACAAGGAATTTCTAATAATATGGTTTTTAAACGCATTATGGGCCTTGACTTTATCATACCATAAATATGCGTGCCAGCCAAAAACGTTATCATGTCCTTCCAAGTCCAACACATCTGTATCTTCTAGTTTGATCCAATCTTTCAACCAGCAAAATACTGCGGCTTCATAATAAATTCTTAAATCCGGCAGGGAAAATCCACCTCTTTCTTTCGAATCCGTTAATATCTTATACTTAATTCTGGGTTTCTTTCCCTGCCAGATAAATTTTGATAAGTCCTTTTGCCATCTTCTAAAACAATCCAACTTATCTATAATCGGAAGTACTTGGAATAGGAACAACATCTTAGGCAATATATTCATCTTTATGGCTGCTATCCTGCCCATCAAAGATAACTTTAATCTTGTCCATATGTCCAACTCTCTTTTAATCTCATTCCATATTTTCTCGTAATTGTCCTTAAAAAGATTCAGATTCCTCGATGTCAAAATTATTCCTAAATATTTTACCTTTTTAACGAAACTTAGTCCAGTTTGTTCTTGTAGTTTCTGTGTCTGCAACGGAAGACATATTCTTTGACAATACCTTAGTCTTTAACTTATTTAGTTTAAATCCTGCTACTTGTCCAAATAAATCAATTATTTCTAATGCTTTAGGCACACTGGTTTCAGGATCCTGTAGGGATAATACTAAATCATCCGCAAAGGCTCTCAATTTATATTCCTTCTCTCCCACCCTAATTCCTTTTATTTGATTTTCTGTTCTAATCATATTCAAAAGAACCTCGAAGGACCGTAATAAAAAGCAACGGAGATATAGGGCACCCTTGTCTCGTTCCTTTTTCAATTCTTATTTCTTCGCATATCACGTTATTTACAATAATTTTAGCTTTCTGTTCTTTATAGATGGCATTAATGCCATTCATAAATTTGTCTCCGACCTTCATTCTTTCCAAATTCTTTTTCATAAAAGTCCAAGATATATTATCAAAGGCCTTCTCCGCATCAATGAACATCAACACTGCTTTCGTGTTTATCTTTTTTTCTAGCCTCTCTAATATATTCACAATATTTCTTGTATTACGACTCATATGTCTTCCGGGTAAAAAACCCGCTTGATCCTTGTGAATATATTCTTTCAACACTCTCTTCAGCCTCGTAGCCATAACATTAGCAAAAATTTTGTAATCCACATTCAAAAGCGATATAGGTCGGTAATTCTTCATTAAAGTTTTATCAGAATCAGGTTTCAAAATTAACGTGATATACGCTTCTCTCCATGAGTCGGGTGCCCTACCTCCTTCTAAAAGTCCATTGCAAACTTCTTTCAGTGGTTGAATCAACCAGTCCTTTAATGTCTTATAATACTTTGCTGTTAAGCCATCCGGTCCTGGGGCTTTTCCTAATTGCATGTTATTAATTGCATCAGAGATCTCCTGAACTGTAATAGGGTGGTTGAGTATATTAATTTTATCTTCTGGGACTGCTCGCAAACCATTTTTTTCTAAAAACTGTTCAATTAATTCCTCTTTTATATTTTCCTCTTTATACAATTGTTTAAAAAATTTCTGGAAACATTTTCTAATCTCCTCTGGATTCTCCACTTCTTTATCATTAACCTTCAAATTGGTGATGGTATTCATTCTTTGCCTTTTCTTAAGTTGCCATGCTAACATTTTTCCACATTTATTGGCAGATTCAAAAGTTTTTTGTTTCATCATCTTGATTTTCCACTCAATTTCCTGATTCAGAAATTTTTGCATATTGGGTCTGCAACAATTTTATTTCTTTTTGAATTTGCTGATTTTTAGGGTGTCCTCTCAACTTCTTTTCTTTATCTTTAATTTGATTTAAAAGTTTTTCTTTCTCCTGATTCTGTTTCCTTTTCTTCATTGCTTTTTCTCTTATGAGGACCCCTCTCATTACCGCTTTACTTGCATCCCACACAATCCTATTTTCTACTTGAGCATTCAAATTTATTTGAAAATATTCTTTGGTCTTTTTGGCAACTTCTTCCACTACTTTTGTATCTCTCAACAAACCATCATCCATTCTCCATCTAAAAGAATCCTTTGAATATAATTTTAAGTCCAATTGCACTGCATTATGATCTGAACAAGTCTTTGGGCAGATTTCCGCCCTTTGTATTTTGGGTGTCAACTCTCTCGAAATCCAAATGTAATCCAACCGTGACCATGACTGTTGCGGTTCAGAGAAATACGTTGCCTCTGTTACTGTTGGGTTTTTCACTCTCCATGAATCTATCAGGTCCAAATTGTCCACCATATCAAACAAAGTCCTTGGCAGTTTCCCTTCATTTGTAATTTTAGATCTTTGTGATCTGTCCATCAAAGTGGAAACTGCTCCATTGAAATCTCCAAGACAAATAATTTTATAGTCCAAATAGTCCATCAATATATCATGGATCTTTTTGTAGAACGTTGACTTCCCCTCATTTGGTGCGTACAGTCCCAGAATCAAGAATTTGTCGCCTTGTGCGTTAATTTCAATTGCAATAAATCTTCCTTCTTCATCCTTGAATAGCTGCTTTGGGTTGAATTTCTCTTTTGCATATATTACTACTCCTCTCTTCTTGACTTTATCTGATGAAATGAATTCTTGGCCCAGCTTCTTATTTTGTAGGATCCTTCTGTGGTGTCGAACCACATGGGTCTCCTGCAAACAAATTATATCCAAATTTTTCTTTTCCAATGCATGATACACTCTGTGTCTTTTCGGCCTCTGGTTCAAACCGTGGACATTCCATGTTAGCACTTTCATTGCCATTTTACTTTCTTGTTCCACCTGTAGCTCCTTCTAATTCTTCTTCTGATGAGGATGTCGCTGCGTCTTCTTCTGGTTCCTTCTCTTCTGGTCTCGCTGGGATTGAAGCCGCTGGACCACTTAAAGCGACCTTGAAGTCGTCTGAGTAACGATCCAGAAATTTCTTCTTGTCCTCAAATGATCGAATCCTCACTCTTCTATCTCTGTATTTAAATGTTAGACCCTGCGGGAATTCCCAGCTAAAGGGTATTTTCTTCAATCGTAGGGCTGTTGACAAGTCGTTATAATTAAGCCTCAAATTCAAAAAGTACCTTGGAATGTCTTTGTAAATTATTACATTCTTCTGTTGCACCACTAAGTTCTTCTTGTAGTGAAAATCTAGGATCTGGTCCCTCTGGTATCTGTTCTGAAGTATCACCATGCAATCATTCACTCTTTTGGGGTTTTTCTTGCTCTTAGTTCCAAATCTGTAAGCCTTTACGATGAATGTTTGTAAATCTTCTTCCTTCAGCTGCCAAAATGTCGATAATTCTTTCACTATAAAGTCCTTTAAGTTTCCCTCCTCCAGCTCTGGAAGATTTCTCAATCTCAGGTTAGCCTCTCTTTCCTTCAATTGCAGAAACGCCAGAGATTCTTGGACGTCTCTTTGTTGTGCCTCAACTCTCTCCACTTTTTCAAAGTCCAAATTCTTGATTTTGGTTTCCACAATAGAAATTTTTTCCTTAAATTCCTCGGATTCCTTTTTCAATACTTTGACTTCTTTATTAATTGACTGAATTGCCACTCTGTTCTCCTTCACCGTCTTTTCAATTGATTTAATTGAGGAGTCCAATTTTTCCGAAGATTCCTTTATCTCAGATTTCAAATTCTCCGACAAATCTTTAATTTTATTTTCTAACGTGTCTGAGACTGCCTGCAGCTTCTCATTAACTTTATCAAAGGCAGCGAGCATTTGCTCTTCCAGGCTTTTTGTTGTTGAGCCTTTTCGTTTCTTCTCCACCTCCTCGTCCTTTAACTTTATTTTGGTTCTTGTACCAGCAGACACCGGGGGGGTGGAGGTAGGCTCTTGCATTTCTAAAGTTAGCAGCTGGATTCAAGGTCACTCTCACAGAAACAGTTCCAGCTGACCAGTTCCCAAACAAATCCTCCAAGCAAACACCAGGTGGCCAGAGTCAAAATACTGCCAGAGAACAAAGAGACATTCAGAGCAAGCCTGCTCTTTGTCAACAGGAGTCCTCACACAGTTTCGATTTCCACAGAAGCTCCTCCACTCCTACTTTCCAAAAGTTTTTTAAGACTACCGCCAAGTCTCCTAAACTCCAAAAAGTATTTCAAAGTCATAAAAATAATCCACAGAAGAGGAATCCAGCCCACTCGTTATAAAATCCAATTCCAGTGTGCGTTATAACAGTACTGGCAAACTTGTATCAGTCAACACTCAAGCAGAAAGGTCCCTTGGAAACAATCAAAAACAAAGTATCCATTCACTTTGTCGCCCGCTTACTGACCCGGCACTCCGTACTCCAGAGGGTGAAGCGGCTCAATTGTAAATCCACCGTAAAGAAATCCACCATAATATAACGATATTACAACAAAATCCCCCCAAAAATGGGGGTTTCTCAGTCAAGGGAATTAGCTCCGCAGCTTTAAAACAAGTTCAAATGGCTCAAGCTCATTCCCGTTACTTTCTTGGTCGCGTTCCGAGGGAGAAAGGCTTCCTCTTTTATTTTCTCCCCGCAAGTCAAATTCCACTTTTAGGTCCAAATCAAAAAACAGTACTTACGAAGGTCTTTTTTGTGCCAAATTGAGGAAGGGTCGATCGCTCGCTAGCTGCAGTCTCGCCGCTTCGTGTCTCCGGGTAGAAGATGGCTCCTCAGCGCCGTACCGTTGCCCAGCTCGCTCAGTCTTCCTCCTTTACAGGAGTTTCCTGAGAGCTGGGGCGGCACTTTCTGGCGCCCGCTAGAACCCTCGGCTTCGGAACTCCCTTTCCGAAGTTTTCGGAGCCCGCAATGCGGTTGCGGTCGCTCCACGTCCCGAAAAACACCGGCGCTGCCACGGAACGGAGGCAGCACCCGACTGCTCGCTACGGCGATCAAACCGGAAGCCAAGATCAGGTGTTTCCTTCTCCTTGACGGGCTTCCTTCCCAGCCCCATCTACCACTAAACATTCATCATTAAGGGAGAAGGAGAAGTATGGAGAAGCCGATCAGAGAATGAAAGGTCCAGAGTTAAGGATCATACAAATGTGTGTTGTTGCTTTAGAGAGAGAAAGTTAAGAGTGAATCTCTTGACATGGACTCTGATGGACTTTCATGGTATTCCGGCATTTCATCAGATTATTGGTTGTGTTGCTGTGTTGGATAGTCCACTGGGATCCAGGATGACAGGCCACCTCCACTAGCTCTGCAAGAAATGTCTCTTTCGTATCTTCTTTATATGCTTGGGTAAGTTTTTTATTCCCCTCTGCTTGTGCGAAGCTGCGTTATCAGTAAAGTCTGTGTTAAACCTTAAGCTTCTTCGCTTTGACTGTACGAAGTTGGAGCCCAGGGGGTGAATTCAGCCCCAAAGATCAGGGAGGTCCAACTGCTAGGGAAGCTAGCAGGAGCTTTCAGATAATAATTCCGGCACCTAATGAAAAATTCTCATAAAAATAAATGAAGATATGAGTTTAAATCTGGTTCCAAAATTGCATTTGAACTGCCTCTTGGCAACAATAGTTTTGGGGGGATTTTTTTTTTAAGGATTTGGTGGATAATGTCATTATATAGTTGAGTCACTAGATGGCACCAGACTAAGTTTTATCCGGGTGTGTGTATGTTCTTGTGTATGTTATCCGGGTGTGTTTTCTGTTCTTGTTTAAGAAAGACAAAGCAAACAAAGGAATGAATGACCACTGCCAGTCTGCCTCTTGAGAGAAGCTTTCAGGGATCATATTTGTTCCTCAGAGCTTGGCCATTCATGGATGGAGGGAGGGTGGGAGGGATTTTGAGTGCCAAAGTTGGCGTCTGTCTCTCAGGCTAATGAAAGGAGCACAAAGTGGCTGTCTACCAAGCAAAGAGAAGACCTTTCATCTAGCAAACTGGACACGGGACTGTATGAACTTATTACCTTCACTAAGTCAACTCATTGATATAATCCATGGGTAGGCAAACTAAGGCCCGGGGGCCGGATCCGGCCCAATTGCCTTCTAAATCCGGCCCACTGACGGTCCGGGAATCAACGTGTTTTTACATGAGTATATTGTGTGCTTTTATTTAAAATGCATCTCTGGGTTATTTGTGGGGCATAGGAATTCGTTCATCCCTCCCCCCAAAAAAATATAGTCTGGCCCTCCACAAGGTCTGAGGGACAGTGGACCCCCTGCTGAAAAAGTTTGCTGACTCCTGACCACCTTGGCTGTGCATGGTAGCAGCTTTTCTGAGTCACAGGGTTGTTTCTCAGCACTGCTAACTGCCATTTTATTTTCACCACCGAATGTCATGAAAAGCAAAATTGGGTAATAAAATTGGTGGGGGAGAGAACATAGCTCAGTGGTCAAGCACCTGCTTTGTAGACAGAAGGTCCCAGATTCTATTTCCAGCATCTTAGTATACAATATGGCCTCGGCCCAGTATACCTGAAGGAACGTCTCTCCCCCCCCCCATACACCACCGTTCTGCTCGGACACTGAGGTACAGCGCCAAGGGCCTTTTGGTGGTTCCCTCCCTGCGAGAAGTGAGGTTGCAGGGAACAAGGCAGAGTGCCTCCTCGGTAGTGCCGCCCGTTCTGTGGAATGCCCTCCCATCAGATGTCAAAGAAATAAACAAAAGTCTGACTTTTAGAAGACACCTGAAGGCAGCCCTGTTTAGGGAAGCTTTTAATATTTGATTAATTATTGTGTTTTAATATTTTGTTGGAAGCCGCCCAGAGTGGCTGGGAAACCCAGCCAGATGGGCGGGGTATAAATAATTATTATTATTATTATTATTATTATTATTATTATTATTATTATTATTATAATATAGCATCTAGATCAAGGGAAGTAATAGTACCACTGTATTCTGCTCTGGTCAGACCTCACCTGGAATACTGTGTCCAGTTCTGGGCACCACAGTTCAAGAAGGATACTGACAAGCTGGAACGTGTCCAGAGGAGGGCAACCAAAATGGTCAAAGGCCTGGAAACGATGCCTTATGAGGAACGGCTTAGGGAGCTGGGTATGTTTAGCCTGGAGAAGAGAAGGTTAAGGGGTGATATGATAGCCATGTTCAAATATATAAAAGGATGTCATATAGAGGAGGGAGAAAGGTTGTTTTCTGCTGCTCCAGAGAAGCGGACACGGAGCAATGGATTCAAACTACAAGAAAGAAGATTCCACCTAAACATTAGGAAGAACTTCCTGACAGTGAGAGCTGTTCGGCAGTGGAATTTGCTACCAAGGAGTGTGGTGGAGTCTCCTTCTTTGGAGGTCTTTAAGCAGAGGCTTGACAGCCATCTGTCAGGAATGCTTTGATGGTGTTTCCTGCTTGGCAGGGGGTTGGACTGGATGGCCCTTGTGGTCTCTTCCAATTCTATGATGATGATGATGATGATGATGATTGATTACTGAGCTAGATGGATCAGTGACTTGAGTTGGTATAAGGCAGCTTCCCAAGACTTTTTTTTCAGCTAGAACTCACCAGAACTTAGTTCCAGCACCTCTCAGGTGAGTGCCATTGCCACAAGCGAGGCGTTCATGGTTAGTTCCAGCACCTTTCCCTCCTAGAAAAATAGCACCGCAGCTTCCTATATTTCTAAACTGTGATGCATATTCTCAGCATAAACCCTGATTTTCACATAGGGTAAAAGCTGCCTACCTTGGTTTTGAATGAGCCTTTGGTTGAGAGTTCTCTAGAGCCTTAGAAAGATCGGGGCCCAGGCCAGATCCCTGGTTGTCTACTCTATTACCGCTTCCTTCCTCAAACCCACCTTGCCTGGGAGCCTATTGAGAACACTGATGTTCAGCTGTGCTAGTACCCTTAAAGGTCAACAACCAATTTTAACTTCCAGAATATCAGTTCCTGGTGTGTACATGTGGCATTGGGAACCTGTCCAATCACGCCAAGAATTAGTGATAGCACTGTCCGGCTCTCGCTTGACTACTTCCCCACATGCATACTGTCACGCACACGCTGGCGGTTCATTATGGAACGTAAATATTTTCAAAAAATGGAAATGACCTTTCTCACCGGGAAAGAGAGGCTGTTCTGCTGACATGTACCAAAAGGTCAGGGGGAAACTTTTAATGGCGATAGACAGAGTTTGCCCTATTTAAATTCAAACCCAATACGAACTTTGCACAATCTTTTGGATAAAGCTTTCGACGTTCTAATCTCTGCAAATCCACTCTGCACCAGTTGCTGCTGTTATTAATCAGTCCTCCCAAGCAGCAACACTCTTCTCAGGAGCTGCTCCCCATTCTGAATCTTTTTAAATTATTATTATTCTGTGCCTATTTGGCCTTTTCTGTACTTTTTTTGCTTCATCTTATGTTCAATTATCCACCTCCCAGCCTACTGGAAAGGACGCCATCCACACCAGGATATTATGCCATCTGGCTTAGTAGTATATTTTACGACTACTTCTTCATCTTTCTTTTCTTTCTTTCTTTTTTAAAGGATTACGTTCATTCAGCAGCGATTTCCAGCCCCTCTGCCTTTTGGGGGAAGCACATTTTATCTCCTTTCATCTTGGTATCCCCACTGAAATTTCCCTTCTCAGTACATTTGTTAATATGACTCCTTATACAACTCCTGATCTCATTTGCACCCTTTTGGATCCCAGTTGGGATTAAATTACACAATTTTTTTGTGGTACCTCCCTGTTTCCTATTGCTCTTTTCTGTGGCTTCCATAATGAGAATTTAGTAGTCCACACGGGGAGAATTCTAAGCTTTTCCACAGCCCTTTGAATCGGCATATTCCCGAAAACCTCTGGGTGGCAATTTAGCTGCATACACTCTAACCATCCCTATTTATCCTGGACAGTCTCTATGTCACAATCCCTGTCCTTATTTTTTGCCTCGTTTAAATGCACTTATGGGAGGTGCTATTGCTCTCGGTTTTCAGGGTTCAGCACTCTTTCCAGGAGTGTTAATGTGCATAAATGCATGTGTTTGAATGCTAAGGTATTATGTAGGGAACAGTGTCCCATTCTGCACACCGCCGGCACCCTGGTATATTTTGCACTGTGGAACGTAGCATTGGGCAATGATGCTTTTGCAGAAAGCTTTTATCCCCATCACCTCCTTTGTTTTAAATTGGTAAAGGCCGGGGATTTCAGAGCCAATAAACACAATTCAGTGTGGCACTCCAAAGACTTTTTATGAAAGAGGTAGGCATGTTTGCATTGACTACAGGAGAGGGGAAATCTCGGGCAGAGGTGCACCGAAGGAGAATTTGATTACCAAGAGAAAGTTCTCATTTTCAAACCTAAAATAAGAAGAGCTACGCCGTGCATTTCTGTAGAGGCTGTCCAAATCGTTCTAACCACGAGAGGCACCAACTAAGATGGTTTTAAATGAGGATTAGTGTGTTGTGTATTGATTCAGGGGTTATCATATCTGTATGACTATTGTCTGTATTCACATTAGGGGAAAGTAACTGCCTTTCTGTTCCAGAAGGAACAGCTACTATTGGTTCATTCAAGTTGCTGCATTTGGATCCTCAGTCTTATTGGTTCCCACCAAAAGGCAGCTTTGTGATTGCTTGAGATTGTTCCCTCCAAAATGTATCCTTTCTAGCCAGTCTTCTGTCCCTATAAATGTAGCTTCCCTCTCCTCAGTTCCCCAGTCTTGTTTGCCTGAATAAAGAGTGTTACATGAAGAAGCTTTCTCCTGCCTGCTATGTCAGAGAGCTGAAATCACTCGCTGAATCACTATCCCCATGCTACAACATGGGGGGGGGGGACCTTTGGAGGATATGACCGAAATGGCTACTAGCCATGACAGCTATACTCTGCCGCCCCTGATGAAATCAATATCCTCTGAAAACCAGTTGGTGGGAATCGCAAGTTGGCAGCGGCAGAGCATATGCCTGTGCTGCCCACGGCAGGCGTGCTCCCGAGGGGGACGGGCCACACTCCCGAGTAGGGTGGGGGTGGAGGGTGCCCTCCCAGGCGCAGGGGAGCTGCTCGGGTGCACGGAGTGGCACACGTGCCCTGCAGTCGGCGGAGGAGCGAACCACCGATGGCGGAATTCGACACACCGCGCGCCCCGACTCCCAAGCCTCCCCCAGCTGTCAACACAAAGGGGGAAGGGGGAGGAATGCCACCGGCAAAGCAGCACAGCTCTCCCCTTCCCCCAACGGCTCAGGGTAGGCTTGGGAATTGCGGGCAGGCAGTGTGCCAAATGTCACTCCCCTCAGCAAAGACACCCCAGGCAGTCTGCCCCCACCACACACCCGCTTCCTCTGCCCCTGCAAGTTGGGAGAGTGTTGTGCTCAGGTTCTGCTTGTGGGATCTGGTTGATTACTGTGGGAACAGAATACAAGTGGCTACATTCTCCCAATAGTGAACAGTGTGCTTCTGAATACCACTTTCTGGAAACTGGAGGGCAGGGGAGTGCTGTCATGCTTGGGTCCTAACTTGTGAGCTCCATTTGACTCCATGAACCTCTTCCCTGCCCGGCACCTGCACCCCTCTGTTTGACAAGCTCTAAATAAGAATTACGTCGTCATCTCAATAATTCTTGGTGGACTGTTAATTAAGCGCATCTGAATCTTAGGAGCAGCCGGCTATTTCCTGCTTTTACAGACAAGTGTTTCTGCTGACACAAAGGGATGGAGTTAAATTATTTTTAAAAAATAAATAAATGAAACATGTGGCTTAGTAGTTTTTCACTTCATAAATGGTGGTGGTTGAGCTGAAATGCTAAACTCAAAACAAACAAACAAACAAACAAACAAACAAACAAACCACCCTGCCCCTTCCTCCCCATTTCCTTTTTTTCACCAGTTCCCCCACCCCCCTAAAAGTTTATTTAACACAACCAATCATTTTCCTACTTTTTTGTTCTGTAGAGGAAGAGGAGGGAGAGGAGGCCCTGAATATGTTAAGCCACCTCGTTCAGGAAGATTTGCTCTCCTCCTGTAAACCACACTAGTCCCATCTTTCATTATACATTCTTCTTTAACAGGGTCTGTTTCCTTCTTTTGCTCTCCCCCACCCTCGTCTTCGATAGATCTTCCTGCAAATGCAAGGCTATGTGCAAAAGTCCATAACATCAGTCATACACCAAGTGCGTGGTGTGTGTGTGTGTGTATAATTAAGTCCAGCAGTTAGAAATGTACAAAGTTCCTTCTAATAATCCATTCATTCCGTTCTCTCCTGATTCTTGGAGTAAGCCTGCACAATTATTCAAATCCCGGCTTTTAGCTCCAACATACACCTCGCCATGGGGCTATGGGCCTGTAATCTCACTTTGGTCTTGCATGTCAAATGGAATTAACTCCCCTAAGAAATGTATGCAGAGACAACCTAGAGTGTCTAATCCTTGAAGCTGTCTTAAATTTTCTGAAACTCAAACCTGTCATCTTTTTTCTCTTTTTCCTCCTCTCTATTCCTATAGCTTTGTTGAAGTTCTCACTTAGGGTTTCTCTTTCTTTCTTTCTTTCTTTTTTTTTTAGTCCAAAGTTTAGGAAGAAAATTTGCATTTTTATATTCTCTTCCTCCCCCCTCCCCTTCTGTCTCATACTCCTGTGGCCTTTTCATATGTTTTCTTTTGTGGAAATATTTCTCTCCCCCCCCCCCCAACAGCCAATCAACACCATCCCTCCCCCTGATTTTATTTTTTTTCACTCGAAGGGATTCCTAACAAAGACAGATACTGGCTTTCTGCATCTGGCTGAGACGACAGAGGCTCTGAGATAAGGAAGGATCCTTCAGTGCACCACCCTAGCCCAGGCAAAACAGAAGGCGACGGGAGTAGCTGGCCTGGAATAATGATATCATTATTACGGTACC
This sequence comes from Lacerta viridis, assembly GCA_900245905.1. Classification (NCBI taxonomy): domain Eukaryota; kingdom Metazoa; phylum Chordata; class Lepidosauria; order Squamata; family Lacertidae; genus Lacerta; species Lacerta viridis. The sequence continues at coordinate 680,724 of OFHU01000943.1, read as the reverse complement.
TTAACAGCCCAAACCAGCTAATCACAAAAACTAATTTGGACTTGATTAAATCTCAGATCACATTGTCTCCATGAATAAACCGCTTGGAGAAATTAGCTTTGGTTAGTATAACTCGGTTGCCTGCATTCCGTATTACGAATATATTAACTTGGGAGGGTTCTCCTTTCTCCTTGTTCAAGAGGGAGTCTTTTGTTAAATCTATCTGTCTGTCTGTCTGTCTGTCTATCTATCTATCTATCTATCTATCTATCCATTCATCCAGGGCCAGATTTAGGTTTGATGAGGCCCTAAGCTACTGAAGGTAATGGGGCCCTTTATATGTCCAGCTGTCCTTTGTCAACAACAAATTGCCACTGTTTTTGTTTTTTGTTTTTTGTTTTGTTGAATATATGCTATATGGTAATTTGTGGACCTAATAGGTATCTGTTGTTTTTGTCCATGGAGTTTTCTTGGCAGGGATACTGGAGTGGCTTGCCGGTTCCTGCTCCAGGTGGATCACGTTTAGTCAAAACTCTCCACTATGACCTGTCCGTCTTGGGTGGCCCTGCATGGCGTAGCTCATAGCTTCTCTGAATTAGTCAAGCCCCTTTGCCACAACAAGGCAGTGATCCATGAAGGTTAGACAGTGGTTGGACAGTGTTCTTGAAGCTACCAGCATGAGTTTGACCAAACTGCGGGAGGCACTGGAAGACAGGAGTGCTTGGCGTGCTCTGGTCCATGGGGTCACGAAGAGTCGGACACGACTAAACAACAAACAACAATAGGTATCTAAAGCCATTTGCACATAACAAAATATGTATTTTATCAGAGTAATTGTTGAACTATAATTAAGAAGAAGTATATTAATAGTGAAATACAATTAAGAAGAAGCATATTTTTTTGGGGGGGGGAGAGTGGGGCCCTAAGCTATAGCTTGTTCAACTTATACGAAGATCTGGCACTCTATCTATCTATCTATCTATCTATCTATCTATCTATCTATATCTATCTATCTATCTATCTATCTATCTATCTATCTATCTATCTAATCTTTTCAGGGACATCTCCCTTTCCAATGCTATTTTAGCATTGGCACTGCCACGTTAAGCCACTGTTAGGCTCCTGCAACGTCACATTTCAGATGCTGCCCCAGTTTTCACAGAATCGCAGAACTGTAGCATTGGAAGGGACCGTAATGATCATCTAGTCCAACCCCCTGCAATGCAGGAACACCAGGGCTTTGTTCCGTGAGAAACATGCCGGCACAATGGGGACTGTTGGCACTGGGCCACGAGCAGCCTAGGGTGATCTTTCAATCAGCATATGAGCATAGGAAACTGCATTTTGCTGAGCCCATCTGGCTCAGTATTGCCTACACCAACTGGCAGAAGCTCTACAGGAGATCAGTCCGGGTACTCTCCCAGCCCAGCCCTACCTATAGATGAGTTTGGGTCCTTGTGCCTGCTCTGCCACTGAGCAACAGCCATTTCCCATATAATTGGCTGGGGCCTAACGAGATCGGGAATGAATGTAAGCAGATGTTCTATTCCAAGGTTTTCCTTTAGCCCATTTTTAAGGGCCGTGGCTCTGTAGAAATCAAAGCTTTGGTTGCACACATCTATATGGTTTGCTTTTGAGTTGTCCAAGTCCACTGTACTTGACTACCGGTATTAGCATATCCAGTAGCTAGGAGTTCCAAAGACCTTCTTGCACTTAATGAAAAAACCCTTTGGGGATGCTCAGTGGTTCAGCATTTGCACTGCATGCAGAAGGTTCCAGGTCTAATCCCTGGTGTCTCCAGGCTGGGCTGGGACTGCTCCCTGTGTAAAACCCCAGAGGGCAGTTGTCAGTCTGAGTAGAGAATATTGAGCTAGATGGACTGTTATTGATTGATTGATTGAAATTATATACCGCCCTATACCCAGCGGTCTCAGGGTGGCTCACAGAATAAAATCAAGATATAAAACCACAAAATACACAATAAGAACAAAAACAACAACCCAATAGCCTTCCCCACAAAATAATAATAATAATAAAAGGCGCATAGGACGTAAATCAGATCAACCAAAGGCCTGGTTAAAAAAGAACATTTTTGCCTGGCAACTAAAGGTGTATAATTGAAGGCGCCAGGAGAACTTCCCTGGGGAGAGCATTCCACAGATGGGGAGCCACTGCAGAGAAGGCCCCATTCTCATGTTGCCACCCTCCGGACCTCTCGAGGAGGAGGCACACGAAGGAGGGCCTCAGAAGATGATCTCAGGGTCTGGGTAGGTTCATATGGAAAGAGGCGGTCCTTGAGGTATTGGGTCCTGAGCTTTTAAGGCTTTATAGGTCAAAACCAGCACTTTGAATTGGGCCTGGAAACTAATTGGTAGCCAGTGCAGTCGGACCAGGATTGGTGTAATAGGCGAAAAGTTGTTTATTTTGCACTAGACAAACATGTTTAAATATAAAGAAATGAAACACTCCTGACCATTTTCTCAAGTGGCACGAACTACATTGTTTCCAAGCGCTTTGACCGGGGCGAGTTTTCACTTTCTGGAGGGTTTCCCCCTTTCTACTGTGTCATCTGCAACATGTTTTCATTTCCCTCTTCCCATCACAGATTTGCTACTTGTGCGCCGAAAGCCAAGAGGCTGCCAATACTTAATACGCATTTACCCGCACAAATTAACTCTTGGCAAAGACGAATCTCTCAATGCAGAAACACACTGTTTCCAAATCAAGAGTGTGAGGCGTATTCTCCGAGAAGAGGATGAGACGATTTCATGGAGGATATCAATGACTACTAACCCTAATGGCTATGTTCTACTTCTAAGGTCAGAGACAGTATTTATTTGAATTATATCCAATCCTCCCTCCCTAAGGAGCCCAGGGTGGCAAAAAGAGGCACAATTTATAAACAGAAACAAAACATTCACAATGCAATTACAGTTAAAACATACTTCCATCCAATGTTCCTGAGGTTTGGACGGACAGGCAGAGTCCCCCAAACCCCAGGCGACCCCTGAGCGGAATAATGACACAAGACAACATGGTTTTCCCAGTAGTAATGTACGGAAGTGAGAGCTGGACCATAAAGAAGGCTGATCGCCGAAGAATTGATGCTTTTGAATTATGGTGCTGGAGGAGACTCTTGAGAGTCCCATGGACTGCAAAAAGATCAAACTTATCCATCCTTAAAGAAATCAGCCCTGAGTGCTCACTGGAAGGGCAGATCCTGAAGTTGAGGCTCCAATACTTTGGCCACCTCATGAGAAGAGAAGACTCCCTGGAAAAGACCCTGATGTTGGGAAAGATGGAGGGCACAAGGAGAAGGGGACGACAGAGGATGAGATGGTTGGACAGTGTTCTCGAAGTGACTGGCATGAGTTTGGCCAAACTGCGGAAGGCAGTGGAGGATAGGGGTGCCTGGCTCTGGTCCATGGGGTCACAAAGAGTCGGACACGACTGAACGACTTGGCAGGGGGTTGGACTGGATGGCCCTTGTGGTCTCTTCCAACTCTGTGATTCTATGATTCTATGACTGAACAACAACAACAACGTGCTATGGGATTAAAATTGGCCACAACTTAATTAAGATTCAGATGTAGGGAGACCTTGGTTCAGGCATTGGGCGTTTATCCGTCCCAGCCCCCAGTCTGGGAAACTTCAGGGTTATCCAGAATATTTGGGGATTGGGCTGGCTCTGGAGAACATATGTTCAAGCAGAGAGCCCGCCCCCCGTTCGCCGCCACTGGTGAGGGAGTGTAATGATAACCCCTCGGCATATGGCCAATGCTTCCCCCCAATACCCCTTTAACGGGAACCCTAATATCACCGTCGCTCTCGGGGTGTGGGGTCACCGCCCCACATCCCAACCCCTTTAGGAAGATGACTAAAGGATTCCGCCCTAGGCCTAAACCTGCCAAAGTTGTGACGTTTTGCTACGGGAAAGGCGAAACCTGCCAATGCAGGGAAATCCTTTCTGGCCCTTCAACAGCGGCCTTGACATAGCAGCTCCTGCAAACCTGTGGAGAAGTGGTTAACCTGAAAAATTAAGATTTAATTGAGAGAGTGGAGGGTGGGAGAAGCTCTGGAGCCCGGCGGCCGTTTCCCAGGTAAGCTAAACCCCCTCCTCTGATATTTGATTGCTTTTTACTGTGTTTTTATGAATGTTTTACTGAATTTCAGATCTCAAGGGACATGGTGAATTAGGAAGTATTTGAGTGCCAAATCAATAAATATATGGGTTGTATTCTGCCAACTTTTACTGACAGTTGATGGTATCTGTCTGTCTCGAGTGACAATGGAGTTCCCCCCCGGGGGGGGCTGAATTCAAACTGCGTTAGCAGCATCAAAGTGACCTCCCCGGGGTTCAAGCCTCGGCAGCATATATGGAGGTCCTGGGCTGCCCAGATGACAAGACCCCCACCCCTGGGCCTCGTTGATGTGGTCCAAAGGAAAGCAGAGCAATATGTCTGGCACCAGCTGGGCTACAGGAGTTGCTGCAAGAAGACTTGCAAGGCAACATCCAAATGTCTTAGGGACTCCACTCCAGATTTGTGTATGGTTTACTCCTTAGTCTTTTCTTCTCTCAAAGATGTCAGAGTTTTCCTTCTCCTAGATGGGTGACCTTCCCAGGTTGACGAGCCCCATCTGCCAGTCACCTCCCTCTACAACATGTGCAGAAACTGCTTTCTTGACCATTGGAACGACTATTGGTTTCGTGTGCTTAATCTGCTGGAGCCTGTCTTCGAAAGCAGGGAAAGTCCCTAACTCACGGATGGTTTGAGACCCATCAGCTTCCCACACCTGGTTTAGTCAGCCAGCTGAAGCCGTTTCCCATGGTGTGAATGCAAGAGTGGAGGAAGGGGGCGCGGTGGGGGTGGGCCGCCCCGGGTGTCTTCGCTGAGGGGAGGACATTTGGTGCGCCACCTGCTCGCAACTCTCAAGCCTACACCGATCCGTTGGGGGAAGGGGGGAGATGTGCTACTTTGCCGGCGGCATTCCCCCCTTCCCCCTTTGTTTTGACAGCTGGGGAAGGCTTGGGAATCGTGGGTGGGCAGCACACCAAATGTCCACCATTGACGGCTCACTCCGCCCCGTGGGCGGCTCGCTCCGCCCCTAGCTGCAGGGCACACACACCGCTCTGTGCACCCAAGCGGCTATCCCGCACCTGGGAAGGCACCCTCCGTGCCATGCCCCCCTCAGGAGCGCACCCACCCTGGGCAACATGGGCATATGCTCCAACACTGTGGGACTGCTGTCACATGCTGGCAACTTCTTGGAGCTGAGAGCTGAGTGCAGGCTGGGGACCAAAGGTGCACAAACTACCCCAGAAGAAGCACAATGTGTCTCCCACCAGAAGTACTACCCCTCCCCTAACACCCCTAACACACACACACACACACCGCAATTCTAGGGCATTCCTGACCCTCCAAAGTGGATTTGGTTAAGAAATGAGGGTATGGTAGAAGGAGGAGAGGGAAGCCCAATTGTGCTAGTGGGAATCCTTCTGCTGGTTTCCACCAGCACACTGGCTTAGTTGAATCTAGCCCTAGGTACTATGGGTTGTATCCATTGCTAGCCCTACTTAGAGTAGACTCATTGAAAACTAATAGCCACAGTTACCTTCAGTCAATTAATTTCCATTTATTTATTCAGAGCAAAACTTAGTTGGGGACAACCCCATGTGAGGAAAACAATTGCATGTTCTCTCCTTGTTTGGTACTGCCTCCACATCCATCCCTCCCTTTCCCTCTGGGTAAAATTTATACTGTAAGCTCCATGGGGCAGAGAGCTGCCCCCCTTCACCTTATAAAGCACCATTCATAATGATGGCGCTATGGAAGTAACAAATAATAATGTGCCCTGCTTTGAGCTTTTTGAAGGAAAGATGATGCGGACATAGTGAGTAAAGTAAAAGCAAAAGTTGCAACGGCATATTTTTATAAGATGTTTACTAAAGCATCCTATTGAATTTGGAGAGCCTATGGTGGCTTGAAGCATATATGATGGTCTAGTAAACAGCATCACATTATCTCCCCCTCTCTCCTTCATCCCTTCAACAGAGTCCACATGCTGCCAGGGAACAAAAAGAAAAGAGAGGAAAAAAAGGGCGCACATTTATTTTCAAGCATAAGTCTTTGGAACCACTTGGGAAGAATATTCTTGATTGAGAACCAAAACATTCTGTGATGCTTAACAAACCTGCAAATTGAAAAATTCAACATCTGCCCTGTGCTGCAATGTAACAGGAGAAGGACCTATTGCATTGAGGTGGGAGGGGGGAGGGGAGGGGGAGAAGAGGAATCAAATCAATCCTTAAATTATATTTTTGTGCATTTGCAAAATTACTACTCTCCGAATCAAAAGCCTCAAGCTGTTTTCATCTGAGCGCATATGTTGAATTGGTAAGACAATAGCTGTATATGAAGAGAGAGGGAGGGAGAGGGAGAAAGAAAGAAAGAAAGAAAGAAAGAAAAAGAAAGAAAGAAAGAAAGGAGAAAACCAAGCCCTGCTGGATAATATCATGGGCAGCCCTACAAAAAAGGGGGGGGGGAATATTGTGTTTTATGTGAAAGGTCCTTTAATAATATTTTAAGTAAATTATAAGAAAACAATCACTGGGGATATGGCCAATATGGTTTCTGAAGGAATCATTGCAAATAAAAGCTGCGGCAAGGGCATAACAATTGCAATGGGGTAGACATTTCCCCCTGGAAAATATTGTGAGAATATTCACTCCACCTGCAAAAAGGAAATGGGGGGCGGGGCGGGGAGAATCCCGTTGAAACCATTATCTCCCCCTTTCTGTCACAGCTGTAGCACTTGCACTTTCTCCTTCTCTCTCTTTGCTCCCAATTGTTTCTTCTTCCTGGATTGATCAGATTATCCCACCAAATCACATAGGAATGGGATGGCATCCCAATTGTCAGGTAGCCGATCAGATTTGAGGTCAGTTACAATAAGGCTCGGGACGCGTGTGGAGCTGTGGTCTAAACCACAGAGCCTAGGGCTTGCCGATCGGAAAGTTGACGTCCCCCCCCAAAAAAAATTTTTTATTGGTGTTTCCACATAAAAGACAACAAATAAAAAGAGAACAACAGATAAAGACATTCAATCAACATATAAAACAAAACAAATACAATAAACAATACTGATAACAATAAAATAAAAACTTATACATACCTCAGCAACACAGAAACACAGGAAACTATTAATTAAATTCTTATTTCGAATCTTATTTAGGGGGACTTCCCCCGTTCTCTCTTTTGCGTTCTATTTCTAATCTACTTTAGTAACTTTGTAACTAATTTAACAATCATTCACCATACTTCTTAATCTTCAAATAAACATCTTATATAACTTATTTCATTCAACTTGTTTTTATAACATAAAATCATATTTCAAATCTTAACTTTTTATATCCTTTTTTCTCTTAACTTAATAAAGCTATTGCTGTTATTACTTCTAATTCCTACCTTAATAATATTATAATCAAAACCTTATCATAAAGAGCCTAAATATTTCTTCCCTTCTCCATATCGCTTGTTTCCCTCTGACGTAGGAGTACCTTGGTAAGCCGTCCTAATAAAACTCATAAATTACTTTACCCCACCCCACTCCTCACGATCCTCCCTCTTCCCATCTTCATCTCCCACCAGTCTTCCCCCCAGCGTATTCCCAGTCCAAATCTTTCTTTCCTTACACCGATCTGTTCTTCCAAAATGTCACAATTTCCTTGTTGCAGAATGTCACCTTTTCCTTGGTACCTAAAGGCCAGGACATTGTCCCCAAGTATCTTTGCTGAACTCTTCCAAACACCTTGTGCATTATCTCCAGATGACTCTAATCCATTCTTCCAATCCAGTTTTAAATCCCAGAGTTTGTATTCCTGCATTTCTGGGCTCTCACCCCAGAAAGCCGTTATAAAGTCATTGTCTTCAGCCTCAGACCTCTCACGTCCTTGAGACCCTTCTTCTTGTTGAGCCTGTGTCTTCTCTACTTCAAGTAATATCTCTGGGAAATATTTCACTTGAATTGTATCTCTAAATGTATCTTTAGTTTCTCTAATTGTTACTTTAAGTTCCTCAGCAAAGTTTTCAAAGGCAGGAAAGCCCCGACCACGGGATGCTCCTCCCGTGGGTTACTGGAGCCCACAGTGCGGCTGCGGAGCTCCAAACCCCGGGGGAACCGGGGCCGTCTCGGAGCTGAGACAGCTCCCAACCACCCGCAATGGCGCTCACGCCGGAAGTCTCCGGAAGGTCGGCAGTTTGAATCCCCGTGACAGGGTGAGCTCCCGTTGTTCTGTCCCAGCTCCTGCCAACCTAGCAGTTCAAAAGCACATCAAAGTGCAAGTAGATAAATAGGTACTGCTCTGGCTGGAAGGTAAACGGCATTCCTGTGCACTGCTCTGGTTCGCCAGAAGTGGCTTAGTCATGCTGGCCACATGACCCGGAAGCAGGGCCGTCTTAAAGGGATCGGCCGCCATGGCACGCTGATCCCTCGGCGCCCCCAGTGTGCCGCCTCTCCGCCCGCCTCCCTCCCGCCCTGGCTGCCCCTCGGGGGGGTGGGCAAGTGGGGGATGAGGGGCGTGGTGCTGGAGTGGCGCGGGGCTTTGCACGCCCTTCCCAGCGCTCCAGCTGGGGCTCCAGAGGGTGGGGGGCTTGCAGCTCGACCTCCGGCACACGAGCGCCCGCCCGCCCATGGGGTCGGGGGCAGGTTGGGGAGGGGGCGCTCGGTATGCCGGCGGGCTCGCGGGGCGCCCCTGGGGGGCCCGGTGCCCTGGCGTGCTGCGCCACCTAGCCCCTATGACGAGACGGCCCTGCCCGGAAGCTGTATGCCGGCTCCCTCAGCCAGTAAAGTGAGATGAGCACTGCAACCCCAGAGTCATCCCAACTGGACCTAATGATCAGGGGTCCCTTTACCTTTACCTTTTTACAATAAGGCTCAATGAGGGAAACTCAGACCACATTCATTCCATGCATTTAAAGAACTGTGATGCCATTTTTAGCAGTTATGGCTTTCGCCAAAGAACTCTGGGGGCTATAGTTTGTTTGATTTGATTTAATATTTGTTTTTTACTTTTCCAACAACCAATGTTGAACTTGAAGCGGCTCATGGTAATCACAAGAGAATCATAGAATTGTAGAGTTGGAAGGGACCCCAAGGGGCATCTAGTCTAACCCCCTGCAATGTAGCGATTTTTTTCACCCAACGTGGGGCTTGAAGCCATGACCCTGAGATTATTCTCTCCTGACTGAGCTAGCAAGACAGGCTTTTAAAATAGCATTGCAATGCTATTAAATATTTTTGATAGCATTCAAAATACCAGACCAAAACATCGCAATCGTTGTAATATCAAACACAATAACATATAAATAAATGCTAACTTGGAGTGGTTAGGAGATTTAATCTAACAACATCGGGGGGGCACAAATTCCCTATAATTGGGGGAAACACATTATTAATCAATTAACAGTTTCTTGATCTATATAATTGAGAAAGGGTGGAATCTAATGTTGTACAAATGAACCTCCACACATCCAATGTGATTTCCCCTTCCTCTTCCTCTTGAAGATGGGGGGCAACTGGTTCACGAGTAGTACATGTGAAAAGAATCTAGGGGGTCTTAGTAGACCACAAGCTTAACATGAGTCAACAGTGTGATGCAGCAGCCAAGAGTTAATGCTACTGCATCAACAGAAGAATGGTGTCAGGTCAAGGGAAGTAATAGTGCCACTCTGTTCTGCCTTGGTCAGACCACACTTGGGATACTGTGTCCAATTCTGGGCACCACAATTTAAGAGGGATGTTGGCAAGCTGGAACACATGCAAAGGAGGGCAACCAAGATGACCAAGGGTCTGGAAACCAAACCTGAAAAAGAGGAGAGTGACTTATTAAGCATGGTGGGAAAAGAAATCCCAAATAAATCAAAAGAAGTATTTCTCTACGCAATTGCGGCGGCCAGAATCTTGGTGGCAAAAAGCTGGAAAGAACAAGAACTTCCAAAAATTTCAGATTGGCAGAGCAAACTACAAGAATTCGCCGAATTAGCCCTACTAACTAATAATATCAGAGAAAAATCCAAACAAAAATTTGCTGAAAAATGGGATATATACAAGAAATATGCCCAAAAGTATAATAATAATTTTACTTCCATGCCAGCTTTTGAGTGCTAAAGGAAAGGCAAAGAGTTGAGGAAAGATAGATATATGACATGGTGGAATGTATTGGAAAATACTTTGAACGAACTCGAACTGTTTGATTTACATTCAACAATAAGAGAGGTAGATGCATGGGGACTTGACAGGAAGTCGGATTTGTGAATTTAAAGTTTTGTTAAGCTAAGCAAGTGGATATATGGACTATCTAATTATATGTTTGGCTGGTTTTTTTCTTTTCTTTTCTTTTCTTTTTTCTTTTCTTTTTTTTCTTTTTTTCTTTCTTCTCTAAATTTTTTTCCCCCTTAAGATAGAAATAATATGATTCAGATATGTCTATGTGGGATGTTAAATTTTATTGAGTAATGTTGTATAGCAGCACTTGTAATACTTTGTTATTCTCCTTTTTCTTTCTTTGTTAAACAAAATGAATTAATAAAAATTATTTTAAAAAAAAAGAAAAAAAAGAAAAAGAGGAGAGTGGGAAGAGATATGATAGCTATTTCAAATATTTCAAGGGCTGTCACAGGAAGGAGGGATCGTGCTTATTTTCTCCTGCTCTGGAGGGTAGGACTCGAACCAATGGATTCAAGTGGCAAGAAGGAAGATTCCAACTAAAAATCAGGAAGAACGTTCTGACAGTAAGAGCTGTTTGACACGGGAATGGACTCCCTCTGGTTGTGGACTCTTCTTCACGGGAGGTTTTTAAGCAGAGGTTGGGTGACCATTTGTCGTGGGTGTTTTAGTTGAGGTTCCTGCATTGCAGGGGGTTGGAGGAGGTGACCCTTGAGGTCTCTTCCTACTCTATGAGTCTATGACTGCCACATACCCTATGCTCTGGGGATACTCATCTCCTAGAACAGTTTTATTGTGGGGCAGAGAGGAATGGATAATCCATTGTGCAAGTGGAAGTCTGTTGCATGAGTGGAAGTCCCTTACGTGTGTGAAAGTCCTTTGTGCTTCTTCACATACACAATGGGATCCCCCTCAATGTATCAATTAATCTAATTGATTAATTGTTGAAATATCAATTTCCTTTCCCCCCTTTTAAACAGATTCAGCACAGACCTCCCTGAAAGTGTCTGAACAATGTCGACTGAAATCTCTGAAGCCAGAGACATGGCTAAACTACATCTCAATCAGTCAGAGGCGCAAAGCTCTCCAAAGTCCTGCATAAATCCTTCCTATTCCCTGCGACCAGCAAAACTGGACTAAATTATGCAGTGAGGTACGAATGAATTATGCAAAGTGAGTGAGATCATACAAACGTGCTCAATGTCATAATTTATGCAGGTTGCAGAATTTTGCCTGGTACAAAACGTGGAGCGCACATTTCTGCTTTTTCTTTCAAAAGGAGAAAAAACAACAACCAAAGATTGAAAACAGATGGGTGGCACATATTTGTGACCAGCTCCATAGTATCTAGATGCCTTTGTTTTATTTAGATTTCTTGCCCTCATTTCCATCTCCATGCAAAGGCATTTTGAAAGAACCCATTAGGCTGTGTTTGCAACAATAGCCAAATTCCAAGCCTTCCTTCAAGGTAACGGATCCACCTGCTTGACTGCCGACATTCTAAAAATACCTCTAGGTCCGCACTATTATCCATTCCTCATGTTCAATTGCTCTGTTATGGTAATAGTTGGAGGCACACCATGTCGTAATTACTTACAGCTGACTTAAGAAAAGAATATTCAACTCCCCCACTGTTCCACTAGAAGGTCTTTATGCACTATTAACTCATTCCTGAGTATTAATACTCTACTGGTAATTCTGACTGCTGTTATCTGCCATTGTAATCGGAGGACTATTAAAACAGCAATCACTGACCATGTGGGTTAGCGGATATTTGCTGTTGTGGATACGTATCTCTTTTTAAAGGTAAAACTTCCCCAGAAGAATAGACAGAGCAGTCACATCTGTGTGCATTTTAAGAACAAAAACTTGTGACAAAGGGAAGAACACACCATAAAATTATATGTGACATTTCCACCGAACTCCATGTGGTGGGGAGACCATTCAAACATATTGCGTTTGTCTTAAGGGTCTTTCATTGAGATTTTGGTTTTCGTTCCTCCAAATCCAAATCAAACTGGAGAAATATAATTGATGACACGCACCCCACACCCCCACATGCATAGTCCATAAAAGAAATGCAACACGAATCCAAATGGATTGCTTGTAACGTAAGAGATCTGCTGTAGAAAGAAGGGCAGAGATCAACCCTTTGGTACTTCGGTGTTTCCTTTCTGAGTCAGATTCCTTGGTTAAGAAAGGGGGGAATGAAAGTAATTATTCCTGATAACTAATGGGGGATTTCATAGAATCATAGAATTGCAGTGTTGGAAGGCATCCAAAGGGTCATCTCGTCCAATCCCCTGAAATTATTTAGATAAACAACATTCTATATAGTATTACATACTAGGGGTGTGCAGAGACCCAGGGTGGATTTGATTTAAATCAAACTGATTCAAATCATGATTTAAATCAAGATTTAAATCACTAGTCAGCAAGGCTCAGGGCCGATTTAAATAAAAAAATCTGATTTTTTTAATTTAAATCGGTTTTTTATTTAAATCAGATTTTTTTGTTTTGAATCAGATTTTTTTGGGGGGGAAATCAGATTTTTTTGAAAAAAAAATCTGATTTTTTTTTTTATTTAAATCGGCCCTGAGCCTTACTGACTAGTGATTTAAATCAGTTTGATTTAAATCAAATCCACCCTGCGGAGACCACAAGGTTTGCCTTGTTTTTGTATCTGTAGCATTTGGAAGCAGCCTGAGATAAGCTCTGTGTGATTCTAATTCCATTTGGGCTCAAATTTGATTTGTTAAATCTGAAGCCCTATTTCAACCCCATTGACTTTAATGGGAAACACACACACACACCCTGCCCAAAATGGCTATAACTTTCCTTTTTTTTTCCTACACACAGAAGTGGGTTAAATTTGCAGGCAAAGGAGTCCTCCAGGGTCGATTATGCCCAGGAAGATTCAGAGAAATCCATGCAGGGAATCATTACAGTTCTGTTAACGTTGTGTCTTTTTGTTTGGTTTTGTTTCAAAATAAGAAAGTATCTAACCCATTAGTTGCCAGAACTGGATAAAAACTGCATTCATTGTCACCCCTTCTGAAGGGATGCCCCCTGTCCGATTTCAATAGGTGCCTACTGGGATGGGAAAACAGATGTTATATCCCCTCCACTAGCTTTTATGTGGGTAATCAGATTAAAAACTGGGGATGTGAGTGAGTTCATAGTAACATAGAATCAGTTCCTCTTGTATGTCTCATACTTTATTGTCTACACCAGGGTTTCCCAAACTTGGGTCTCCAGCTGTTTCTGGACTACAACTCCCATCATCCCTAGCTAGCAGGACCAGTGGTCAGGGATTATGGGGACTGTAGTCCAAAAACAGCTGGAGAGCCAAGTTTGGGAAGCCCTAGTCTACACTGACTGTCCATGGCTCTCCAGGGTTTCCGACAGCTGTCTCTCCCAGCCTTATCTGAAGATGCTGGGGATTCTATCTGGGACCTTCTTCATGGAAAGCAGCCGCTCTAGCATTGATCTACGGCCACTTCAAACAGCAGGGTGAGGATCATGCAGGCCCAGTGGATGGGAAATGCAGCCTCGCTGGAGGAAAGAGTGGAATAGCAGTTGGGAAAGCGGGTGATATTGGGTGGCTCAAATCTTAAACAAGGAGAAGAATTCCACAGTGTCACATTTTGATGCTGGCCTTGTTTGTGCAGGTGGATTTTGTTTTTAAAGAACTGGACAATTGAGCTCAGAAGATGGCTATCACTGACTATTAGATATGCTAGAGATCATAGGAGCCAACTCCAGTGTGGTGTAGTGATTAAGAGCGGTAGTCTTGTAATCTGGGGAACCGGGTTCGCGTCTCCGCTCCTCCACATGCAGCTGCTGGGTGACCTTGGGCTAGTCACACTTCTCTGAAGTCTCTCAGCCCCACTCACCTCACAGAGTGTTTGTTGTGGGGGAGGAAGGGAAAGGAGAATTGTGAGCTGCTTTGAGACTCCTTCGGGTAGTGAAAAGCGGGATATCAAATCCAAACTCTTCTTCTTCTCCAGGGAGGTGTGGACACCCACAATAATATACCGCACTTTTCCGTGTATAAGACTAGGATTGTTTTTTTTTAAATTATAAATAAACTTTCAAAATTGTGGTTTTCTTATAGATGGGTATAGGGGGGACAGGGGATTGGTTGCTGACACGAGCATGAGATTGTCAACGGTGATTGGGTGGGTGATTGGTTGCTGCGGAAAGGGCAGGTTGAGACTGGCTGTCTCTGCAGAAATTGGGCGGGCGATTGGCGACTGCTGGCAGCGAGGGCAGTCCTCCCCCCAAAAGCTCAACAACTCTGGGCAAACTCACCTCATTTTCTTAATTTGAAGTCCCCCCAAACTTATACACGGGGGCATTGTTATACACAGAAAAATATGGTAATCGTGGGGGCTGGGAACCCACAAAATCAATGAGAAAAGCTGGGAGGTGGCACTTTAGTTCTGCCCTCCACAGCCAGCCAGCCAGCATTTCAGCTCTGCCTCCATGTTTGAGATGCTCCTCACAGAAAAGGCTGCCTCGCTGGCCGAGGACAGGAGGAAGAAGAGGAGCCACCATCACTGCCTGCCGCAACACAAACGTGTGGCCTCACAACCACATTGTGGCGGCAGGCACTCATAATCATGAGGGTGAGATGGCACCCCTGCTAGAGCCAGGGGCGGAGGGAGAGGGTGTGGTGGGGGCGGGCCAACCTGGGTGTCACCACTGAGGGGGGGTGACAAAATGCTGGGCGACACTCACTGCGGGGCCTGCAGCGTGCCCGAGCCACGCGGCTCTCCTGGGAGTGACGCGGTGGCTTGAGTGTCTGCAGGCTCTGCGCTGCCTCAAATGGTCCGCCCGCCGCCTCCCCCTTAGCTGTAGGGTGGCTGAATGGGAGGAGGCAGGCAGACTCCTTGGAGGCCCCGCCCCCAGGCATGCACACCACCACCCCGCTCCCAATCGGCTTGCTCCGCCGCTGGTTAGATATACAGACCTTCCATGTTCCAAATACCAGGTGCCGGGGAGCAAACATGAGGAGAGAGGTGTTTCCATGAGGAGAGAGGCTCATTTCCATGTTATTTGCTTCCAGAAAAGGGGGGGGGGGGAGAGAAGCATGTTTACAAATAACGCAGAAATGAACCCTAAACATGTGCTATATTCTGCTGTGTTCCCGGAAGTGGCTTCTACGTCATGTGGAAACTCAAATATAATGCAGGAATTAACAGTTATGGAAGCATCAGGAAAATGGAATAAAGAGCCTTTTGAATGCAGCCCTGGCCTGTTTTGGCAGGGCTCTTAATAGCTTCAATAGATTTGGCCAATGAAGTGTTCCACAGAGAGGGAGGGAGAAAAGGATGATGCCCATTCACTTCAAAGCAAGAGGGAGTTTGAAGGAAAGATGGACCATTAACACAAAGCAACACAAAATGATTTGCCATGCATTTTAGAACCCTGGCGGCTAAAGCAGGCCCCCTTGAGTTGGCCTTCACAAAATACGTTCCATTAAGAGAATTAAACTGTCTAGTCATATAAGCTAGCTCCACAAAGTAATAAAGTATGGATATTAAATGAAGATGTTGCAATTAGACCAATAGCCATCATATTGGTTGGGGGCTATAGGAACAGGAAAATCAATGCAAATGTGTTTATATTTCTGTAATTGTTATTGTAATGGAGAACTTTTACATCCCAATTTGGTTATGCTTTGGCATCCATCCTCTTACAGAGACAACATTGTTATTACTTTACAGAATAAGGAGATAAAGGCCTTTTAGGAATTAAAATTGACTTTGCTGGCCTGGAGAAACACCATCGCATTGTCAGGCCTCGAGGTGGACACCTCAGTATGGACACAGGTCCCCACACTTTACATCAGCAATGAGGAACCTCAATCTCCAAAGATGGACCACCATCTTTCTAAAGTTCTGGACTGTGAGTGGAAAGAGCTGTCAGTTTTGGTCCTCTCTGTTTCTCTCTTTTCAATCCTTAAACTCAGCTCTCCATATTTCTGCAGCAATTTCAGATGATTAATTTGTTTGTTTCCCTCCCTTTTGCATATGCGCTTTTTTCTTTAAAATCTTCACAGTAAAAATTAATTTAAAAGTCCTCATGAAAACTCACCAGCATTTTAGCACACATTTTTCCTAAGAAACACATTTTTTTTGCACGACATTTTCACCAATGCAGGCATTCAAGAAGTGTCTACATGGTTCTCCTCCTCTCCATTTTATCTTCACAACCACCCTGTGAGTTAGGTTAGGCTAGGAGATGGCGACTGGCCCAAGGTCACCCAGTGAGCTTCATGGCTGAGCGGGGATTTGAGCCCTGGTCTTCCAGGTCTTAGTCCAACACAGCCCTTTGCAAGCAATTTCCCCTAATATAATGCATCATAATGTCATTTCCCTCCACTATGTTCATTTATTTTCACACACTTTTGCCTAACATGCATTTCTGTAAATGTTGCTTGGTTGGCGAACTGAGCACTCGAATACATGTGAAATTGCAAAGCATTGTTTTGTTTTGGTTCTTGTATTGTTTGGGAGAGTTGAAATTGGATTCATTTTTAAGCGTGAACTGAATCAAACTTCTCCTCCACGCTTACTTAGGACTTTCACCAGGCCACACCCCCTCTCTGACCCTGCTCAGAGACCCCTCAAGTGTCTTACCTACTGTGTAGATGGGACCCAGGTGGCGCTGTGGGTTAAACCAAAGAGTCTAGGGCTTGCCGATCAGAAGGTCGACGGTTTGAATCCCTGCGACGGGGTGAGCTCCCGTTGCTCGGTCCCAGCTCCTGCCCACCTAGCAGTTCGAAAGCACGTCAAAGTGCAAGTAGATAAATAGGGACCGCTCCGGGGAAGGTAAACGGCATTTCTGTGCGCTGCTCTGGTTCGCCAGAAGCGGCTTAGTCATGCTGGCCACATGACCCGGAAGCTGTCTGCGGACAAACGCCCTGCTCCCTCGGCCTATAGAGCGAGATGAGCGCCGCAACTCCACAGTCGGACATGACTGGACCTGATGGTCAAGGGTCCCTTTACCTTTATGCTGTAGATAGACCTCTCTGTGTGTCTAGGAACCTTATATTTTTGCACGGAGGGAACGTAGCCTAATCTACTAAGCTAAGAGTCATTTCTGTTGCTCCACCCCATGTGCCTCCTCCCAAGGCAATGTGGCCCTCAGGTTGGAAACAAAGGTTATCCACTCCTGATTTATGTGCTCTGCTGCATGTGTTTCTGCTCCCAAGTGTTTGTGACTGTTGGATGGGCATGAACAATCATTCCAGATGTTTGTAGTCTGGTTGCCAGATGGATGGTTCTAAATCCTACCCTTGCCAGAATTCAAGCCAGATTCCTGGGTTGGCACGAACAGTTTTATGGATTAAAAGCCGTGGCTTTCCAGCAGGCTGTTGGCACAGAGTGAAAATAACATGGGAGGCAAGGCCTGGTTCTACATGCTCTAAGATCTCCTGTAAAGTGTGGGATTGTTGCCGTTACTGGCCAGTCGTCAAGCTGGAAATCTCTACAAGTGTGTAGTATACGGCAGAAATCTCTGGGGGAACAAGGAGCTAAAAAGTTGCCTTCAGAGCTGCATTGCACCAGAGGTTTCAGGACAGGAATACCGTGGCAAAGCCTGGAGTCTCCAGATCTTGCTAGGCTTCTCTACAGTTGCTTTGAGATTGCTATCAAAATGCAAGCTATTCAGTCTGGTAAGGCCTTGGGCCAGACTGCAAACTGCCCTGAGACCTGTGGGTACAGGGCAGTATACAAATTCAAATAATAATAATAATAATAATAATAATAATAATAATAATAGACTGAAAGAGGCTCATTTGAGGGTCTGCTTGTCTGTTCTTGTCTAGCTGACACTCTTTGGTGAGCTAAGAAGTGATTCCAAGTCATATGGGAGGCAGGAAGGGATAATGACTGAAGCTGGAGATTCAGTGAAGAAATCCAGAGAAACAAGGCAGGAAGTCAGCCAGATATGAGGACTGCAAGGCATGGACAGCTGCCAGCGGTGCAACGTCTCCTGATGTTCCTCAGAGCAACCTAAGTGGAACTTCTTTGTATAGCAGTTGCTGAGGGAGATCTGTTGACTTCATGCCTTGGTTGTTACCATCCCAGAGGTATCTGGTTGGTTACTGCTGCATTATATGTGTCCTTGGTCTGATCCAAAAGGTTTAAATCTATTTAACGCTGGCGGTCCTACTACAGTGCCACACGCTTATCGTGACATCAGTGCTGTGCTGAGTTCCATGAGCGGGGGGGGGGGAGCCCAGGTAGGCCTTGTCCCCAAGCAGCTTACAATCAGAAATCAATAGAGGGTGGGGAGGAAGAGACAAGTTGACAAGGAGAGGAGGGGGGGGATGTGAGCAAATGCAGTCACGCATCCTTAAGTTTGATTACAGTGGGGAAGAGGATTATGGTCTTAAGCCAAAGCGCTCTCGCATTTATCTAAGTGAGTAGAGTTATCCTATAGTTTGCCAGTGAATCGGTGAAATGCTACAAAGCACTTATAGCCCATAATGTGTGGCACGGCTGCTTTTAAGCACAGGTTTAACCTGAAGTGTGTGCGTTTTGCCTGCTATCAATTCAATGGTTCAAGTAGGATGTGTACCTTGCTAAAGCCAATTCTTTGCTAGCATAAAAACGTAGGCCTTGTTCAAACATGATGGCTCTGTCCTTGTCAGATTTTGCATGTGGGTAAAGCTTTCAGCTGGTGCTCTTGAGGGTTTATTTACACAAAAGGGGGTGTTGCTGTTAATTTCTTAACTGCTCTTCACCATGATGTTTCAAGGCTGCTTGTTGTTGTTCAGTCGTTCAGTCGTGTCCGACTCTTCGTGACCCCATGGACCAGAGCACGCCAGGCACCCCTATCCTCCACTGCCTCCCGCAGTTTGGCCAAACTCATGCCAGTCGCTTCGAGAACACTGTCCAACCATCTCATCCTCTGTCGTCCCCTTCTCCTTGTGCCCTCCATCTTTCCCAACATCAGGGTCTTTTCCAGGGAGTCTTCTCTTCTCATGAGGTGGCCAAAGTATTGGAGCCTCAACTTCAGGATCTGCCCTTCCAGTGAGCACTCAGGGCTGATTTCTTTAAGGATGGATATGTTTGATCTTTTTGCAGTCCATGGGACTCTCAAGAGTCTCCTCCAGCACCATAATTCAAAAGCATCAATTCTTTGGCGATCAGCAGCCTTCTTTATGGTCCAGCTCTCACTTCCATACATTACTACTGGGAAAACCATAGCTTTAACTATACGGACCTTTGTCGGCAAGGTGATGTCTCTGCTTTTTAAGATGCTGTCTAGGTTTGTCATTGCTTTCCTCCCAAGAAGCAGGCGTCTTTTAATTTCGTGACTGCTGTCACCATCTGCAGTGATCATGGAGCCCAAGAAAGTGAAATCTCTCACTGCCTCCATTTCTTCCCCTTCTATTTGCCAGGAGGTGATGGGACCAGTGGCCATGATCTTAGTTTTTTTGATGTTGAGCTTCAGACCATATTTTGCGCTCTCCTCTTTCACCCTCATTAAAAGGTTCTTTAATTCCTCCTCACTTTCTGCCATCAAGGTTGTGTCATCAGCATATCTGAGGTTGTTGATATTTCTTCCGGCAATCTTAATTCCGGTTTGGGATTCATCCAGACCAGCCTTTCGCATGATGAATTCTGCATATAAGTTAAATAAGCAGGGAGACAAGGCTGCTTACAACAACCTAAAAAGACAACATTAAGTTTGGAAATTTCAGCTGGTCGAGAAGTTGGTATCCAGATTGCTCACTGGTGCAAGATGGCTTGAGCATATAATGGAAATATTGTCCCAACTGCATTAGCTGCCAATTAGTTTCAGGGCCCAATTCAAAGTGCTGCTTAAAGCCTTAAGGGCTGCAATGCCTCAAGGACCCCATGTGAACTGACCTGGACCCTGAGATCACCCTCTGAGACCCATCTCCATGTGTCTCCTCCATGAGAGTTCTGGAAGGTGGCAACACAAGAACAGGCCTTTTCTGTAGTGCCTCTCCATTTCTGGGATACTCACCCCAGGGAGAATCATCTGGTGCCTTCATTACATATTTTTAGGCACCAGGCAAAAATATTTCTTTTCTCCAAGGTCTTTGGCTAATTACCTTACATATGAATCCTTGGTCTTTAATTCTGTTTTCTTCTGAAAAGTACAGTGGGCAGTTTTGTTTTGTTTTTGTATTGGTGAAAGCTCCCTACACATTTCAGCACCCTGATTGTTCCAGATTGCTAAAACTCATGGGGAACCTCCGCGAATGCAAAAGATCTCAGCTCTACCAGCAGTCAGCTTCCACAAGTTGAAAGATGATAGGAATGGCTAAAGAGGGAGAGCGGAGTGAAGGATGCGGAGGATATTTGATTCCGTTTGCATACAAAGGCAAACCTACCCAATTTGCACTTTCCTGGACAATATGTGAACTGAAACCCAATCGCCCTTCCAAATTCGCATGCCCCTGAATTTTGCAGTGCAGTTTCCCAGCCAACTAATACATTTTAAAATGCATATAGAAAACATGCAAAGGAGTGCATATGTTTTTGAAAACGATATGCAAAAAAATGCATTATATTGGGAGAAATTACTTTGCGAAAATAGGTATGTTAGGCAAAATTGTGCATAAACCTGTGTAAATTAGGAGATATTCACAGTGAAGCAGTGATGACTTTTCATGAGGACTTAAATAAATGATTCACTTTCTCCTATTTGGAATACTTAGAAATGGATGAAGATAGAATTGCATGAACACATCCCTATTAAATGATGCTATTTCCTTTTGTTGTTCATAAGGCTGAAGACCCTTCAATCCATTTACACTTTTACCATGCTTAAGGGTGATATTCACCTAACAAATCCCACCAGCACGAGGATTTCTGCTTGTGCAATGGGACTTCCCCCCTTCTTCTTCCTCCCCCCGACACCACACGCTTCCCAAATTTTAAAATCGTACCATCCTATGAAGTCATAGAGTTAAAGCAAACTTTTAAAGAGTCCCCAGACGAATTTGGTATTGAAATCAAAATCAATCTAAAATATGGAAGTTTTCTTTTTTTAAAATAAAAATAAAAATAAAAATTAAGCCCCCATCTCATCTGCAATTGAAATGCTGTGAATTTGCATAAAATGTGTGAAATTAGAGGTAATTGAAATACAGTGGCTCTGAAAGTGTTGGCTTCGTTTGCTAAATAAATAAATAAATATGTCCAGAAGAAGAGTGTAAAAGCCAGAACCCTGCTCTCTCTCACGCACTGCCCTTTTATTCCTGCCATAGTTAGTTATGGGTTTGCATCCATCACAAGAATGCAACGTGTCCCTCAGGAATATGTGCTAAAATATATATATTTGCATTTAAATTCAAGAATTCAGTTTGTTCTGCCATATTCACACACTGAAATTATACAGGCAGATATTCTTAAAGGGAGAGGGACAAAGTTGTTTGGGTAATATATATCCAATCTATTATGCCTTGGTCAAACCACACCTGGAGTCCTGTGTCCAGTTGTGGGCACCAAAATTTAAGAAGGGTGTTGACAAGCTGGAACATGTGCAGAGGTTAACCAAGATGACCAAAGGTCTGGAAACCAAGCCTTAAGAAGAACGGTTGAAGGAGCTGGATATGTTTAGCCTGGGAAAGAGGAGACTGAGAGGAGATATGATCTTCAAAGATCTAAATGGCTGTCACATGGAAGAGGGAGCAAGCTTTTTTCCCTACCTGCTCGGGGGTGGGGGGGGAGGTAGGACTCAAACCAATGGATTCAAATTAAAAAGAAAGAAGCTTCTGGCTCAACATTCAGGAGAACTTTCTGACAGTAAGAGTTGTCCAACAGTGGAAGGTGGTAGACCGCGAATGATAGGTTGTGTCCAGGAGGGTTTCTCTTCCATGTGGCCGGCCCTACCATTAGGCCAAAATTACGTAGGCAGTTTAGGCAGACACCACCACTCTACTCAGCACAGTTGGGCTGCCCCATGCATTAAAACTGAATTGAGAAGTCTCTGAATGGGGGAAGAGCAGTATGTATGCATTCACAGGGTCTATGTGAGAAAGGGTTGGACACTACAGCAGCCCTCCAGATATTGTTGGACCACATCAGCCCCAGCTAGGATGGCCAATGATCAGGGACGATGGGAGTTGGAGTCCAATGCTATCTGGAGGAGCACACCAGGCTTTGTAAGGCTGGATCATAGTGTACCATCCCATGGCCTCAGAACATAAGAAGGGCCTGCAGGATCAGGCCCATGGCCCATCTGGTCCAGAATCCTGTTCTCATAGTGGCCAACCAGATGTCTGTGGGAAACTTTTAAGCAGGAAGCCCAAGACAACCCTCCCCTCTTGGGTTTCTAGCAGGGATGCCAACTATAGGGGACAGAAGGGGCTTCAGCCCCCTAAATATTTGTGGGCTGGGGGCCGATTCCCCTCCCTATATTAAGGGGGCACCACCCTCCACCGCCACCTGGTGAGCACTATCGCACTGGGCAGGGGTGGGGCACGTCACATGATGCTGAGCCCCTCAATGTGCGGGGCAGGTTGGCACCCCTGGTTTCTGGCAACTGGTATCCAGAAGCTTTACTGTCTCTGACCGTGGAGGGAGATCCTAGCCAATGTGCCTAACAGCCCTTGATAGCTTTCCCCTCCATGAATTTCTCCCCTCCTGTTTTCAAGCCATCCAAGTTGGTGGCCATCACTGCCTCCTGGGGGGCGGGGGACAAGTTCCATAGTTTAAATACGTTCTGCATGACAAAGCACTTTCTCTTATCTGCCCAAAATCTTCCAACATTCAGCTTCATTGGACGTCCACGAGTTCTCTCACCGCAGAGCCTCTTTCCACCTTGTCAAAAAAAAAACACCCCACCCTGCAACACCGTTACCCCTTCTCCTCTCCCGGATGCATGGCGGAATGGCTCCCATCCACCCAAGTATCTATTTTCCTTGCTTCGAGCCCACCTTCAGCCTCGGATTAACCCTTTGCTTCTGCAAACAGAAGTAAAAGGAGCATTGCAATTGGATAACCGATCGTGTAAACAAGCCCTCACTTCCCTGCCCTGTAGCCAGTGTGGCTGTCAAAATAATCAGCCGGGTTGTTGTTGCTGCTGCTGCTGTGTGTCTCTCCCCCCACCCCTTTTACCTGAGTACAGTAATAGCTGAACGGAAAGTGGTTTTTAGGTATTATGATTCCCTTCCCTACATCTTCCAAACTGGCAGCTTACCCCCCCAACCTCCCTGTGAGTTGTCATACCTCCCAAACACCGTTTCCCGTAATGATGGCAACGTAGAGGAATGAAGACAGTAACCTTCACCCAGGTTTCCTGATTCTGTATTGTGTGCAATTACCTCAAATTGCTGTGGGGGTTCTTTTTGCATGTCGGGGACTGAGGCTTTCTGAATAGCTGCCCATTTCTCACCACCAAAGCGTCTCTTTTTGAAGTTTGATTGGTGTCCCTCCCCCCCCCCCGTAACCTAAAAAGGCTGCCTGGCGCCGGGAATGACAAGATAACCGAAGTGTAATTTCACTATAAGGAGTGGGGGTGAGGGGAAAGGAGAGAAAAATCTGTGGGGCATGAATAAGATTTGGGAGATGAGGAAAAAATTAAAGAGGTGCCCTACGGAAAGAGCGCCTCAGGCTGAGCCTGGCTCTGACTCGTTAGTGAGGGCACTAATAAGGTGTAATTGGACTATGGGACAGAGGCCTCAGCATCTTCAGATCTGTGGGAAACCTCCTTCTCTCAGGTAGTGGCACAATGAGGCCATGCCTTCCTCCCTTCCTCACTGCCAAGAAAACAAAACCTGGCAACTGAGACGAATGCCAGCCTGCTGGGACCCAGAGAGATCAGAGATTGTGAAGGGGAGGGTGCCTTTCGGAGCACAGGGTGCCACCCGCAGCTGCTGCACAATAGGCACTCATGCTCTCCCTGCTCGAGGAAACATTTGCAGGAGCTGTAAAATCAGGCAATTTTTTATTTTTTAAAGGGCCACGCCGGCAAGGGGAGAAAACAGAAAGGGAGTTTTTCTAATAGAATTTTTTTTAAAAAAAATAAGTAAACGAGGCTCTACATGAGATGCTCATGTGCAAGCAGTTTGTAAGATTACATGGCTCTGGGGCCTGAAGCAGCTATGCTGTGGAAAAGACCACTTGAGGCCAATGAATTCTGGCATTTCCTCAGAAAGGTGGGAAGGCCACTTCCGCATCAGCAGGAGGTGGATTTGCGGGCGTCACAACCCAATCACGTGCGTAGGGGCTGAGCCCAGCCCCTGTGTGATTGGTAGATTATTCCTGCGTCTCACGCAGGCCGACCAATCTGGTCGGCCTGGGGGAGGCGTGTCTTAGTCCCTTTAAACTAGTGACGGGCGGGAAGCTCGCCCTCTTTGTCATACAGCTCGGGGGAAATGACTTGGCCTACCGAAAATCCGTTGATTTGCAGTGGAAGATTTTTGAGGACGTTAACAAACTGCGGGCCATGTTTCCAGGCTTGACGCTTTTATGGTCTTCGCTACTTCAAAGGCGCAATTGGCGTGATGGGCGATGCCCCATCGCGTTAAACAATGCAAGGAGGCTTTTGGACTCCGCTGTGGTGTGCAAGGTGAAGATGCTGAAGGGCCAGGTGATCAGTCACCTGGAAATAAGGCGCTGTGAAGTTGCCCTGTATCGTGAGGACGGCCTGCATCTTTCAGAAACAGGGAATGATACTTGGTTGGCAGATATAATAGGGGGTATTAGGAATTGGTTGCGGGTGTGAGGGTATTGGCGGTGAGCCCATTAGGCTCGAGTGGCGGTTAGGCATTTGAAAATTTCCATATGAATTAGGGAGGGGAGGTAGTGTCATCAACTGCTCCTCAATGGAAGGGTATTCCGTTAAAGGATTCTGGGGGTGTGGCCCTGTCCGAAGCCCGGGGAGCTGAGAGCCTAAGGCACGCCCCTAATGGTGATCACAGGGGGAATTCCAGGAGATGTTCATCACTGGGGTTCCTTATTGGTGGTTAACCCTTCACTGACTTCCAACACGTGGGTTGGGGTCAGATATAGCTGATAGGATCCAAAGCCTAAGCCAATACCGCTTAACATCTGTAACCAATAAAGTTGTGGCCTTTACGCCCATTAAAATTCGCATAACGTGTCTGTGTCATTAATTCCTTGGGGAGGGAGGGACATTGCCATGCAAGGCCACTTCCGCATCAGCAGGAGGTGGATTTGCGAGTGTCACGACTCGATCACGCGTGTAGGGGCTGAGCCCAGCCCCTGCACTATTGGTAGATTATTCCCGTGTCTCACGCAGGCTAACCAATTTGGTTGGCCTGGGGGGGGTGTCTTAGTCCCTTTAAACTAGTGATGGGCGGGAAACTCGCCCTCTTTGTCCCGCTTCCCACAGCTGGTTAGGTTCACCTGCCCACCCGCCCTTAGATTTAGCTTCGACCTTGCTATGGACTTCGGTTGGTCGCCTTGATTGGCCGGGGGGCCTGGTAGGACTTTTTCCAATTGGACTAGCCAAAGGGGTTTTTTCACCTACCTCGTCAATCTGGTTTCGGTTAGGCATTGGAAAATTTCCATATGAAGTGAGGAGGGGAGGTTAACCCTTCACTGACTTCCAACACACGGGTTGGGGTCGGATATAGCTGATAGGGTCCAATGCCTAAGCCAATACCGCTCAACATCCGTAACCAATAAAGTTGTGGCCTTTATGCCCATTAAAATTTGCATAACGTGTCTGTGTCATTAATTCCTTGGGGAGGGAGGGACATTGCCATGCAAGAGGCTATTCTCCACAGGCAGGAATGCCACTAGGCCTGAAAAGTGGGGCTTCTCTTCTCCTCCGTAACGTGTCATTTAACTAACCTCATGTTGTGCTGTCAAAAGAGGGGTGTCCACTTAAACACCCTTCACATGTTCCTGGGCAGAGAAGGGTTGTGTGGGACCCCCTTGCTCCCTGCCACAAATGTACCTTTCTTCTCAGATCCTTTCCCCCTCATGCAGAGCACTATTTCTATGTGCCTATTTAAAGGTTCTTTGCATCTGCACTCTAAGCATGGGCAGCAGTGGTGGGGCTGACATATACAGCAGCAGGGCTTGTTGTGGTGCTCTGCTCACCCCTCGTGTGGTCCTGAAGTACCCATGAAAGAGGTTGTGTGAACACTCAAACCATTTCAGGTGGAATCCAACATAGTGCCAAGCTTCTCGTTCTATTGGTACAAGGCTTTCTCCTTGCACAATGGAACCCTTCTGCCGTCCCTCACACTGCCTTTAATCTGTTCTAGAGTTTCTACCAACCTTCAGGAGAAGATTGGGGAAGAGTGTTTCATTGAGCGAATGGATATCCTTGCACTGGTGGGAAGCACTGATGGGAACAATGCCCTTAGCTGTTGGCAGGGCTATAGATACACCCAAAGGACTTCCTCGTTGAAGAAGATTCCATACTCATGAGAACATAAGAACCTGAGAAGACCTGTCTGGGAACAGGCCAAAGGCCCACCTATTCCAGCATCTGTTCTCACTCTGTCCTGCCAAATGTCTGTGGGAAATCCTTCTTCTTCTTCTTTGGTGATCACTTGTAGCCGAATAAGATTGTCCTCCATAAACATGGTTTTAACAATGAGTCCATAAGTGACTGTGGAGGCCAATTCTGGATCCACACTTCCTACCACAGTGGAGACATTGGTTTCAGGATGGGAGCTGATCATGGTGAGAGTTTGCCAAGCGTGCTTTCCTCTTAGCACGTTTCTCCATTGCGTCCTGAGTTCGAGTGTCTTCAAAGCCCATGACACCTTTGGTAAAGGCTGTTCTCCAACTGGAGCGCTCGCAGGCCAGTGTTTCCCAGTTGTCAGTGTTTATACTACATTTTTAAAGATTTGCCTTGAGAGAGTCTTTAACCTCTTTTGTTGACCACCAGCATTGCACTTTCCATTTTTAAGTTTGGAATAGAGTAGTTGCTTTGGAAGATGATCATCAGGCATTCGCACAACATGACAAGCAGGACTTAAAACACGACAGCACTCTCCCCACTTGTGATACCCAGAGACTGGCATTCAGAGACACATTGCCTCCAAAGGTGGTGGTTTAGCATAACCTTAATGTCTAGCAGCTAATGATAGTCTTATCATCCATGGATATATCTACTCTTTTAAATTCATCCAAGTTGGTAGCCCATGGAAATAGGAATGTCCTCTTTAATATTGTTGTTGTTATTTGTACCCCATCCATCTGATGGGGTTGCCCCAGCCACTCTGTCTGGGCAGCTTCCACCATATATAAAAACATAACAAAACAGTTAACATTTTTAAAAAAAATCCCCATACAGGGCTGCCTTCAGATGTCTTCTAAAGGTTGTATAGTGAGTTTTCTCCTTGGCTCGGGGGTCACATAATTCCATACCCTCCAACATTTATCTGATGAAAATAGAAACATCCTAAGAAAAAGCAGGACATTCCGGGATCAGATCAGAAATCAGGCGGCTTCTGTGAATCTGGGACTGTCCCTGGAAAATAGGGAGACTTGGAGGGTCTGGTAGTCATCACTTCCCCAATGGGACAGTTTGGGTTATATATAAACCTGCTTCTTTCTGCTGAGTCAGGCCCCTGGGTTCATCTAGCTCACAGCTATCTCACTCACTCACTCACTCACAGGGGCTCCTCCAGGAATTCAGACATGGTTATATTTACCAACCATAGCTGGAGATTTGCCAGGCATTAAACCTGAGGCCTTCTGTACACAATGGATCTATGACATATTGGGTAGGGATAGGTCAATCTGTTGATTTCAGTTTCTTTCAGTTTCCTTTTTTTTACCTGATCTTAAATCTGGTTTGTTCCACTTCTGCATCAGTTTGCAATGTGTGAAAAAAAAAATACATTGAAATTGACAATTCAATGTGCATTTCCCTAACATGTCATTTAATTTGTACACACTTTCCCCTGATATAAGCATTTTTTTTAAAAAAATGGCACTTTTACTAATACGTAGATTTGTGTGCACACTTCCCCCCAATATATGTGGAGGTTTTGCGTGGCCAGGCGGAGTCCCCCAAACCCCATGCAGCCTCTGAGCGGAATAATGACACAAGACAACGTGCTATGGGATTAAAATTGGCCACAACTTTATTAAGATTCAGATGTAGGAAGACCTTGGCTCAGGCATTGGGCGTTTATCCTTCCCAGCCCCAGCCGGGGGTCTGGGTAACTTCAGGGTTATCCAACATGTGTGGGGATTGGGCTAAGTCTGGAGAACATGTGTTCAAGCAGATAGCCCACCCCCCGTTTGCCGCCACTGGAGGGGGAGGGCAATGACAATCTCTGGGCGTATGGCCAATGCCTCCCCCCAAGCCCCTTTAACGGGAACCCTGTTATCACCGCTGCACTGGGGGTGTAGAGTCACCGCCCCACCCCACCCCACCCCATTTAGGAAGCCAGGTGCTGCTGTGGGATCTAAGGGGGCTGCGTGCAACCATGCAAAATGCACATCCCATTTGATGTAGGGAACAATTATTTTGGGGAAAACATTTTTGGTGGAAGAACTGCATCACAAAATTCAGAGAAGTGCCCCTTTTTTGGTCAAGGGGAACCTAAATATTGCTCAAGGATCTCAGACTGCATATGTTTTTGGAGCAGTCTTCCTGAAAAGTTTGTGACCTCTGAGACTCTCAAGGGTTCCCACGTGCTTGCAAGAGTGCCAAAAGCCACAACATATATCTTCAGTTTGGAACCATCCTCCTGATTTCTGTCATGGTCTTTTCTCCTGTGATACTGGCCAAATCATCAGACCCACAGGGCAAACAAGGAGGCTGAACTAATCAACTGAAGAAAGACATGTCTCCCTGCCATGGGAGACTTGCCTGGTCTAAACGTGTTGAGTGACATGTGCAAAATTGGATCATTTTGAGAGCTTTTTTGTAGAACACAGAACTTCAAGAGGAGAACCCAAGGCAGTCTCTTTCATCAACTTAGTTCTAATTTGATCAAAGCATATTTTTTTAAATAAAACGCACGCGCGCATTATTTTATCCACTTCATTTCTTACCCTTGCTCTGCTTAGTTTGCAGTATGTGATATATTCGACTAAGCCATTCCTGAATTTTCTGAAGATGCTACTTAATGAAATGCATCAACCATTATTAGAGGTTAGGTTATTTTATTAATTAGATGGTTTTATACTCCCCCCCTTCCTCCATCTTGGAGCACAGGACACCTTCACAGGAGGAATTAACCGTGTAAAACATTTAACAGTCATGAAGGCATCACATCACCTTGAATTACAACAGAGCAACATCATAAAATACCTAAATACCACACCCCTGGTGTAAAACAAATCATGATCCCAAAGTCAGAATAAGCAAAAACATTTGCAATGGGTGTTTAGAAATATACACCATAAGGATGACCCAAAGAGCCTCTGGGAGTTTCACAAAAGGGAGCCACCACTGAAAGAACCCTGCCTTGCATCCTTGTGTCATGATGGACAGCTAACGGAATATGCCACTATTAGGAAAGGGGTCAACAGTAAAGTTGCCTGCATGATAATGCCTTGAGATGATACAGGGGTAGAATAGCACAAAGGTCACATTTCCTTTTTTGCAACCTTCTGGGCGCCACATGGCAGTGGTGCATGGGGGCCAGAAGAAAAAGCGGGTGGAGAAATGCTATGTAAATTTTACTTCTATCCACTGGGCTGGTTTCTTCACATACGCCTCTCTCTCTCTGTGTGTCCTCCATCCAGGAAAGCCAAAGGAACGTGTGCAGAGGAGGGCAACCAAGATGATCAAAAGTCTGGAAACCAAGCCTTATGAGGTACACTTGAAAGAGCTGGGTATGTTTAGCTTGGAAAAGAATAGACGGAGAGGAGATATGATAGCCACTTTCAAATCTCAAATCAAGGAAGAAGAAGAAGAAGAAGAAGAAGAAGAAGAAGAAGAAGAAGAAGAAGAGAAGAGTTTGGATTTGATATCCCGCTTTATCACTACCCAAAGGAGTCTCAAAGCGGCTAACATTCTCCTTTCCCTTCCTCCCC
The DNA here is from genome assembly GCA_900245905.1 of Lacerta viridis. Classification (NCBI taxonomy): domain Eukaryota; kingdom Metazoa; phylum Chordata; class Lepidosauria; order Squamata; family Lacertidae; genus Lacerta; species Lacerta viridis. The sequence continues at coordinate 650,545 of OFHU01000943.1, read as the reverse complement.
ACAACAAACACTCTGTGAGGTGAGTGGGGCTGAGAGACTTCAGAGAAGTGTGACTAGCCCAAGGTCACCCAGCAGCTGCATGTGGAGGAGCGGAGACGCGAACCCGGTTCACCAGATTACAAGTCTACCGCTCTTAACCACTACACCACACTGGCTCCCTCTTCCCACTGGAAGAGGGAGCAAGCTTCTTTTCTCCTGCTCTGGAGGGTAGGACTTGAACCAATGGCTTCAAGTTACAAAAAAAGGAGATTCTAACTAAACATCAGGAATAACTTTCTGAAAGTAAGAGCTGTTCAATAGTGGAACAGACTCCCTCTGGAGGGTACGGACCCTCCTGCCTTGGAGGCTTTTAAGTGGAGGTTGGATGGCCATTTGCCGTGGTTGCTTTAGTTGAGTTTCCTGCATTGCAGGGGCTGGACCAGGTGACCCTAGGAATCCTTTCAAGCTCTGTTGGAGTTGGAAGGGAGATTCTGAGATTCCAACCAGACCAAAACAGTTAAGGAGGGACAATCCGGGACACAGCTTCCATTGACGCCTTGAACACTGATATAAGAATGTTGGCATAGAAGAGCAGGAAAAGAGCCTGCTGGATCAGACCCATGGTCTATATAATAATAATAATAATTTATTATTTATACCCCGCCCATCTGGCCGGGTCTCCCCAGCCACTCTGGGAGGCCTCCAACAAATACCAAAATACAATACAAAGTCACAGTTTAAAAACTTCCCTAAACAGACTATCCCTGCCTCCAGGTCTGGTCCTGACCGGACGGATACTGGAATCAGCAAGGGATACCCACATGACCTGAAAGTGTTGGTCTAGCTAGTTTGGCATCCTATTATTTGTTTCTTTGTTAGATGTTTGATACTGAGGGATGACTTCCAATCATCGTGGGGAAAAGAGACTTTAAATGAAGTGCAGACCTGTGGGCTGTCACATCTCTTCCTGGAGTCTATGACATTCAGTCAAGCTAAAGTTGTGATCTCTCAGAGACTGAGGGACATTGCTAGAAAGGAGGATATTGCCCTTGTGAAACCTGGGATGTTTTGGGGGGATCAGATATTCCAGATTTCACCAGCCCCTTATCTGGCGGAAATCCACTATGTGGAATACCGCAGACTCCTCACAGCCGCTAGGTTAAATGTTCTGGAATCGGCGGTTTTGTGGGGAAGATACAGGGGAGTTCCATATGCCCAGAGATCCTGTCCCTGTGTCCAGGGAGTGGTTGAGTCAACTGAACATATCCTTTTGACCTGCCCATTTTATGCAGATCTTAGACAAAAACTTATAGCTCCACTCCTAGGCCAATTTAGCCTAGTAGACAGAGAAAGACAGGTTTTGTTTTTGTTGAACAATTTCACTGGTACCACAACTTTCTTGGTGGCCAAATTTCTTTTTTTGGCCCTTAAACGCCGTAAGGTTAAAATCGACAGTATTGACATGGGTCTAAATGTATAATCTACTTCTCATTGTATGTTTTAGTGTTAAGCTCCTTGAGATGTTTAGACGTTTTAATCTTTGTGTGGATAATGATTGTGTACTGACTGACGGTCGAATAAATTTTATTGGTTGTTAGATTTGTATACCACCCTTCATCCATAGATCCCAGGGTGGTTCACAAGATGAAAATGTAAGATAAAAACAACAACAATAATAGTAAATATAAGAACACCCCCTCACAAACCAATAAAGCCCCCCCAGCAGCACCTTAAGAGGAGATCACCCACACACTCTCATTTGTTCTCCAGCATTTAGGGTCCAAATACTCTATATGACAGGCTCTGAGCATGGACATTCCATAGAGTTACCCTGGTCTTCTGATAGGTGAATAGCATTCTGGGAGTAGTAGTTAAAGACACAGGAAGTTGCTGGGAGGAAGAGGAGACGAAGGGTGGAGTCAGAGCAGCCATAGAGTGGCCGTGCTAGTTTCAGTTTCAGTTTTGAATGAGGCGACAATCATTTTCCTATGGTATCTTGGAACTCTTGCAATCCATACCTGCAATGGCTCATACGCAGATACTGCTCTAACCCTAAATCCTTCTAAACTAATAGTCATAACTACATCTGGTGGCTGTATATTGTCTCCCTGCTTATTTAACTTATATGCAGAATTAATCATGCGGAAGGCTGGGCTGGATGATTCCCAAACCGGAATTAAGATTGCCGGAAAAAATATCAACAACCTCAGATATGCTGATGATACAACCTTGATGGCAGAAAGTGAGGAGGAATTAAAGAACCTTTTAATGAGGGTGAAAGAGGAGAGCGCAAAATATGGTCTGAAGCTCAACATCAAAAAAACTAAGATCATGGCCACTGGTCCCATCACCTCCTGGCAAATAGAAGGGGAAGAAATGGAGGCAGTGAGAGATTTCACTTTCTTGGGTTCCATGATCACTGCAGATGGTGACAGCAGTCACGAAATTAGAAGACGCCTGCTTCTTGGGAGAAAAGCAATGACAAACCTAGACAGCATCTTAAAAAGCAGAGACATCACCTTGCCGACAAAGGTCCGTATAGTTAAAGCTATGGTTTTCCCAGTAGTAATGTATGGAAGTGAGAGCTGGACCATAAAGAAGGCTGATCGCCAAAGAATTGATGCTTTTGAATTATGGTGCTGGAGGAGACTCTTGAGAGTCCCATGGACTGCAAGAAGATCAAACCTATCCATTCTCAAGGAAATCGCCCTGAGTGCTCACTAGAAGGACAGATCCTGAAGTTGAGGCTCCAGTACTTTGGCCACCTCATGAGAAGAGAAGACTCCCTGGAAAAGACCCTGATGTTGGGAAAGATGGAGGGCACAAGGAGAAGGGGACGACAGAGGATGAGATGGTTGGACAGTGTTCTCGAAGCTACTAACATGAGTTTGGCCAAACTGCGGGAGGCAGTGAAGGATAGGCGTGCCTGGCGTGCTCTGGTCCATGGGGTCACGAAGAGTCGGACACGACTGAACGACTGAACAACAACAACAACATCTGGTGGCAGTGACTACATGAAAGAGAGTGAAACATCAGGTATTGTGACCATCCCAGTAGGGTGAATCATTGTATAGGCATGTAATCATAATTTATCCAAATGGGCTGCAATCATAGTTTCATTTCAGCAATTCATACCATTGTAAAGATGGATAAAAATGAGAATAAATATTTTTCTTCTCTCTCACCCCGTATCCAGGGGTATTACTATTCTATGAAAGATCTTGATGCTTGTCTCCGTCATTTCCCAAAGTGTCACTGAATAATGGGTTTTTAGAAGGACACACGCACACACACCATTAATTTGTACAAGCATTGTTAGTCAAATAAGTATTTAATTCCCAATAGCCTGCATATTTCAGCAAATAAATAAACAGCATATGCACAATGGCAAACAAATTATGGGGACATCTACTTCGGAGAAGACCTTTGAACTCATCACCTCTTCGCTAAGGATGTATGTTCATTAATGTGGTTTTCATTGTTTGGAGATCTTTCTCGTTTTGTTTTGTTTTCACACAATTCGTTGCACACATTTTCTTGAAAATACGAAATCTGCAGGATACAATTGGGGTGCGGTGATAAAAGAAAACAATGTCTCCTCCTGCTCTCCCCTGCTTTCCTAATATATATTCTGTGGCCACTCCTTACCCGCTGATGGATTGGCACAAGAAACCTATTTGTTTGAAAGCACAATATGAGCTGGAAAGCCATTTCTCCTCAGCTGCTAATTTTCCAGCCAGCCTCCTGTCCTTTCTTCGTAGGAAAACACAATCCCGCATAACATAAATCCATTGGTAACTATTGGCGAAAGCAGTAAAGAGGGAAAACTTCATGTGAAGGTTGTAGACTCTCATTCATGGGAGATTTTTAAACAGAGGTAGGCTGGTCATCCATCGGGGTTCTTTAGTGCAATCACTGCATTGCACTAAATCCCTTGGGATTCCCCCCCAAAAAACTCTAAAACTGTATGAATTTGTGATTCTAGCCTTTGAGGGGGCTGTAATTTTGTTGAAATCTGATGTTTGGTATGTCAGAGCTAGGCCAGAGTTGTGGACAGCCACACCCTCTAAAATAGGGGTGGCCTACTCCCAAGAGACTGCAATCTACTCACAGAGTTAAAAACTGGCAGTGATCTACCCCCCTTTTTTAGGAAGAGGAAGGCCCCGTTTTTTTGGGGGGGGGGTGCAGACCAAAAGTGTTTAGTTGGTTGTCTGGATGATGACATCTGAAATGCAGCAAAAAGCAGCAACTGCTGTATTGAGTGGATGAAGGCAGTTGGGTGGGTTCCTAGTCTTTATACCTGACCTCCCCAATCAGGATTCTCCATGTTTCCTGCCATGTGAATTCTGGAAACAGATGAGCAGGACCAAGTTCTTGACTCTTTCCTAGATGATTCTTACGTGGACCGCATGAAGACAGTTATTAAGGGCATAAGGCAAGCCTACTGGAACAGGCCAATGGCCCATCTAGTCCAGAATCTTGTTCTCACAATGGCCAGACAGATGTCTGTAGGAAACCTATGAGCTTGACATGAGGGCAACAGCAAACTACACACTTGGGATTCGGAACATTTGGCCTTGGGAGGCGTACTGCCTATGACCATAGAAGTAGTACATAGATATTGCGGCTAGTTCGGAAATTGCAGGAATTACTAACGAATGAGGAGTGGCATGCGAAGATGCTAGACGATGCTGAACTTGCAAAACTGACCCGCAGGATCTGGAACCAAACCAAGATGAATCGAAATCCCAAAGAGATTGGAGTAAATTTATTGATTATATAAGATGTAACCGTAGAAGTTTGAAAACACTAGCGGGACTGGAATAACCCTATGACATGGGTTGAAGGTTGAAAATAGGGAACTGTGTGTTTAGAATGGACTAGAAAACCTGTTGCCAGGATGGAGGGAAGTTGTAGCTCGGCGGAGCAAGGATATATGTTGTTTTGCAGGTTTATGTTTCTTTAATTTGTTTAATTTGAAAATTTAATTTAATTTTTTTTAAAAAAAGATGTGGCTAGCATTGTTCTCCAATGAATTTGTCTAAATTGGATAGAAAGAGCCTGCTGGAATTTGCTGTGTGTCCAGCCCTAGTTTGATTCCAATACTAACAAACTACGAAAAAGTCCTGGCTCTCGCTGCAGGGAAACAGGGGCCACACCCAGGAGATATGTGTGGATGGTGCTAATCCAAATCTTGAGCAGCTTTCAGAAGCGATGCAAGATTTCACTATTTGCTCTGACTTTGGGGAGCAGAGGTTAAACCAGCCGGGGCCATAGGTTTCAGAACATGTTATCTCCGTAGCTATTTAATTGGATTTTAATTGCATTTTAACAAGGCATTTTACCGTTGCTTTTTAATCTATTGTTACCTGCTCTGAGCCTTCTGGGATGGGGCAGACTCTAAATTAAAAAAAAGGAGGCCACACACACACACACACACACATAACCCACCACCACCCTATATGAATGACATGCAATTCATTCATAGAGTATCCGCATGAAATACAAATGAGTATTTCATTTGCAAGGTGATGGGTAAGTATCTATATAATCTACAAAGCGGGAGGGAGAGGGAAAAGAAAAGCAAAACCTCAAAGATTATGCCTAGCGAGAATGAAATGCACTGAGTTCAGACCCGCTAACCAATGAATGTCGTCCGTGATAAAGACTCAGTTCCCGGATAAGTTTCCCCGGCACCTTTGGAAGGAAGTTGATCGCCCGCTGCCACAGCTGTAATTTCTTAAAGCAGATGTTATCCCATTAATTAGCTGTGGACCTGAAATAAGCTTGAGAAACCTCTCCTCCTCCTCCTCCCCTCCCTCCCACATTTTCAAGCCGAAAGGAATTTGTCCCTGTGTGAGAACTCCATATCCACAGTTAGCATCATCTCATAAACAGCCGCGGAAACTCAGCATGATGAAGATACATTAGCTTATTTCTAATTTAAAGTTATGTTGCTTAACCTTAGTGAAATTGGACACCAGTGGCCAACTGTTTGGATAGCAGGCTGGTGACCAAACTGCAGGCGATAAATTTTCCCCTCTTGCCACGAAAAAAGGGCATAAAACCCCATACCTTTAAAAAACAGCAAAATAATCACAACTCGAGCCAGACTTGCTGGGCTGCCTCCCCCCTTCCCCAACACTATGGAGTCTCTTCCCGAATTACAGATACTTTTCTTTTTCCAGGCAGCTCAATGAGAGACTGCTGTCTTCTTTTTCTTGCCCCCCTGCCGCGTCCGTCTCCCCCATAAATTCTGCCTATAACACCGTGTTCTCTATCTAAAAAGAAAACTTTTTAAAGTCCAAGCCTTACGGTTGATTAAAAAATAATTGGCAAATCAAGGCAGTGGCTTACTTAGACATTGTGTGGATTAAAATAATTAAGCAATTTCAGTGGTTAACAAGAAACAAAATGGAATTTGCACGAATAATTATATTCCCAACATCAAGTTGGAGTCCTTGCAAAACCTGATTCCGAAGGACTGGCAGAATGGCTAGGATAATCATTGAGTATAAGTAATTGACACAACTTTAATGTTTAATAATGAATTGAATGCTGAGGGCATTGGAAAAAAAAGTCTTGGGGGACAAAGAAGGAATTCTTGTCCTTCTGGGAAATCATAGAATCATAGAGTTGGAAGAGACCACAAGAGCCATCCAGTCCAACCCCCTGCCAAGCAGGAAACACCATCAAAGCATTCCTGACAGATGGCTGTCAAGCCTCTGCTTAAAGACCTCCAAAGAAGGAGACTCCACCACACTCCTTGGCAGCAAATTCCACTGCCGAACAGCTCTCACTGTCAGGAAGTTCTTCCTAATGTTTAGGTGGAATCTTCTTTCTTGTAGTTTGAATCCATTGCCCCATGTCCGCTTCTCTGGAGCACTTTTGAGGGAAAATATTCTGAGGCCCACTGCAGAAGATACTTTCCCAGTCCACTTCTATGCCGTAGCTGTGAAATATAGCTAACCCAAAAGCACACAAGGAGATGCATTTGGAGACTTCTGTTTGCTGCAGGATGATTCCATTCCTTACTCTGCTGGAAAAAGTGATGGTTGGTTGTAACCATGCGGAAATTTAAACAGAAAGTCAGTCCCCCCACCCCCGGTTGCATAAAGAGCCTAAGAATTAAATTAAGAGCGAAATGTGGTATGTTTGCCTACCAGTATACCTGAAGGAGTATCTCCACCACCATCGTTCTGCCCAGACACTGAGGTCCAGCACCGAGGGCCCTCTGGTGGTTTCCTCACTGTGAGAAGCAAAGCTACAGGGAACCAGGCAGAGGGCCTTCTCGATAGTGGCGCCCGCCCTCTGGATCACCCTCCGATCAGAGGTCAAGGAAATAAACAACTACCTGACATTTAGAAGACATCTGAAGGCAGGCCTTTTTAGGGAAGTTTTTAATGTGTGACATTTTAATGTTCATTAATCTTTGTTGGAAGCCGCCCAGAGTGGCTGGGGAAACCCAGTCAGTTGGGCGGGGTACAAATAATAAATTGTTATTAATTAATTAATTAATTAATTAATACCTGAAATGTAATTCTGATTCTTACATGATAGCATATACAGCAAGTTCTTAAGCAGCTCACTCACTGATTTGGGTGGAACTTACAGTGCATGTCTAGTCACAAGTAAATCCTACTGATGTCAATGAGGCTTACTCCCAAGTGTGTATAGGAGCGTAGTTTTACTAATTGAGGTGTTTTCAAAAGGTTACAACTTTAAACCTCTAATTTAAGAGCAAGAGCCTGGTTTCTCTCCCTCTCCCTCCCTCCCCCCCTCTCTCTCTCCCTCCCTCCCCTCCCTCTCTCTCCCTCTCTCTCTCTCTCACACACACACTTTTGATCACATTTAGGAATGCTTGAATTTCCCCCCCTCTTAATCACATTGCAAACTGACCAGATCCACACCGGATCAGAATTTAATTGCCCTGTGGATTTCACACTTTTCTGAATTTTGTAATATCGTCTTGGGCTCAGAAAGTGTATCAAAATGAACAGAAAAAGGTGTGCTTTAGGATCAAAAGCATCCAGAAAGATAAAATGCAAGTTTCAATATAAATGATGTGACAAAAATCTTTAGACACGTATTTGGCAATGAATTTTGCAAGCTTTACGAAATAAATGGTAATCACAGATTAACGCGAGAGTGGGGTGGGGCAGACTTATGAATGGACACGCGTGAAACTAACACAGAATGAAAACAGACTGAGTTGGCCATCCCTACTCGCACACACACAAACACACACACACACACACACAACACACACATAAGCACCTTAACAGCCTTTCAACGTTCCCCACGTGGACTTCTACGTTCCCCACGTGGACTTGGAGCAAGTGCAGACCATGTTTTCAATATCTGATTTCCCCAAGAAGGACCGACTGAAGTGTACAAGGAAGATGTTCAGCAAGGGAATATTTACCCGGCTCTTGGAATGCTAAGTTTCTAAGTGTCTGCTTGCTGTTTCACCTTAGACATCACTTGTGTCGCCGTACGTTGTCGTGCAACGGTGGGTGGAGGAGAGAGCATTGCAAAAAGGTTTTGATTGAGGGCGATTCTCTCCTTTTTAGTTAAAAGAATATGACTCTTGATAGAAGCAACCACAAATACTGTGTGGGCAGGATTTGTATAAATGTTTATATTTCTTAAAGCGTCGGAGAAATGGAGGTTGGGGAAATGGTGCCCGGAATTTTAATCAGCCCGTCTCCCTCCTTGTCCAATCGGGAAGCAGGTGGAGCAGGCAATTATTGTTTCTTATAATTGACGCTGTAAAGATAGAAAATAGATATGCAACTTTCTAGTTGTGATGTGTGAAAATAACTTCGGGGGCAGGTCTGCTTAATAGGAAAAATGACTTTGCACCATCCCAAAACAAAATAAAAATATGGAGGGCGGGGGGAGAGAGAGGAGAGAAATCAGTGAAGCTCACTATTTTAATAAGGAACATGAATCTGGAAATGTGTTTAGTACCAGGTTATATAAACACACCCTAATGAGATACTATAAAATCCATCACATTAAGGGTTGGTTTCCTGCAAGGTATATTAGCTTAAAAATGTTCCATATATTAGGTCAGTACACAACAACTCCATGCAATAAAATACGCCTGTCAAGATAAGACACATGCTTTAGCCCTTAACTGTTCTGTTTTGCACATTTTATAAGGTTCCTTGAATACATGAATAAGATAAGTCATTCCCATCCCTTTCTTAAGCAATCTCTGAAATGACTGTGACCTGAAATTGGAATTCTTGTAAACACCCAGCCAGAGAAAATGTGCGCTGTTTGGTTTTAAAGAGACGGTACATGTTTAATTATCCTAACTTCTTCTTGGAGAATGCTATTAACATTCTCCATTAGCGTCATCTCATTGGTTCTTCCTGCTGCTCTACCTCAGGGCCAGCAATAGGAGCTAATCTCATTGCTCCCGAGTGCATAATAATGATTCCCTCCGAATAATGTTTCCGAGGCTGCCTCCCAGTGGCGTAGCGTGGGCGGTGCTGGGGGGGCCAGTTGCACCGGGCGCAACATCTGGGAGGGCGCACTCGCACCGACGACGACGACCCCCTCGGCACCCGCCTCCCATGACAGAGGCGCCCTTCTCTTCCCCTCCCGCACCTGACGCCGCTGCTGCTGAGGGAGCTGCTGCTGCTGAGGCGTTTGCCGGCCGACGGCAGCCGCGGGGAGCCTCCGCGGCTCCTTCTCCGCAGCAGCAGCAGGAGGAGGCGGCGGCAAACGGGGGCGCAGGTCGCCGCCGCCGCCGCCATATCCAAAGGCCGAAGACGTCGCCGGCCTCTCGCGCCGGTCCGGGTCGCCAGCCGGCTTTGGGGAGGCTCCGCCTCCGGCTCCTCCCCGCGCCCGCCCAAAGGCAGGCCTCGCCGCCGCCGAGAGAGGTACAGGGGCGCTGGAGGGCAGGCCGAGTGGGGTGGCTCAGAGGGGGGAAGGAAAGAGGGACTGGCTTCCTCCGTATCAGGGAGGGGAGCTGATCTGTCTCTCTTTCTTTCTCTTTCTCTCTCTCTCTCCACCAGCCCCCTCTCCCTTTTCTCCCTCCCTCCATCTCTGCCTCTCTCTCTTTCTTTCTTTCTTTCTTTCTTTCTTTCTTTCTTTCTTTCTTTCTTTCTTTCATCTCTACCTCTACCTTTCTTTCTTTCTGTCTTTCTCTCCCTTTCTTTCTTTCTTTCTTTCTTCTCTCCACCTCTACCTTTCTTTCTTTCCTTTCTTTCTCTCTCTCTCTCTCTCTCTCTCTCTCCACCAGCCCCCTCTCCCTTTTCTCCCTCCCTCCATCTCTGCCTCTCTCTCTTTCTATCTATCTATCTATCTATCTATCTATCTATCTATCTATCTCTTTCTTTCTTTCTTTCTTTCATCTCTACCTCTACCTTTCTTTCTTTCTGTCTTTCTCTCCCTTTCTTTCTTTCTTTCTTTCTATCTATCTCCACCTCTACCTTTCTTTCTTTCCTTCTTTCTTTCTCTCTCTCTCTCTCTCTCTCTCCACCAACCCCCTCTCCCTTTTCTCCCTCCCTCCATCTCTGCCTCTCTCTCTCTCTTTCTTTCTATTTCTTTCTTTCTTTCTTTCTTTCTTTCTTTCTTTCTTTCTTTCTTTCTTTCTTTCTTTCTTTCTCTCTCTTTCTGTCTTTCTCTCCCTTTCTTTCTTTCTTTCTTTCTTTCTTTCTTTCTTTCTATCTCCACCTCTTTCTTTCTTTCTCCACCTTTCTTTCTTTCTTTCTGTCTTTCTATCCCTCTCCCTCTTTATTTCTTTCTATCTATATCTACCTCTATCTCTGTGTATCTATCGTTTAGCTATATTTCCCTACAGTATCTCTGTCTCCTCCCTCTCTCTCTCTCTTTCTTGACTTACTGTAGTTTATTAAATTGTCACATAGCTCCATCCAGATCACATAACATTTTTTTTGTTTTTTCCTTTGAGTTCCCATATCACTTCCCAAAATCTCTTTACTGCTTTATTGTTTATAACAATACACCCGATATTAACCTAACAATAGGAAAAAAATATTGGGGTCCCCCCCATTGCTTATTATGCTAATCCATCTTGTATTGCCAAAAAATCAAAATATTTACTTCGGTAATTCAAAAAGGGTTCTTCTACAAATGCCTCATTCTAGGGTCTGGAGGTTCATTCTCTCTCTCTCTCTCTCTCTCTCTCTCTCTTCTACCCTTCTCTATCTATCTTCTATCAATCTATATTTTTATCTCATTCATTCTCTCTCCCCCACTCTTTCTATTGTGATCTACCTCCCTTTCTCTCTCTGTCGCTCTCTATCATCCCTTTCTCTCTCGTTTTTTTCTCCACCTCTACTGTCCATTTATCTAATTATCTATCTTAGATAGCTCAGCCAGTAGAACATGGGACTCTTAATCTCAGGGTTGTGGCTTGGATCACCACATTGAGCAAAACGATTCCAGCATTGCTGGGGGTGGACTAGATGACCATTGTCCCTTCCAACTCTACAATTCTGACTCGAGTGCTAAAATCCATGGGTTAGGGGGCGCAAATTACTTGCCTTGCCCCGGGTGCTGACAACCCACGCTACGCCACTGCTGCCTCCTTTCCTTGCGTAGGGTACGGCAGGGGAGATGTTCCTCTCCCTTTTGGAAAATTCTGGATCCACTCAGGGTCCACCCCTTCCCAGTTAAACCCTTTGAGAATCAGATATGTACACATGCACACACACACACACACACACCTCGTGTTGCACAAATAAATGGCTTCAGGTCCTTGCACATAGATTTCCATGCACAATGTGTGCACCTCCATGTGCCTCGCGCATGGATTCATGAAGTGAGCATCTCCTTTGGAGTCATCTCAAAGAAACAGCATTAAGAACAACAGAGAGATACTGTCTTAATGTAAAATGCCTCTGCCTTTTGCTCGCAGCGCTGAAAAGCAATGAAGCCAGGGTGTGTGTGTCCCCCCCACAATAAAACAGCATACACACACACACACACACACACACACACGTGAATCCAAGGCTACTGAATCAAGGGAGATTGTACCAATATTTCCTCCCACTGTACATTATTTGTATTCAAGGTTTTTGAAATGACATTGTAATCTGATGATGCACCGGTCTATTATATTGTCTACGAGGACAAATATCCTTACGTTTTCTCTGTAGAACTAACACAATTTTTCCATGTCATAGGTGCATAATATTCTGGCGGTCATAAGGAATGATGCTATTAATCCACTCGGGCAATCTCCTGGTCTGATTATTAGGGAAATAAATTTGCATGCTGCATGGGAGCTAGGTGAATCACCGAGAACACAAATTATATTTCCTGACAGCAAGTTAGAGAATGGCGCCGCATCACAGGGCTGCCCCCCTCCCTTTCTCTCTCTCTCTCTCTCTCTCTCTCTCTCTCTCCCTCCTCGCTTTCCCCTTTCTCTGAAAGCTATAGAATTTCAATTCATTACATGAGATTGGTTAGAATTCAAGTCTCTTTTTAAGTTGATATTAAGTTGAGTCTGTTATCTCTGGGAAGGCTAGCAGGTTCCCCTGAGTATCTACCTAATCACTACTTTAAAAAAATCGAATCGTATAGTTAGTGTCATGGTTTAGGTACCAGAGCTAGTTTATTTATCAGTGCAGAGAGAGATAATTTCAATTTGAAGCTCTGTAGCCCTCATGAATTTAACTGTCTTGAAAGCTTTCTTCCACTGCCCCCCTCCTCTGTCTCTCTTCCTCGCACACACACACACACACACGCACACACACACACACACACACACACACACACCAGCAACCTGCATATTATAATAATGGCCATTCTCAAAGTCTTTCTTTACCTGTTTCATTGTAGATTTTCAGAGCTCGAATGGAATGCTATCTCTCCTGGTTAGTTTCGAGCCATTCCGGAAGTGGATACGTGCTCCTTAGCTTTATATGTGCTATTTTCAGCAAACGTGGGTCTGCATGTTGGATATATTCATGCTGTTGTGTAAGGTGGATGGACCTCAGGCCCAGATGTGAAATGCGGCCCTCCATATGTCTCTGTCTGGCCCCTGGAGGTTGGCAAGAGCTGGGACCAAGCAACGGGAGCTCACCCTGTCATGAGGATTTGAACCACCAACCTTCTGATCGGCAAGCCCTAGGCTCTTTGGTTTAGACCACAGCGCCACCCGCGTCCCAGTGTTGCACTTAGATAGGGGTTTAAGAGCCAATGTAGCTGTGAAGTGCTGGCCCTGAGGAGGTGACTGTCTCTTAGATAGGGATGGTGGTGAAATTTGATTTAGTCCACATTTAAGGGGGGATCTACCAGATCCTTACCATGGTTGGCCTCACAACAAGCCAGATTTCAAAGGTGAATGGGCCCCACCACCTGCCATTTACTTGATATCACAATGGCATCAGGTGATCTGGTGCTTTGACGTCCCAAAGTCTGGACTTCAAATCACTTGTAGAAAGGCACTGCTTAAAATGGAGGCGAAAAAGGGGTTTCATTCAATGGGGTTTGCATGGAACCTGCCCAACTAAACAGGACTTAAACCCCCACTCATCAGCAGGTCAGTGTGTATGGGGAGTTAAATCCTGCTATGTCATCTTCATGAACCAGTTTCCCACAGAGAACAGGCTCAGACAGACAAACAGAGCAGGACTTAACCCCCTGTTCACCTCTTTGGAACTGGCATACACAGTCAGCACAGAAATGAGCCTGATCCGCTATTCAGCAGTGGGCTGTCTTTCTGCCATTTAATCGATTTCTTCTTCTATTATTATTATTATTATTATTATTATTATTATTATTATTATTATTATTATTGAATAATTAATCACCACCACCATCATGGTCTTTGGGATGTGAACTTCTCCAAATATATACATTTTTTGCATGTAATTTTGCTTAATATAATTTCTTTTTTTGCAAAGCAGCTTTTCATAGTATAATGTGTATTCCCATGATATTTCATTAATCTGTACATTTTTATGAACATTTCACCGCAGCATATGAATTATTACTGGGCCCAACAACTGCACTGCAAAATTGGAAGAAGTCTGATTTTTGGAGAATGGCTATGTTTTGGGTTGTGTCTTGTTTTGGGAATGAGTTCAATTTACCTTACAGTGCAAACGGTGCCAAATTCATCCTCTACCCCTACCCAAAGGTGAAATATATTCATCTCTTCTGCTGAAAATGGTGCCCACTCAACAACCTGGGTCATAGGAATCAATCTGTTCATTGGACAAAACGGGCATCTTGAATTTTATCTGCAAAGCTACCCAAAAACCACCACAGTGTCAGGATTCCTGGGCAGTGCCCATTGTGTTCTCTGTTGGCTGGGAGGGATTTTTCCCCCTCCATTTCTCATGCCAGGAGCCATGCCAGGGATATATGCCTTCAATATCAATGAGGGCTGGTATTTCGTAATTTCTTCCACTTAGCATCTTGAGAAGGCTTTCCTGCGTTATTAAATTTGCCCAGAACGGTTGCAAATAAGAAGAGAATAAATGTCTTTACATCCTAATGTATTAATTAAGCACACATTTATTATAATCGAGAGTTTTATAGGCAGGCTGTAAAAGCAAATGCGATTTCTCAGTGATACGCGGAAAGGAATTTCAGTGCTCCAAAAAAAGAAAGAAAGAAAAGAAACCTTCCAGTTTAAGACTGGAGCTAAAACTGACAAATGTTGGTTCATGTTCAACAAAGCTGGGGAATAGAAAACTAAGTTAGACGCCTTCGCACATGTGCCCTTTGATCAGTAATGATCCTGCCCTATGTCACAAATTGTGGTTGGCGTCCATTTGTCTTGAGAGACAATGGAAGAGTGTGCCTTAGGGGGTAAAGTCAAATGGTTGGATTGTAGAGACCGATATTTGGCCTTAGAGGCACAGGTGGTGCTGTGGTCTAAACCACTGAGCCTCTTGGGCTTGCCGACCGTAAGGTTGGCAGTTCAAATCTGTGCAATGGGGTGATCTCCCGTTGCTCTGTCCCAACTCCTGCCAACCTAGCAATTTGAAAGCATACCAGCTCGAGTAGATTAATAGGCACCACTGCAGCAGGAAGTGTGCTCTGGCTTCCGTCACAGTGTTCTGTTGCACCAGAGGCAGTTTAGTCATGCTGGCCAAGTGACCCAGAAAGCTGTCTGGGGACAAACGCCGGCTCCCTCGGCCTGAAAGCGGAGGTGAGCGCCACACCTCATAGTCAAATTTGACTGGACTGAACCGTCCAGGGGTCCTGTTCCTTTACATAAGCCATAGCATTACATTACATGTGAAAACCAGAGGGCTTAAGTGCTAAGCAAGATTTCACTACTTAATTACACGTTCCATGTCTAAATGGAATACATTTGGAAACAGATGTACATACACAGTAGGCCCTCCAAGTGTCCCTATTTCCCAGAGACATTCCAGATTTACAGAAGCCATCCCGATTTCTGATTTGATACCAGAATATCCCGCTTTTCATTAGGATGTCCCTATTTTCATAAAAGAAATGTTGGAGCTTATGGAGCTATGTGACCCCCTCAAGCCACCTGAAGGTAGCCCTGTGTAGGGAAGTTTTTAATTATGTTTTCATATACTGTATGATGGAAGCCACCCAGAATGTCTGAGGCAATCAAAACAGATGGGTGGGGCATAAATAGTAAAATTATGATTATTATGATTATTGAATAGGACACCCCTATTTTCATTGGAGGAATGTTAGAGGGTATGACATAAGGCGAGCTCATCCTCAAAATCACCCTATGATAAGAGTTACTCTTCCTACCCTACAAGCCACATGTGCTTAAGTGTGAGCGAAAGGGACTTCAATAGTTACCCACACTCTTTCCCTTGGTCTTTCAGTTCTGAATGGAGGTGGGGATCATAAAGTGCCTGGAACCAGCACATTGCCCTGGTCCTGTGTTGCCTTAGGAAGCATTTGAGCCTTACGGTGGTAAGAGCCAGTGTGGTGTAGTGGTTAAGAGCAGTGGACTCGTAATCTGGTGAACTGGGTTCACTTCCCTGCTCCTCCACATGCAGCTGCTGGGTGACCTTGGGCTAGTCACACTTCTTTGACTCACAGAGTGTTTGTTGTGGGGGAAAAGGGAAAGGAGATTGTTAGCCGCTTTGAGACTCCTTCGGGTAGTGATAAAGCGGGATATCAAATCCAAACTCCTCCTCCTCCTCCTCCTCCTCCTCCTCCTTCTTCTTCTTCTTCTTCTTCTTCTTCTTCTTCTTCTTCTTCTTCTTCTTCTTCTGTATTGTTAGAAGGATTTTCCTGGGACTTGACCTGTACCTATCTGTTGCTTGCATCAGTAGCTGGTAGGCTGGGCTACAAAGCATAAGGGGAACCCCTGCTGTATCCTGAAGAGGTTTGTGTGTGTGTGTGTGTGTGTGTGTGTGTGTGTGTCCACAATTAGACTGAGTGACACAAAAGTTCAGGTCCAGTGTGGGCAGGCTTTGTGGGGGTTTTCAATTGGATGGAGGTGTTTCAGTGTAGGGCGGGTTTTTTGGGGTGGGGTCATTGCAATGTTGTGTGTGTTTAGGGGGCTCAGTATGGAAGGGTGGTGTTCAAGGTGGGGTCAAATGTGTAGGTCTGAACACAACAGCACTCTCCCTTCCTGTGGTTCCCAGCAACTAATTTTCAGAAGCATTTCCTGCCTCCAGCAGTATTTATCACTGTTCAACTTGCTAAGATACTTGAAGCTGGCTATCATATCTCCTCTAAACATACCCAACTCCCTCAACCATTTCATGCATCAACTGTAAACATCAGCTTTCTTCTGAGCTTCAAATGAATGTTTGGAGGTCAGGTTAGAAAACAGCAAGCTATGATCCTGTCCTGCCACACTGACACATCCCTCCACATGTCCAGCGAGCATGTGAATATGGCTTTCCTTGACAACCTGAAATTACAATACTATGGAGTCAAACTGATGTGACCATAGGATGATGTCAGCAAGGGCAAGTGAAGTCAAGTGAGAACAAGTGATGGCAATGTAAATGGACAAGCAAATACTTCCCTAAGGTGTGCCAAAGATTGTAGGGGTGGGGTGGGGAAGGAGGCCCATCATTTTAATGGAGTTCAGAAGCCCCTTAATACAATTCCACACACAAATCCCTGCGACTTAGACAGAACAAAGAGAACAGGTTAGGAGACCCTCTAATGCATGGGTTGTCAAAGCTACAACAAAGAAGGGAGTTAAACTCTGCTTTGAGATCTATTCTGCCTTTTCTCTTCTGGTTCCTAAGCATCTGTGGGGTGTGTGTGTGTGTGTGAGTGAGTGAGTGAGTGAGAGAGATTGTTTTATCATAACAGTAAAGGTAAAGGTAATGGGACCCCTGACCATTAGGTCCAGTCGTGTCCGACTCTGGGGTTGTGGCGCTCATCTCGCGTTACTGGCCGATGGAGCCAGTGTACAGCTTCCGGGTCATGTGGCCAGCATGATTAAGCCCTTCTGGCGAACCAGAGCAGTGGTCCTTTTCAAAAAAGAAAGGGGGGAGTATTGGCACAAGGTTGGACAGGAAGTATTTCCCACACTTAAGGAAAAGGAAATAAATTTTGGAGAGATGTCAGACGCCCTGTGATGGAGGAAATGCTTTCATGTGCCAAATGCTATTTACGATTCCTGAATGGAAATCCCACATTTATTTTTGGCACCACTGCTTTAAATGAGATTTTCTTGTTAAATCCCTCTCACTTAATAGCCATCACTGTTGTGGCCTGTCCTAAAATAGAACGGGAATATCAGTGCACCAAGAAGTACATCCTTCCTCACAGACAGAGAGATGCACAAAGTGTGGTGCAGCAGCAAAAAAGGGCTAATGTTATTCTAGACTGCTTCAGCATTAGTAGAGTGCTGAGATCAAAGGAAGTAATAGTACCTCTCTATTCTGACTTGGTCAGACCACACCTTGAATACTGTGTCCAGTTCTGGGCACCACAATTTGAGGAGGATATTGACAAGCTAGAACATGTGCAGAGAAGGGTGACCAAGAAGATCAAGATTCTGAAAACCAAGTCTTATGAGGAATGGTTGAGTGAATTGGGTATTTTTAGCCTGGAAAAGAGTAGACAAAGAGGAGTTAGGATAGCCATCTTCAAACATCTGAAGGGCTGTCACATGGAGGATGGCACAAGTTTTTTCTCTCCTGCTCCAGAGGCTAGGACCCCAACCGATGGCTTCAAGGAGATTCTGACTAAGCCTCAGAAAAAGCTTTCTGACAGTAAGAGCTGTTTGTCAGTGGAACGGGCTCCTACAAGAAGTGGTGGGCTCTCCTTCTTCTGGACCTCCTCAGAACAAGGAAAACGTGGTTGAACCATAACCTGTGTACGTTTTGATCCGTAAAAGCCTCAAAACAGTGTAGCACTTGGAATCAATGGTGTCCGCAGTGCTTCCACTTCTCAGCTTATCAGTTTACCAGCAGTGTTCAGCAGAGTTTTGCAAACTTCTTTTGCGCAACGGTGTGTGTGCCTTCTTGCCATCAAATAAAGTCCACAGAGTCCAGCTTGTTCTAAGCAAGCAAGCTTTAATTACAAGCATAAATCTCAGACATTCCTGGACTTACGGGACACATCTTGCTCGGTCAAAACCGAAACCAGAATGAACAGAAAAACAAAAGTGTGTCACATATCACATAGGCTTCTGTATACAGCAGATACCCGGATGTGTGACATGTCATCCCTGTGGGTGGTACACACTCTTGTGGAACCTTATTTGCCCCTACGGGTTCCCATGGTTGCGCCCGGTGAGAAAACATGGAAGCAGAAAAGACACCTGAGGCTGCTGGCTTCAGAGAGAGAAAGATTTATTTTCTGCATGCAGAGGTACCTGCGGTGTTCAGACATCCAAGCAAGTACAAAAAAGTCAATTTTCAGACAGTTCTTATAGACAGTTCCCTGGCTCATCTTCCCACCCCAGGAATCTTCCTCTTGTCCATATAAGGAACATTTCCTGTTGTACATTTCCTGTTGTACATATAAGGCAAAAGGACATTTAGCCCTGAGTTGGTTCATGCGCACTTCAGCAAGGCCATCCTATCTGTGACCTAGACAATTCCTCTCTGTGCAAGGTCTACTGTTATCTCCAGACTCTTAGTCATAGCTTGCCAGAAAGAAGTGCAATGCAGATCAAAGTTCACAGCTTTACAGAGAGGTTTCATAAAGAAAAGCTTAACAGAGGCACTTTTATACTTCTGGACTAACAATACATTCAGGTAAATATATACAGGTTAGCTAATTAACCCTTTCACTTGAGCTTGTTAACCCTAAAAGCTCCAAACCTCACAGGTCATCTGTCATGGAAGCTTTAGCTGAGATTCTTGCATTGCAGGAGGTTGGACCAGAAGACGCTTGGGGTCCCTTTCAACTCTAAAATTCTATGCCTATATGATTCTATGAGATTGAAAGAGTCACAATGCATTTTGAAGTAGGACTGGGAGGTCCATGTTCTTCAGATCTCAATTTTGGCTGATTTTTGTTAAGGGAGGAGACCCTCCTCTGGTGGTGGGGAACCTTAATCACCCCCTCTCTTCTGTGGCTATACAGTACTGTTTTCATTCACTCCCTGGCCCACTCCTATGTAGTGGAATGGAAGGATGTGCAAGGAACATTGGTTCTCTGTGGCTTGTGAGTGGAAGGAAAACCCTTCAGGATGCGAGGGGAGAGACCTGTGGCTCAGGTTAAATCCCTGGCATCTCCAGGTAGGCATGGGAGCAGGGTCAGATTTAGGTCTGATGAGGCCCTAAGCTACTGAAGGCAATGGTGCCCTTTATATGTCCAGCTGTCCTTTGTCAACAACAAATTGTCGCTGTTTTTTGTGTTGAATATACTGTCTGCTATATGGTAATTTAAAGCTGGACCTAATAGGTATCTAAAGTTTTCCTTTTTTATTTTATTATTTTATAATGTAAACTATAGCTTGTTTAGAATACGTAAATCCGTTTGGGAGAGATTTGTCATCTCATAAGTTTTTATGGACAACGTTCTGATAGATATATATATATAAATATATATATATATATATATATATATATATATATATGGGGCAAAAGAGTAGGGCCCTAAACTATAGCTTGTTTAGATTATACGTAAATCCGGCATTGCATGGGAGAGATATTGTCTTAATTCTCATAAGCTGTTGACTGGCAGTATGGACAACGTTCTGATAGATGGATGAGTGGTCTAAAAATATTAGACAACTTCCTCTGTTCAAATGTTGTTGTTTCGCCACTTTCAGTCTCGAAAGGATAATATGCACAACGTGATAATTCTGCACCTCTGTGTTTTCCAGCACCTTCCAGCATGAAGTTTTAAACTTCGGTGTGACACTAATTTGTCTGCTTCTATTAGCCATCCTTTAACTGAAGGGCTAGGATAGTACCATACGTTCTGGAGGGCAGGCAATAGATTCTGCGTTCATAAAAGGGAAAGAAAGGGCCGTAGCTTAGCAATATACAGATTTAATAAAGAAAAGAAAAGAAATGCTTTTGGCTGACTAGCAGGGTAAAAAATCGCTTTACACGTAAAGGGTGTGTGGTTCAATCGCTGGCATCTTTAAGTCGGAACACACTAGTTACCTGTGATGAGCACCTTAGGAACATTTCATTGAAAGGTGTGTTTATTTTTATCTCTATGAATGCACATTGTGGGAGGGGCAAGGGAGGTTATTGGTGTGTTTCATATTCTTTCTTGTTTTTATTATGCATTTTGTGTTTTTATCTTGCTAACCACACTAATATCTATGTACGAAGGAGGGCCTACAAATTTAATAAATATAATAAATATGGTAAATATTTTTGGCAGATTAGCAGGATAAAATTCACTGGGCAAACTATAAAAAACCCCAATTAATCATGTACTTTAAAAATAATACTCCGCCCTCAATTGTTTCCACATGTACCTCCCCCACTCTCTTTTAGCTGCAAGAACAATTGGCGGTGCTGCCACTACAACCGTCTCCTTTGATATCATCCCTTAAGTTGCCATTTATTTAGATTTCTCCCAGCGTCTCCCTCCCTCCCTCACAAACAAATGGCCTGTTATGTTAAGTCATGGCCATGGATGTTTCCTTCAACTTATCACATCGGGAACTACTACAGACAGAAATGCTCCCGGGCTATTTGCAAAGAAAACTAACATAAGCTCCTTATCAGAAAATATTACGTTCCCCAGAAAGGTGAAATGTTCTGTCAGTTGTTCAGGCCATGTGAAATTCCTTCTTTGCAGTGACAGGCCAGTGCATAGGAGTTGATGGCACCCAATGGCCGCTTCAGATAAAATCGAGAGCCCTCAGCTATGGATGACAGCAGTAGCAGCTGGCCTTTTCTGCCTGCTGTCTCCCTAATATGGGTTGCGAGATCCAATCTACCTCTTGCCCTGCCCACTTTGTACAGATGTGCCAACAACAATCACAAATGTGGACATACGTCCTGTGCTATAGGGATGTAGGAGGAACATGATTCAGTGAACTTGCCTAATTCTCCATTTCCAAAACGAAAATTCGCCATCCTTTGAATTTTTGCAATGCAGTTCTCCTGCCAAGTAATACGTATTTACAAAAACACACATCTTAAAGTATGTGTAAAAACACATATAGTAGTGAAAAGAACGTACAAAAAAATAGATTGTGTTCGGGGAAATTGCCTTGCAGAACTGCATTCTGTTTGGCAAAGTGGAACGCAGACGTGGATAAAAACCACAGGATTTTAAACCTATGGGAAATTTGCATTAAAATCCTGATGAATTTCCAGATGAGAATTTGTTAAGTTTAAAGTTTGAAAGGAAATGTGGAGAACTGAATTTAAGATTAGAAAATGAAAAACCGAATTTTATAGATTTTCCATAGTGATATAATTTATATGAAGTGCTTTGGATATGCCAGCAGAGTTGCATAAATGCTCAGTAAATGCCCTAAATCCAACAGGACATAAGTAAATTATGGGAGTTCATGAAAGAAACATGAGTAGGAGAATCTTGTTGTTATGTGGAAATCCACCTCCCATTTCTTCTCTCCGGTCACAAAAGGAAGTTAAGCAATGAATAGATGGGGTGGGGGGAGAGAGAAGGGACAGAAAGAGAGGTAATTGTTGCTTAGATCCATCAGAATGGGAATTTGATCTCTCTGGGTGCATTTGAGATGGCTGAAATGGACATTTGTAGAAAGGGAAATCTGTAGGGTGGAGGGAATCACTCCATTTATATATGACCACCCAAACTCAAGAGTCGTCTTGTTTTCTTTCCTTCATTAAAGCTTTCTAGCTGAGAAACTGTCTGGAGTGCAGAATTAAAGGCGATGTTGGCGATTCACATGTAAATAGGTTTTGACTGCCTCTTCCTTTGTGCTCCCTGCCAAGCTGTGATCTACAGTCTTGTTTGATGGAAGACTCTTGGCCTGGGTTTGCGAGAAAGCCCTCGTGAAATGACATTAACATATCTCTCCCAGTATGAAAGCCAGATGCCCAACATTCCATCACACTCCAGAGCGACCAAGGGACCCAACCCTGGATGAGAGAAGGTCATATCCATGAGAGTGTGCAGTCATTGGTGTGAAGCAACAGGTTCGACTCCCATTCCAATGGGGTTCCCAAGATCACCCTTCATTTCACCCACAGTTGGTTCTCAAACAGAATCCATTCCGAAAATGAATCGACTTCCGAAAATGTTCGAAAACCAAGGTGCGGCTTCTGATTGGCTGCAGGAGCTTCCTGCATCCAATCGGAAGCAGCAGAAGCTGTGTTGGACATTCGGCTTCCAAAAATCATTCGCAAACCGGAACACTCACTTCTGGGTTGGCAGCATTTGGGAGCCAAAACGTTCGAGTCACAAGACGTTCAAGAACCAAGGTACGACTGTACCAGGGCATGGAGAACCTGGAGTCCTCCATATGTGGTCGAGCTACAACTCCTATCATCCCTGGCCATTGGCCACGCTGGCTGGAGCTGACAGAAGTGCAAGCCCATTTGGAGGGCTATTGCAGTGTTACCTTGGTTCTCAAACTTAATCCGTTCTGGGAGTCCGTTCCAAAACCAAGGTGCGCTTTCCCATAGAAAGTAATGCAAAATGGATTAATCTGTTCCAGACTTTTAAAAACAACCCCTAAAACAGCAATTTAACATGAATTTTACTATCTAACGAGACCACTGATCCATAAAATGAAAGCAACAAACAACGTACTGCAGTCACACAATCAATCAAAAAGTAGCTGAACTGGGTTCCACACAGTCACAGAAACAAAACAAAAAAATCTGCAAAAACACAAAATAAATAGCAAAAATGGACAGACCTCAGCGTAACACTCAAAATGGAAGTGCGGCGCTCAAAGCGGAGCATCTTTGGCTTCTGAAAAATGTCCACAAACCAGAACACTTATCTCCGGGATTGCAGTGTTTGGTTTCCAAGTTGGTTGAGTTATAAGTCGTTTGAGAACCAAGATACCACTGTATAATTAATGATGGTCTGTCATTAATGCCACCATTTTCTGAATATGCATTGATGGCATTAACTCCAAAGCGAGGGGACAACAATGTTAGCAACAACGTTGTGATGAGTTGTCAGCATCAGCAGATGGCTTCTTTGGCCAGATTTCTAAGGCCCACCATGGCTGAGGCGAGTACCTTGAGCCACTTTTCCAGTACTCTGGGGAGCACCAAGCTGTCCCCATTGTAATTGTCCACAGCCATGCTAAGAACATCAGAGCTTTAGAAGAGCCTGCTAGATCAGGCTAATGGTTCATCTAGCCCAGCTTCCAGTGGAGGGAAGTGCCAGAGGGAAGTGTGGTTGGTAGCTAAAATAGGTGGCACAATGGATGTGACATTGGGCTACGTTTCAGACATCCAAAAGTTGCTGTGGGTACCATACCTTTCAACACCCCGCTGAGCAAAATCAGGATGCTCATTTTTTATTTTTAATAATAATAATAATAATAATAATAATAATAATATTTATTATTTGTACCCCGCCCATCTGGCTGGATTTCCCCAGCCACTCTGGGCGGCTTCCAACAGAAATCAAATACAAAAATATCACAACATTAAAAACTTCCCTAAAAAGGGCTGCCTTCAGGTTTTTCTGAATGTCAGGTAGTTGTTTATTTCCTTGACCTGTGATGGGAGGGCGTTCCACAGGGCGGGCGCCACTACCGAGAAGGCCCTCTGCCTGGTTCCCTGTAGTTTTGCTTCTCGCAGTGAGGGAACCGACAGAAGGCCCTCGGCGCTGGATCTCAGTGTCCGGGCTGAATGATGGGGGTGGAGACGCTCCTTCAGGTATACAGGACCGAGGCCGTTTAGGGCTTTAAAGGTCAGCACCAACACTTTGAATTGTGCTCGGAAACGTACTGGGAGCCAATGCAGATCTCTCAGGACCGGTGTTATGTGGTCCCGGCGGCCACTCCCAGTCACCAGTCTAGCTGCCGCATTCTGGATTAATTGCAGTTTCCGGGTCACCTTCAAAGGTAGCCCCACATAGAGCGCATTGCAGTAGTCCAAGCGGGAGATAACCAGAGCATGCACCACTCTGGTGAGACAGTCCGCGGGCAGGTAGGGTCTCAGCCTGCGTACCAGATGGAGCTGGTAGACAGCTGCCCTGGATACAGAATTAACCTGCGCCTCCATGGACAGCTGTGAGTCCAAAATGACTCCCAGGCTGCGCACCTGGTCCTTCAGGGGCACAGTTACCCCATTCAGGACCAGGGAATCCTCCACACCTGCCCTCCTCCTGTCCCCCAAAAACAGTACTTCTGTCTTGTCAGGATTCAACCTCAATCTGTTAGCCGCCATCCATCCCATTATTTTTGGTCCTGAGCTCTCACGGGACTCAGGTGCCTCGTGCAAGAGTGTGAGGTAAAAAAACTAGCACCTTTTGGTCCGGTGCTCTGTTGCGAACCACCTGATTTGCACTAGATAACTTGACCAAAAAATGGAACATTCCGGGAACCGGCTTCTGTAAATCTGAGTTGTTCTGCTTAAATCGGGACGGCGCAAGCCTACCTACATGTCCCTCCATCCTCTGTTAGGCATTTTTTTACAGATCAGTCACATATTCCCCCCAGGAAACAGTACTTGGGAGGTGCAGAGAAGGGCTGCTGAGAGCAGGATCAATGGGATGGCCTAGAGGGTCACATCCTGCCTCCCAGGCCAAATGGATTTGAAGATTTAAATGTTGCTATTGTCACCGAGTTGCCTTCCTTCGCCTGCACTCTTCTCCTGCTTTGTCCAGGAAGGAATCCCCAGCATGGAATATCAGCGGAAGCTCGACTTCCAGTCTGTTCTTTTAGGGCTGGCGGATCGGGCCCTCTGAGGCTTTACCCTCCCAAAGACATCTAACGGCACAGCTTGTAATAAAAGGCCCCCGAACTACAAATACTTTCTCATTGAATAAGAGGGGGAAAGGGGAGGGAGGGAGGAGAAGCCAAGTTAAGGAGAAGAAGAATGCAAAGGATGGAAATGGCCTCAAAGCCATAACTTCAGGTGTATTTAATCTTTCCACGACTGATTTCAAAGTCTTCAGTAGCCATAGGCTATCCCCGGATAGAGAGACAGTTCAGTGACATTCCTTTTGTAAATACACAGCTGCTCAGCCTCCCCCCTTAAACTCCACATTGAAGTCTACTGCTTTTTCAGATTAATTCAGTTTGAATACCACTACCTGCCTGTCATGGCAGTCATATGTCACTGGTAGCAGCTTCGAAAACCTAACCCCCTTCTGTAATGTCATTGCACACAATTCATTATTATTTTTTAGTGCAGTGTAATAGTTTAGGAGCGCTGGTAGAGCAGGCAGAAGGGAGGGAGGGAGGGAGGGAGGGAGGGAAGGTTGGTGGGGAGGGAAGGTCTCCCAATACAGATTGTAAAAAAAAAAAAAAGGGCGAAATCTAAAGAGAAAGCAACATATCCTGAGTGCAGAGATGGCCTGCATCTTAAAGTTTCGTCACAACTGGAATTATTATTATTATTATTTATTCAAGTTATTCATGTTGTTGTTCAGTCGTTCAGTCGTGTCCGACTCTTCGTGACCCCATGGACCAGAGCATGCCAGGCACGCCTATCCTCCACTGCCTCCCGCAGTTTGGCCAAACTCATGCTAGTTGCTTTGAGAACACTGTCCAACCATCTCATCCTCTGTCGTCCCCTTCTCCTTGTGCCCTCCATCTTTCCCAACATCAGGGTCTTTTCCAGGGAGTCTTCTCTTCTCATGAGGTGGCCAAAGTACTGGAGCCTCAACTTCAGGATCTGTCCTTCCAGTGAGCACTCAGGGCTGATTTCTTTAAGGATGGATAAGTTTGATCTTTTTGCAGTCCATGGGACTCTCAAGAGTCTCCTCCAGCACCATAATTCAAAAGCATCAAGTTATTCATAGAATTGTAGTTAAAGGTAAAGGGCTCCTGGACGGTTAAGCCTAGTCAAAGGCGAGTATGGATTGTGGCACCCATCTCACTTCAGGCCAAGGGAGCTGGCGTTGCTTGCAGACAGCTTTCCCGGTCGTGTGGCCAACATGACTAAACCATTTTTGGTGCAACAAGACACCACAGCGAGTGCCAGAGTCCACAGAAACACCGTTCATCTTCCCGCCGCAGCAGTGCCTATTTATCTACTCATGTTGGAATGCTTTCGAACTGCTAGGTTGCCAGAAGCTGGGAGAGAGCAACAGGAGCTCACCCCGTCGTGGGGATTTGAACCGCCGACCTTCTTATTGGCAAGCCCAAGAGGCTCAGCAGTTTAGACCACAGTGCCACCCGCTCTACAGATCATTGTAAGGTTGGATGGAACCCTGAGGATCATCTAGTCCCGTTGCATTTAGGGCATTTGCTGAGCAATTTATGCAACTCTAGTTGAGTGTCCAAAGCACTTCATATAAATTATATCACTACAGTACCCCATAAGGTCAGGAAGTTTATCCCTGTATTGCAAACTGCAGAGCTAAAACAGAGAGATAGTTGCTTGTATTACATCATTGAATTGCAAAGTTAGAAGAGACCCTGAGGATCATCTAGTCCAGGCTTCCTCAACCTCAGCCCTCCAGATGTTTTGAGACTTCAATTCTCATCATCCCTGACCACTGGTCCTGCTAGCTAGGGATCATGGGAGTTGTAGGCCAAAAACATCTGGAGGGCTGAGGTTAGGGAAGCCTGATCTAGTCCAACTCCTTGCAATGCAGGAATATGCACCTGTCCCATATGGAGATCGAACCTGCAACCTTGGCGTCATCAGCACCACGCTCTATCCAACTGAGCTATCCAACATCCTGCTGGATAAGGCCAGTGGCCCATCAAATCCAGCATCCTCTTGCATATTGAGGCCCCATGACCACCGTGTTCCCTAAGGTGCGAACAGCTTCTCCCCTCGCAATGCCCAAACAGAGTCTTATTTTCCACCCTGCTACTTCTCACCTAGAGGGTAAGAGTAGGAGCAGGGAACCTCATTTCTGTCTAAGGGTCACATTTCCTCCTGGGCAACTTTCTGTGAGCCACAGGCCATTGATGGACGCTGCAGGACTTGTTACTCTTTTCTTTGTACACCAACCACACAAAAGCCAGGGGACCATATTCAACCAAACCCAGAACGCTAGCAGAAGCCAGTGCAGGGATTCCTGCTAGAGCAACGGGACTCCCTCTGCCTCTCCTCCTTGTGTGCCCTTCACCAAATCTGCACCAGAACTGCATGTGGGAGAGGAGATGGGAGACAGATTGGTTGGGCAAGCAGAAAAGCTGTCCTAGCAGAACCATCTGCTTAGCACTATGTTGAAAACAACCTGGAAGTTCCTACACATGTGTGTCTCCATTCCATCCATGCAAAAGCCATGATTACACTTCAGCCTGGCTAAAGAACATGGGGGAGCTGCAGAAAAGAGATGTTGAAGGGTGTGGTCTGGGGAGTAGGTGTGGCCTACTTAGACCCCCCGGGGCCAGGTAGAGAGACGTGGGGAGCCACATTATAGATCATTGGTTCTCAAAGTGGGCAGCATCTCCCCCTGAGGTGTGGCAGGATTACCAGGGGGCTCTAAACTATCAGACTTTGAAAAGTGGGTATCACTGCATCAAGTTCTTAGAAAGGAATCATAGAATCACAGAATTGTAGAGTTGAAAGGGACTCCCAGGGTCATCCAGTCCACCCCCTGCAAGTTCATCAATTTTGTGGCATTAATGGAATAGTTGTGATTGGATTTTGAATAAACGTGTAATTAATTGTCACGGTTCTTAATTGTATTTTGTCTGAATTTTGTTGTGCTCCTACCATCCTTAGTGAGTCATGCAAACTGCGATTCTGAACAATACTTTTTAAATAAGGTACGGGGAACTGGGGGTGAGTTTATGAAACCAAGGGGTGGTAGTGCAAAAATAATAATAATAATGTTAGGAACCTCTGGCATAGAGTAGCATCCCAGAACTTTACTGCTCTCAGCATTCCAGTGCCTCACCAAGGGTTGTCGGGAAAATCTGCATGCTGCCCGCTCTGGATAAAGATGCCACAATCCGCCTGCTTCTCCCCTGCACACTTGGACGGGAGCGAAAGTCATACTCCAAAGCTGTTATTATTTCCAAGTTTTCAGTTTTGTGAGTTGCTTTCCCTTCCTGCGCCCGACAACCTTGCCAAAAATGTCCTTTGTCAGGTATTAATTTGGCTGACGACCACTTGAGCTACATTTTTTTTTTTGACTGGTAATTACTGAGTCAGATGTGTGCATTCCCCCCCCCTTCTTCTTCATATCCTCTGGCAGTCAGGGAGGCGGGGAATTCTAAGAACCTATTCATTATAGATACATTGGCAGTCAAACGCCCTGGGTTCTGCTCTCTGGTACAGGCATAAAAATAATCTGATTGTTATCACTAAAAGTTTTGACCTACAACTTCTTTTGGGTTGCATTTTCTTTGGAGGAGTGCTGACGCCTTCTGCATTTCTGGGCTTTCTTCTCAGTCTGCTGCATTTCAGTATGAAAGTTTGAAAAGATTCTACCTGCCTCTCAATCGCTGCTCTGAAAGTTTGCCCTGCCCACGTTGCATGCTATGAACTCTCTGTTTTACCTTTGGTAATTTACAAAAAGTAGCTTTGAACCTGGTGAGGAAGGATGGAAGTATTTGTCCTTTGCCAATTGATATGATGCAAAATGATATAACTGGCACCCCCTAATTGCATACACGGGAGGGACGCTGCTGGCGCTGTGGGTTAAACCACAAAGCCTAAGGCTTGCTGATCAGAAGGTCGGTGGTTTGAATCCCCGCGATGGGGGTGAGCTCCCGTTGCTCAATCCCAGCTCCTGCCCACCTAGCAGTTCGAAAGCACGTCAAAGTGCAAGTAGATAAATAGGTACCACTCCAGCAGGAAGGTAAACGGTGTTTCTGTGTGCTGCTCTAGTTCACCAGAAGCAGCTTTGTCATGCTGGCCACATGACCTCCGTGGAAGCTGTACGCAGGAGCCAGCAAAACCGTCACAAGGCAGATTAAGATAATAAAGCAGTGAAAGCAAAAGAAC
This sequence comes from Lacerta viridis, assembly GCA_900245905.1. Lineage (NCBI taxonomy): Eukaryota > Metazoa > Chordata > Lepidosauria > Squamata > Lacertidae > Lacerta > Lacerta viridis. The sequence goes on along the minus strand of OFHU01000943.1, from coordinate 621,152 downwards.
TAAAAACAAGCAAAAACGAAAAGAAAAAGAAAGTGTGGGTGGGGAACATGTGTCCTCCACATGTCGCTGGACTCCAACTCCCATCAGGTCTTGCCAGCATTGTCAATGTTCTGGGATGATGGGAGTTGTAGTCCAGCAACATCTGGGATGGTGCACTGCTTGCCCAGCCCTCAATCCGCCGCTGCTTCCGCCAAAATGAGAAACTGAAAACGAGAATTTCTATCGATCCCTTGCTAGAGCTTCATTATACAGATTCAATTCATAGCATCTTTAATAAAATAAAGGCAGCAGGTGACGAAAAAGCTCCTTGTAACCCCAGAGAGCTGCTAGTCCTCAAGAGGTTTATTGGTTTCCTGGACCAATGGCCTGACTCTGTACAGCAGCACACATGTGCATATGCTTGAATAATGCTTCGGGCATTTCACTACCGCAGGAATGCCTCAACTTTCTTGCTTTTCTGATAAAATGGCTTTGGTGCATATGAGATGAATGGAAAATATATTGATTTTGGCTCTGTAATTGCTTTCAAGGTTTCGGGCTGACTCAGTGTAGATACGAGTGAATCTGAGAAATATCTCTTTGGCCATTTATCCCACTCTAAATGGCATTTTTAAAGAAAATACTATCGGGTATTAATCTAGTGAATAGCATTATAAGCGCCAAAGTTTATGTTTATTGCACTTATTAAATGGGCTTTGATATCACCTATAAAATAAATGGCAGAGTTAGCAAATTAGCACTTGCATGCTTCCAACCAATATCTGCAATTTTATCTACTCCACATCACAAGACGATTCCCTTATTATTCCAAGCCCATCCACCGAGAATCTGTAGTACTGGCTTGGCGGTTATCTTTTTAATTATGTAAATTAAACAGAAATTCTTTGTTTTCTATGGGAACCCAAAGTACAATTATTATTTTAATCCTGACCCGTATGAAGCGGAATTCACAGTCACACTCACCCATAAAGACTATTGCAAGAAAAGGGGTATTCACAGGAACCTGTCATTCAGGGTGGGAAACCTGTTAGACTACTGTGCCCATCAACTGTAACCATTGGTCAAGTTGAGTAGTATCAGGATGCTGTCAGCGGCTCCCGGCTGGTTGCCCGGGAGAGTGTAAAGACAAGGAAAAGTTTCTTACCATCCTTTTTTATTTCAACCTTTACAGAGAGAGGCTATAGAACTCAGCCTCTTGGATAATGGCATCCCAAGTGAATCTTCATCCCCCGTCTCTCCCACTTCCTCATCGTCATCATCTCCTCTACGGGTGCTGCTACATGCCCTCTGTCTTTGAGCTCTTTGCTCTCCTTCTTTTAAGGCTCGCCAGGTTCTAGGAGATGGAGGGTCTGGAATGCTTTCTAGTGACAACGTGTCCCATGATTTCCCAACTTTCCCCCGCATGTGCTTCTGAGCTGCGACCTCCCTCAAACCCCTGTTGTAAATCTATTCTGTCTTCCTCTTCCTCTTCCCTGGAAGGGTTAGGATGGGGAGGCCCAGTCCCTGACAGCAGGTGGGCCCAATCGGCAGCCCTGCAAGATAGGCGAAATGACAGGTGGAGCAGAGGTGTGAGTGATATTGGGCCAAATCTTTATTGACTACAATAAAGAAGCAGGGTTGGCATGGCAGTAGGGCAAGAATAATTTCCACTGGTGGAATGGCCCTCTATCAGGGTTGGAAAGCGCCCAAACACACAACATGGGAGTCAGGGTTCAAGCCCAGCGTTGAACCCCATCATGATGTAAGCCAAACATTCAGGGCCTCACTGGGCAGCTGGGTCAGAGGTTCAAGCCAGGCAGAGGCCCTAACCTGAGCTCAGGGCATGCCTTAGCCAGTCCTCCCCTCAGGCCCCACCTTTCCTATATTTTGATCCTGCCCAATCTCAATTCCAGCAAAATCTTCAAGGTTCCATTGAATGCCTAACAGTAGTGAGCCTTAATTCCCGGAGGGAAAGGCAAAAAACACACAGAAACTCAACCAGGGCACCAATTAAGGCTGGGAGGGGGGAAATATTATTTCTGGTTCTGTCAACCAGCGACCTAAGAAGCTGAGTGATGCTCTAACACTGAAGGTGGTGAATAGGAAGCTCACATGGCAAAATGGCACCCAAGGCTCATGGATCCTCACCTTGACCCTCCTCTCTTCTCACGAGATGCTGTGGGATGATCCTCATCCTGAGAGATCTCACAAGAGATGCTTTATTTGGGTGACATAGTGGGATATGCTATCCTGTGGTTACACACCCTCCAACTAGAATGCACGAAAGAAACAAAATTTGAGTCTTCTGGGGTCAGACACTCTTTTTGGGGTCACTGTGCCCAAGAGCATGGCACCCAAAATGGGAGTCATGCTCTTGCATGAAAAAATGCAGAATGTCCTGGTTTTAGCAGAACAGTTAAGGGGTATGTGGTTAGTTCCAGTTGCACAGTTACCTTGGAGCGAGAAGGCTGTCATAACAGAGAAGTGGACATATGTACCATATTTGTCCCAAATTCACTTTTGTATACTATTTTCGCAGACATGTGCATATTTAGGCACGCCCCACCCTTGCATGTGCATATTTATACACGTCACTTGGCTGGAGAACAGCATTGCAAAATTTGCAGAGGAACAGTTTTCGACAGAAGGCTTTGTTTTGGTCCGTGTTCTGTTTCTGGAAGTGTGTGTTAGGCAGGTTGTGAATTCAGCATCCCTGAATGTCTTCTGTTTCCTTTCCCGACAGGCTGAGAGACACCTTAAGCTGAAAAGGGATGCTGCAGGCTTTCTATCCTTCCCCACCAACAAGGTATTCCCTCCAAGGCCTTATATTGTGCTCTCTCAGAAATGGCACCACAGCTACAGGAGATATTTCTTGTTTAAACAAGTTACAAGAAGATTATTTGAAGGGTAACAGCCAGGTTATGTAACCCGTAAAAGTACGAATGATTTACAAATATTTAACAAGGAACAAAACTAATTATGCTGCTCCTGTCACACAGAGGGCAGGTTTAGAAATGGTATAATCAATATAGGAATGTTAGCTGTAATACAGGCCTGTCAGTTTTTTAACCAACCAAAAGAAAAAAGAAAACCCACCTACCTCTGGCCAGTCTATAAACAGAATCAACTCCCATTGTGCTGAATTCATTATTTTGTGGCAATATACTTTCAGCTGAGTCCTGTGTTGATGTCCATTTGTGGACATGTGTTTCAGTATTATCAGGGGGAGAGTAAGTGTGAGAGAGGGGTGAAGCTTTCAATTTCAGTTTCTCTTGCTATCTCATTCATTTTTTCCACATTTCTGCATCAGTCTGCTTGTATACACATTTCTGCAAGCAATTTCCCAAAATATAATGCCCACTGTATACCTGAAGGATGTCCTCCCACCAGATATCAAGGAGATAAAGAACTTCACAACTTTTAGAAGAAAATGAAGGAATGCTTTGATGGTGTTTCCTGTTTGGCAGGGGGTTGGACTGGATGGCCCTTGTGGTCTCTTCCAACTCTAGGATTCTATGATTCTATGATTCTACAACTAAAGGCAGCCCTGTATTGGGAAGCTTTTAATGTTTGAGGTTTTGTTAAGTTTTCTTATATGGCCAAGGATGATGGGAGTTGTAGTCCAAAAAATATATGCAAAGGGTCACAGGTTTTCCATCTCTGTTTTATGCAGAAGGCTGACCCCCATCCACTCCACCCCAATTGAAAGTCACAGGTTTTGCATCTATTCTAGAATTCCAATCAGCACAACTGGAAGTTATAGATTCAACCCATGTCTAGTGATATCAATATTTGTTGGTGCTATATGTATATGTGTATTTAAAGGCCACTGGAAAATATAGAAAATATGATGGTTGTTTTGAAAGGAAAAAAAACTGAAAACTGTGGGAGCAGTTTCATTTCTAATCTTTACATGTCGGAATAACTTTATTGCTACTGTCACAACAAAGAAAGCTGCTATTATAGTCTAACAAACCAAAGCTACATTTTGAAGCCATCAGATTTCCCCAAACTACAGTGCTGTAACTCCTAATTTACAGTTTATTCCAATTGCATAGACGCAGGAAACATAAAATTAAAAAAAAAAAACGAGGGAGAGAGAGAGAGAGATTAATTTCCCTGTCTTCATCTAGCAAAAGATTTCCAAGGGCTGGCCAGTTGCCTCATATAAAGACAAGGGGAAATAGTGCCTTGTCTCTCCTACAGACAAGCACTGCAGCTGGAAAAAAATGCAGATTGCTTTGTTCACAAACAACACTGGCATCGCTGAGATGGGATGGGTTTGTTAAGGGGGAGGGATGTAGCTCACTGGTAGAGCATCTGCCTTGCATGCACGAGGTCCCAGGTTCAATCCCCAACACTTCTAAGTAGGGGTGGAAAAGATGCTCTGTATGAAACCCTGGAGAGTTGCTACCTGTCAGCTTACACCAGGGGTGTGAAACGTTTGGCCCTCCAGATGTCACTGAACTTCAACCCCAATCTGCCCTAGCAAGCATGGCCAGTGTCCAGGGATGATGTGAGTTGTAGTCTAGCAGCAGTTGGAGGGCTAAATATCCCCCCCCACACACACAATGAGCTAGATGAATGAGTAGTTTTGACTCATTCAAGTGTGCACAGGAATGCATGCATTAGGGAAAATAAAACATAATAAATGCATATTAGTTAAAATTGCTTTGGAAAAGTGTGTATATTGAGTGCAAACATAAATTCACATTAAAATGCTGCTGAATTTTCATGGAGACTTTTTAAAAAAATGCAAAGTAACAGGGTGAAATGAAGTTAAGATTGGACAAACACGAAACTGAAAGAAACTGTAATTGATATGTTTGCCCATACAAATAGATAGATGATAGATAGATAAATAGATAGATACATACATACAGATAGAAGACTCAATTCACAAAATTAGATTAGGGGTATCCAGAGGGGGAAGCCCTCTTTGTCCATCATAGCAAAGCCAATGAAGAATTTTGTGGCACTTTAGAGACTAATACATTCATCATAACAGAAGCTCTTTTGGGGTAGAACAGGGATGGTAAAACCAGTGACATTGTTGGACCACAACTCCCATCGTCCCTCACCATGGTCCATCCTGGCTGAAGCTGATGGGCACTGGAGTTCAGTAGGGCCACAAGTCCCCCATCCCTAGAACTTCATTGGATGCATTTAGGGCTAAGTGTATGCAGTCTATATTAGATTTTGCAGTAGGACATATGGGAGCAGGATATAGGTTATATAGGAGCTGTCCAGCTCATGAATGGTTGAAGGAGAGAGCCAAGTAAATTTATGCAGGAGAGCATTTTTGATGCTACTTAGCCAAATAATATGGGATGCAGGTGGCGCTGTGGAGCCTAGGGCTTGTCGATCAGAAGGTTGACACTTCAAATCCCCACGACAGTGAGCTCCTGTTGTTCAATACCAGTTCCTGTCAACCTAGCAGTTAAAAAGCATTTCATAGTGCAAGTAGATAAATAGGTACTGCATCGGCGGGAAGGTAAACAGTGTTTCCAAGTGGAAAGAGCCATTGCCTGATGACAGAAGAACAACAGAAAGTGTGTCTTCCCTCCCAGTTCTCCCTCTGGAGCAGCTCTCTTATGAAGGCTCCTAGGGCTGAAAGGTGGGGCAAGGCAAGTGGAAAGGGCCATTGCCTGATGGCCAACAGAAAGTCTCTCACCCCTCATAGAAGCACAGTTCCAAAGGGTTTGGCCTTGGCCCAAAAGGTTGAATGATTTTCCAGATGGACTATCAGCCTAACCTTAGCTCTGTCTTCTCATGTTGTCTGTGCATGGATGGCACTCCCATGTTCTCATGTGGTCAAGCTCTGTGCACGGACAACATTGTCACCATTGTCACTCAACGTGAATCACAGAAAACGGAAAGAAGAAAGTTGACCACTGGAGCAAGACAATGGGACATGGAGTGGTGGGGGGAAGGGAATAGAAAGAGGAAACTAAAAGAATAAGGGCTAATGATCTGTGTTACAATGAAACAAGGGAAGCAATTGTTTCCCCTTCTTCTTCTTCCCCCAGTGGGAGAGAAAGGCATAAAAGAGATGGGGGGGGGAAGAAAACTTATACAAACAAGACAAAAGGGGGGAAAGAATGGGGATGAAAAATAGTGGGCTAAAATGAGAGGAAGAGAATAAATACATGGGGGATAGTAGGCCAGATAAGTAAGAAAAGACAATCAGCTTTTATTGTACTTTGCCATCAGCCATCCAGCTGCTCCTCCCTCCCTGACTTTTAAATTGCTCTGTACATTACAGTAGTTCTGCATATCACGAATACCTCAGTATTCATGCCTTTCTGAGATACCCAAGGGTACTAACGGAACTCAGAGCTTCAGTCTATAATCTTTGAGAATTCTTGGAGAACAGGTGAGGTCACTGCCGAGTGGAGGTGGACAAATGTCTTGATCTTCAAAAGGGGTGGGGTGGGGAGAAGACACCAGGAAAGAACCAAGAACACATAATTAAATTGAAATGGATGCTTAAGGAAGTTTTTTAATGACTCCTCAAAGATGCAAGACTTTTAATTACCTCTGTGTCATTGATTCAGAGAAGGTAAAATTTTTCATTTGTGAATTATGGAAGAGCCACCCAGAGTGGCTAACAGGGAAACCCAGCCAGATGGGTGTATTCATGGGTATAAATATTATTATAATATTATTATTATTATTATGGGGTTTATTATTATTATTCATGATTACTAAGACCTGACTCAAAAAGCAGTCATGCCAGACAAATCTCATTTTTTTTATAGTGTTACAAGCTAAGTGGATCAGGGGGATGCTGAGGACATAGTGTATCTTGATTTCAGTAAGGCTTCTGACAAAGCCCCCCATGATTTCTTCTGGGGAAGCTGGAAAAATGGGGTCTGGATGATATAACTGTTAGGTGGAATTGTAGCTGGTTGACTGAGTGACAAGTTTGGGGTGAAGCAGAAGCATTTAGACACACCCTAAAATCATGGGTGTTCGTGCAGGTTTCCATGGACTGCAACTCTTAATTTATTCATATTATTCACTGCTCATTTTCATTGAATTATATATACTCCTAATGAATTTTACTCATTGTATTGCATTATATTAGTATTGTATTGATCCTCCCAGGATCAACTTATGACTTGCATTTAATAAATTTCATGCAAACCTATATTAAGCAGTATCTAAGTTGTAAAAGTAAAATCTGACAAATGAATAAAAATAAACAAAATTGCATCTATATATTCATTTTAATGTAACTGTGATTTGAATGCTGTTGTGTGTTGCATTTCTTAATATTGTTAGCTGCCCTGGGTTCTTTGGTGTGAAAGGGTGGGTTATAATACATGATCAAATAATTACTTTTTAAACAAGATGTCATCACTAACATTATCTTTTCCATTCCACCTCAGCACCACATGAGGTTAAAAAGGTAATCAAAGTGGTCTTTAACTCTTAGCCCTAGCAATTGCAACAACCAATAAATTAACTAAAGCTTTACTGAATTTTAAAAAGTGTTATGCACCCATTTTTTAAAAAGGAAATGGTCCTTGAGTGTGATGAAGTTTAAGCCCCGTACTTAATTTCCACACCTTACATCCTCATTTCCAAAATTCTCTTAATCCAATGACATCCATGACTAGCAGGTTTCCGAAACCCAGAGGAAGAGAATACTAATTTAAACTTCTGCAAGCAAGTTCAAGTTAGGAAAATGTGTGCATTCCCCCCCCCTTAAATTTGTTTCCTTTCTGCAATTAATAACTTCGACATTTCAGTTGAGGGCTGTGAGGAAAAATTAGTTGAGAAGTGAATTTTCCAAGCAAAGTGTGCGAGATTTCTCTTGCAAATCTTAAGAAGCCCACATCACTCGCTGTCCTCATTACCATGACATTTTGCCCATCCACAGGAATGCTGAAGCAAGCTGAGGAATTATCTGCCTTGCTTCTTGATTTCAAAATTAGAGATTGAAAAGGAAATGTGAACCCGTAGCGGAAACACCAGCTTTGTTGATAGAACCTGGTTTTTGGCAGCGAAAGACAAAATCCTCGCAGCAAGAAGGCATGGAATACAGATTTCTTTTCTAATCCATGTCAAAATTGAGCTGTGTGAATGTACAAGTTTATGAACAGGATGTGCACTCTCTATCAAATTCATGTTCTGGTGTGTGTGTGGGTGGGTGTGCACAAACGAAAAAGGTCTACGCAGTTGCTTTAAAACAAAACAAAACAAAAACCCAGACACGTCTGAAACGTGTCATTCTGCCGCTTTCTAAAACAACGATTCAATATTTACAAAATGGTAACAAGAAGCGACATTGCACTTTCAACCGCGAGGTCCTTGTTCTGGGAGCGTTGATGCAACGGGAGATTCTGAGTGTTAATACGCTTTGGAAAGGACACACACACACACACAAATAAGAGCTGTCGACAGAAGCTAACAGTAGGTGGTCCCTTAATATATTGCTGGTTTTGAAGTTCTGAAAAGGAGCAAGACTCTTAAAAAAAAAAAAAGAGGGGGGGGGAGAAAGGAAGGAAGGGGGAAGACGGGGAAATGGCAGGCAAGAACACAGGCCTGGCACCGGTGACCCGGCAAACCTCGTAGCTCCAGTTAAAGAAGGGTGCACAATATGGCTTTCTTAGCCACTCCAAAATCGGTGTTGGGTGAAAGCTCTGGGAGGAGGGAGGGGAGTGAGGAGAGGCCCAGGCATGCTGGGGGGAGCGAGAGACAGGTCTCTCCTTTTAGTCAAAAGCAGTGGGTAAGCAGAGCACGAGGTTCAGAGGGTCATTAAAAACCATCAAAGGAGGCAGCCTCGTGATGTTAATAAGACGGCTGCAAAGAAATAAAGGGGCCATTGATCTGCACTGTCGAGTGTGACATTTTAACCGAAGCTAAAAGCCAAGAGTGGAGCTGACCCTCTGATTCATCTGCCTGCCTGTTTTAGTAAATTGTCTTTCTCTCTCTTTCTCTCTCTCCACCCCGTATCTCTCCCCCCCACCCCACCCCACCCCGTCTCCCTTCCTCTCCCTTCTCCCAACCAGTGGCCTCAGAGGTCACTTCATATTAGCTAGCTTGTTAATACCGAGGCAATCAATACTTAATCAACAAGTAATGGGATTTTGCAGTCATCCTGTATGATCTTTCAATAAAGCCCCGAATCCATCTCTGCCTATTCAGGGCTTGGCTGAAGGTACATGACTGCTGGGAGGGAAAGCGGGGGGGGGGGAGAGCGGAGAGGGATTTGATGGTCTGGTGCTCTTAGGAAGATCTGCATCTGATTAAGACACCGCACAGCCACTGTCCTTCACCCTTTCGTTCCTTTGTGTCCATAGAATATGGTGCGGAGATTCATCGCCAGGGTTTCAAATGCAGCCGAAAGAGGAAGGGGTGTTTTCCGGGCATATAGGCTTCTCACTTTTCTGGTTTCAAACTGGGAGGGAGGCACATGCTAGGTATTTAGGAGAGCTTGGGTAACAGGTTATTGGCAGGCCCACCAAACTGCCGAGCTGCAGCTTCCAGAAACCACGATGTTCTTGTGTGCGTGACCAAAAGCAATGTCCTGGACTGGTTGGCTGCAGAGGAATGATGGGAGGAACAAGCTGGGGAAGCTTCAAGGGAAGAAGACTCAGAGCCAGGGGACTGGTGGTGGGACAATGATGAGTGGTCAGAGGAAGAAGAATGGGAGGTGGAGGTGTTGGAAGCTGAAGAGCAAACAGGGCATAGTGAGCTGGGAGAGTCTGTGGCAGAGAGAAGTCCAGAATCAGAGGCAGAAGCTGCGTATTGCTCTGGAAATGTGAAGGATTGGATTTAAAATTGGAAAAAAATGAGAAACTGGGAGTAAACAAAATTGAAAGAGGTATCCAACCATCCCTGCCTTACACTCTGAACACAGTTCCCTACAGCTTCTGTACTGCTTCTGTACTACTGCACCTATATCTGTATACCAGGAATGGCTGCACTTCTGCATGGACACCCATAGACACATATCTGAATCTACAGGGCCCACTATGAGTCTACAGATAAATGAATAGCTGATTTAGGAACATACAAAACTGTCTCACACACAGTCAAACCATTTGTCCATCTAGACAAAGGTCTGTATAGTTAAAGCTATGTTTTTCCCAGTAGTAATTTACGGAAGTGAGAGCTGGAACATAAAGAAGGCTGATCGCCAAAGAATTGATGCTTTTGAATTATGGTGCTGGAGGAGACTCTTGAGAGTCCCATGGACTGCAAGAAGATCAAACCTATCCATTCTTAAAGAAATCAGCCCTGAGTGCTCACTAGAAGGACAGATCCTGAAGTTGAGGCTCCAGTACTTTGGCCACCTCATGAGAAGAGAAGACTCCCTAGAAAAGACCCTGATGTTGGGAAAGATGGAGGGCACAAGGAGAAGGGGACGACAGAGGATGAGATGGTTGGACAGTGTTCTCGAAGCTACTAACATGAGTTTGGCCAAACTGCGGGAGGCAGTGGAGGATAGGGTGCCTGGTGTGCTCTGGTCCATGGGGTCACGAAGAGTCAGACACGACTGAACGACTGAACAACAACACAACAACAACAACAACAACAACAACAACAACAAGCTCAGTATTTTCTACACTGACTGGCAACAGCTCTCCAGGGTTTCAGACCAGGGGTCTTTCCCAGCCATACCTGGACTGAACCAAGCTCTTCTGCATCTAATGCAGATGCTATACCACTGAACTACATCCCTTCCCACAGGCTACACACCTGCCAGCACTTTCCCCGAAAAATAAGAGGGCAAATTAAACAATGGGCTATGATGATAGTATGCAGTTTTGGTGGCAGCTATTTCTTTCTTTACAATTTCAGCGGAGTTTCATCCAGCAATCAGCGCAGGCTTCAACAATAAAAATCACAACAATCAACATCAAAAATCATTATTATTATTTATTTATTTTTTAAAAAAATCAATAAAACTCTCAAATAGACTTAAAAAACCAGCCCTAAAACATCCTTAGAAGTGTCAGCATAAAATCACAACAAAATTGAAAATTAGTTCAAAAAATCAATAGAGCTCACCAACGCACTTCAAACCAGACCTAAAAGCATCCTTAAAAATACCAACAGGAAAATTACAATGAAAATGACAATCATTTCTAAACAACAGTAAAACCCACAAATTCACTGAAAACCAATCCCTCTCAAAAATCCTTTAAAACACAGACATGGCTCCCTAGGTGAGGTGGAGCTTCATGGCAGGAGGGTCATTGCTGCTTACTAGGAGGGATGGAGAGAGGTGGCAGGGAGGTCAGTGCGGTGCAAATGCAGTTGCAGAAACTTTCCAGTGGTCCTGCCAGTGCACTTTCACCACCTTGACCTCCCTGCCACAGCACTCCTCCTTCTCTACATGGCTCTCCAGTTCGGGAATCCTCTTACCTTTCAGAGGTTGAGATTTCCTCATTTGTATTGAGCAAGGATGTTGCACCTACAGGGACATTGCAATGATGCTAATAAGGGAGGCGAGTACAATTTTACCGTTATCCGAATCTGCGTACAGGGGGGAGGTTCAAAAGGTATCCACATGGTGCTTAGAGAACAATCTGCATCTAAACATTGGCAAGACAAAGGAGATGGTGTTGGACTTTCAGAGGAAGAGAGGGGAGCTAGCCCCGTTGTATATCGGGGGGGGGGGTGTGGTGTAGTGGTTAAGAGCGGTAGACTCGTAATCTGGTGAACCGGGTTCGTGTCTCCACTCCTCCACATGCAGCTGCTGGGTGACCTTGGGCTAGTCACACTTCTCTGAAGTCTCTCAGCCCCACTCACCTCACAGAGTGTTTGTTGTGGGGGAGAAGGGAAAGGAGAATGTGAGCCGCTTTGAGACTCCTTCGGGTAGTGAAAAGTTGGATATCAAATCCAAACTCTTCTTCCTATAAATTCCTGGGAGTCCATCTTAGTGAAGACCTTACTTGGAAGGTCAATACAGCCCAGGTGGTCAGGAAGGCCCAACAGAGACTTCATTTCCTTAGGGTCTTGCGAAAGAACAATGTTAGACAACAACTGATGATTTCCTTCTATCGGTCCACGATAGAAAGTGTTCTCTCATACTGTATTACAGTGTGGTACGCTGGTTTGACAGCCATGGACAGAAAGTCCCTACAGAGGGTGGTGAAGACAGCACACGACATCATGGGCTGTCCCCTAGTCTGCTAGACATCATCGCAGGAGACCGTTGCCTTAGAAGAGCGAGGAACATTCTCAGGGATGACTCACACCCTGGCCAGCACCTTTTTAATCTCCTGCCCTTGGGCAGGAGATATAGAAGCATGATAAGCCGCACCAACAGGTTAAAGAACAGTTTCTACCCATGGGCCGTGAGGCTGCTGAATGGAAGACAGCAACATTGCAGCTGACGTTCGGGGTTGGTGGTCGTACGACAGCACATAGAGTGTAACAAGGACTGAGAGATTGGGGGGAGGGGGCTCGTTTAATCTCACTGTAAACATGTGGTACAGTGACAATAAAGTATTTCTATTTCTGTTTCTATTTCTATTGCAAGTGGGCCAGACTATGGTGACATGCCAGAGATTCATTGTTGAGACACTTGAGACTTCACTTATGGCTGAGACTCTGTAAAAACTTACCTGAGCTGGGAGTAAATCTGACTGAACTCAGTGAAACCAACTTCTGAGTAGATATATATTGTATTACACTGTTTGTCACCACCCTGCTGTAACTTATAAGCAAAGTCCACTCCAAACATGTCCTCTGTGTCTGTCAAAAGCAGTGGTGGGTGGTGGTAGAGAGAAAGTCTGAAAGGTACCCTTGCATGTGTTTGTTTCCTAGCCTGAGTAACTGATACAGCAGGTGTCTGTAGCACAGGCCAGGCCAACACAGGCCTCTTAACATCTGTTTACTAATACGTTATGGATCAGTCTCAAATAGCAATTTTCTGTGGTCAGTCCCGTATCTGCTGACTATCCTATAATGTATCAGACATTTGCTGACCAGCTAAAATCTCCCAGACACTTGCTATTTCAGTCTTGCACATGAAAGATGCTGTCATTTCTCACTGAACCCTGTGGATATTTCACGTTTCAGTCCTACTCTGCTTCCAATTTGTGCTCCATGCGTCTTGCCCTTCCTTTTAAAGAAATAACCAAACCCCCACCCATCTCAACAAATCTTGTTGCATGGGGACCAACACACCAGAGGTTCAGTAAAAAGGGGAGAGGGAGAGAAAAGAATGTGGGAAATAAAATATACGTGTTCTCTCTGTGTGTTCAGATGGTTGCTTAATCCTTCTTGCAATATATTTTGTAAGAAAAAAAACAAAAAAAAACAAAGAAGACTGCTGGATCAGGCCAAAGGTCTATCCAGTCCTGTTCTCACCATAGCCAACCAGATGCCTCTTGGAAGCCCACAAGTGCTTGCCCCACTTACATACTTCCTCTGCTACAAGAGGTAGTGCAATAGCAATCTGGGCTAGCAACCATTGATAGCCTTATCCTTCATGACTCTGCCTAGTCCCCAAGCTGGTGGCCATCATTTCATATTGGGTTAGCTGATTCCATAGTTTAACTACATGTTGTTTGAAGACGTATGGCCTTACTAATAGAAGCGAGGGACAGATGGAGCTTGTCAACTTGGAAAGGTAGCCCATCTAAGAGAAGGAAAACTCTGATCCTAAACCTCCACTGCCTTGTGGGACATCTTCGGGAGAAGAAAGGACTAAGGAGTAAACCCTCCTCAGATCTGTAGTGGAGTCCCTAAGGTGTTTGGGATGACACCTTGGATGCCTCCTTCCTGCAACTCCTGTAGCCCAGCTGGTGCCAAACGTCTTGCTCTGCTTTCCTTTGGAGGGGGTCTTGTCATCTGGGCAGCCCAGGACCTCCATACACACTGCCCAGGTTTGTGCCCCATGGAAATCACTTCAATGCTTTTAATGCAGCTGTTTGACTGCACCCCTGGAGGTGCACTCCATTGTCTCTCAAGACAGACAGATGCCAACAAGTAGCAACCATAACTGTAAAAGCACATAGTGGCCAGCACACTTCCCTTCCACCTGTGATATTGACATCAGCACGGTAGGATAGTCCACCAGAAGTAGAGCCACTACTTAAGCTTCCCAGCAAGTAAGTCTGTTGCTTACCAGGATGGAGAGAAACATTGGAAGCTGCTTCATATGGAGTTAGACCAGCAGTCCATCCACCTTAGTACTGTCCACACTGCCTGGCAATGGCTCTCCAGGGTTTCCAACAGGACCTTTTCCCAATCCTACCTGAAGATGCCTACCTGAAGAACCAGGGACTGTCTGCATGCTCTACCACTGAGCTATGTCCCTTCCCCAAGGAAAGGAAGTGCCTTATTGACTTTGCTGGTGAGTTTTTACGACACTGACCACCTCACCCCTCCTGATAAGCCCTCCACCCCTCCACCTCACCCCTCCCAGTAAGCAACAGCAACCTTCCTAGCGGGAAATTGGTGTACATAAGAACATAGCAAGAGCCTGCTGGATCAGGCAAGTCACCCATCAAATTCAGGATCCTGTTGTCACAGTGGACAACCAGATACCTACAGGAAATCTGCAAGACTATGCAAAGGCTCCACCCTACCCAGCCAGCTACTTCTATTGTCCACCTGTTCCAGAAGTGGAGCTCAGGTCAAGTGATGGTGGTTGAACCTGTCATATTTCACGTCTTCTCCCGTGTTGTCTATGCTTGGTGATGGTCCACTGAGCTCTTAGATCCTCCACCTGGCTATGTTGCAGGAGATCCTCTGGAGGTCTCAGGACCTTCTGCATGTGGAGCATATACTTCCCAACTGATCTATACGAGCCCTGCACACCCCACTCCCCTAGAGCATTTCTGTCTAGAAGTTCATAACTCCTTTGCTTCACCACAATGCTATGCTACAACAATATCTGTAGAGCAGGCAAGGATGGGGATCAAGCAAGGGTAGTGGGTGTTCTTCATCACGCAAGACTCCTTGCTTAATTATAGCAGTGAGTGGTAAATGTTGACAGTGAAGGGCTACGTTGAAAGAGAAGCCTGTTAGACTCAAGTGTTATCTGACAGTGCATTGTATGACTCCATTAACTCAAATTATTAAATTAACTGTTACGGGAGCTATGTGGGGGAAGAAGACAGCTTTGAGTAATCAGAGAGCTGAAACGCACAATCTGTAGGCAAAGGAGTTCTGTATTGCGGACAACAAATGGACCAAAAACTGGGCTGTTGACAGAATTGAGGACTCTTCTCTTCAACACACTTATGTGCTCCCCATTTCCTTGAGAGGAACCATGACCGCATGGTGTAAATCATGGTGTAAATGGTGCACTAATTTACAAATCCCTTAAAAAGGGTTGTTGTTGTTGTTGTTGTTGTTCAGTCGTTCAGTCGTGTCCGACTCTTCATGACCCCATGGACCAGAGCATGCCAGGCACGCCTGTCTTCACTGCCTCCCGCAGTTTGGTCAAACTCATGTTAGTAGCTTCGAGAACACTGTCCAACCATCTCATCCTCTGTCGTCCCCTTCTCCTTGTGCCCTCCATCTTTCCCAACATCAGGGTCTTTTCCAGGGAGTCTTCTCTTCTCATGAGGTGGCCAAAGTACTGGAGCCTCAACTTCAGGATCTGTCCTTCCAGTGAGCACTCAGGGCTGATTTCTTTAAGGATGGATAAGTTTGATCTTTTTGCAGCTTGAATCCATGCCTGATCACTGAGGTCTTGGGGGGAGTCACTGTTAGTGTCCCCCATGGCTCAGATGTATAGGCCGGATCCACAAGGAGTCATGCATTCACTATTTTTGGCCCTGCATTGCAGGGCATTGGACTAGATGACACTTGAGGTCCCTTCCATTGCTACAATTCTATAATTTTATGGAAATACCAGTGGAAGTCAGTGAGGTCCTCTCCCTGTTGAACTCCCAACACCTACTGGAGACCTGTTTTAAATTTTATTCCACCAGGCATTTTATTTGAAGTCTGGTTTGATAGCTTTAACTGATTTTTACCTTCTCCGTATTGCATTTCTTGGCAGCTGCTTAGAGATGATTGCAGTTTAGCACCATATACACTGCATTTCTGCATAAACAAATAATTGTGCCCTCGTCCATTCCAGAGGTCTCTTACTTCATACCAGACAAAAGTACCAAATTGGCAAGTCTCCTTCCCTCCTGCGCCTGAAGATAACTCTGCGGTTTGAGCACATGTTACCATCCTGAGTAGCTCACAACGTTTGGTATCAAGGCCAAAGTGGACATGGCATCTGTTGCAAAGTTTTTCATTGTGTAGTCGGTTTTTTGTTTGTTTGTTTGTTTGTTTGTTTTAATAAATAAATCTCCCAGATATGGAGGGGGGTAAGCTGCGTCTGGACTTTGGCATGGGGGGGGGGGGCTTTTGAAGTTTTCAAACCCTAATGACAGCGACGAAGCAAGCCGATCGGGCGCCTGGGGCAGCGCACAGGGTGGGGCCAGCCGCCCCCATGGGGGCCTCTGAGGAGTCTGCCTGCCTCCTCCTACTCAGCTGCCCTACAGCTGATGGGGAGGTGGCGAGTCGACCATTTGGGGGCAGCACAGAGCCTGCAGGTGCCCAAGTCACCGCATCACTCCCAGGAGAGATGTGTGGCTGAAGCACGCTGCAGGCCCCACAGAGAGTGCCACCCGGCATTTTGTGACCCCCCTCAGTGGTGACACCCGGGGTGGCCTGCCCCTACCGTACTCCCCTTCCTCTGCCCCTTCCTAATGAAATATACGTGTGGGAGGGGGGGAGGAGACACTGCAATTCCTTCCCCATTCTCAATCTTACTGTAGAGAGCAGGATTGTACTTTCCATTCACCAGCTGGTGAGCAGAGGGTTCAATACTGCTGGGCACAGCTTTAACAGTGTAATTCTTGACAAAGTGGACCTCAGCAGCCTGCAGGATTGAACCCTCCACTCACCAGTCCTCCTCCGTTTGACTGTGTGTGCCTCTTGGGGGGGGGTTATTTAAAGCCCCCTTGTAAACAGCCTCATGCTGCTCTTTGCAGCAGCTGCTTGTCTCCCTCGCCTGCTGCATGACCACTCCCCTTTGACAGCCACAGATCATTCCAGGTGAACCATCATGACCCAGGGTCCAATTCGGAGCACAGTTTTGTTTGGGATTCAGGCTTTGCCCAGATGCCAGATCTACTAGTCAGTCTTGGCTTCTTCTAGGGCAGGCGTCGGCAAGGTTATCCAGCCATGGGCTGGATCAAGCCCACGGAGAGCATCTGTGGGCCTGACATGCACTGCGTGATGCCAGAAATCACGTCTGCGCATGTCCATGGCACTGGAAATCGCTTATGAGCATGCCCAGGTGCCGAAAATCGCTCCTGTGTAGAAGTGATTTTCAGCATCTGGACATGCGCAGACGCGATTTCCAGTATCTGTGCGTGTGCAGACGCAATTTCCGGCGCTGCTCGGCAAGTCCCCACGCCACGCTGCGCTGGTTTAGAGCAGCGTGCGGGGGGGGGGGCTTGCCAAGCGGCCGGCTCAGTTGGCGGACAGCTCATGGGCCAGTAAAATGGCCTTTGTGGACCGCATCCAGCCCATGGGCCAGAGGTTGCCGACCTC
Source organism: Lacerta viridis (assembly GCA_900245905.1). Classification (NCBI taxonomy): domain Eukaryota; kingdom Metazoa; phylum Chordata; class Lepidosauria; order Squamata; family Lacertidae; genus Lacerta; species Lacerta viridis. The sequence continues at coordinate 603,638 of OFHU01000943.1, read as the reverse complement.
TGCTCTAGGGTGACCCAATCCATTCCGGTCTCCCCTCTACCAGTTTTGCACACACAAACCCAACAGTCTTTCAGCATTCTGTGGCCAATGAACATACTCAGTCCTCATTGGGATGTTTTTTGGGGTTGTTGATTCCTTAGGCTCCCCCTCCACACACAAAATATTTCTTTCGCACTTCTGCAAAACCTAGGGTTTAGCTAAGCACATTTTTCAGTGTCTCTGTTTCGCCTACAATTTTGTTGGTACTTACCACCAGAGTTTGGTATATTATATGACGATGGGGTGCCCCTCCTCTTCTGTAATCTACTGCCACTGGTTTTGAGAGCTATCAGTGCAGGGAGATCAAACTTTTCTAAGCCACTGAGAGGCCCCATGCATCTGAAGCCAAGCCCCAAACCTCTCTGGGTAGGAAAGACTGTCTTTGCCAAGTAGAATTTAGCCAAGATATTGTCAAGACTTCAATAGTTTATAAGGTGTCCATGTAAAACAAGTCCATACCTCTAAGGGGGGGGGAGGAAGGAAGGAAGGAAGGAAGGAAGGAAGGAAAGAAGGAAGGAAGGAAGGATTTATTTTTTTGTTCCTCATCCAGGCATCTTGTGGTCAGTTTGGTAAGTGAGCCTTATGGAAATGTCTGCAACTCGGTGAGTTCTTCCCATAGCTTCAGGGCATGTCTGGACAAAAGAAAAATGTTCATTCCCGCTTAAGCCAGGCAATCTCGCAATTGTCAGCTTTGAGCTCCGGCCTGGACATCTGCTCTCTCAGCCTTCTGTCAGAGGCATGTTGGCACTAGCCTGTTATGACACCTTTTATCAGCTCCAGAAAGCACCCTTGTTTTCCACTAAACATATCATTTCCTCTCTGCTTTGTGTGTGTGTGTGTGTGTTTAAAAATATATATATATTGAAGCATTCATGCTCTCTCTCCATAAAAAGCCACGGGGAGGGAAATAAATAAATAAATACTGTCGCACGCCGCTCCAATATCTGAGCGGTGAGAGATTCTGGGGGTTCCAGGCACTTTGTGCTGGCCCCAGGGGTATGTCCGTAAAACGAGGTCCAAGTCCAGTCCTGGGTCAAGGGGTCCAAAGGAAGTCAGTCCGGCGGGGAGCAAGGCAGGGAGCAGGTCAAAGTCCAAGGCACGAGGTTGCAGGTTGAGCACACGCTTGCAACAAAGTTGCTCACGCAACTTGGGCTCGGTCTGGCTGGCTTTTATCTGGCCCTATGCTTAGGGCGGTCTCGATCCTCCGGAGACTCGCCCCTCCGGGCCTGGAGGCGAGCACTCCTCCTGCAGACACTTAACTCCCTTCGCCTCTCTGCCCTGAGCCTCTGTAGCTCAGGAGAGGCTGGTGGGTTACTGGACCCAGGGGATGCCTCCGCTTCTTCTGAAGAGGCTGGGAGTGGAGCACCTGCAGGCAATATCCTCCCTCCCATCAGGCGCCAGAGCAGACTCTGCTGATGCCTGCACCTGGGGATCCAGCACAGGTGGGGATCCTTCAGGCTCAAGCCCTGGCCCCGCTCAGCTGGTTCTGGAGGCGGGGAATCCTGTGCAGGCTGGGATCCCTCAGGTTCAGCATCAGAGTCTGACTCCCAGGCCATCACACACTTACCCAGGGTCTGTGTTTCCTCTGGAATGAACAGAGAGGAGACTGTGGTGTTTTAATGATGTTTTTGATACACACACATATACAACCTGTGCCTACGACGGAGGGGTTCACTGCATTAGCACCCGAAGTTGCTTCCTCCATAGCTGCAGCTTTGGATTCAAACAGAAAACAGACATCGCTCAGATTCCCTGGCTTCAGCCTGCTTCTTGCTTCCAGCTCACATCACTTCACTCTCAACTACCTGCCAGCCGAGGCAGGGTTTCCCCACCCATTTGTCTTCTTGCACAGAGCCACTTCCTTTGTTCCTCTGCCTTTAATTTGGTCAGGGACATGGGTGTATTTGACTTCAATCTTTTAAAAAGCAAGTATTGAAAATTCGTTATCTTAAAATTTTTGCGGGTTGCATTTTTACTTGTGTGTGAACCCTTCTTAGCCACCTCGGGGGCCTGTTTAGTCAAAAAGAAGAAGGAGAAGAAGAAGAAGAAGAAGAAGAAGAAGAAGAAGAAGAAGAAGAAGGCATTGAAATAAACTCTAACAAAAGCAATAGCACTCCTGATCTCTACTCAACCCTTCAAATTCTCCAAATTCCTTGGACATTTCCCCAGTTCTCAAACTTCCCAAATTTGCCTTGACCTTTCACCTTAGGCAGCAATCCCACTCACGAGGCAAAGAGGCGGAAAGATATTGCTATTAAACAGGAAAGCAGGATGAAAGGGAGAGATCAAAGCGTCCGAATGAAATGGCTTCCAGGTCAGAGGCCATTTTGCTTGTGCTACATCGCAAGATTCCCCCTCTATTCTGACCCCCCCCCCAACAGCTGTTGTCTCTTTAATACATAGATATGCTTCACGCTCCTCTCTTGGTTGCATATTGTAAATATTGATGTGGGTTTTTATTACCGCCCTTCTATGTTTGTGGTCGGCTGGTGGATTAAGTCAACGGTTTGGAGATCCGAAGGGTTTTGGGTGAAATTAGCTACACAGAGAGAGACCCTTTTAGCATTGCCATCAAAGCCTCTGGCCTGGGAAGTGAAAAGTAATGTTGCAAAGGTTGTGCTTTATATAGCCACAGTCTTGACCTCCAAGTGCCTTCAAAGGGATCGCATCCTTTAAGATGCATTACTGGCCCTTACACTAATTCACAGTGAAAGCTAAAGTGCTTTGCTGTATAGCCACAAGAGACCAGAAACCCTGGAGGATTTCTTCTGGAGCAGAGCACTGAGGACTGTTCAGCTGTGTGTGTGTGTGTGTGTGTGTGTGTGTGTGTGTGTGTGTGGTGTGTGCATGTCGGTGACCACTCATCAATTGAAGCGGGAGACCATCTGCATGTTGTTGGACTGAACAGACAAACACAAACAATAAGCAAACGCCCCGAATTGTGTCCCTCCGTCCTGATTTTACAGATGTTTTTCCAAGTCGAAAGAAGACAGGGTGCACCCCTTTCAAGGATGCCCCCTCTCCTCCTTTTTCCTTCCAATATATTCTTGGTGCATTTTAAGTTTGCTGTTCTAAGCAGGAATCCTTGAGCCTGGCTTTAATTCTTAAATAGATGGACATGATTTATTAATTTGCATTTGAAATAACAATTGCCACTGGGAAGAATCAGTGGAAAGCTTTAATTACATTGGAAACTATGCCTCAGTGATTCATGCTGCTGTCCACCTACCGAAAGTCGCACTAAACAACCACATCCATTCTTTCTTTCAAGAACTTGTGAGGAGGTACAAGATTGACAGGTGACCCAAGAAACAGATGGTCTGTGGCCTACTGACCTCCAAAGCAGAGGTGGCTTGTGACTGTTGGAACTGGCAGGGCACAAGACAGGAAGACCAACAGTAGGTGGCAGCAGAGAGCCAATGACAGACAGAAAGCTGAGTGAAACCAGACTCCTGTCATTAATAAGGGTGACAATATGGGTGGGACAAACTTTTTGCCAATCTCGCCTTACTGACAAGCAGTCCAAGGGGCGGTGCCACCTGTCAACTTCCTCCTTGTTGCACTTCTGTAATCTAACAGGGAGGAAGTTGGCAAGGCTAGAATTAGTTGCCTCTGTCTGTTGTTGGCTCTCTGGCACCACCTACTGTTGGTCTTCCTGTCATGATGACTGTGTTCTACCTCTGCTGTTGGAGTCAGTATGCCTCTCAATGCCAGTTTCTGGGGGATCACAATTTGGTAGAGCACAGATGCACTGTGGGCTTCTCACAGGTTGTCCACATTGAGAACATGACGCTGGAGTAGTTGATCCACCAGGGCTTTTCAGATGTTCTTAAGGGCTGCCTGTCAGGGGCTGGACTGAGAAGGAATGGTGGGGGCTGCCCCCCTTCTCCTGAAACTTCCCAAGAATAGGAAGAAAATATAGATTTAGATCAGTGGTTTGCAGAAGGGCATAGTTCAGAGGCTGCAGAGGGCAGAAGCTGGGAAATATTGGAAGAGGAACAGCAGGAAGAAGCAGGAGGAGGAGGAGAGGAGGAGGAGGAAGGAGGAGGAGGAGGAGGAGGGAAGAGACAGCTGGCAAACTCAGTGTCCTTAGAAAGCATTCCTGACCCCCCTTCCCCCAGGACCAGGCAAGCATTGAGGGTAGTAGAACAGAGAGCTCAGCAGCAGAAGGCTCAGATTAGCCAACACAGGATTGATGTAGAATAGGGGAGACGAGGGGGGGTGACTTTACTTGGAGCAACACCATTTCTAGAAGAGAGACCACATTCCTTTGTGTCTCGCTGTGATTATTGAATAAACTAATTGGTAAGAACTCTTCCTCTTTTTTTATCTGCTTCTTTGCTGCCACCAGGGGAGCGATCTGATTCCCCAAAGACTGACACTGCCCTGAACATCTTGGAAACTCTCCTTCACAGTGGAAGAAATTGGGATGCAAGTTCCAGCACAACACTACTGGTTGCTGGGAATTACAAAGGGAAACAGTGCTGCTGTATTCAAGCACTTCTAGCCACTGCGACAACAGGATGCTGGGCCGAGTGGGCTTTTGGCTTGATCCCGTAGGGCTCTTCTTCTCCTCTTCTTTCGTGATGATCAAGAAGAATTGGAGCCTCATGCCCACGCCAGTAGCTTTCTGGTGAACACATATGAAATCTGGGATGGCTCACGCAGCACCATGAAGGTCTGGTGTGCGAAACATCAGTTCAGTGGGTGCATGTACAGAGATGCCACAGCGCACCATGTGCACCTACAGCCCCTATATGTGTTCAAGGATCTGTGGTTCAGGGTCTCTCTTTTGCTTCCCCACAGAGCCATGGCATTTTCTGGAATCCCTTGGAGAGGCTGAATCTTGAGCGAGAGCTTGATAAAAGCCACTAGAGAACACTATCCAATTATTCGCCTGCTTTTGTACGGTGCAAGTGGTTTCCTGTTTCACTGAGAGCGAATAAGATATTTTCACATCTTTCGTCTTCCCCAGCCCTCTTGGGAAAGGTTTGTTGTTTTTTTTATTGAAAGTATCAAAACCAGGAACCTAGCTGCATCATGTTGTTGATGCCTGAGGTCAGACTTTTTGACTGGCTTGTTGCAATGTTGTAGCATATCAAAATTCACTCAGTGCTTATTTGTGGCCTTGTATTTTAGCAGGCAACCTCGGAGAGTGCCTGTCTCCTTCTTCACACTCTCGTCCCTTGTACCATCTGTAGCAGGGGCTGTGGGTGTTTTAAAATATCCAAGATGAGAGGGGGGGAAATAGCCAGGGAAATAGAGGAATAGCTGGGGTGGAGCACAGCAAAAAAAGCTTCAAAACCACTGAAGTAAATTCACCACAATGAACTCATTATTAATATCAGAGGTGCAGAATTTCTTCAGCGTGTGAGCTACATTTCCTTCCACCTGAGGTGGGTGGGGTTGGACACAGAAGTGGCTAGAGAAACACATGCAAATTTCAACTTCCCTATATGTCCAATGAATTTTGTAGGAAGTAAAATCAGGTGGGCTTAAAGTATCTCATGAGGGTGAGATATGCCTAACACTTCCATTGCGTACCACCATGGAATATTTTATTCCTCTTTTATCCTTGCTGCAAAAGTCACAGAACTTTGCAGGGTGCTATGTTTCATCTGAGGTTCTTCTCCTTGAGGATGGGAAGATACTTTTGTAACATATTTGCAGAAACAATGTTAAAGTATGGACTCTTTGGCAGAGTTTCAATAAACATACACAATGTAATTAGAGAGAACAAGAAAGACAACAATGTGATAATATACTACTATGCATAAGCAGCAGAACGCAACAAGTGGTTTAACAAACCAGAAATGGAAATGGGGGGAAGCCATGAGGGAAAGGGGAATTTATAAAATGATTGTTTGGTTAAGTTGAATAATGTACAATATATGTATTAAAATCAATAAAAACTGGTTTTTAAAAAGAGGATGGGCAAATACGTACATTTCACTTCCCCTCATTTTCTCATTATTGAATTCAACCCATTTCTTCACCGCTTTGCTTCACAAAGAAAGGTTATCATGAAAATTCAACATTTGTGTTGATTTTATAATACATTTTTGCAAGCAACATCCCTTCGTTTGTATGTTATAGAATTGTAGGGTTGGAAGGGACCCTGAGAGTCAGCTAGCCCGATCACCTGCAATACACAAATCGTAGCTAAATAATCCCTAAAAGATGGCCATGCAATCTCTGTTAAAAAACCTCCAAGGAAGGAGACTCCATGACCTTCCAAGGCAGTTGGTTCCACTTCTGAACTGCTCTTACCATTATAAAGTTCTCCCTGATGTTGAGTCAGAATCTCCTTTATTGTAACTTGAATCCATTGGTTTAAGTCGTAACCCCTGGAGCAGCAGAAAAGAAGGTAGCTCCATCTTCCATGCGGCCCTTCAGATATTTGAAGGGTGAGCTCCCGTTGCTCAGTCCCTGCTCCTGCCAACCTAGCAGTTTGAAAGCAAGTCCAAGTGCAAGTAGATAAATAGGTACCGCTCTGGTGGGAAGGTAAATGGCGTTTCCGTGCGCTGCTCTGGTTCGCCAGAAGCGGCTTAGTCATGCTGGCCACATGACCTGGAAGCTGTCTGCGGACAAACTGGCTCCCTTGGCCTATAGAGCGAGATGAGCGCCGCAACCCCAGAGTCGTCCACAACTGCACCTAACAGTCAGAGGTCCCTTTACCTTTTTACCATATGGTCTCTTCCAAGCTAAACATTCCCAACTCCCTTAGCCGCTCCTAATGAGTCTTGGTTTCCAGACCCTTATCACCTTGGTTGCCTTCCTCTGCACACATTCCCACTTGTCAATATGCAATCATGCATTTGTGTATTTTCTTTTCATGAATATATATGCACTTTTATCCACACTGCCCTTAAAATTAAGGTGCATTTTTAGGTTAGAAAACTGAATTGCAAAATTCAGAGAAGTGCAAATTTCAAAATATAACTGCCCATAAATTCATATATTATTCCAAGGAGTGAAAATTAGGCAGGTTCACATGAAAATGTGAACCAAATCAAATTTCTCGGCCATCTCCACTTATACTGCCTATACTCTGAGGATGTAACAAAATAAAAAATAAAGAAATTCCTTCCAGTAACACCTTAGAGACCAACTAAGTTTGTACTTGGTATGAGCTTTCGTGTGCATGCACACTACTTCAGAAGTTCCAGTTACAGGTAGGTAGTCGTGTTGGTCTGCGATAGTCAAAACAAAACAATAATAATAATAAAATCCTTCCAGTAGCACCTTAGAGACCAACTAAGTTTGTTCTTGGTATGAGCTTTCATGTGCATGCACACTTCTTCAGATACACTGAAGTGAGGTAGGATGGAAGTATTTGTCCTTTGCCAATTGATATGATGCAAAATGATATGATTGGCACCCCCTAATTGCATACACAGTACTGCCCCCTCCTCACTTAATCCCCCTTTTCTTTCTTCTTTGGCTATCAGTCATAGCAGAGTAAGCTTGTCTTCCATGAACAGGGTTTTAACAGTGAGTCCGTAAGTGACTGTGGAGGCCAATTCTGGATCCACACTTCCTTCCACAGTGGGGACATATGTTTCCGGGCGCGAGTTGATCACCGTGAGGGTTTGCCAAAACAAAATAAAAAATAGAAAAATTCCTTCCAGTAGCACCTTAGACTAAGAAGAAACTTAGTTGGTCTCTAAGGTGCTACTGGAAGGAATTTATTTTTTATTTTGTTTTGACTATGGCAGACCAACACGGCTGGATCTGAGGATGTAGTTATTGCTGTGCATTTGATCTGGTGTCCTCCATGTCTCTTGAAAACAGCATCTGCAGACAAATGCCACTGCTCTCCTTCAGATATTTAGTTGGGTAGGTAATTCACAAATGATTGACCATCTGATGCAGCTAGCATATTGAAGCTCAGTGAGCAGTTGTCAACATCAGGAAAAGTACAGAGGGAAGTGAATTGTAAGGAACAGAAAACAGATAGTCCTTGAAGGAACTTAGAATAGGGCATGCTCCAAGCATGAATTTATGAAAATGATGAGCCCCAAACAAAAGAAGATGGTACCCTCATTCGGTATGGGGGACTACTTATGGCTGGAGATTATTATTCCAATTTTTGACACTTGAATGAAATATGGCATAATTGGACTTCATAGCCACTGCTCCAGGCGACATCAATTGCTTTTTCTAAAAATGATGATGGCATTAAGGGAGGCGATATTTTCTTTTTATGTTCAGAAATCTGCTGTGTTCCTAATAACATTGACGTTACAGGTGGAAGGTTTTGTGGGTACGGGAGATGCAAAGGTCCGCCAAGTTCATATTTTGATTCAAAGTTTGGAATTTCATAATGGCTGGAAGATGCCATAAATACCAGGCAGTTTGGATTCAACCTTCACCCCTGGTTCTTTCTTTCTTTCTTTCTTTCTTTCTTTCTTTCTTTCTTTCTTTTTGGTGCTGAAACCCCTGATTCATTTGACATATGACTGGACTTCCCTGCGAGAGGGCAATGAAGATCTGAACACTACTGTCTAGTGGAAAAATATAGGGTACGCATCCTAAGATTAGCAGGAAGTGACTTGGTGGCACTGTTGACACTGAATGCTGCCTGGTTGGTGGTGACCCATGTCAGGCTCTTCTCCAGAGTGGCTCCCCATTTATGAAATAATAATAATAATAATAATAATAATAATAATAATAATAATTTTTATTTATACCCCACCCTTCCCCGCCAAACCGGGCTCAGGGCGGCTAACACCAATAAAATCACAACAAAAACATAAAACAATTCATTAAAATACAGATTAAAATACAATTTAAAATTTAATCTAGACTGCAGCCTCATTTTTAAGTAGCCCACCAACCACACCAAAAGAATGAAACATCAGGGTTAAACTGAAACCAACCCAAAGGCCAGGTGGAACAGCTCCGTCTTGCAGGCCCTGCGGAAAGATGCCAAATCCTGCAGACCCTCCCTTGTGGGGTGCGCTAATCTCCCCCATTATTTACATTGAGGGAGGTGTTAGAAACATTCATGTTGACTCCAGCATTTATTTGATTGCAAAAATATACTTTTCCTGGCAATGTTGAAGATACCAGGAATCGAACCTTGGCCCCTTTGCCTGCAACACAAGTACTTTGGAGCTAAAGGCTGTCAGTGGCTACTAGCCATAAAGACTATGTCCTAGACCAGCTGTCAAATGTAGCATGGCTCTGAATACCAGTGTCCCCATCATCTGTCCTGGACATCCTGTTTTTTCCTGTCCCATTGGGGGCGTCTTGCTCTCTCTCAATTTCAGGCCGAGATCTTGTCCCCACAAAAAGATCACTTTGTTCAGATCTGGGACCTCTCACAGCACCCCAAACAATGTGGTTTAGGGTGCCATGCCTAGGAAAGTGCTTTTCCCGGGTCCATGATCTTGTGTGGGATTTCAGAACCGGAAGATGGTGTCCCAGATTTGGGCAACGTTGTGTTTGACATTATGGTATCAGTTGGTGGCGATCACAGTTGGGCAGAGTGCTGTTGCTCCCCAGAGGCATTCGGTTGGCCACTGTGAGAACAGGATGCCAGAACAAATGGGCCCTTGACCTAACCCAGCAGAGTTCTTCTTCTGAGTGCCCGGGTAACATTCCCCTGTGAACCATAAGTCTGCACTCTCCCCCCCCCCCGCGTGCACAAGGCTTGGCTCAGTTGCCGTCTTTGGAAGTCAAGAGGTCATTTCCTCCATTTCTCATTGACTGAGCTGCAGCACCGAATTAGAGAAACGCCATGCACAGATGAGCCAGAGCAGGCATGCAGAATGTGCGACCGGCCAAGTCAAGCCAAGCGCGGCCCACCAACCACGCATGGACGCCTGCCAGGTGCTTGAAACCCTCCGTGTTTTTGCAAGCTTCTGCTAGTTTGGCCAGCACTTCTGCAGAGGACCAGAGATGAAATCAGCAGCAGCTGCCGCAGACTATGTAGCTTTTCTCTCTCTCTCTCTCTCTCTCTCTCTCTCTCTCTCTCTCTCTCTCTCTCCCCCCCCCACTTCCCTGTTGTTTCACAGCGCATTAACTTTATGGCGAGGTACTCATTATGGCTAAGAATATGTTTGGGTTATTTATTATGTGCATATGTGTTCGGGAATTGCTTAATTGTACCCGAAGAGCAGAGGAGAGCCAAAGGGCTGTGCTTCTCCATCACTCTCTTGGCCGGCAAAGGCGGCAGATTAAAGAAGCAGAAAGGACAACAGTGGAGGGGGAAGTAGAGGACTGGGAGCCGGCGTCCGTGAACGAGGCCCGTGGCAGAACCAGGCCAGCTCAGCTCAGGGCTGAATGGAGGTGATGGGTGAAGCATTAAGGCCTGCTAAATGCCTAATGACCCCACAGATCACAGACCCCAGGCCGTTTGGCAAACTCTGGCAGGCAACAAGAACAGAAGGTTTATTGTGTCCTTAATGGCTCATGGGTTGCATTCAGCTTGATGGGGCACCAGTTGTATGAGCCTTGTTTTGTTGTAGTCTGGATCTATGCTAGCTAGGGCTGAGGGAACATGACTTTCAGAGGTGGTCCTGGGGCCTGGGGGGCTGCTGCTTTTCTGGGGGTGAAACTCTGTTGTTAAGACCATAAAAGGAACCAAGCTAAATCAGGCCCAGGGAACACCTAGTCCAGGATCCAGTTCTTACAATGGTCAACCAGATGTCTGTCAAAAGCCAGCAAGCCTCGAGGCTCAGGTGGCCTCATTGGCCTGGAGTGCCTTCCATCAGCTTCGGCTGGTGGCCCAGCTATGCCACTATCTAGACAGGGATAGCCTAACTACTGTTGTCTACCTCAAGGTGAGATTACTGCAATGCATTATATGTAGGGCTGCCTCTGAAGACAGTTCAGAAACTTCAGCTAGTGCAGAATTTAGCAGCCAGATTGCTCACCGGAGTAAGACAGTTTGAGCATGTTACACCGATCCTGGTCCGACTACAATGGCTACCGATTAGTTTCCAGACCCATTTCAAAGTGCTGGCTTTGACCCATAAAGCCTTAAACGGCTCAGGATCGCAATACCTCAAGGACTGCCTCTTTCCATATGAACCTACCCAGACCCTGAGATCATCTTCTGAGGCCCTCCTTCATGTGCCTCCTCCTTGAGAGGTCCAGAGGGTGGCAACACCAGACCTTTTCTGCAGTGGCTCCCCGTCTGTGGAATGCTCTCCTCAGGGGAGTTTGCCTGCTGCCTTCATTATACACCTTTAGGCGCCAAGAAAAAATGATCTGTTTTAACCAGGCCTTTGGCTGATCTGATTGACATCCTGCACCCTTTTAAAATGTGGCTCTTTTTTGGGGGGGGTGTTATTGGGTTGTTGTTTTTATTTTGATTATATATATTGTGGATTTTATGTTGATCTTTTCTGTAAACCGCTGTGAGACCTGCAAGTATAGGGTGGCACAGGGGCGTAGTGAGGGGGCAGGGGGCGGACCGCCCCGGGCAGCGCCCTTGGGCAGGGGTGACACTTGGGGTGAGGGGCACCACCCCCTGCGATCGGTGGCACCGAAAGCATCGCTCGGCACGCGGTAACTGGCTTGCTTGCTGGCTTAGCCAGCCGCCGGCGCCTGCTTTCCTTTTTAAAAAAATTAAAGGGCTTTTCTCCCTGCTGCCAGGGTGGAGTTGCCGGGGCAGCCAGCGAGGAGGAGGGGTGTCACGCTTGTCCCCCCTCCCCTGCGGACGGCTCCGCCCGGCAGTGGGGAGAAGAGCCCTTTTAAGAAAAAGAAAAGCCAAGGCAAGCAGGCTGCTTGCCTTGGCTTTGCTTTTTTTTAAAAGGGCTTTTCTCCCCGCTGCCAGGGCAACCAGCTAGGAGGAGGAGTGTCACAAGGGTGACACCCCCACATCCTCGCTGGCCCCCCTCCCTCCTGTGGATGGCTCCGCCCGGCAGCGGAGAGAAAAGCCCTGGGGTGGCATATAAATTCAATGAAGAAGAAGAAGAAGAAGAAGAAGAAGAAGAAGAAGAAGAAGAAGAAGAAGAAGAAGGAGACCTGAGTGCAAGAGCAGGGCTCTCCTCACTTCTGATTCCCAGCAACTGGTGTCCAGAGGAATGGTGCCACTGGCAGTGAAGATAGAAATGGTGGTTAGTAGCCACTGATAGTCTCATTCTCCATCAATGTGTCCAATCCTCTTTTAAGCCATCGAAGTTGCTGGCCACCACTGCTGCTTATAGGAGAGGGTGCCACAGTTTAACTATGTGTCTCATGAAAAAGTACCCCCTTTCGTCTGCCCCAAACTTTCCAACCGAAGGAAGCAAGGGCCAATACTGAAGGAGTGGATCCCACCCAGGCTTCCAACGAACTGAAGGATCTTCATCCCAAAATTTTTATACATCAGTGGTAGCCCTTAGCTTAGTTCTGTTCTTGAGAGCACGCAGATCCAGTGGTGATTGGTGGCCATGGCAGGGAGTCTAACAGTAGGTGGCGCCAGAAACAGTAACAGGCATCCATGACAGATGGCCATCGAACATCCACTTGAAAGCCTCCCAGGAAGGAGAGTCCCCCACCTCTCGTGGGAATCTGTTCCATTGTCGAACATCTCTTACTGTCAGAAAGTGCTTCCTGGTGTTTCGCCGGAATCTCATTTCTTGTAACTTGAAGCCATCGGTTCGAGTCCTACCCTCCAGAGCAGGCGAAAACAAGAATGTTCCCTCTTCCATGTGACAGCCCTTAAGATAACTGAAGATGGCTAGCGTATCACATCAAAAATAAAGATACAGAAAAAGCAACAACAGGAAAAACCCCTTCCCACAACAAAACTTCTCAAATGAAACCCCAGCCCCAATGAGACTAAGGAGAAGGAAGCAGGTAGGCTGTAAAACAGCTGGGACTAGAGCTGAGGAGATAGAAACTTCTAAAATTATGCATGGCATGGAGAAAGTGGATCAAGAAAAGCTTTTCTCCTTCTTTCATAACACGAGGACTCATGGAAATGCAATGAAACTGAATTTTTGAAGATTTGGGACAGATAAAAGAAAGTACATTGTTAGACTATGGAACTTGATCTGACGAGAGGCAGTGATGGCCATCAGTGTAAGTGACCTTCAAAGAGGATTATCATCAACACCATCATTTTATTTGTATCCCGCCTTTTCCATAGTTGAAACTGTGCTCAAGGCGGCTTACAACATGACAATATTTACATAATTACAAACATGACAGAAGTCATAAACAATAAATAGGTAAAGGTAAAGGGACCACTGACCATTAGGTCCAGTCGTGTCCGACGCTGGGGTTGTGGCGCTCATCCCACATTACTGGCCAAGGGAGCCGGCGTACAGCTCCCAGGCCATGTGGCCAGCATGACTAAGCCGCTTCTGGTGAACCAGAGCAGCGCACAGAAACGCCGTTTACCTTCCCACCGGAGCGGTACCTATTTATCTACTTGCACTTGTGCTTTTGAACTGCTAGGTGGGCAGGAGCTGGGACCGAGCAACGGGAGCTCACCCCGTCGCATGGATTCGAACCGCCGACCTTCTGGTCAGCAAGCCCTAGGCTCTGTGGTTTAACCCACTGCGCCACCCGCGTCCCAAAAACAATAAATAAAACACATCAAAAAGTGCACAACCAAATGGAAACAATTTCCACGTAAATCATAAGATCCAAAACTAAAGATACAACAATAATATCAGTAAAAACAACAGCTCTCTTAACCCCCCTGGTAAACAATCTGTTCAACAGCTTCAGCTTCTGTAGCTGGAGTCAGTCAGCACTCCACTCTCCCAGGCCTGCAAGGCAGGGAGCCAAGTTGGTCTCATTTAAAACAACACAGATAAAATCTGAAAACGATTTAAAAGCAGCTGCAGTCCATGCCCCAAGCCATGTGGAAACAGGCAAGATCAGGGTCCTTCAGGCCCTCAGCAGGCAGTCATCCTCCATAGACAAATTCATGGAGGAAAAGGCTATCAGTGTCCACTAACCATGATGGCTATGTTTTAGATCCAGTCTTAGAGGCACCATAGCTCTGAATGCCAGTTCCAGGAATCACAAGTGTGGGGAGAGAGGGTTTTTGCACTCAAGTCCTGCTAGCAGGATTCCTACAGGCATCTGGTTGGTGACTGTGAGAACAGGTCGCTGGACAAGATGGGCCATCGGCTTGGTCCAGCAGGGCTCATCTTCTACTCTTAAGGCAGGCTGGCAGAAGCTGGCTAAGGGCAGGATGAGATGAGTAGGTCCCACTTGCCCTAACAGACCAAGCTCTGCTGCGTAGATCACCGGCAGGAGTTTTCTCCCCAGATTTTCAACACCTATAAAAAGCCCTGTGTTGACTTCGGAAAGGAGCACGGGGACGGAATGAGGTTTTGCGGCACACACAAGAGTCAATGCGTTGTTCCCACCTGCGTAATTCAAAGCGGGGAAGGGCATGTCACAGAATGTGGATATGATAGGTTCAGAAGACAAGCTGCTCTGCAAAAGGAAGTACCAACGCTAGTTAGATCATGGAAGGGAAAATAAGGGAGCGGGGAGGAGGAGGAGGAAATGCCCAGCCTTCTTCTTCTTCTTTTCTTCCTTGTTTCTTTCTCTTTTTTTAAAAAAAGAGAGCTGGCACTGTCAAAACAAACGCAGCTGCCTCCAAGCCTCCTCCTGTCGCCACTGCTGACAATGCTCGAGAGAGGAGGAGGAGGAGGTGATGAGTGCTTTGTTATTAAGGAGGAAGAGGCGAGTGTTGGGGAAGGTGTTGAGTTTGACACAGCAGCATCGAGTGCGAGCGGGAAGCAAGAGAGAGAAGGGGGGAGAGGGAGAGGGAGAAGTCAAAGAATGGCCCTATGCCATCCGGAATGGCTCTGGCAGGGAAACCTGCAGAAATCAATGTGTCGGCTGCTCACAGCAACCTGAGGGAGCAGGCAAGTGCAAGTGCCACCATATGGAAAGTGGCTGTAATAAGGAGGGCGAGGGTGGAGCCAGCTTGGTAGGCAGCCATGGTGGCGTCTCCACAAAAGGCAGCTTTGCCTGTCTCTGCCTTGCAGGCCTCGCTTGTTTTGCCTTGCCTCACCTTGCGGGGGGGAGAAGCCAGGCAGTGGCTCGAGAGGATAAGTGCCTGTTTGAGGACATTAAAAAGCAAAACGGCAATTGCGGTGCAGTTGATATTACAGTGGGAAACTGGAGCTGGAAACACAGTCAGGATTTCTCTGATCTCAACCGGTTTCTTGCGCCTTCCCTGGAAAGCCAACATGCGTGCACACACATACACACACACACACACACACACACACACACACACACACACAACACGCATCACTGTTCTAAAGGAAGAGTTTTAAAATAGGAACAGAGGCAGTCAAATAGAAACATTAGGAATCTGATTAGGAATCAGGCCATTGGTCCAACTAGCTCAGCATTGTCCTCACCGAGTGACTCTCCGAGGTTTCATTTGCGATTTTCCAGGGGATCTCAGGGTTCGAATCTGGGACCTTCTGCATGAAAGTCAGGTTGGTCTATCACTGAGCTGTGGCCACACCCCAATTGCTAGACCTGTGACTCTCCACCATTTCCTAAAAGGGGTGCAGATTTAAACTATGGAACTCGCTCCAGGATGCTGCCAACTTAGATGGGTTTAAATGAGGATTGGACTAATTTGTGGAGGGCAGGGCTTGGAGGCAAGATGGGCAGAATGGAACGAGATGTATGGTGTGTTAGGTGAATCCTGTATCCACAATGTGTGAGCTCTAGGTCAATCACCATGGAAAGCACAGGAAGGGAGAGTACTGTACTTTTGTGCTTGGGTCCTGCTGACAGGCAGGGATCTGGTTGGCCACTCTAAGAACTAGATGGGCCATTGCCCTGATCCAGCGGGCTCCTCTTATGTCTTTATGGCCAGGGTGAAACAGCAGCAAGATACCCTGGCAGGAGGACCAGATTGACCCTGCCTCCAGTCAGCCCCAACCTCACTGCCACCCTAGCATGGACCCACCCAGGTTATCTGCAGCAATGCCAGTATTGGGAAGACAACTCCGTAGCCCTGCCACGATATCCTCCACTATTTGTTCCTGGGGAAGCAGGGATTGCAGTCCATATGCTCCCGATGTCTCATTAACACAATGCAAGTACAGAGATAAATAGAAGGGGAGAGAGAGGGCTGAACATGCTGGTTGTACCCATTTGCCGTAGACAGTTCTCCTGCACGTCGCAATATAAACAGACTGAGCGCAAGTGTTTATGCAGTGTGAAAAAGTGGTTCCAGGAACCCCAGGTGCTTGCCAAATCCATAATTGCACCTTCTTAAATACTTTCATTACTTGGAAGCACAATAAGGGAGGCAAGAGACACATGCTTTCCATTTGGGTGTCAACAAAACACCTCCACAGAATTAAGCTTCTATTTTCTCCCGAAAGAATCTGCAGGCGCACAAGAGGGCACGGAGGGGGCTGATGCACCCACCCGCTGTCCTTTCGCACATTTGCAAGAAAGGGAGGAGATGTTTGTTGAGGGACTGGGCTACAAGATCTCCAAAGCAAGTTGCCACCGCAGGGGCAAATGGCCACGTGTAACAAATAGGGACCAGAGAGCCTATCTAGGGAGGCCGTGGGTTCCCCATGAGTTTTCAGGAACAACTCCAGAAGCCATTGGCACGGGATGCTCTTGCTATAGGTGATCTGCTTCTCAAGGAGTCATTGGCCACATTCACACCACACATTCAAAGCACTATGGTGCCACTTTAAACAGTCATGGCATGCACCAAAGAATTCTGGGAGATTTATTATTATTATTATTATTATTATTATTATTATTATTATGGTGCTGAGCTGTTGGCTATTTGTTGTTGTTCAGTTGTTCAGTCGTGTCCGACTCTTCGTGACCCCATGGACCAGAGCACGCCAGGCACCCCTATCCTCCACTGCCTCCCAGTTTGGCCAAACTCATGCTAGTCGCTTCGAGAACACTGTCCAACCATCTCATCCTCTGTCATCCCCTTCTCCTTGTGCCCTCCATCTTTCCCAACATCAGGGTCTTTTCCAGGGAGTCTTCTCTTCTCATGAGGTGGCCAAAGTATTGGAGCCTCAACTTCAGGATCTGTCCTTCCAGTGAGCACTCAGGGCTGATTTCTTTAAGGATGGATAGTTTGATCTTTTTGCAGTCCATGGGACTCTCAAGAGTCTCCTCCAGCACCATAATTCAAAAGCATCAATTCTTCGGCGATCAGTCTAAAATACATATTTTCTGAGAAATTTCAGCTTGGCTGTAGTCATGTTTGGGCATCAACAGCAAACTAGAGGGGTACCAGGAGAGAGAAGAGCAACACTGGAGGTTCCAATGGTAACCAGTTAGGAATTAAGACCATCAGAACATGAGAACAGCCTGCTGGATCAGACCAGTGGCCCATTAGGTCCAGGATCCTGTTCTCACAGTGGTGAACTAGATTCTTGTGGGAAACCCACAAGCGCCTTCTCCCCTCATGCGGAACAAAAAGCTGCTGGTGTTCAGAAGCATTGGAGACTCCAACCCAATTGTGTAGTGAATATGATGTCACATTGTTTTTCGAACCAATCGAATTTGGCGATGCGGTGACATAACTGAAGGCAAACAAAACTGGCTGTGAGTCAGGGTACCACTTCCCATTAGGGTCAGTAGAAGGCAATGTGACCCCTGAGACCTGCCCAGCCGCTTTCTACTTCTCCCAGCTTGCCGACCCACCAGCACAAGGTGATGGCAGCATCAGAACTCCTTGCTCCTCAGCAACATGGGTACGCCTTGCTTTGCTTCTTTTTCAAAAACAATATATTTTACTGAAGTTTTAAGAGAGTTTTAAAGGGACAAAGTGGAAGGGGCACAGGTGGACTCTGGGAAACTTTGCTCACAATGCATGGATGCCCTCCAGATTTGGCTGGACTCTGAGGTCCATCAGCCCCAGTCAACATGGCCGACAGTTGGGGATGAGGGGATCTAGAGTCCTGCAACCTGTGCACAGCAACAAATTGGCTCCTCTTGCCCCAAAGCAGGGAACCTTTGGCCCTTCAGAAGTTGTTGGACTACAACTCCCATCAGCACCAAGAAGCATTGTCCGTGGTCAGGGGGTGACTGAAAATGTAGGCCAACAGTATCTGGAGAGTCAGATGTTCTCTGGCCACAAGGGAAGCCTTTAGAAAGAAGTCACATAATGCACTTGGTCTTGGAGTTCGCCATTGCATTTGGAAGTTGTAGAGCAGTCAAATACACCCCAGAATATTCATTGGGTGCTTGAGTTGAAGAGAGAGCCCCATCTTCCAAACGGGAGATTGTCTGTCAGCAAATGTAGAGAGCCGCTTCTCCACCCACCCCCCTTTCCCCTGTAAATCGCTTACCTTTTCCATCACAAAGAAATCATTTTATCCTGCTGTGTAATTAATACGCATGTACAGTGCTGCAAACATTTTCCTCCAGACTGCTTATTCTGCGAGTAAATTACAGGAAACCCAAGACAATACACCTGGGACTCCTGCAGTTTGAAATTAGAATACAAACTCTCCCCCCCCTCCCCTCAGCTCCTCCTACTTGGCCCCTGTTACTGTTCTGATCTTGAATTCTTTCCTCTCTTTTTTTGGGAAGGAGGGAGGGGGAAAGTGGACGAGACACATCATAAAACCTAACGGAGGCCTGCTCATTTATTTACTCTCCTCCACACCATGGTTGCAGGCTTTAAAATAAAATAAAGCAGGAAGATAACATAAAAATGAGCTTTTTCTTTTTCCTTTTTTTTTTTTGGCTGGGAAGGGGAAGGAATGCATTTATGGCCCTTTCTGAGTCCCTACAAAAGAACAAAGACAGCGGGAGACCTCTGGTTGCTGTTTCTATTCAGGAGCAAATCGTGGCACACATATATTGGTAACCCAATCCCTAAAGTTTGAAGCATATTGCTAGTAAATGTGAAGGGCCCAGGTTTGATTGCTGTGTGCGACGTCACAGCCATACGAGTCCTGGGAGCATTAAAGGAGGCACAGCTGTTTCTGATCGTAGAAATTCAGGCTTCTGAAGGGGAGTTAGGTTTTGCTGCATCTTCCATATACCCCAGACATCCAAGTGTCTGCTGAACCCATTTGCCCTCCCCACTTGCAAAAGGAAAAAGGAAAGGAAAAAAACCCCAGTGAAGTGAGGACATTGGAGGCAGAGGAAACTGCTTATAGTTGGACAAACATGGATCCATTAGGTACTAGCAGATTGCACAGGGCAAATATTTCCATTGCGCAGGGGCGTAGGAAGGGGGGGTGCAGTGGGGGCGGTCCACACCGGGTGTCATCCCAGAGGGAGGTGAGAAAATCCCCCCTGGGTGGATCGCGCCACCGCGCTGCAATCGGTCCCTGCCAGGAAGGATCGTGCCACTGCGGCAATCACCCCCGTAGGCAGATCACCCTGCTCCCAGGTTCACACCGTTCCGGGTGCCCAAATGCCTAGCTCCACCATTGCCATTGGGAATGGAGGTAGAATTTGGTGTGGTTCACATTTTTATATGATACAACCTAATTTACGCATTCCAAAACTATATGCAAGCTGAAAATAACATAGGGAAAAGCCTTGAGAGCCAGTGTGGTGTAGTGGTTAAGAGCGGTAGACTCGTAATCTGGGGAACCGGGTTCATGTCTCCGCTCCTCCACATGCAGCTGCTGGGTGACCTTGGGCTAGTCACACTTCTTTGAAGTCTCTCAGCCCCACTCACCTCACAGAGTGTTTGTTGTGGGGGAGGAAGGGAAAGGAGAATGTTAGCCACTTCGGGTAGTGATAAAGCAGGATATCAAATCCAAACTCTCTCCTCTTCTTCTTCTTCTTCTTCTTCTTCTTCTTCTTCTTCTTCTTCTTCTTTTCTTCTCCTCCTCCTCCTCCTCTCTCCTCTCCTTTCTTCTCCTCCTTCCCCTTCTTCTTCTTCAGTAAATAAGAAGAGATTACACAAAGGGAGCTTCCATTAATATCCAGAGTGCCTGGCTCCCAGGATCTTTTACATAATCTTCTGACCTGCAACTTCTCTTTCCCCCCTTTCTTTTACAGATTTGTCACTGTGGGGAAAACCAAGTCCTATTCATTTCATTGGGAGAAGTATGAGCACATACCATTCATTCCAACTGAAATTGGGTGCTTTGCCTCTACAGAACTGGGCCCTATTGATGGTGTTGACCCATGGCTAATTTATGTAAACACAGAGACTGGGCTGGTCTCAGGCACTTGATTAAAAATTGTGCTTATAAGTTAGACTCATCTAGTGTGATCCCTAAGCGCACCTCTAGCTAATGTTCAAATCAAAGGGGAGAGTCAATTCATATGGTTGGGTCACACCTTTCTGAAATAAACATGGAATTAGATTAATTTGTCGCCAATAGGATTGTCAATGTCTATCAGTACAGACCACACCCTGGGAACTGCTTTGATTGGCTGAGGGTAACCCATGTGTCTCCAACCCTCGGTGAATGGGGAGCTTCCCTGGCATGTGAAGACAGGCTTTGCAAGATTGAGCAGACAAGACCAAGAGTGGGCCCAACATTCAAGAAGGCGATTTCTGCATGAGCTGTGTGGGGAAGATGGCACTTGTCAACCTGAGAAGGCGGCCCATCTAGGAGAAGGAAAACTCTGATTCTCCACTGCCTTGCAGAATATCTGTGACATTTTAATGTGTCCTAATATCTGTTGGAAGCCACCCAGAGTGGCTGGGGAACCCAGCCAGATGGGTGGGGTACAAATAAAATAATAAGAATTAAGAATATTAGAATTATTAATAAGAATTAAGAATAATCTGGGGGAAGAAAAGGCTAAGGAGTAAACCCTATATACTGTAACTCCAGAGTGGAGTCCCCAAGACGGTTCAATGATGCCTTATGTGCCTCTTTCTGGCAACTCCTGCAGCCCAGCTGGTCATAGAATCATAGAATAGAATCATAGAGTTGGAAGAGACCACAAGGGCCATCCAGTCCAACCCCCTGCCAAGCAGGAAACACCATCAAAGCATTCCTGACAGATGTTTGGTGCCAAACGTATTGCTCTGCTTTCCTTTGGACCACATTGGCGAGGCTGGGGGGGTGTGCTCTTGTCATCTGGCCAGCCCAAGACCTCCACACACCCTGTACAGGCTTGTGCCCCATGGTGGTCAGTTTGACTTCACTCCCAGAGACACACTCTATTGTCCCTCGAGACAGATGGACGCAAAGAATTTTTTTTTAGTATACATGGCTAAATTAAACCTCCATGTTCAAAGGCGGTATAGCTCTGAAAATCAGTTTCTGGGGGAGGGCAATTAAGTGGGGAGGGCTGTTGTCACCATGCCCTGCTTGTGGAAGTATCTCCCCTGCTGAGCGCCTGAGGGACCCAGTCCTGCCACTCACCACCTGGCCTGGGATGGGGCCTGACGGGGTCCATAAAGGACTGCTGCCACTGCCACCACTGCTTCTGGGCAGAGAGGGCTCTAGTTTTGTTTTTGTTTTTAAATTGCTGTTATTTTTTTTACCTATGTCATTTAAAACTGTGACGTTAATGCCGTATTCTTCGCTTTAGATTTTGATTTATGTGGAAATTGTTTTCCATTGGGTTGTGTATTTTTTTGGATGGGGTTTATTTGTTGTTTATGACTTTTGTAATTATGTAAATCTTGTCGTGTTGTAAGCCGCCTTGAGCATTGCTTTCGACTGTGGAAAGGCGGAATACAAATAAAAGGATGGTGATGGTAATCCATCACTGATATGACATTAGATTCACCTTTGGTTCCTCTTTTGTCAGGTGTGTCTGGGTGGGTGGGATGGTGTCATGGAGCTAGCCCCCCACAAGCAGGGTCTCTGCAACCCAAATGGGTTAGTTGGGAGGCTGTGGGGAGTACAGTTGACCAGGGAGGAGAGTCAACCCTGCTGCATGCCTTCCTCCTTATTAGCTTTGTGCTCTCTGTGCTGCCCGGGAAAGAACTCTTAGATTGGCTCAGGGGAGGACGATCCCTGCTAGATGGCCCTCAGAATCCCTTTCAACTCTACACCAATCGGCAAGGGTCTTGGGGGTGGTCCCTCCCCCTGCTCAGCTGATTGGCACTTGGGAGTAGCTGAGGAGTGTGCTGATTGGCAACCCTTCCCAGCACTAATCAGCTGAGCAGAGCGGCATGATGGGATTGCTGCTATCTTGCCATGTGGTTTCTCTTTCCTGCTGGCTGTGTGTGTGTTTTTATGTGTGTGTGTGAAGTGCACTCATGTGTCGCCCCCAATCCGGTGCCTCAGGGCCCAGCGAAGTTGCCCATGGCTGGGTGCAGCGCTGCAAAATTGTTGGAGAGGAGGATTGTCTGCATGACGCCTTCCTCTTTAGCAAATATTACCGCCGGCAGGGAAGGGCACCTCCGCGTTTGAAGCTGCTCCCTCTGCAGCTCTGTCGGCTCGAGAGCAAGCTGTTGACAGCTGTGTGGACAGCAGCTTCACAAGAGCAGTCTGCCAAGAATAATCACATCCCTAGAGGTGAGAGAGGTAATTCATGCTCCAGAAAGGTTGTTTTCCCTCCTTCCCCTTGTTCTTTATTCGCTCGCTTAAGCTGGGGGTGGCGGGTGGCTTATTTAAGAGCCTCTGCATTGAGCCTCTGCAGTTGGAATTGGCAGCTGCCAGGAGCTCTCTTTGGAAATGACAATGGTGGGACTGGGGAGTGGGGATGCCTCAACGGAGATCTGAAGAAAACACAAGGGAGCATCTGCAACATCCTTTATGCAGAATTCGGCTAACCTGTGGAACTCACTGCCCCGGACACTGGTGGCAGGTGCCTGTTTGGACTAGTAGGACAGAAGGCAGGGTGACCGAGAGTAGGTGGAGCTAGATCCAACGTCAAGGGAACCTAGAGCCAATGACAGGCAGAGACTACGAATTCTAGTTTTGCTCCCTTCCTCCTTCCTCTTGAGTTCTCAAGAGCAACACTGACACCAGCTTGATGACTACGATCATCTGTAGATGCCTTGTTGGTTGTAGCCCCAAGTTAGTGTGGCACCTTGGACACCAACATAACATTGAGCCTTTGGTGTCATTGGTCTACTCTTGTGGTGTGCACTTATAACCAGAGGCTCCAACTTGTGAAGGAGATGGGGGGGGGCTGGTGATGTGTATGTGACATCACACACAATGTCAGGGCATCAGGAGGAGCCAGGGGGCAGAGCTGAATGTTGCGGCAGCACAGCTTCGATGGCCAGCAGCTCCTCCTCTCCAACACTTGGCCTACTTCTCCTCCTCTTCCTCCTGCCAGGAGGGGCTGCTCCCCTATCTTTCCCTTACGGAAGAAGAACCGGCCACTGAAGGTGTGCTGCTCTCAGCTCCATACTTGGCCTTCTCTGCCCCCTGCCCCCTAGTTAGTTTGTTGTGTGTTTTTTTGGACATTGGATGGGGGATCCTGGCTTCTCCAAAATATTATTGGGGGTGAGCAAAAGCGCTGGCCCCATAAGAGTTGGCACCTATGCTTCCAGCAGATTCTCCCAGTGCCCTCAGCAGTGCGCCACATTCCATTTCACCGCTTGAAGCAAACTGGGAAGAGCTGCCTCTGCCGCTGGTGGATCTCCAGCGTGATCTCACCGAAATCTCATGCGCACCACAAGATCTTGTGAGATCCCACTGGAAATGCCAGTGGTGGAGGCAGTGGGGTGGGTGGGGACGCCCACAGTGACTGTGACATGGGAGCTTCCATCATCTGAGGGCTGGGCCTGGCCTTCAATGTTGTCTTTCGGGCATTTGCTGCAGACTTTTCTTTGCTGGCCAGGCTTATGTGAACAATTAAGGAAAACATGCTCCGCAAAAGTCAGCTGGGGATCTGCTTTAATTTTTGTATTGTTCTCTTTGTATTTTAATTGCAGCAACCTTCTTTGATATATTTTTTCATGAAATTGCAATATGTAACTATTTTTATATACATATAAGTAAATAAGAACAGACGTAAAACCTTGCTGGATCATACTAAATGAACGTCCATCCAGTCTCCCCAGTGGCCAACAAGATGCCTGTAGGAAGCCTGAATGCAACATCAACTCTCTCCTGCTATTCCCAGCAAAAGTAATCCCCAGCATACTGCCTCCGACAGTGGAGGTGGAACATTGCCACTGTGACCTGCAGCTACACACCCTCCAACATTTCTCTGATGAAAATAGGGATGTTCTTCTATCATCATCATCATCATCATATTTACACCCTGCCCATCTGACTGGGTTGCCCTAGCCACTCTGGGCAGCTTCCAACATATATAAACACATAATAAAAGATTAAACATTAAAACCAATTCCCTATACTGAGATGGCTTCAGATATCTTCTAAAGGTTCGACAGTTACTTATCTCCTTGGCTTGGGGGTCACATAACCTCATACCGTCCAACATTTTTCCAATGAATATAGGGATGTCCTAAGGAAAAGCGGGACATTCCATGAATGAAATAAGAAACCGGAAGGGCTTCTGTAAATCCAGAACTGTCCCTGGAAAATAGGGACACTTGGAGGATCTGCAGCTATCGATCCTCATTTGTAAAAGGGTTGTAAAATAAATGGGAACCCTCAATGGATTCAGGAGACTCCCCACTTCACTCAAGTCGCCCTCTGTGAGTTGGAGACATGGGGAGAACTAATGAAGAGGGCAGCTGGGTTTCTGAATAGTGAAAAGGAATGCCCCCAAAAGGAGTAAGTGTTCCAGCTATCCGAAGTTTGGGGAACACTGCTGCTGTGCGACTCGATATTAGTGAATCTGTTTGTTCCTTTCTGGTTGCCCATGTTTATGGGTGTGGACAGAATCGGCCCAAAAGGGGGGGTTGTTATAAAAAGGTGTAGCTGTCAGGTTGGGACGTCTGGAGGA
This sequence comes from Lacerta viridis, assembly GCA_900245905.1. Lineage (NCBI taxonomy): Eukaryota > Metazoa > Chordata > Lepidosauria > Squamata > Lacertidae > Lacerta > Lacerta viridis. The sequence continues at coordinate 578,876 of OFHU01000943.1, read as the reverse complement.
AGCCATGAAGGGGCCATGGAAAAAACAAACAAGGCATTCCTGGTTCAGCTCAGACTGTCTCTGTAGTTACAACTGTATTCCTAACCTCCCCGACTTCTGAAAGGTGCCCCTTCAGGCCGGGATACGGTTTTACAAGGTGTTATTCACAAGGTGGACTAGCACTTACTAAACACTTAAGAATTCATCTGAACGGCGGCGGCGAAAACTCACCCTTCAACTTCATTTCGCAGAGTGGAAAGAGGAGAAAAAAGCAAGCTCTATGAAGCTGCCCAGAATTGACCCTCACAACACCTTTGAAGCCATGAAGTCACCCGGCAGGAATATGATGTCAGAACTGTAAAGAGAGAGAGAGAGAGAGAGAGAGAGAGAGAGAGAGAGAGTAAAAATTAACACCAGCTCCATTGCTGACTTCATATTAGCAACCTTTATGTTTTACATGGAACAGAAAATGCTCAGTGCTTCTCTTCCCCCTGACCTTCACCTCTTTTACAACGCTTCTGCTGAAATCGCTAAGGGAGACAAGGGACCTGCCATTTCCCAAGGTCCCCGAGGGAATAGGCTCATTCTTCAGTAGGAGCACTTGCACCCTCTCCAAATGGTTTTTGCAGAAAGTTTTCAGCTTTTTTTAAAAAAAAAAAGTACAAGGAAGAGGCTATTTTTGGTTTGGGTTCTCAATTATTGAAGGAGGAATTTAAAACCGTGTTCCTCTACTGTTAGGACTCATTTTCTGGGAAACAAAAAAGGTAGCTCATTTCTAAAATGTTATGTGCAGGTGTCTTTGTAGACACTTCCCCAACTCTGTTGATGTAATAGTAGCGAAATCACAGCTTGTTGTTGTTCAGTCATTCAGTTGTGTCCGACTCTTGGTGACCCCATGGACCAGAGCACGCCAGGCACGCCTATCCTTCACTGCCTCCCGCAGTTTGGCCAAACTCATGTTAGTAGCTTCGAGAACACTGTCCAACCATCTCATCCTCTGTCGTCCCCTTCTCCTTGTGCCCTCCATCTTTCCCAACATCAGGGTCTTTTCTAGGGAGTCTTCTCTTCTCATGAGGTGGCCAAAGTACTGGAGCCTCAACTTCAGGTCACAGCTAAGAAGCTCAAATCATATATATGACTGACATCCTTCTTTGGAAAAGTAAACCAATGTCCAGACTAACATTCAAAAACTTTGCTTATGGATGAATTAAATCACAATATTTACAGCCACATGCTTGTTCAAGCATGGAACTACAGTCTCCTCTTGAAAATTCCAAATGACTGTATTTTCCTCTCTTTCCAGAGCTCAGCACTCAGTTCTGTATCTCAGTTAAGCCATGCCTTGCAGCTCCTATGCGAATTTCCACTTCTCGTACAGCTTTGCTCTCTTTCAAGCAGAGAAGCAGCACTCCAACACTCTATTCAACTTAGCAGTGTTCACAGTGGATTCTAAAACACAGTCATCTTGCTTCACATAAAATGGAGTCTCTCCTTCACTAGATACCTCCCATGTGACGAATGTTAGCCAATCCCATGATAACTACTAGAGAACTCTCTAGAATTCAGTTACCAACAAATCGAATTTAAACACATAGCAATGCATACAAGCATTCACAATTTCAGTGAATTAAACTACTATACTTAACAACCTCCTGAGGGAAATTCACTAGTTGAAACTCCTTTGGCATCACAAGAACGTTCTTGGATGTTTTGCCTGAGGAATCCCCATGTTTGTTTCACATTTTGCTACAGGTGAACATTCAGGAATAAGATACTGAGGAACATGGGCCATTGGCCTGGAATCATACTTCTCTGTGTCTCACTTAGGATTCAAGCCCTTCTGTGTGGGATAAGAGAGAGGACCTTTCCAGTAGCTGCACCCACCCACTCACTAATTTCCACTGGCTATGGAAAAGCGTTTCATTCTGACACACATTGTTTTATGAAGCAATGTTTCCTTTAGTAGCAACAAAATAAAAAATAAAAAATTCCTTCCAGTAGCACCTTAGAGACCAACTAAGTTTGTTCTTGGTATGAGCTTTCGTGTGCATGCACACTTCTTCAGATACACTGAAACAGAAGTCACCTTATATATAGTGAGAGAGTGAGGAGGGGTATTACTCAGAAGGGTGGTGGGAATGGGTGATTGGCTGATGGGTGTGGAAAACCTGTTGATGACTGTTAACGACTGCAATTAGTCCTAAAGGAAAAAGCAAGGGGTGAGATGGCTAAAGATAGCTTTGTCATGTATAATGAGATAAGAATCCAATGTCTTTGTTCAGACCAGGTCTCTCCATGGTTTTGAGTTTGGTAATGAGTTGCAATTCAGCAACTTCTCTTTCCAGTCTATTTCTGAAATTCCTTTGTATTAAGACAGCTACTTTGAGATCTTGTATAGAATGTCCTGGGAGACTGAAGTGTTCTCCTACTGGTTTCTCTGTCTTGTGATTCCTGATCCTTTGGCGTAGGGTTTGGCCTGTTTGTCCAATATAGAGAGCTGAAGAGCACTGTTGGCATTTGACTGCATACACAATGTTAGTAAACTTTAGTAGCATTATCCTTTTAGCTGCTGACTCCGTCTTTATTTTTCAATTGATTCTCCTTTAACGTCATTGAAATTTTGTGTGCTGTAAGCTGCCCTGAGTGGTGCAGTTAAATAAATGTAAAGGAATCAGTGTGCGGCCAGAGACCTGGCTCTGAGGCCCTGGTTTGGCACAATTCCCTGCACAAAACTTATATTGATAAAAATGTAAAGTAATGTCATTCTTTCCTCAATCTCAAAGTTACTCTTGCTTGCTTGCTTACTTGCTTGCTTTATTTATTTATTTATTTATTTATTTATTTATTTATATTCTGAAGCAAATCATAGAACACCCAAATGTTGATTGTTTAAGAGAATAAAGGTTTCATTGCTTGAAGGTGTCAACTGAATTAGGAATGTTTGTTTGCGTTTCGTTTCTCTTCATTTCCCTAATCGTCCTATTTTGGTTTCTCTCTGTATCTCATCCACACACACACACACACACCAGTCTTAAATTCAGTTTGCAAATTTCTGCAACAGCTTGTGATTTTATCTTGTTTTATTTTTTTAAAAAAGTGTCTCGACCGAAGCCTAATACACACATTTTTCAAGCAATTTTGTCTAAATGTAATGCATATTTGTATGTTGTTTTTATAAATGCATGCTTTTTATGCAGATATCACCTGATATTCAGTTTTGCAAACTTTTTGTTGTTGTTGTTGGACTGGGGAACTGCACTGAAAAATTTGAAGAAGAACTGATTTCAAAACAGCTGTGTTTTTCATTTGCGCATTGTTCCGGGAAGCACAAATTTGGTAGTTTCGCATTAAAAAGCAAACTGCACTGAATCTCCCCACCCCCAATCCCTGCCTGCCTCACGGTATATTTGTTCTGGTGGACAAGGTGTTGTGTTGAGCACCCATTCCTCATGCTTTTATTGTGAGCTGATTAGGACTCAACATCATTGTTGGGAAAGCAGAATACAGTGGTATCTTGGTTCTCAAACTTAATCCATTCCGGAAGTCTGTTCCAGAACCAAGGCGCACTTTCCCATAGAAAGTAATGTAAAACAGATTAATCTGTTCCAGACTTTTAAAAACAACCCTTAAAACAGCAATTTACATGAATTTTACTATGTAACAAGAACATTGATCCATAAAATGAAAGCAATAACCAATGTACTGTACTATAAAATAAATAAGACAGTATTGTACATGATAAAAAAAAAATTAAAAAAATTCTTACCTGCACTGATTATAGACATTGTTTGGAAGGGGGGCTTTTATCCATTTCTGCAGAGACATAATCAATCAATCAATCAATCAATCAGTAGCTGAACTGGGTTCCACACAGTCACAAAAACAAATTAACCAAAAAAGCCTCAAAAACAAAAACGCAAAATAAATAGCAAAAACAAAAGTGCCAAACTTAATCTGTTCCGGAAATCTGTTTGACTTCTGAAATGTTCGAAAACCAAGGTGCAGCTTCTGATTGGGGGAGGTGCCCTGGAAACAATAGCTGGCAGCTGCATCGGACATTCAGCTTCCGAAAAATTTTCGAAGACCGGAACATTTACTCCTGGTTTTCAGCATTTGAGAACCAAGGCATTTGAGTACCAAGGTGTTGGAGAACCAAGGTACCACTGTACGCATATAAAATATAAATTTAAATCAGAGGTAGACTGGCAATCTACCTTTTGAATTATGGTGCTGGAGGAGACTCTTGAGAGTCCCATGGACTGCAAAAAGATCAAACTTATCCATCCTTAAAGAAATCAGCCCTGAGTGCTCACTGGAAGGACAGATCCTGAAGTTGAGGCTCCAGTACTTTGGCCACCTCATGAGAAGAGAAGACTCCCTGAAAAGACCCTGATGTTGGGAAAGATGGAGGGCACAAGGAGAAGGGGACGACAGAGGATGAGATGGTTGGACAGTGTTCTCGAAGCTACTAACATGAGTTTGGCCAAACTGCGGGAGGCAGTGAAAGATAAGTGTGCCTGGTGTGCTCTGGTCCATGGGGTCACGAAGATTCGGACACAACTGAACAACAACAAAGACTGGCAATCACCCTTGCAGACTAAAAATCATTGGAGGGGTGACTTTCTGCCGTATGTTGACTGTGGCTAATGCAAGACATGCCTCCATTTTCTGGATCCACTCTGAGACCTTATTGGTTTCCCCAAAGAGAGCATCTCCTTTAGGCTCAGACCCTTTGATGGTGCCCTTCTGATTATGCTATGAATATGAGACACACAAAGTAAAGCAAATATTTCTACTCCCCCTCCCCATGGTTGACTTATCTTACTTAAATTATTCTTTCATCATCTTCTTCCCAAGTGCCAGAGGCACAGGCAAAGAGGACGGCGCTTTTGGTAGGTGAGGCGATAGAGACTCAAGTGGGTATTCCCAACCTCACACGGCTCTAATTAAGAATAATTCTCAGTAATGGACTTTGGCTGCGGGCTAAATAAATACCGTTCCTGAATATTTTCTTCTTAAATCTCACATAAAATGTGCTAATTGAAAGTCTCACATCTTCTTCCAAATTGAATCCAACTCCATGTCCTTTGAATTGCTTCCTTTCATGTCCATTGTTCGAGCAGCTTCAACTAATTCCACTGTAGTTAAAGATCTCTCGCCATGTAGAGCTACAGTTCCCATTCCTCCTCTCCTCCAGGGAGATCTATTCATAGCCAGCCTGAAGCTTGGAAAAAAACCTGATCCGCAGAATCTCACACCATATTTGCACCTTTTGTAGCATTGCATATTCTCTCTCTCTCTCCTCTCTCGGTTAAAATCCCAGCAACCAACCAGTTTTAAGGACATCCTTAACCTTTCCTTACTACGAGCGAACCTGTAAGTTGCCAACGTCCTTCTCACCAACAGTAGGACCCTACTTTCTTCAAAGCTGTAGCCATCATTGTCAGAGTCTTGGTGTCATGGACCAAAAGCAGCCCCAGTGTTGACAAGCATTGATCTTCTGCCTGGGTCCGACTACATCTGGAGTACTGTGTTCAATTCTGGGCACCAAAATTTAAGAAGGATATTGGCAAGCTGGAATATACGCACAGGAGGGCAACCAAGATGATCAAAGTCTGGAAACCAAGCCTTATGAGGAACGGTTGAAGGAGCTGGGCATGTTTAGCCTGGAAAAGAGGAGACTGAGAGGAGATATGATAGCCATCTTCAAATATCTAAAGGGCTGTCACATGGAAGAGGGAGCAAGCTTTTTTCCACCTGCTCTGGGGTAGGGCTCAAACCAATGGATTCAAATTAGAAAGAAAGGAGATTCCAGCTCAACATTCAGAAGAACTTTCTGACAGTAAGAGTGTGGAAGGTGGTGGACTGCTAATGATAGGGTTTCTCTTCCATGCGGCCGGCCCTACCATTAGGCAAAAAATACATAGGCAGGTTAGGCAGACACCACCACTCTACTCAGTACAGTTGGGTTGTCCCATGCATTGAAACTCAACTGAGAAGCTGGGCATGTTTAGCCTGGAAATGAGGATACTGAGAGGAGATATGATAGCCATCTTCAAATATCTCAAGGGCAGTGCCACATGGAAGAGGGAACAAGCTTGTTTGCCTGCTCTGGAGGGTAGGACTCGAACCAATGGATTCCAGTTACAAAAATTGAGATTCCAACTAAACATCAGGAAGAACTTTCTGACTATAAGAGCTATTAGACAGTGGAATTGACACCCTTGTGGGTGGACTCTCCTTTTTAAGCAGAGGTTGGATATCCATCTGTCATAGATGCTTTAGCTGAGATTCCGGCATTGAAAGGGGTTAGACTACATGACCCTTGGGGTGCATTCCATCTCTACAATTCTATATTTCTGTGATCCCCAGGCAGTTGTCTTGGATGCAGTGCCACTTTGAGGCTGCGCCTTGCTTTGAAACGGTTTTGTCACATCCAGTTTAAATCAATCTGAGGTTTCGATTTGCATTGCAAGGCCTTTGCGGGGGTCTTTCTGCACACCATCTTTCCAGCTATTAGTATGAAGAAGAAGAAGAAGAAGAAGAAGAAAGAAGAAGAAGAAGAAGAAGAAGAGGAGAGGAAAGGAGGAGGAGGAGGAGGAGGAGGAGGAGTTTGGATTTGATATCCCACTTTATCACTACCTAAGGAGTCTCAAAGCAGCTAACATTCTCCTTTCCCTTCCTCCCCCACAACAAACACTCTGTGAGGTGAGTGGGGCTGAGAGACTTCAAAGAAGTGTGACTAGCCCAAGGGTCACCCAGCAGCTGCATGTGGACAAGCGGGGACGTGAACCCAGTTCACCAGATTACGGGAATACCGCTCTTAACCACTACACCACACTGACAATCATGTTAAAATTATACTGGGGGTTTTCTTTGACTGTCAGTTGAAAAAAATCACCGAATTACGAAGCTGGCAATGATGCTACCAGCATCAGTTAATGTCAAGGTCGCCACTGTGAGCTTTTTTTTCCTCAGAAGGAACGTCACACTTAAATGAGGTTGAGATGAGTGCTCTGTTCCTGGGCACCCAGGTGAAAAAGATGAAGGAAGGTCTCTGTGGGTGCTGCTCTGTCCCACGATTTCAATCAAACACATTATCTTCCTCCATCTCTCACTCTTTCCCTTTCTCTCAATTCCACCCCAACTTGCTTTGGCTCTGCCTTGATCCCACAACATATGGGCTCCCTAGATGTTCCGCTGTTAACATGGAAACTTTGGGGAGCTGGGAATAGCAGATCACAAATAGATTGAGAAGCCCTATTAAATACCCCCTCAGGTGGCCTGGGCAAAGATTCATTTCAGAACATTAAAAAAACAAAAAAACAAAATTAGATGAGAGACGAATTGCTTTGTCCATAAATGGGGCTGTATCAACAAAGAGAATTGCAGCATGCTCCATACACCATCCATAAACGAAGGCAAGTGAATCTTGTCTGCTACCTTCATCCTTCCAAACAGGTGGGAAGAGGGGGCAAGCAGGATATTCCAAAACCTCTTGCAGTCTCTCTCTCTCTCTCTCTCTCTCCCTCCCTCCCTCCCTCCCTCCCTCCCTCCCTCTCTCTCTGTGTGTATGTGTGTGTGTGTACCTAACTATCCACATCATGCTGACAGAAACCACTACGTTAACACTATCCAACAGAACACAATAACAACACCCCCATCTCTCTCTCTCCCTCCCACTCGCTCTCCCCTCTTTTTCACCCCATTGTACTTTTCTCTGCTTATTTGTCTGTTTTGTAACACAAGAAAATATTTAATAAAAAACTTTTTTTAAAAAAAAGGAAACTTTCCCCATAATTATCACCCCCCCCCAAAAAAAACCACAACCCTTAAATACTACCTAGGCTAAAACCAATTTATAATAGAATTTCACTTCTCTAATTTTTTTTTTAAAAAATAGTGCATAAACACACACACACACACACTGTATTGCTACAAAGCCCAGTGCATTAAAATATGCCCCTTATACTATAATGACACTTTACAGTGAAGCATTTGAAAGATTTAGACTCATGAATTGTTCCTATCGGAGCCCTCCAGCCCACCTGAGATAATATATATATTTCCTTCCATTTTTAGTGAATATCTTGACAGGTATATTGTAGTGGTTGCAGGGCTTTCAAATGAAACATAGCACCCAGAAAAACCGAGGAAGAACAATATCTAAGCTGTACGTTTGTGATTGCTAGATATTTACTTCCTGGAAACACCATATATTTCTCTCTCTCTCTCTCTCTCTCTTTCCACTGGAGGGTTCAAATGCAGTCCAACAAAACTTGGAAATGCCATCGTTGACCTCCAGTTAAGCTGGAAATACGAACAATATACTTGACAAAGGAAGCCAGATGCTCAGAGACCCTGAGAATCCGTTGCTTGGTCGTCATTCCCCCTGAAAACTGTTTCTCTGCGTTTTCCAGTCAAAAGATACATTTAAAACTAAAGTCACAAGTGGAATGCTATACCTTTCTCCCATTAGTATGAAGGAGGCTTGACCTAACTGGCCTTCAAAGACTTATATAAACCCCAGTGCAGACCTGGGACTGTTATAGGTGACATGTAATTTTCATTCAACTTTGATAAGAAATCAATATTTTAGTGTGGCAGCACTAACACTTCAGAATTCCCTTTCTGTTGACATCCAGCACCCACCCACACTGCACTCTTTTCAGCTCCTGCGAAAAACATTTTTGTCTAGAAATGACACGGGTAGAGCTGTGGCCTAAACCACAGAGCCTAGGGCTTGCCAATCAGAAGGTCAGCGGTTTGAATCCCCACGACGGGGTGAGCTCCCGTTGTTCGGTCCCAGCTCCTGCCAACCTAGCAGTTCAAAAGCACATCAAAGTGCAAGTAGATAAATAGGTACCGCTCCGGCGGGAAGGTAAACGGCGTTTCTGTGCGCTGCTCTGGTTCGCCAGAAGCGGCTTTGTCATGCTGGCCACATGACCCGGAAGCTGTATGCCGGCTCCCTCGGCCAGTAAAGCGAGATGAGCACACAACCCCAGAGTCGTCCATGACTGGACCTAATAATCAGGGGTCCCTTTACCTTTACTGAGATGGGTAAAGCGTTGACGTGTGCTTGATTGATTTTAAATTTAAAAAAATTGAATGTTTTATTAGCTGTTTTTCCTGATAATGTTATTTTTTATCCTTTTTATAAACCTCTTTGAGAGGAGTTGTTGTTGTTTGCAGCCAAGCAGTATATAAATTTTATGAAATAAATAAGATTTGCAAGGTTGCCACCTTCTTTTCTGGTCTTCCCTAAACTGAAGTATTCAATCTCCTGGAAATTTCAAAAATCGTACTGAAACTCATCTTTGTCCCCTTGAAATCTCTCAAATATTTAAGATGAGGATGGGGATTTCAAACTATTAGCCACCCTTCAGAATCAGGTCGGAGGATGGGTTACAGTTAAAAACAGTTAAAAAACAAATTACAGTCATGGGAATGTGGCAAAATGATGGGACAAATTTATTCCTGGACTCCTTCCAGGCTGGGCAGCAGAATTTAAGAAGGATATTGACAAGCTGGAAGATATGCCATTGGGGGGCAACCAAGGGTCTGGAAAGCAAGACTTGTGAGGAATGGCTGGGTATGTTTAGCTTGGAAAACAGGAGACTGAGAGGAGATATTCAAGCCACCTTCAAACATCTGAAGGGCTATCACATGGAGGAAGCTTGTTTTCTCCTGCTCTGGGGGGTAGGACTTGAACCAATGTCTTCAAGTTACAAGAAATGAGATTCCAACTAAACACCAGGAAAAACTTTCTGATAGTACATTTCCGAACACAATTCAAAGGGTTGTTGCTGACCTTTAAAGCCCTAAATGCCCTCGGCCCAGTATACCTGAAGGAACGTTTCCACCCCCATTGTTCTGCCCGGACACTGAAGTCCTCCTCCAATGGTCTTCTGGCAGTTCCCTCACTGCAGAGGTGAAGCTACAGGGAACCAGGCAGAGGGCCTTCTCTGTAGTGGCGCCCACCCTGTAAAACACCCTCCTGTCAGATGTTAAGGAAATAAACAACTTTTGAAGACATCTGAAGACAGCTCTGTTTTAATGTTTGATCTTGTGTTTTTAATATACTGTTGGAAGCCACCCAGGGTGGCTGGGGAGACCCGGGCAGATGGGTGGGGTATAAGAGAAAAACAAGGAGAAGGAGAAGGAGGAGGAGGAGGAGGAGACCTGTTTGACAGTGGAAGAAGGAAGGAAGGAAGGAAGGAAGGAAGGAAGGAAGGAAGGAAGGAAGGAGGAGGAGGAGGAGGAGGAGGAGGAGGAGAGGAGGAGGAGGAGAAGAAGAAGAAGAAGAAGAAGAAGAAGAAGAAGAAGAAGAAGAAGAAGAAGAAGAAGAAGAAGAAGAAGAGGAGGAGGAGGAGGAGGAGGAGGAGGAGTTTGGATTTCACTACCCGAAGGAGTCTCAAAGCAGCTAACATTCTCCTTTCCCTTCCTCCCCCACAACAAACACTCTGTGAGGTGAGTGGGGCTGAGAGACTTCAGAGAAGTGTGACTAGCCCAAGGTCACCCAGCAGCTGCATGTGGAGGAGCGGGGACACAAACCTGGTTCACCAGATTACGAGTATACCACTCTTAACCACTACACCACACTGCCTCTCAAGAAGAACCAAAATGGTCAAAAGCCTGGAAACAATGCCTTATGAGGAACGGCTTAGGGAGCTGGGTATGTTTAGCCTGGAGAAGAGAAGGTTAAGGGGTGATATGATAGCCATGTTCAAATATATAAAAGGATGTCATATAGAGGAGGGTGAAAGGTTGTTTTCTGCTGCTCCAGAGAAGCGGACACGGGGCAATGGATTCAAACTACAAGAAAGAAGATTCCACCTAAACATTAGGAAGAACTTCCTGACAGTGAGAGCTGTTCGGCAGTGGAATTTGCTACCAAGGAGTGTGGTGGAGTCTCCTTCTTTGGAGGTCTTTAAGCAGAGGCTTGACAGCCATCTGTCAGGAATGCTTTGATGGTGTTTCCTGCTTGGCAGGGGGTTGGACTGGATGGCCCTTGTGGCCTCTTCCAACTCTAGGATTCTATGATAAGAAGAAGAAGAAGAAGAAGAAGAAGCAAGAAGAAGAAGAAGAAGAAGATGACGACCTGTTTGGCAGTGGAACAGACTCCCTGGGGAAGTGAAGGTTTTAAAGCAGAGGTTGGATGTCCCCCTTACATTGTTGCTTTAGCTGAAATTCCTGCCTTGCAGGGGGTTGGACTAAATGGCTCTTGGGGTCCCTTCTAAGTCAACTGTTCTATCAACGATGATGCCTCTTGCTCTCCTCAGTGGAGAACAGAGAGGTGTGTAGTTGTGAATAGACATCTTTGCAGCTGCTGTAACCTGCTCTACAGAGGGAAGAATTTCACCAGTTGCTCTTCCCACTCTTTCTCGTCTAGCCCCACCGTTGTTGCCATGTGCTCCCCCCCCCCGCAAAGGTTACCCATAAGGGAATGTGGAGTTTGGACTGAAAATGGCTCATAACCCCCTGGTCAAATAAATAAAGCATCTGGAGGGCACTGGGTTGGGGAAGGCTGCTCCCCCCATTCCATGACACTGGCTTGCTAGGCAGCGGCTCCGTACTTAATGAACGAGGTAGGCTTCTTTTTCCCAGCCTCATTAGAAACTCCTTTCGGCTTTTGCTGGTGTCTCAGAGTCTCTGCATTGCAATCCTGGCCTGCCTCCCTGTAATTGACAAGCTCTCAGGTGCTGGATCAGAAAGCCCTCGCCTACAAACGCTGCAGCCATATGCAGTCTTGGGTGACCTCTCTCTTACTTTCCACGCACCCTAAATACATTGCTGCTTAAAGGGAGAATACTCCAGCTTCTTTTCAGAATCAGAGAGAAACAATAGGGCACCACAGTTGCGAGTTTGAAGTCTTTTATCTTTCTGCAAATTCAACCACAGTATCGATTCCTTATTGACCTAAACTCTCCTAAGCACGGCTGTGGTTTTCTTCTCCTTCTCCTCTTTACGTGGTCTATGGGAGAGTTAAAGCGGCTACTCCTTTACTATTGATTTTTGTGAAAAAGGTGCAGGAACGGGGGCAATTTGTGTCTGCAGTTGCTCTTCGCTGGAGAAGATGCCTTTGTTAAGTGTTTAAAGCATTATATCAAAGGTCTTAATCAGCAGCTCTCTCTCTCTCTCTCTCTCTCTCACACACACACACACACACACACGTACACACACACACACACACCTTAGAATCAGACTCGGTCAAATGTGTTACTGGTGTTAATGATATTTTGAAGTGAGGCAGATTCACCAGCCTTTTTGAAGGCTGCAACACTCCGTTCCTTTGATTGCCCCTCGTGATCTTGCCGTGCCATACCCTCCAACATTCCTCCCATGAAAATAGGGACACCCTATGTGGCGATCACACAGGGTCCCCGGACGTTTCACCGCCTATTCATCCCTGTGCCACCACTTTATTTCTCGCTGCCACCAACCAAGCCCTACCTGATAAAATACTGAGTCCAGTCAGGGTTAAATTGTAACATAAAACTTCTGTTCGTTTATTGTAGTTTAACAAGCGTGTGGTTTCATAAATAATCTCAGTCAATTACAATCATGGGGTGCCTATACTTTTTTTTAAATAATAATTTTTATTGGATTTTTTAAAACATACATAAACAAAAACATAACAACACAACTAACACAAAAAATACAAACTAACAAAAACAATATCACATTAATTCACTGAACATATAATCTTTCCTCACATCGTCTCAGGACTTCCTCCTATCTCCTCTTCCTGCGTCCTTTGAGAATACCTTTTATGTAACTTCCCAAACTTCTTCCTATTCTAATCTTTACACTAATATCCATTCTATCACATACATCTTAACCTTATTATAACATTATCTAATAATTATCTTATATCTTATCTAAAATCTTATCATCTACGACTTATCTTATCCTCAGATTATATCTAACTTTCAATCATACAATGATCTTTCAAATACAATTTAAAATTCTTCCACTCTTTTTCCACCGCGTCGTCTCTCTGGTCACGGAGTTTCCCGGTCATTTCTGCAAGCTCCATATAGTGCCTATCCAAACCTATAACTTCTTCTCCCTGCTCTCACTCCCTAAACCACCTCTCCGCTTTTTACTTGTCTTCTTAGCTCCTAACTGTTCCTGACTCAGCTTATTCTGCTACACTAACTCAACCTACCCACAGACTCTCTCCCAATTCACTCCCACTCCAACCAACCACCCAACCCGCCAACGAACTCCTCTCGCCTCTCCCAGAGCTGGTTTTATAGTCCCTCTGACTCCACCCCCCCGGGTTCTGATTGGGTAACTATTTCACCTCCCGCGCTCTCATATGTTAACGTCACACCGTATTCTACATCAGGAAGCTTCTCCTGCCTCTGATCTTCTGACACACATAGACACCACTGACACATCGACATCGGTCACCTTGAGCCAATTACAACCTGAACCAACCTCACAAGATCGTTGTAAAGAAAAAAAGGTGCAAGGAAAAGGGATTGCGTACAACACTTTCCACAGATGAACGGAACGGAATGGAATTTTGTCTGAAAGTTGCCTTGAGTCTCTGTCAGGGGGAAAGGCAGGGAAGAAGAGGAAGAGGAAGAGGAAGAGGAAGAGGAAGAGGAAGAAGAAGAAGAAGAAGAAGAAGAAGAAGAAGAAGAAGAAGAAGAATTGTGAGGATGATCAGGAACATACCAGAAACTAAATCCTATTAAATTTAATGGAACTTACTTCTGAGTAAAAATGCTTAGGGTTGTAGCATAAAGTTGCCCAGTCTTTACCTAGTTACCTGGGAGTAAGTTCCATTGAATACAGCGGGACGTACTTCTGAGGAAACATTGTCAGGCTCCATTTACAGGTGAAACTCGAAAAATTAGAATATCGTGGAAAGGTTCATTTCTTTCAGTAATTCAACTTAAAAGGTGAAACTAATATATGAGATAGACTCATGACATGCAAAGCGAGATATGTCAAGCCTTTATTTGTTATAATTGTGATGATTATGGCGTACAGCTGATGAGAACCCCAAATTAACAATCTCAACTTGTTTTGTATATATGGGAAATATCAACAACTTACATACAAACTGGCCAAACAGTAGTTTTTTCCTGGCATCTACTGTTGGCATGTCCCTTCACTCCATAGCGCCAGTCGTCTGCGACTCTTTTCTTATGAAAAGAGCACACAGGTCTTCTAGCATCACACAACAAGAAGAAGAAGGACTCATCTGTAGTTCTAAACTACTTTATTTACAGTCTATATACAGAAACTCCATAATCACGTCTGTGTTCTCCGAACAAGAGTACAAACTGCGACATGGCAGAAATGAAACTAAACCATACAATAACAACACTTCAGCGGAAGAGATAAGACAGACTTCCATTCCCACACTCTCTCAGACACTCAATGTGATTTACACTAATCATAACAGTCCTGATGAAGCAGCAAAGGATATATAAAAATCCTAACATCTGCTACCCTTCTCAGGTGTTAAGATCGGCAAAGAGGGCCCTTTTCATTGTTCCACAACCACCAGAGGTTCAGGGGGGGAGATGGCCAAGAGGGCTTCATTGTGGTGGCAGCCCCTAAATGGCGGAATTGCTTTTCCACAGAGGTGTACCTGGAACCTTCAATACACACTTTTTGTTCCCTGATGAAGACACACCTGTTTCTCCTGTCCTTAGACAGGAGGGTCATGTTTTTAGGACCCACCCCATTCCTGTGACTGTAATTTGTTCTAACGGCTTTTAATACTGAATTTGAAATTCAGGACCTGCTTTTGAAGGACAGGAGGTGGTTGTTGTTGTTAATTTTTCCCACCCGATATCCCATAATGTTACACTCCAAAAGGAGCTGCATAATACTGTGATTCTCTTCCAATTATTGAATAGCCTTGGCTTTGTATCCAACAATAAGGCGAATTCTATGCCTTATTTTTGAAAGTAAAAGGTGAGATTTTTGAAGAGGCCACATTTCTGCCCTGGTACCATGATTCAGAGCTAGCATTGTATTAATAGTCTTGGCGATTAATCCAACACATTTTGACTCTGTAGTTTTGGTGGCTTTCCAATATGTTTAAGAGACATTTTTGTTTGATTATTTCCTTAAGTGATTCCCCCCACCCCACCCCTGCTTGGTAAGGAATGGTGACTTCATTCTAGTTTCTTAATCATTTCACTAGAAAATATATATACGCCCCTTGCCAACACTTTACATGCAGGAAACTGCAAATGAAGTTCAAGGGAAAGGTGTGATGGCTATAAACATGTCCAATTTGCAGAAATGAAAAGTTACAGTAAAAAGCAGGGGGCAAATAGCATACCTTTGAGGTTAGAGAAGACCTCCAAAACATTTAAGTGCTGATCTCAGCTGCCCTAGTATTTCATCTGGCTAAACAAATTGCTAATTCTCCTTTAGACTCTCCCTTTTATTTTCACATAATATTTGTTCATACGAAAAGATTTCTTATGTTAGTCTTTGCATTCTCCATCCCATACACACTTGCCATAGACATTCTTGACACGTTACTGGCAAACTTTGCAAGTGTGATGAAAATGCCTCTCCTCTCCTCTCCTTTCATTTTATGTTATTTATTTTGTTTTATTAAACATGCCATTTTGCAGCCAGCATTGATGGGGGGGGGGGGCTTCAGTGACTTGGTAATGTCACTGAATTTAAGAGTTGAAGTCGCTGGTCAGTCTTCACCACCCCTTTGCGATGTGGTAGAAGTTCAGAAAACCAGGCTGAATGGCCACCAAATGTCCCCCTCAAGTAAAATTTAAGGTCCAAATTGGAGATACCTGTTCAGAAGAAAGCAAAGGAGGAATTCTGAGACTTTTACAAGGCAACGTTTAAAACATTTCTGGAATGAAGCCATTCTTGGAAATGGTTGTGGCATGCATATCCTGAAAAAAACGTTTAATGGAAATATGTATACTAATGAAGATTAGGATGCTTTAAAAAAAACTTCTCCGGCTGTTTGTAATAATAGGAGTCACAAAACCAGTGGCAACACCAACCCTGCCTTGCAGATGATTGCAGTGCCTGGAGACAGGCTATGTATCCACAGCAGTGACCAGAGAAAGAACGACCGCTGGGAGGAACGCAGAGAGAAGATATGCCATGCTGCATCTGTAGCAGCACAAGTGGGTCTCTTCATCTGCCCCAGCTGCAACAAAACATGTCTCTCCTGTATCGGCCTCTACAGCCACAGCAGCCGCTGTAACTCTCCAGCAGATTGATGCCACTCACAAAAGCACACCCCTCCATTGTCTCCCAAGATCAGGTTCTAAATGGTAGGGCTATGCAGCATATTCCCAAATCAAATCAGCCAGATGCAAGGGATCTGGGCTGTGCCTGAGTTGGGAAAGGCAGTTCGGGATCACTGCAGAGTGGTCTGGGGATGGGCATGTGGCAGGAAGAAGAAGCAGGTGTTGGGGAGGAGGAAGAAACAGCAGTAAGAAGGTCTAGCAATAGAGAGTCCTACTGGGCTGGCTACATCTTCCAGGGAGAAGATATGGGTGGTGAGTGCATGTGGGGTGCAGAATGTTACTTTCCAAATGTCTTTCCTGTCTGATCTGTCCTTCTTCCTGCTCAATGAGTGCACGGCATATTACTTGCTTCATTTCATTTGTGACGTTCCAATAGCACCCCACAAAATCAAGACCTCTGGGTGGTTTCCTCAACAAGTACAAATAGACCATGAAGAGGGTGCGTGTGGGGGGGAATCTGAAAACAGTAGCAAAACAATATCAACACCCAACCACAGAAAAATCAGCAGACGGTCAATCTTAAAGCCAGCACAAGGAGCATAAAATCAATACTGAATCAGCATTGGGGTGGGGGGGGGAGAGATGAGTGTTCAGAATCTACAATGCAACACAAACATACAACGGCATACCTAAAAGTTTTTGGAGAATAAAAAGGATTTTCCTTGGTCACAAAGGGCCCACCATTATAGAAGAAGAATTTGGATTTGATATCCTGCTTTTCACTACCCGAAGGAGTCTCAAAGCGGCTAACATTCTCCTTTCCCTTCCTCCCCCACAACAAACACTCTGTGAGGTGAGTGGGGCTGAGAGACTTCAGAGAAGTGTGACTAGCCCAAGGTCACCCAGCAGCTGCATGTGGAGGAGTGGAGATGCGAACCTGGTTCACCAGATTACGAGTCCACCACTCTTAACCACTACACCACACTGGCTCTATAGACATCACATGAAACTCTCTGGAAGAAGAGGGCATTCTGTAAGTGGGGCACCACAACCAAAAAAGGTCACTAGGCCACCAACCTCACTTTACCAGGAAGGGGAACTTGCAGGGCTCAAGACCTGTAAATATAGGATAGTACTTTGCCAGCACAGCAGAAAGAAGATGTGTGAGAATCAACAGCAGGGTGAGGAGGAGAGGGCCAGGGGTGTACTAAGGGGGGGTGCGGGGGTCCGGTCCTCCCCAGGTGTCACCTTGACGGGGTTGACAAAATAGTGGGCAGCAGTCATCACCGTGGGGCCTGCAGCGCACACAAGCCACACGTCTTGGCACCCGCAGGCTCCACGCTGTCCACCCGCTGCCTCCCCCAGCTATAGGGTGACTGAGGCCCCGCTGCATGCCCTGCCCCTATGGGAACCGCACCCCATCCCTATGGGTGGTTCACCCCGTCCCTGGGCACGCAGCCCCAGGTACCTGACAGGCTTCCTTTGCCGCTGGAGAGGGCATCCCACTCTGCCCAACAAAATCCTAAACTCCCAATTATGTTCTTATGTGGCTCAGGATTGCAATACTTCAAGGAACGCCTTTCCCCATATGAACCAACTCAGACCCTGTGATCATGTGCCTCTTTCACAAGAGTGCTGGAGTGTGGCAACAAGAGAACGGGCCTTTTCTGTGGTGGCTCCCCATTTGTGGAATGCTCTGTCCAGGGAGGCTCTCCTGGTGCCTTCATTACATATCTTTAGGTGCCAGGAGAAAACGTTTCTCTAGATCCAGGCCTTTGGCTGATTAACATTCCATGGCCTTTTAAATGTGTTTGCGGCAGGACGGTTATTGGTTTGTTTTTGTTCTATTATATGTTTTGTGTTCTCATTTTGTATTTTTATGCTACTGACCTCCCTGTGATTTTCAGATGAAGGGCGGTTTACAAATTTAATAAACAAATAAATAAAAGTTCAAGTAGCCATAAAATTGCTGTTGGGCAATAAATTAGCCATTATTTTTTTAAAAAACTGTAGTACATGGGAACAACCAAGCTTTGGAAAAGTGTGTCTTAAATTAATTAGAGCTCGGTTTGTGTGTAATGGGGGTGAGAAAATGGGATAAGATGGATCTATCACACTCTGCTAACAGGCCCAGACATCCCATCAAATGCAGGAGTTCTTTGAAAGTAGAGAAGGATGAGACTCCCATCTTGGAAAACCTAACATAGCTGACTCTGGAAGGCAGAAGTTCCTTCCTTAGGACTTCCTTACCGCAGATCCATTCATTACCCAGAACCTGTTTTCTGTTCTGTTTGGAGCCTCTCCTGCAAGGAAGCCAGCATATTCTGCTTGACTCATGCAGCTGAGTTAAGCACACTGACTCCTTTACGGACCATCAAGTCCCCTTTCAGGTGCAAGGTCCTCTCATCCTGACCTGGAACACCCATAGCTGGACAAAAGGATGTTAATATGGCGTTGTGTCAGGAAACCACCCTCCCCACGGCAGGTAGCATCCGGGGAGAGCCTGCAGTACAGGGATCCGCCTCCGTTGTTTACCAGCTCATCATCCCCCTCCTCTGCAGGAAGCGACCATTCCTCCAGTGGGGAGGGGGAGTTAGAGGCAGGAAGTCGGTGCAGGGGCTCTGAAGAGATCGCAGAGCCTGAGCACCAAAGGGAAAGAGGGGAACGGGGTCAGTTTCCCACGCCCCGAGTTCGCAGACAGGAAGGACGTGGAAGGGGGAGGCGGGGGTTCAGAATCCCGCGCCTCTTTTGCTGGACAAAGAACCGGAAGGATTCATTCCCGGACTCTGCAGAGGGATGAGATGGACGTTTGAACTTTTGCTCCACTGTAAATATCTGCACAATAAAGAACTTAGTTTTAGAAGTTCTGCGTTTGGCTGATTTCTCATGAGCAACCACTGAACGTCCTTACACGTTGGATTCTAGAAATGTCATTGATTCTAGAAAAGCAAACTGTTGTTCGAGTATTATCATATTGCATTGATTACTGGAATGGACACGATTTGCTGGTTTTGGTTGCTTATCTGCATTCTGCAGTGAACTTGCATTTGAATATTGTTAGGATAAATATGGTTGTAAATGTATTCGTTGTGAATCCTTTGAAATGCCCCGTCTCTTTGTCAGCAATTATCAGGGGGGTCTCATATTATTTGTGGCAGGGAGAGAGAATCTACAGGAATCTGCTTTATATATCTTAGTCGGGCCATTGGGTCTATCTAGCTCAGTAATGTTTATCATAGTTGGCAGCAGGGAACTTTCCCAGACAAAGGCGCCAACTTGTGAGGGAGATTGAGGGGCAACATCGCACAGACAATGTTGTGCATGACGTTGAGTGTGCATGGCGTCCCAATGTCATGTCAGGACTTTGGAGGAGCCAGGGGGCAGAGTGGAACATGACAACAGTGTGGCTTCTCCTCCTTCTGAAGTCACCGCCATTGGCCAGTGGCTGTTGCCCCACTCCTTCCCCTATGGTAGGAAGAGGGGGAGAAGGAGCTGGACACTGAAGCCATGTTTTTAACATTGGGAGGCACTTCCATGAAAAACGTTGGGGACCCTGCTCCCACACTTACCTGGAGATGCCGGGGATTGAACCTGTGACTTTCTGCGCAGAAAGAAGGTGCTTTTACCCCTGAGCTATGGCCCTTTTGTCTCTGTTGTCTCAGCAAGTGACACCTTCCTCCTGGATTTCTTACTCCCGACAGGAATTCTCGGGTGCCTTTTATGAAACAAACTCATCTGCCTTCAATTGTGGGCTGGCCCCCAACTTTATTAGTTGCATCCACGTTGCTCATTTCATTGTATCGTTAGACATGAGATTAGCAGCTCCAAGATCCTCTTAGACCCAGAGTACAGGATATGAAACACTGAACGAAAACGAAACGAACAAAGGAGTGGAGGAAAGGACAAACAGGAATGCACGCACGCCATGTAAGTTTTCCATTTGGATGAGAGAATTCTGTAAGAGATCCGAACCAAATCAATCAGCAGATGCTTCTGTAAGGCCCGGTGAGCTTGCCTTTCCAATTCTGGACATCCCCATCACATCCTTATTTGGATGCCGGATCAGCCCAGCCTTGTTTTCATTGCTATCTACGTTGACCAGCTTTCCAATTTCCCTTTTATCTCCTCCGGTTTTTGCACGCGCACACCAATGGCCATGTGGAAGGCTACCTAGGCAGCTGCGCGGCACCGATGCCAAACTATACCTCCCCTTTGTTTTGCGGTGGCGTGCGAGCCCATGACTGGCCACTCGGACGGTTATCTGTGGGGAAAGGCTCCCGTGCAGCTGCCCTGCCTCTTTGTCCTCCATGCGCTTACAAATTCCGGGATGGGATTTTGCTTCCTTTCATGATAAAGGGACAGACAATCAAGGGGATGGCTGGATTTACACCCCCACCCCCTCACAGGGCTCAAAAGTGCCGGTTCCAGCATCATCCTTGTTTTTGCTGTGGAATTAGGGGGGGGGAGGAGCCACTCTGCTGCCTGCTTTGTTTGCGGCTGTTTTGCTGAGCCCTCAGGTTAGCTGAGCTAAGGCTGTGCCGAACGTTCATGTTGGAAGTGGTGCTTTGGAAGAGGTTGAAAGACTTTCCCCAGGCCTCGTTACTGTGAGAACATTCACTGAATTTTAAGCCTTTGCGCCGTCAGTTTCCCCGCTCTTTTGCTCTTGCGCCACACATAAATTCTTCAGGTGACGCTGTCCTCTTCTGGCAAGTTTAATTGAAAGTACCTTCCCAGCCAGTTGGGGGTGATGTAATGAATGGAGAAACTATTGCGATGATACAGAGCCAATCAGGTATGGCTGTGCAATGAACATCGTTGTGGCTGTGGCAACCCATAATAATAACAGTAACAATAATTTATTATTTGTACCCCGCCCATCTGGCTGGGTTTCCCCAGCCACTCTGGGCGGCTTCCAACAGAGATTAAAATACATGAAAATATCACACATTAAAAACTTCCCTGAACAGGGCTGCCTTCAGATGTCTTCTGAATGTAAGGTAGTTGTTTATCTCTTTGACATGAGATGGGAGGGCGTTCCACAGGGCGGGCGCCACTACCGAGAAGGCCCTCTGCCTGGTTCCCTGTAGCTTTGCTTCTTGCAGTGAGGGAACCGCCAAAAGGCCCTCGGCATTGGACCTCAGTGTCCAGGCAGAACCCAGACACACGTGGGGGGTACAAGTAATAAATCGTTATCGTCACCAACACCAATGCAAATAATTGAGAGGGAAAAGAAGGCTTCCTGCTGTGTTTCTCCCACTTGGGTCCCTAGCTGTTGTTGGACTACAACTCCTATCATCCCTGGCCAGCTGGGCCAGTGGTCAGGGATGATGGGAGTTGTAGTCCAGCAGCAGTTGGGAACCCAGGTTTGAGAAACATCGGGCCTGCCTGCATCAGTCACAGGGACAATCCTAGCAAGTCAAGGACTGTGTAGTAAAAAGGCAAAATCAAAACGGACAAATTGCCAGGTCAGGAGGACACCCACCCAAGAGTTCTCAAAGCCGCATTTGGGTGGGAGGCAGGCAGTGGAGGGCATTGCAGAGCACAGCCCCAGCCTCCTGATAAAATGGGGCCATGTGTGGTGTAGTGGTTAAGAGCGGTAGACTCGTAATCTGGGGAACCGGGTTCGTGTCTCTGCTCCTCCACATGCAGCTGCTGGGTGACCTTGGGCTAGTCACACTTCTCTGAAGTCTCTCAGCCCCACTCACCTCACAGAGTGTTTGTTGTGGGGGAGGAAGGGAAAGGAGAATGTTAGCCACTTTGAGACTCCTTCGGGTAGTGATAAAGCGGGATATCAAATCCAAACTCTTCTTCTTCTTCTTCTTCTTCTTCTTCTTCTTCTTCTTCTTCTTCTTCTTCTCTCTCTCTTGTTACTTGTTCAACACCCCAAAACGTGTGTCTTTAGATCCAACACTGAGTTCTGAAAGCATTTGTAGTTGCACATGGAAACTCTCCAGTCCTCTGCAAATTACTTGCCCCCCTGGCTGTTTAGGAACCATTGCTTCCCAGAATAGCAAAAATGAACAAGAGTTGTAGTAATATATGCTGGAAATGCAGCTCAACAATAGGCACTCTATTCCACATTTGGTGGAGCTGCCCAGCTATTAAACCATTCTGGGAGATAGTTTATAATGAAATGAAGAAAATGTTGAGATACTCCTTCAAGAAAACCCCAGAGGGCTTTCTACTGGGCATTACACCGGGGAATCTAAAAGTGGATAAAGTGCTTTATCTGCATGCAACAGTGACCGCAAGGATACTTGTTGCAAAGAATTGGAAAAGCTGTGTGATCCCAACAAAAACAGATTGGCTTACCAAATTAACAGAATATCATAATTTGACAAGAACAGCAGGGAGGATTGGAGGGGTCTCAAAAGATAAAATTGAAAATGAATGGAAGGCCTTTAGGGAATACATAGGAAGATATATCGAAAAGCCGGAACTCCTATCAGAGTAAGACAAGTCTCGTGATAGAGCTAAAAAGAATGGAAAAAAATAAAAGGAATGTTAAAGATATGAGATTATAAATATCAGAATCAAAAGTATGCAAAAAAGAAAATAGTGGAAAAATTAGAAGAAATTACAGCAGAGCAGATTGGGAGTTTTGCACTGGGTGGGGTGGAGGGTGGTGGAAGGGGGTGAAAGTTAAAGAGGGTGGAGGGGTAAGGGAATATTCGTATTTGAGTTGTTATATCTGTTTTTTTAATGTATAGTTTATGAGATAATGTATGAGTGCACATCTGTTCTGTGCTTGTGTGTGTATATATAATAATAATAATAATAATAATAATAATAATAATAATAATAATAATGAATGGAACTATTGCTTCCCTTTCAACTGAACATCAGTCTAATCATTCTGGCCTCCTCCCTTCAGGTCCGACTTGAAACCGAATACGCGGTTGCGTGTTACGGTGAGGATGGGCTTCATGACATTAGTTAAATGAAAAGAAAGCTCAGCCAACTCTTGTCCTTGAGCAATGGAAACGCCGAGTTTGTGTGGGGGGGCGGGGGGGATACGAATAAACCACTAGACATTCTCTGAGAACGAAGCTTCCGAGGTGGAAGACGGGTCAGAAACGCCAAGATCAAAGTTTCTCTTCCTTGGAAAACGATCCTTTTGACAAGCCCCCACGCTCTCTTAGTCTGCTTGTTAATGTTTTGACTGGAAATTTCAGGAAGTGTCATCAGCAACAGAATATTTTTATGAACTTCTATCACCGTGGGATTTCCACCCCCCCCCTCCCCTCCTCTTTCGGTGCCGACTCTAATAGCAGTGCGATGGCTGCTTAGCCAGCCTCTGTTATATGTCTCTTAAGGGAATATTTTTGTTAATTGCAAATATTTGATTGACAAACATGGGATGCAATTAGCAGGCGAGCACAGTAGGAATGAGCAGTGAACTGGATCTCTGAACCAACCGTTCTCAACTCTCCCAGCTTGATCTGAAATAGGCTGGAGCATTTAAACCATATGTTTGCCTCCAACTCCCCCCCCACCCTCACCGCCCTACCCATCTTCACTTCTAAAAAGAAAAAGAAAAAGAAAAAGAATGTTCACTTCTCTAAACTGGCTTTGATTTCTTCTTCGCTCTCCATTTGCCAAAGGAGCACCTTCTTTAATATCAGAATAAATCAAAATAAAGGTGGGAAGTTCTTCACAACCTTCAAATTAATGCTTGTGAGTTTTGATGGGGGCGGTGTGGGGCATACCGTGGTACCGTGGGTTACATACGCTTCAGGTTACAGACCCTTCAGGTTACATACTCCGCTAACCCAGAAATAACGCTTCAGGTTAAGAACTTTGCTTCAGGATGAGAACAGAAATCGTGCTCTGGCTTCAGGATGAGAACAGAAATTGTGCTCAAAAGAGAGAGGTGGAAGAGAGAATGCAGTCTAATTCAACATTTGAGGTACCTGAGGGCAGCGGCGTAGCTAGCTGCTCGGGTGCCGGGTGTGGTGTGCGTGTCCTGCAGCCAGGTGCGGGGTGTGCTGCCCATAGGGAGCAGGGCACACTGCATGGAGCCTCTCCGCTGCCTCCCCCTCAGCCATAAGGCGGCTGAGGGAGAGGCGGTGGGCAGACGCAAGCCCCACACTGCCATTTCAGGCAGCGCGGAGCCTACAGGCACCCAAGCCACCATGTTACACCCAGGAGAGACGCTTGGCTCAGGCACGCTGCAGGTACCAGTAAGTGCTGGCCTCTGGGTGTGGCACCCAGTGCCAGCCGTGTTTCGTTACATTTGTTGACTGAACTACAAAATTTCGTGAGCCCGTTTTTTAAAAACTCATATTTCTTGTCATTTTGTCACCCCCCTCAGAGACCACACCTCAGGTGGCCCGCACCCCCTGCACTCCCTTCCTCTGCCACTGTCTGGGGGACATTTAACCCCAGTCCTGAAAGACCTACATTGGCTCCCAGTACGTTTCCGAGCACAATTCAAAGTGTTGGTGCTGACCTTTAAAGCCCTAAATGGCCTTGGCCCAGTATACCTGAAGGAGCATCTCCACCCCCATCGTTCAGCCCAGACACTGAGGTCCAGTGCCAAGGGCCTTCTGGTGGTTTCCTCACTGTGAAGTGAGGTTACAGGGAACTAGGCAGAGGGCCTTCTCAGTAGTGGTGTAGAATGTCTTCCCATCAGGTGTCAAGGAAATAAACAACTTATCTGACTTTTAGAAGGCAGCCCTGTTTAGGGGAGTTTTAAATGTTTGATCTTTTATCATAAAAGTTTTTAATATTCTGTTGGGAGCCACCCAGAGTGGCTGGGGAAACCCAGCCAGATGGGTGGGGTATAAATAATTGTTGTTGTTGTTGTTGTTGTTGTTGTTGTTGTTGTTGTTGTTGTTGTTGTTGTTGTTGTTCTGGGTCGATGGGGATCATTCTTGCCAACTCAGAGAAGCCAAAATAGGGCTCTGTCCAGGAGTGCCAACTCAAGGAGGCCAAGCCATTTTCGACCCCCAATATTGCTTGGGGGGTGGCCATAGGGCCCGAAATCAAGGAGCAGAGGAGGCCAAGCACAGAGGGAAGCACAACATGGCTTCAGTGTCTGGCTCCTTCTCCTCCTGACACCTAGGGGAAGGAGCAGGGAAGGCGGTGGCAGGAGGAGGAGGAGCCACTGGCCCTTGAAGCCACACTGCTGCCACATTTGGCTCTGCCCCCAGCTCCTCCCAACCTCCTGATGTCACACATGCAACACAAACACACACACACTGTCCTCTCAAGCTGTCAGCTCTGGCTCCGTCCCAAGACAACCACCCCCAACCCTACTTGGCGAAAGCACCAAAGGGCCTTCCAAGAGGTCTCTGAGCAATGGAGCAACATGAGGCTCCAAGAACAAATATAGACCCTTTAGAGCAGGGACAGGGGGCCTTCTTCTTTCTGAGGGCCAAAGGGCCACATTCCCTTCTAGGCAACCTTCCAGAGGCTGCATGCCAGTAGTGGGTGGGATAAGAGCCAAAAGTTGGTACAGGAAAGTCCATAGCTCAGTGGTAGAGCATCTGCAGTGCAAGGAGAAGGCCCTAGGTTCAATCCCCGGCATCACTACATAGGTTTGGGAGAGACTTCAGCCTGAAATCCTGGAGCATTGCTGCCAGTCAGTGTAGACAACAATAGATGGACCAATGATCTGACTCAGTATAAGGGAACTTTCCGGTGTTCCTTTGTAAGCAACCAATGTACATCTTGTTGTTGTTTAGTTGTTTAGTCGTGTCCGACTCTTTGTGATCCCATTGACCAGAGCACACCAGTCATTCCTGTCTTCCACTACCTCCCGCAGTTTGGTCAAACTCATGTTGGTAGCATCGAGAACACTGTCCAACCATCTCATCCTCTGTCGTCCCCTTCTCCTTGTGCCCTCCATCTTTCCCAACATCAGGGTCTTTTCCAGGGAGTCTTCTCTTCTCATGAGGTGGCCAAAGTATTGGAGCCTCAGCTTCAGGATCTGTCCTTCCAGTGAGCACTCAGGGCTGATTTCCTTAAGAATGGATAGGTTTGATCTTCTTGCAGTCCATGGGACTCTCAAGAGTCTCCTCCAGCACCATAATTCAAAAGCATCAATTCTTCGACGATCAGCCTTCTTTATGGTCCAGCTCTCACTTCCATACATCTTACCTTTCTGCATTTTGCCAGTGTCTACACACACACTCACATTTCCCTCTCTATCTAGACCAAGGAAAAGGCATGATCAGAGTTCAATGACTTGTTTTTGCCTAACAAAAACAGATGGGGTGCAAAGCAGGGGTGGTGAGCCATGTGGCCTGGGGAGAGAAGGAATGGCCTTGGGAAAATCCCAAGGGCCAGGCAATTCTGAGGTTTGCCACACTCACTTGAAAGCCACTATGGTAACAACTGATATATCATCCCTGCAGTGGTTTGACAGAAGGAAGCAGGGAACCACTGTGTTAAGAGTAGGAATGGGTGAATCTGCCGATCACAGTTTCTCATTTTTCTACTCTTAAGTTCACTTTTCCACATTTCCACGCTAGCTTGCATTTTTTTTTAAAGAGCCTTATGAACATTTAACAACTTTTTAATGCAGATTTCTCCACATACACAAGTAAAGGTAAAGGTAAAGGGACCCCTGACCATTAGGTCCAGTCATGTCCGACTCTGGGGTTGCGGCACTCATCTCACTTACTGGCCGAGGGAGCCGGTGTACAGCTTCCGGGTCATGTGGCCAGCATGACTAAGCCGCTTCTGGCAAACCAGAGCAGTGCACAGAAATGCCGTTTACCTTCCCGCTGGAGCGGTACCTATTTATCTACTTGCACTTTGACGTGCTTTCAAACTGCTAGGTGGGCAGGAGCAGGGACCGAGCAATGGGAGCTCACCCCGCCGCGGGGATTCGAACCACCGACCATCTGATCAGCAAGCCCTAGGCTCTGTGGTTTAGCCCACAGCACCAACCACATCCCTCATATACACGTATCTGTATGCAATTTGGCCTAATATATACATTTTTGTTTTTGTATGGTATCTTTGCTTTAACCCCTTAGAGACTACTGCACATAAGCAGTACACAATTGCTCAGAGAAGTAATAGATGATTTTTAATGCACATTTTATCCTAGTATATGCAGTTATGAACTCCTTCCTTGGCTGCAGGACTTCACTGCAAAATTCAGAGAAATGCCAAAAGATCACTGTATTTTTGTTCACATATTGTTTCGGAAACAGAAATTTGGTTAGTTTGCCTTACCAAATTGGCAAGCTGCCAAAAGATCATATTTTTGTTCCATATTGTTTCGGAAACAGAAATTTGGTTAGTTTGCCTTACCAAATTGGCAAGCTGGATCATATTCCTCTTCTATCTTTAGTTAAGAGATGCTTCTTCAGGGTCCTATATGTTTCACTGCTAGGCTGAGGACAGAAGGAGTTCATGGGGGATGAAGAATTAACAATGTCATTATCCATCTTATGGCAAATATATAGATTCATTTCTGAGGAAAAGGTATCCAAGTTTAGAAAGTTTACATTATCAGTCAAACATCCTATTTCCTGGGAGAAGCCCTTCTCAGAGGTTCAACTGGAGAGCCTAGCCAAGGTCCATAGAACTAAGGCTGCCATATTTTTATTTTTTTTAAATCGCCCCAAACGACACTGCCAACATAGGTTGCCACACGTCTGGATTTTCCTGGTCATTTTTTTCAGCGATTTCCGCCCGGACACTGCTTCTGACTGCAGTATTCTGGAAATGTCCGGGGAATTCCGGGTGTATGGCAACCCTAATAGAACTATATTTAAGTTCCATGTAGGAAAATGGCAAACAGCTGGTTGAGAGATGAGGGAAGCAATTTATTGATGTGTGGGTACTTTGAGAAGGCTTTGCCTTGAAGGCAGCCTATAACTCTTGAGAGCTCAGAGGTCTGTCTTTTCAAGATGTTTGGTTGGAAGCCAGCCTTTTAAGTTTGCTTGAAGGATGTCCAACATAGCAGCCACAATTATAGACCGTGAGACCTTCTTGCACCAGCCACACCATTCTACAAAGCCCCTCCAGGAAATGGAACAGACCCACTTGGCAAGGCTTCTTCTAGACATTGACAGTGACTGTAGTGCAAGCTAAAAGCATCACAACTCTAACAGGCATTGCTGTTCATCCTCCTAAGTCTGGTGGTTGAAATTTGGGCAACACAGGGCCTGCAACAAAACATCTGGTGTTGTTGGATAAGTCTACATTTACTGATAATGGTACTATGGTCTTCTTGGAACAGCGATGATGTTTCCTGCTTCTCTGCTCCCTGATCAGAGAGTTAGATCTGGTGGAGTTGCGAGGAAGGCAAATAGAAGACGTGTTGGCAGAACTGACGATTGAAGAATGGCAGATGAAAATGATGGACTATATGGAGCTCGCTGAGATGACCGGGAAACTTCGTGACCAGAGGGACGACGCGGTGGAAGAAGAGTGGAAGAAATTTAAATTGTATTTAAAAAATCATTGTATGATTGAAAATTAGATATAATTTGGAAGAAAAGTTAAACTGTAGATTTAGAGTTTGGTTAAGTGTTTAGGAATTGTGAGAGAATGAGTTAAGATATTAGATAAGATTAATGATTAGGTATTTTTATAGTAAAATAAGATTTTGCAAGATGTATAGAAATTACTAAAGATGATTGACAAGGAACGCAGGAAGGGGAGATGAGAGGAAGTCAATATACAATGTAAAGGATAGAAGTTAGTGATAGTAATAAGGTTTTTTGTTTTTATTGTAGGTTTGTTTTTAGTATGGTTGTATTGTTTTGTATGTGTTTGTTTTTGTTGATTGTTTTTATAAAATTTAATAAATATATTTTTAAAAAAAGAAGAAGACATGTTGGCCATGAGACCATTCGGATGTCTGATCTTTCTGTGGCTTCCCAGGGAAACCTTGCCAAAACTCAATGAGACAATTGAAACAAAGGGCAGGTCCAATGGAAAAGTCCCTTGTGCAAAGACTATCATCTTGAGCTGTCTTCTGGTGTATAAGCCAGTCTGCTATACCATGTCTTTCTCATTCTGATAGAAACCTTAGGGCAGGAGCAGCTAACCTTCAGGGGAGGCTTGCAAATTTTTTATTATAAAGGCTTCAGTGTAAATTTCTTTTCTTTTTTTGAAGGTAATTTCCATCCGAAATCAAAAGCACTCTGAACAAGTTCACACACACACACACACACACACACACACACACACAAACCCCGCTTTGGAGATGATGAATTAACAACAGGGGTCCTCTTCAGGGCCAAAAACTGTGCGGGGTAGTTTCTCCAGAACGTTGCTTTATTTAACTTCAAAATCGTATAGTTAAAGCTATGGTTTCCCCAGTAGTGATGTATGGAAGTGAGAGCTGGACCATAAAGAAGGCTGATCACCGAAGAATTGATGCTTTTGAATTATGGTGCTGGAGGAGACTCTTGAGAGTCCCATGGACTGCAAGAAGATCAAACCTATCCATTCTGAAGGAAATCAGCCCTGAGTGCTCACTGGAAGGACAGATCCTGAAGCTGAGGCTCCAATACTTTGGCCACCTCATGAGAAGAGAAGACTCCCTGGAAAAGACCCTGATGTTGGGAAAGATGGAGGGCACAAGGAGAAGGGGACGACAGAGGACGAGATGGTTGGACAGTGTTCTCGAAGCTACCAACATGAGTCTGACCAAACTGTGGGAGGCAGTGGAAGACAGGAGTGCCTGGCGTGCTCTGGTCCATGGGGTCACGAAGAGTCGGACACAACTAAACGACTAAACAACAACACCAAATAAACAAACAAACAAACTGCAGAGGTTTAGGTTATCATCTTCCCCCACTTGGCATGCTGACTATCAAAAATTGGATGTGATTCAGCTGGCAAAGGCAGGCACAACCAAGTACAAATACCTCCCCCCTCCTTTTCACACAATCTATTGTTCGCACCAAGATCACCTGAAATGTAGAATAATTGAGAATGGATGTTGCAACTTAATGTCAACTTACCTACAGATTTTCCCCTCCTCCTCCTGATGGTACCAGCATCTTACCTAGTGGGGTCCTGAATCCTTTCTGCTTTGGGGGGTGGGGGTAGGCGGGGTGATACTATTTGTGCTTTTGCATAATGAAATGTTTTCAACGGCGGTAACCATTGCTGCCCCCTCCATTGTTCCCACAGTTTAATAAATCAACTGCAGAAAAAAAGAATACAGAACTTATTATGGAAATTGAGTTGCAGAAATGGGACCCGCAACCCGTCTCTCACTCCCTATTACGGCACCATGGCTAAACTTGCTTAAACCTCTGCCAGTCATATGATATTGCAATATTAGCCTTCCGTCTTCTCTCCCCCCCCCCCGGCCCTTTGTTTTCCCCTTCTTTTCTTTCCCTCTCTTCTTCTTTGTGATGATTGTTTTCTGTCCATCTCAAGCGGGGTGTCAGTTCATTTAGATTTACATCAAGTAGTAAATTAAAATGATCACTCAGCAAACACTCTCGGCTTCAGTTTTCCCTTTCAGTCAGGAGTTGCGCGAGATGCTCGAAGCATTCATGCAGAAAATATTGCTGTCTAGATATTTGTCCTCTGGGTGATAAAAGAGGCATTGTCTTGGGACCTACTCAGGCCTCGGAGCTGATAGTTGCCGCGCATCGCAGCTGTGAAGTGTGCTTTGTTATGTGTCTGAGGATTAGAGTTCAAGACCTTGTTTTTCTTGAAATTCCAGACTGATCAGAGCTGCATATGTTCGGGGGAAAGCCGAGGTCGAATGGTACTCTGTCCACATTTTCACTAGATTATTCTTGGACAGAACTCTAGGAGAATACCCTGCTGCTGAAAAGCATCCCAGGAGCTTTCCCAGTCTCTCTCTTACCCTCCACTTTCTCTCCCCCCCCCCTTTTCAGATATTCTGCATGATACCACTCATGGATTTATTTATTTTTTTTAACAAAAAAAGAAAGGCACAGTTTTATCGATGTGCATCTGAAACAAAAGACAGCAGCTTCGTTGAATCTACCAGCTTAGGAGGTGTGCCAGCAAAGCAGGGAACTTGCCCCTTTGTGTAGTATTTACTGTCAGGAAAGGGAAACCTTTTCAACCATCACCCAGTGCAAATAATAGTAGGGTCCAAGGAGAGGAGAGCTAGTCACTAGGTGTGCCACCTGCCTTAAAGGGAAGAGGGTTGACATTAATTGGGGATCTGATCACCCACCTTATCAAATCTGTTTGTCAGTGGTTGCTTTTATATTTGAAAGCTCCTCTGAGTGGTGGGGTCAAACACTGCATTATTATTATTATTATTATTATTATTATTATTATTATTATTTAAAGCAAATGAGAATGTCTCTGTATATATGTCTCTGCACTATTGTATCTTTTGAAATTATTAGCCAAAAGTCCATCAGGTGAGCAGAAAAGCAGATACAGTTCCAGTACAGTCATACCTTGGAAGTCGAACAGCTTTAGTTCCCGAACATTTTGGCTCCCAAACGTTGCCAACTCGGAAGTGACTGTTCCAGTCTGCGAACTATTTTTTGGAAACCAAACGTCCGACGGGGCTTCCTGCAGCCAATCGGAAGTCGCGCTTTGGTTTCCTAATGTTTTGGAAGTCGAACGGACTTCTGGAATGGATTCTGTTCGGCTTCCAAGGTATTAACTGTATTTTCAACAAACCCGCTGCTCTGTGACTATCCCCTGTTCCCATCCATTATTGGGGCTATTGCAGACCTCCGCCTTTGCTTCTGAAATGGGCCTACACAAGAGAATGGATCCATTCAGTCCTATGGAGGGACTAAAAGGGTACACTGGTGACAGATTTCAGCATAGCTGGGCCTCTCCGGCATGTGGAGTAAATTGCATGCCAAGGACCGATGGCCCCATCGTCCCCAATGTAATGAAATAACCAGACAGGACAAATAGTGTAATTGTAAATTGGGTGAACTAAGCCCAGACTTTAGCTGATTACAAATATGAAAGGTTTGGCATAGGTATTGAGTATGCCACTTGAACTCCAGCCTGCCTGCTGGGAATCTCCTAGGGTCACCTCCACTGTGGGGTGGGGTGGGGTTTCCATGACCTACATCAAATAGGGGCACCCCCTGAGGAATCCCCATTTGAGGAGTGCCGTGGCCCCCAAATCCTGCGTTGGATTTGTCCCAAGGGCTGGGGGTTCCCCCACCCGTTTCTTAACATGACGGTAGGAGACCCTGCACTCAATCCCATCACACCACTCTGGAACCAATTAGAATTAGTCCAGAGGACTTCTGGGCAAAAGCAAAATAAAAACATGGTGGCCACCAGCTGTTGGTGTGTCTAGAGATGCCCCCACCAGAACTATGAAGCATGTTTCGGACATGACACCAACAAGTTTTCATCCAAATTCTCCAACATCTCTTGGCTTTATCAACTAAGGTTGATCTGGTATCTAAATCAGCAGCTAATCCACTATTATTGTTAAAGTGCTGAGAGTAGTCCTGTCCCCATTTGTTCCTTGTAGAAAGGACACAACACATCCAGCCCTCAGCCCCACCCCCATTTCCCCCCTACATGCTATGTCTATGATAACTCTTTGCTTTGTTGTGATGTCGTAAGCCCCACTCACAGAAATGGAAGCCTTGCGTAGCTTGGTGGATATAAGACCGAAATAAAGGGAGGGGGGAATCAAAACCACGTTGGCTTTTCTCTTTGGGGCAACCATAGTTCAAATCCAGCTTAACGCTCGAAAATTAAATGAGTCCCTTAACCCCTCCGAGCGAAGGAGGTGATCCTTCCAGGTCACCAGCGAGGTTGCTGGCAGGTCAGTGTGTTGACGCTGGTGTTGCCTTGGCCTCTGCGCGCTTGCTTGATGGCATAAACAAAGGAATTAAGGTCCAGAGCTTGGCTGGGTGCCAGAGAGGCAGCAAAGCTTTGGCAGTGATGTGTGCACAGCTAGCCAAGTCCAGGGAGAATTCTTGAGTTGTTGGGCAGGATAGCGGCAAAGCGGTGGTGGGAGGAGAGAAAGAGAAGGGGGGGCAATGAACTCTAGGCTTCATGTGTATGAACAAAGACAACTGTCATTCAGTGCTGCTGCTAACATGATCAGAAACAAGGCAATCTCCTCTATGCGATCCCGGAGCACTCAGTTTTGTTTACCAACATAGAAAGCAGCCCTTTACCCAATGTAACTCAATAAAGTCTGCATTAACTGGCAGAAACTCTCCAGGGTTTCAGATGCTCTACCGAGAGATGCCAATGTTTCCAAGTGGGACCTTCTGCACGCGAAGCAGATGCCATACCAGTTTCGTCCTTCCCCAAAGGCATAGACCCTGGAAGCTGCCTT
This sequence comes from Lacerta viridis, assembly GCA_900245905.1. Taxonomy (NCBI): domain Eukaryota; kingdom Metazoa; phylum Chordata; class Lepidosauria; order Squamata; family Lacertidae; genus Lacerta; species Lacerta viridis. Next base: position 545,447 of record OFHU01000943.1, on the reverse strand, counting down.
ATACGACGTAAGGTTATTGGTCCATCCAGCTCAATATTGCCAACACCAACTGGCGATATTTCTCATGAGTTTCAGGCAGGAGTCTCCACGGTTCTGTCTGGAGATGCCGAGGATTGAACCTGGGACCTTCTGAATGCAAGGCTCTACAACAGGGCTAAATTCCTTTACCACAGCACAACATAGACCAGGCAATCCCAAACTTTGGCCCTCCAGATGTTTTGGACTACAATTCCCATCATCCCTGACCACTGGTCCTGTTAGCTAGGGATCATGGGAGTTGTAGGCCAAAACATCTGGAGGGCCGCAGGTTGGAGATGCCTGACATAGACCATGGGTAGGCAAACTAAGGCCCAGGGGCCAGATCTGGCCCAATCGCCTTCTAAATGTAGCCCGCGGATGGTCCGGGAATCAGCGTGTTTTTACATGAGTAGAATGTGTCCTTTTATTTAAAATGCATCTCTGGGTTATTTGTGGGGCCTGCCTGGTGTTTTTACATGAGTAGAATGTGTGCTTTTATTTAAAATGCATCTCTGGGTTATTTGTGGGGCATAGGAATTCGTTCATTCCCCCCCCCCAAAAAAAATATAGTCCAGCCCCCCACAAGGTCTGAGGGACAGTGGACCAGCCCCCTGCTGAAAAAGCCTGCTGACCCCTGTCATAGACTATGGTTTAGCAGAATGGGAGAGAATCATAATACCATTAGATGATGCCACTGGCAGACATGACGCCTATTGTGGAGAATATTCATTTATTCATACGCCTAATTATTTATTAAAATTCTTAGCCAACATGCAACACCAGTTCTCAAAATCCCCGAGCGTAAGAGAGCAAGAAGAGCCCTGCTGGACCTGGCCCATCTACCCCAGCAACCTGTTCACCCAGTGGACGACCAGATTCCTTTGGGAAGTCTACAAGATGGATCTGAGGACAAAGGTGTGCTTCCCAATTGAGATTCCTGCAACTGGAATTCAGAGGCATACTGTCTCTGAGAATGGAGGTGGAACACAGCCACCATGGCTAGGAGCCATTGATGGCATGGTTCTTCCTAACCCCTTTTTAAAGCCGTCCAAGTTGGTGGCCATCACTACATCTTGTAGGAGCAAGTCCCATAACCCAACAACACTTTTCGTGTTGATAAGGGTTTGTTATTTATGTAAAAGTCTATTAGACGATGCAGGCCTTTGGATTGCCAGGTTTTTGTTTGGAGGTTTTGTGCTGCTTGGTGGAATAGTGGGTGGTATGCCAGGGGAATTAGTGGGGATGGGGTTGGGGATAATTTGCCTATTTCTGTTTTCCATGCTTTGAACATGGTTTGTGTGTACCTGTTAAGTGTTGTGGGGATTTTTCTTAGTTTGTTTGGGAGGAGTGGGTATGCTGTGGTGCAGATATTTTCAATTGTGTCCTTTTCTAGATGTATCCATTGTTTTGTCTCATCTTCTAGTATATATGGGAGAACTCAACACATTTGCAACGGTCTCTGGCCTACAAGTAAATTTTGCAAAATCAGAAGCCATGTGCTTCAACACCCCCCCTCACATCCAAAGAGAACTCACCAAAACCACCAAGATAAAACTTTGCCACACCAAGTTCAGATATCTTGGGGTGCAAATAACCAAAAACCTCAACAAACTATACCTTCACAACTACAAACCCCTATGGCAACAAATAAACAAAGACTTAAAGAGATGGAACAACATGAACTCCACTCTCTCAGACAAAATAGCCATGATCAAAATGATCACCCTTCCAAAACTAACCTACCTGTTCCAAACCCTCCCAATCTGGATTCCCCCAACCCAACTCCGCAAATGGCAGAGAAAACTACACTCTTTTATCTTCTCACACAAAAAACCAAGAATAAGCACCAAATACCTGCACCTCCCCACCTCAGAAGGAGGATGGGGAATCCCCAACATAGAAGCATATTACAATGCCAACCAACTACGTCACATAACCCAACAACACTTTGAGAGCATAAGGTTGGGGACGTCTGGATTTAAAGAATTCATGTTTTCTATATAGTGGTACCTCAGGTTACAGACGCTTCAGGTTACAGAGTCCACTAACCCAGAAATAGTACCTCGGGTTAAGAACTTTGCTTCAGGATGAGAACAGAAATTGCGGGCGGGCGGCAGCTGGAGGCCCCATTAGCTAAAGTGGTACCTCAGGTTAAGAACAGTTTCAGGTTAAGAATGGACCTCCAGAACGAATTAAGTTCTTAACCAGAGGTACCACTGTATAGGAAAGCAAACGTATTGGTCTTTTCATGCAGGCTAGCTACACTTCATTCCCTCCCCAATTCCTGGTAGCTGTGGGGGGGAAAGGTAAAGGACACCTGGCAGTCCAGTCCAGTCGCGAACAACTTTGGGGTTGTGGCGCTCATTTCGCTTTACTGCCGAGGGAGCCGGCATTTGTCCGCAGTTTTTCTGGGTCATGTGGCCAGCATGAAGAAACCTCTTCAGGAGAACAGGAGCAGCACACGGAAAACGCCATTTACCTTCCCGCCAGAGTGGTACCTATTTATCTACTTGCAGTTTGATGTGCTTTTGAACTGCTAGGTGGGCAGGAGCTGGGACCAAGCAATGGGAGCTCACCCCGTCACGGGGATTTGAACCACCGACCTTCCGATTGGCAAGCCCTAGGCTCAGTGGTTTAGACCACAGCACCACCCGCGCCCCAAGCTGTGAAAAGAAAATCATAAATTGGTAGAGGTGCCACTAAAGTGAAATTTGTGGCAAATCTGGGGAGCCCTAGTCAGATGAAACAGACACTGAAATATCAAAGACCTCCTGTAAGATTAGGAAAATTTAAGGGGTCTAGGGATGAAATTCTCTGTGTTCTCTTGGATGAAAACTACAAATGAGTGAATCTGTCGATTTTGGTTTCTCTCAGTTTCTCATTTTTCAAACATCTTCTACATTTCCACATCATATTATGCTTTGTTTTCAAAAGAATTCCTCACCTGCATATTAACACGAATTTCTCCTAATATGCTCATTTTAAAATAAGTTTCCTCATATCCACATTTTTGCAAGCAAATTTCTATAATATAATGCATGTTGTATGCTATCTACATTAATAAATATCCATTTTTATGAATATTTTAGCTAACTAAATGTGTTTATATATACCTTTATTTGGCTGGAAAACAACACTGCAAAATTCAGAGAAGTGTGAATTTTAAAGGATAGAGTTGCTTCAGTTTGCATATCATGCAAATTAAACAAGCTTGACTCCAAATGCAAACTGAAGTGACTCTCTCCTCCATCCCTAGTGTGGATTCCTGCTCTGAATCCTCCCCACAAAGAGGGTTGTTATCTAGCTTTGCAATTGCTAAGGGATAAGTAGTTTAATAATCAAATTTCACACAAATGCATAAAAAATATTCTTATCTTATCTTTCTTGACATCGATACCTTCAAAATTTCGTGTTTGACAGTGACTGATCTCAATCATTTTTTTTAAAAAAAATTATTAGCTGGAATATGTACATTTGATGGAGAGGTTACGAAAGATCGTGTATGGATTCACTGCGGGGTGTCTGAACTGTCAGCAATATGCAAGACACAGGAGGAACATGAAGGCAAAATGAGAACGTGAGCCTGGCCATCTGAATGGAGTGTTACTCTGAAACAAAACACCTGTCTCTCATCCGAGGCTGTGCTGACAAGCAATAATTTAGTTGTCCAAACACAGAGCTTTCTGGATTCCAGACTGCATAAAAAGTCAAAAAGGCTGAGAAAGATGCGCCGATAAGATTCAAAGGTAGCCTGTAGCACACAGGCAAATCATTCAAAGGGGGTTGGTTTTAAGTTAAGAATTGCAACCAGCATCTCATCCTAAAGTGAAATTTGAAAACAAATATGGAAATTCCTGCCCAGGTGAAGTGTCTAGGGCATTTTGAAGGAGTCCCAAAGAGAGTTGAGAGAAGCCTGGGGGATATATCATCAGAGGTAAGAGGACAGGCTTTCCCCCATATATCTCTAGGTTTCACCTCCAGTGAATTTGGAAAATCTAGTTCTGGTGAAGATTGCTAAAGAGAGCCATGGTGAAGTCATCAGCTTTCAAGGATGAGGTACAGTCAACTCATTCCTAAGAAAAACTACCTTCTGGTCATACAGAGTGTTCACACAACAGTGTTTAAGACAAGGTCATGTTGTCAAGACAGGAGACTCGAAAGGTGGAAGCTTCTCTCATCAGTGGCATGTGATGGGCACAGAGTTCAGGTCACATGCCACCTGCTCCAGTTTAGAATCCAGCAAGCAAAGTCAATGTCACACAGTGGTCTAGTTCTAACTAGTCCAAGGAGCAAGATCAGGCAAAGCGAAGGTCACCTTTCAGTCAAACAAAGCCAAAAGCATGAACCCGCACCCTTCAATCATCACCAGAGGCCTTTCTTTCTTTGTGTGCCTCCTCCATGAGAGGGCCAGAGGGTGGCAACATACAAACATACCTTTTCTGTGGTGGCTTTCAGTTTGTGGAATGCATTCCTCAGGGAGACTCCCCTGACACCTTCATTATCTATCCTGAGGCAAAAACATTCCTCTTCTCCCATGCCTTTGGCCCATTAAACAACCTATGGCTTTTTAAACAGGGGCATGGTTGTTGTTTTATTGTATTTTTATATTGTAACCTCCCTGTGATCCTCAGATGAAGGGCATTATTGAAATTTAATAAATAAGTAGGTCAAGATAAGGACAGTTATGGAAGGCAGAAGATCAAGGTCCACAAAGGAAAATCGGGTAACACCTTTGTTGTTGTTGTTTAGTCGTTTAGTTGTGTCCGACTCTTTGTGACCCCATGGACCAGAGCACACCAGGCACTCTTGTCGTCCACTGCTTCCCGCAGTTTGGTCAAACTTATGTTAGGGTGTAGGTAACACCCTACAGAGCCCCAATTGAAGGCCAGGCTATTATCAATCAGAAAATATGAGCCTCAATGTCCTACCAGCAAACCCAGACTGTGCCTTACACAGAACTACAGCTTTCTCTGGGTAGCAGTCCCACCTCTCAAATGGGATGAGTCTGTTTTAGTAGCGTTAATCTGCAGCAGCTTAGCCGAGAACGGGGTTCCACCATGGTTTCCAAGATGAAGTCTGAGGATTTAAGTGCAATCTCTTCAAGCTGGAGATGTTCTGTTGCTGGAACTCCTGAGGGATCTAGAGATGCTGAATGCTATTCTGAGGGCAAATCCTTCTCCCAGTTCAAGAAGCCTTCTGTATCCATGGCCTTTTCCTCTAAGAACTGGGAGTGGAAGCCCTGGGTCATGACACAAGTTGCATCTTCCCACAAATCCATGAACAGGAGTACTTCCAAGTCAAAAGAGAGTTGGGTCTTAGCAAGAGGTCCTTTCCACACCATGTGAGGACTGGTCCTTTAGTGTGGTGGCACTAAGTAGGCCTTGTGATCTCTGTAAGTATCTGCATTCGATTAGAAATTGTTTTTATATCAACATTGCTTTACCATTTCATAGGAATGATTTATAAATGATGATGATGATGTTTAACTCAGCAAGGTGATATATCTGTAGAAAAATTGAGCTTTTTCCTATCATATTGAAATGAATGAATACAGGAGGCATCTAGATTATCGGGGCGATACGGAGTAAAATACATTTGTTGTCTAGTTTTATGCAAAATATCTTTGGCTTTAGTAATTCCTTTTGTAGAACTGTGATAATTTAATAAATTAAAAGGAACGATCAGGTTATGTTACACTACAGGTATATGATGTTGAATGTTTTTGCAAAGTGTGCATTTAATATTTATATAATATTTCTGTATAGACTACTTTAGACTATTTTGTATTAAATAATCGTATTAATGAAAAATAAATGTAGAAACATATAAGAATAGAAAATGTCAGACATTTAAAACTCAATGATACAATAGTAATACACACAGACCTGTCACTCACCATCCTTAGGAAGGAAAAAACACACCTTTATGGCTCCTCCTACCAAAAATGCATGATTCTGTCCACTTGATGGGAGATTTCCATCTCTGTTCCACATAAAGTCCTATAGCACCTTACTCTCCCAATTCCAAACAAAACAAAAAGAAAACCCATTACCCCAAATAACTTAAGGTTGTGCTTTAACTGAATGACTCAGTGCCATTAATTTAAACGACAGTAACCAGATGCAATTTAGTGTGATGCTTTAAATTGTTTCTTGTGTGTGCATTTAATTGAAATTTATTGAGATGGTTATTTATGTTAATAAAATAATTAAAGGCAGTTATTTAAGACTAACTATGAAATAGCTGTGTAACTACCTATATTAATAAGACAGTTAGTTAAGGGATAATGTCTATTGCTTTATAGTAATTGCTATAAACAGCTGCTGAGTTTGATTAAACGCCGACGACAGCAAAAGAGAGGGAGCAATCGCGGAAGCAGTTCGTGGTGAGCACGCAACAAAGGGAATGGTGATCATGCCATGGTTATAGAGGAGCAGCGGGGAGGTATTGTTCTTCACCAAAGCCAGAACCATCCTAAAGACTGAGAGCAGGGACATGCTTTAAATAAATCAACGGAGCCACAATTCACTCCTACGCTACTCAAAATGGCAGCATAAGACAGTAAGAGCCTGCTGCAGCAGTTCACTCACCCATCTAGTCCAGCATCCTTTTCTCACAGTGGCCAATCAGACATGTGAGAGAAGACACAAAGTGGAACCTGAGTGCAACACAGTACCATAGCATGCGTTGCTGGCACCCGGGATGGGGCAAGTGTTATGCCTCCTGGTAGAATGGGCAGCTGGGGTGGGGGCTCATACCAGGGTAGCACATGCGGAGGGTGAATGGAGCCTGCCTGCAACAGGCTCCTTGCCTGCTGCCTCTGTCCACCAGCCCACTAGACCAACCCAGTATATCTGAAGGAGTGTCTCCACCCCCATCGTTCAGCCCGGACACTGAGGTCCAGTGCTGAGGGCCTTCTGGTGGTTCCCTCACCATGTGAAGTGAAGTTACAGGGAACCAAGCAGAGGGCCTTCTCAGTAGTGGTGCCTGACCTGTGGAACGTCCATCAGATGTCAAGGAAATAGGCAACTATCTGACTTTTAGAAGACATCTGTAGACAGCCCTGTTTAGGGAAGTTTTTAATGTTTGATGTTCTATTGTGTTTTTAATATTCTGTTGGGAGCCGCCCAGAAAAGCCAAATTATTATTATTATTATTATTATTATTATTATTATTATTACCACATGCCACCACAACTCAGCGGCCAGGGCTCCATGTCTATCATGGGGGCACCTGGTTGGGCCCCCTCAAAAATGTGCACCAGCATTTTAGTACAAATTTCTCCTGATACATGTTCGGTTGCAATTTTGCCCACTGTACACATTTTCTTGTACATCATTTTCACAAATATATGCATTTTTATGGTCACTTTTGCGTTTCAGTACATTCCTTGGCTGGAAAAAAGCATTGCAAAATTTCAAGAACTTAATATTTCAAATGAGAGCTGTGTTTTGCTTCACATACAGTTTTGAAAATGGTGAATTAGGTGGTTTTGCCTTTCATTGTGGACTGAATAAAATCTCTCTATTCAGGGTTAAGGAGGGGCTAACAGGCAGATGATGGATCCCTGGCGCCAACTCCAGGGGGTCCCAGGCCCCCACAAAACTTTTGTTGTGGGGCCTTGGGTGTGACTTCTGGGTCCTCTCTGAGGCCTAAGGGGCCTTGGAAGTGGTGTGCTAGACTTTGCAGACCGTCTGACACCACTTCTGGTTCCTTACAAGGAATCAGAAGTGACATATGAGGCCCCACGGGCCTAGGACGCCACTTGCAAGGCCCTGCAAGTCCTTGGATGAGACCTCTGGTTCCTCGCGAGATTCTGGAGATCCCATCCAAGGCCTCATGTCTTGTGGGGCATTGAACGTGATGCTACTTCTGGAGGCGACATAATGTGATGTCATGATTTCATGTTACTCTGGTGTCACTGGACCCCCATGATCCAGGGCTCAAGTCAGTACCCCTATGATGGATGAAGGACCCTGTGTGAGATGCAGGGAAGGGAAGATCTCCAAGGCTGGAAGGATGGGAGAAGAAACTGAAGCTTCCAGGAGAGAGTTGGGCAGGTTCACCTATCTCTGGGTGGGACAAGTTAAGATTGTCCTGTGAAGGAGGACTTTTTTATGGTTCTACTTTTCTTCTTCTTTTGTTTTTGTTTAGATTAGTTTGGTTTTTTTTTATTGGAATGTATTATGAAAGGTCTTAATAAAATCTTATAAACCAACAATAACAACAACCCTGTCCTTTGAGGTAAGTTAGGCTGAGAGGCAATGGTTGTCCAAAGGTCACCCTGTGAATTACATGGCTGAGTCAGGATCTGAACCCAGTCCTCCCAGGTCCTAGTCCAGCACTTTTAATGACTACCCTAGCTTTCTTACAAAACATAACCATTATTTGTAAACTCTTTTAAACATGTGGATAAAAGGAGGATAGAAAAAATAGATGAATTCAAGGGGAACTGAGTTGTTATTATTTTTTAAAAGAAGAAATTATTTAACTGACAATCAAATGAAATTGGAAAAATATTTTGATTACTTTAATTAAACGTAATTTGTAGTTTATGAGATAGGTATTCATGTGAAGCAACTTGTGCAGATCTATAATGGTAACTATGGTGATTACGCTTTGATGTTATTTATGTTTACTTCTCTTAGTATTTCATTTATTAAAAACTATTCAGTAGAACGTATTGAAAATGCCGCTGCCTGGCTGCATTCTTGTTGGGAGTGGAAAGAGAACTGCCCTGTACAATCTCAGAAACAGGAGGAGTTGTCACAAGGTGTCCTACAATATGGATGGGGAACCTGGGGCTCTCCAGGTCTTTGCGGGACTCCATCTCCCATCAGCCTCAGCCAGCATGGCCAATGTTTGTGGATGATGGGAGTTGTAGTCCAGCAACATCTTGAGAGGCAAATCTTCCCCATCCCTGCTTGAGAAAGTTAGTGACATAAGCAAAATTCGCAATTGCCTAGTTTGGGACATGGGTTTTGGGCACTCAACATGGCACCTGCAGTCGTCTTCATCTCCTTCTGATATTTTAAAAATATCTATTTGTTTCTCCCCCTAATCTTCTCCACTTCGGTCTAAACATGCCCAGCTCTTTCAAGCATTCTTCGTAAGACTCTTTGCCATCTTTCCTGCCCTCCTTACAGACAGGCTCAGCTATGTCAATGTCATTGAAACGTGGCACCCAGAACTGAACACAGCACTCTAGATTTGTTCCCAGTTTGTTCTGCTTCCCGTTTTTCAAATAGTTTTGGGCCGCCAACTGGGAGGTCTTCTGCTCCATTTGTTTAGTACATTCGTTCAGTTCCAACTTGTCTCATTCCTCTCCAGTGATGAAAGGAGGCTTATAGACACTGCAAGAGCTTTGCTGGATCCGACCAAAGGCTCCTCCTGTCCAGTCTGTCCTTCTCACAGTGTCTTCTCACCAAGCACGGGAAGCCCAGGAGCAAGATCTGAGCAGAGCACCACTCTCCCCACCTGCGATTCCCAACAATTGGTGTTTAGAGATATATTGCCTCAAAAGGTGGAGGTAGAACTTAGCCACTATGGCTAGACGTAACGGTAGCAGGCCCGTAGAAGGCCTATAAGGAGCCCCAATAATTTCCTTTGCAGTTCCTGTCTTTAATCCATTGAAGAAGCAGATATCAAAATAATTGTGTTATTATGCTCCACCCCAGTCTCTGCTGAGCATTTGCAAGATTCCAGGGAGTTCCAGGCAATCACACAAGGTTGTGTTTCCATTGGAAAACCAAAGCACATTGGAGACAGTATTTAAGCTATGTGGTTTAATGACACATATGTACACCTCAGCCTTGATGGAGGGTGTTCAGAACATTAGATCTCTTGATTTTGCTTCTCCCACAGCTTCAGCAAGCATGGGTACAGGGCAGAAGTTGCGAAGCCCCCCAGTCTCTGGCTGAAACAGGGGGGTCAACTTGAATAAAATATGAGGGGGGCAGTTGAGCCCCACCTCACAGATTTTTTTTTTTGCATAACAATTTATTAAATTTCCAAATAAAACAAACGAAAACATCCACAACAATTTTTTTAAACTATAGTTTTGATTGACTTCCCTCCCCTCCCCCTCTTGGTTTCATTATTTAATACTTTTTCACACACGTTCTTAAAACCTTATATTCTTACTATTCCAATTTTAAATCTTATTACAAGTGGCATATAGAAGTTTTCCTAATGTGAGAATCTACAGCGCAAAGCTTAAAAAAATATGCAAACGTTTATCCCCTAAGAAAAAAAAAAGAAAAAAAAGTCCTTTCTTTCTTGGGTTTCAAATTAAATAATTTGTCCTGCATAGTTCAGTAGTATATTTTACCAACCTTCTTTCTCTTCTTTGCAGAAGGGTTCTTCCTTCTATAAGGGTGGGCTAGTCTTGGCCTGGGATCCACTCTTGGGTACAGGAACAAAGTCTTTTGTTCAATAAGTTCAACAAAGCCTGTTCATCTCAGTGTCATGGCTTCAGGGTTTTTTTTTTTTTTAACAACAGTCATTTCCCACATTCCTTTCCAATCTTTATATATTTTCTCCCAGGCCAGCCCCACCCCACATAATTGATCACATGAGACAGTGCACACACACCATTTGAATGGCGGGTGGCGCTGTGGTCTAAAACCACAGAGCCTCAGGCTTGCTGATCAGAAGGTCGGCGGTTCGAATCCCCGCAACGGGGTGAGCTCCTGTTGCTCGGTCCCAGCTCCTGCCAACCTAGCAGTTCGAAAGCATGTCAAAGTGCAAGTAGATAAATAGGTACTGCTCCAGCGGGAAGGTAAACGGTGTTTCCGTGTGCTGCTCTGGTTCGCCAGAAGCGGCTTAGTCATGCTGGCCACATGACCCGGAAGCTCTCTGCGGACAAACACCGGCTCCTCGGCCTATAGAGCGAGATGAGCGCCGCAACCCCAAAGTCTTCCACAACTGGACTTATGGTTAGGGGTACCTTTACCTTTACCTTTACCTGCCCATCAACTTGAAGGGGCCAGCCCCCTCAAATATTTTATTGGGGGGCAAAGACCCCTCAACCCCTAGGAGTTGGTTCTTATGGGCTACAGCTTCTGCTAGCCGACCAACATGGAGTTCTGCTCTCCGTCTTCCTACTCACTCTTTAAAATAACCCCCCCCCCGCAAAAGTAAACTTTTTTCCTGTGATGACATCACCCCTATAACCCTTGAGCAACCTCCCACTCCCAACTCTTTTGTCTCTGCCCAATACTCAGGACCAGAGGAAGGACAGTATTTGCATTGTCATTTACTCTTCATGGCCTAGTATTCTTCTGTCTCTGTTTCTTAACGGAGCCTCCGTCAGCCGATCTCCTAAAGAGGAAAGCTGTATTTTTACATTACACTTGGAGCCCCCACTTAATACTTCAAATAATAGCTAAATTATAACATTTACTAAACTTAAGAATTTAGGGGGATCTCCCCACCCCCACAAATGCATAACATCATGTTCTAGATGCAGATCATTCCTACACAACACCTCCGATAAGATGAGCCAATTTAATTCTCATTTTGCTAATTGCTTCTCATGGCTAATGTGCTCAGAACAGGGCAAGCTCCTGTCTTTACCAACTTCTTATTTAAGCGTGGGGGGGGTGGAAGCCCCCCTGCGTTGTAGCCTAGTTAAGCTTCTAGGTCTAGCAGGCCTTGGTCAAACCGCCTCAGGGGAAAAGCTGTGCAACAATGGATAAAAGACTTTGGCCTCCTGGCTCAGTTACAAAGGGATCGTCTTCTCTCATCCTCTTAGTGAGAAATCTGATTGAATGCTTAAAAAAAAAAAATCAAACGTTGCAAAAATATATACCTCACATCAGTCTTCTTAAAACCTTTCCTACCTAGCCCTCTTGACTCCGGCACTGAGATTGTTACCACCCATGAGCCATTTCATGAAAAGAAACCCATCAAGATGGCTTCTGTGCATCGAGCACAGTCGAAAGCAGCCTGTATGTCGGCCTTCTCCTGGGTCTGTGAAGGAAGAAATGCCTAAACCATTTGCTAGGCAGGCCGGGGAGATTAAGACAAGTCATGTTCACCTTCCATCGTATTAGATTGGGCAGGCCTTTTATTATACTTTCCAACATTTCAACCATGAAAATAAGGACGTCCTATTCAATAGTGGTGCTGTGGTCTAAACCATAGAGCCTAGGGCTTGCCAATCAGAAGGTCGGCATTTCAAATCCCTGCGACCGGGTGAGCTCCCATTGCTCAGTCCCAGCTCCAGCCAACCTAGCAGTTCGAAAGCACAAAGTGCAAGCAGATAAATAGGTACCACTCCGGCAGGAAGGTAAACGACATTTCCGTGTGCTGCTCTGGTTCGCCAGAAGCGGCTTAGTCATGCTGGCCACATGACCCGGAAGCTGCCTGTGGACAAACACTGGCTCCCTTGGCCTATAGAGCGAGATGTGCGCCACAACCCCAGAGTCGTCTGCGACTGGACGTAACGACCAGGGGTACCTTTACCTTTACCTTTATTCAATAATAATTGTAATCCATTTACAATCCTATCCATTTGATTGGGTTGCCCCAGTCACTCTGCGCAGCTTCCAACACATATAAAAACATAATAAAACATTTAAAAACACTTCCCTATATATAAAAAGTAAAGGAAGCCCAGATGGTTAAGTCCAGTCAAAGGCGACTATGGGGTTGTGGCACTCATCTTGCTTTCAGGCCAAGGGAGCCGGCCTTTGTCCACAGACAGCTTTCAGGGTCATGTGTCCAGCATGACTAAACAGCTTCTGGCACAATGGAACACCGTGACGAAAACCAGAGCGCATGGGAACACCATTTACCTTCCCACCACAGCGGAGCCTATTTATCTACTTGCACTGGTGTGCTTTTGAACTTCCAGGTTGGCAGGAGCTGAAACAGAGCAACGGGAGCTTACTCCGTTGCAGGGATTCGAACCACTGACCTTCTGATCAGCAAGCCCAAGAGGCTCAGTGGTTTAGACCACAGCGCCACCCGCATCCCACCAACTTCCCTATAGAGGGCTGCCTTCAGATGTCTTGTGCCACCTATCTGACTGGGTTGCACCAGATAGTTAAACAAAACATTTAAACACAAAAAACTACCAGGCATGGGGGATCTTTTTTTCACCCCAAATATCACATTCCATTGTGAGGAACCTCCCAGGGGCTGAATGCAAAGCGCTGGCTGCAACTGTTACCTTCGTAGAATACTGTGCATTCCAGCCAGCCAGAAAGTTAAAGGTTCTGAAAAAAACTTCCCTGCACTCACAACTCTCTGCCCTTCACCCAAGCAGGCAAGAAGCGTGGTCACAGGAGAAGGACACAGGAGGGTGATGTGTGCACAGCCTTGGGCTCCTTCAAAGAACAGCGGGATATAAATATAAGAAATAAGTAAATAAATCAAGTTGCATCCTGGCTTGTAAATCCTGTACAGTGGTACCTCGGGTTAAGTACTTAATTTGTTCTGGAGGTCCATTCTTAACCTGAAGCACCACTTTAGCTAATGGGACCTCCTGCTGCCGCTGTGCCACCAGAGCACAATTTCTGTTCTTAAGCGGAGTTCTTAACCTGAAGCATACTTAACCTGAAGCATACTTAACCCGAGGTACGACTGTATTGGCGTTTGGACTGGTTGGCTCTGGGACGTACGTGTTGCCATTGTCTCTGAGCTTGCGAAGAATGTGGAGACCAGGTTTTGCTTCCAAACCACCAAGTCCTCCACTTCCATCTCCTCTTACAGCTCAGTTTCCTTCTCTTCCTGTCAGCAACTTAGACCATTGGTTTAGACCATATGGGATCCTGAGTTTACTAATGTGTCTTTCCATTAAAAAATATATTTGGAAGCTGGCTGGAGAAGAGGGGTCATCCTTTGTGCCTCCTTCAGTCTGATATTTCACTTTGGCTGGATTTAACACTGGTTCATTAGTCAAGGAAACAAACAGCTCAATTTCTGTATTATTCACAATATCTCATAGTGTATTCCAGGTCATACATTTGCCGCAACTTGTTTAATAATTCTTTTATCCTTTAACAAATTCCCATTAATCTCTGACCGGGACGAGCAATAATAGGTTACTTAGTCATCATATATAAAAATCAGAATCAAGTATCTTTAATGGCTTCCATTAATTACACATCTGCCGAAGGGAGTGGGTGGGGAGACAGAGCTACCTCTCTTAAGCTCAGTATCTTGTCACTTGTCAAGAGGAATCTCATTTCTGAAATTGAAGCAAATGAAGCACCAGCCAAATCAAGCAAGAAAAAAAAATCCACAAGGGACACAGGCATTGCGTTTGCTGTTAGCATGCAAGTTTTTGTTTTTCTTCTCCACTGATTTTCTAATTTCTTTAAAAACAAAACACTTTTTTCTATTTCCTAAGTTGAGGAATTCCCTCCCTGATGTCAGGGACTGTGCTGAGGAGGGCTGCACTGAGGAGGAATGGTGGGAGCCACCCCCTCCCTCTGTCCCTGATCCTGAATCTTCCCAGGAGCAGGAGGACAGTATAGATTTGGAAGAGTGGTTTGCAGAGGGGCATAGTTCAGAAGGCAGAAGCTGGGAAGTACTGGATGGAGAACAGCTAGAAGAAGAATAAACACTGGAAGAGAAAGAGTTAACAGATTCACAGTCTCTGGACAGTCTCCAAAGTCACATAGAGCTCAGAAAGTGTCAGCGCAGAAAGCGCAGAGGGTACAAACTCAGATTACAAAACGTAGGAGTGACATAGATTAAAGGGATGGAGAGGGGTGTGAGCCTTAATTGGGAGCACCGCCGTTTCTAGGAGACTTGTTCTTTGTTCTCTCACTGTGATTATTAAATATTTTAGCTGGTAAGACCTTCCTTTCATTTGATCTTCATATCTGCTGACACGGGGGGACAAAGCCAATTCCCCGAAGGCTGACATCCACAGAAGTCCATCTGGCACCATCACTATACAGTTTTCGTCATATGCTTGAAGATACACCTCTTTACCCTGCCCTTTGACATTTGAAATGGGTCCAGATTGAGGGAAGTAATAGTACCACTCAACTCTGCCTTTCAGGCCACGCGTGGAATACTGTGTCCAGTTCTGGGCACTACAGTTCAAGAAGGATATTACCAAGCTGGGATGTGTGCAGAGGAAGGTGACCAAGATGATCAAGGGTCTGGAAACCAAGCCT
Source organism: Lacerta viridis (assembly GCA_900245905.1). Lineage (NCBI taxonomy): Eukaryota > Metazoa > Chordata > Lepidosauria > Squamata > Lacertidae > Lacerta > Lacerta viridis. The sequence continues at coordinate 530,292 of OFHU01000943.1, read as the reverse complement.
TATGAGGAGTGGTGGAAGGAGCTGCGTATGTTTAGTCTGGGAAAGAGGAGACTGAGAGGAGAGTAGCCGTTTCCAAATATCTCAAGGGCTGTCACGTGGAAGATGGAGCAAAGCTTGTTTTCTGCTGCTCTAGAGGGTAGGACCCAAACAAATAGATTCAAGTTACAAGCAAGGAGATTCCAACTAAACATTAGGTAGAACCTTCTGACAGTAAGAACTGTTCAACAGTGGAATGGACTACCTTGGAAGGTGGTCGACTCTCCTTCACTGGAGATGTTCAAGCAGAGGTTGTATGGCCATATATATGTCTGGGATTCTTCAACTTTGATTCCTGCATTGCAAGGTGTTGGACAGGACATTCCTTCAGATCCTTTCCAGTTCCACAGTGCTATGATTCTATGAAATGTACGACTACACCCAGCTCTGTAAAAAACAACATTTGACCAACCTAACTGGAGACATTTCCTTTCCTGTCTAGAAGCCTAGATGTACAGAACTAGGTGGCTAGGACTGGGGTTTCCAGCAAACTTGTAGCTTTATTTTATTTTATTTTATTTTAGAAAGCCTCAAAGCAGAGGGGAGCAACTGCTAGCCAGAGTAGTCAGTACTGAGGTAGATGCACCAAGGGCCTTTGAGCATAAAATTGTGTGGCAGGAGCTGCCCTTTCTTCCTGTCCTGGATATTGTCACCAGCTCTGTTCCTGCATCTGATGGGGAGGTGGATGGGGAATGCTTTGGATGAAAGCCATAGCTCACTGGTAGAGCATCTGGTTTGCATGCAAAAGATCCCAGATTCCATTCCCAGCATCTTCAGCTAGGTCTTCCTATGTGAAACTACTTTGGCTCCGAGTACGTTTCCAAGTGTTGGTGCTGACCTTTAAAGCTCTAAATGGCCTCGGCCCTATATACCTGAAGGAGCGTCTCCACCCCCCATCGTTCAGCCCGGACACTGAGATCCAGCGCCGAGGACCTTCTGGTGGTTCCCTCCTGCGAGAAGTGAGGTTACAGGGAACCAGGCAGAGGGCTGTCTCAGTGGTGGCGCCTGCCCTGTGGAACGCCCTCCCATCCAATGTCAAGGAAATAAAGAACTGACTTTTAGAGGACATCTGAAGGCTGACCTGTTTAGGGAAGTTGTTAATGTTTGATGTTTTATCATGTTTTTAATATTCTGTTGGGAGCCGGCCAGAGTGGCTGGGGAAACCCAGCCAGATGGGCAGGGTACAAATAATAATAATAATAATTTATTTTGGTGATGGTGATGGTGATGAGCTAGATGGTCTGACTCAGTATAAGACTTTTTCCTATATCCTCTAAATGATGCCACTCCTTATGGGCACATGAAACACCTTGTGTTTGATTAGGCAGTTCTGAGTACCCTAGAGGAAAGAGGGTGTGTGTCGGAATAGGAATCACAACACCAACATTTTCCTTATTCATCAACTGTTCCAAGGTGGCCATACCCAAATGTTCTACCTTGGAGGGGTTTTGAAACCTGATTTCTCACTTAAATTTGATAAGGACCAGCTTGTAGGCAGTGGAATTCAGACGAATATGCAAGAAATAGGGATAAATTTAATCATCCTCAGCACTTTGCTTCAATTTGCCCTGTACTTTTCTGAAAGGGGAGGGGGCGGGGGGGTTGCATACAAGATGTCCCCACCATCGGCACCAGGCTCTCCTCATTCTAATAGTGACATGCAAATTATTTGATAAATAACTTTGGTCTAGGAGAAGAGAGAGAGAGAGAGAGAGAGAGAGGGAGAGAATGGGCGAGAGAAAGAGAAGATATTAATTAAGAAACGGATTTAGGCCGCCTCAGTCTCATACATGAGACAAAAGGTTAAGTAAATGCCAAGGCTGCTATGGCTTTTCAAACAATGAATATTAGTTTTAGAATCATTAATGTCTGCTTAGAAAACAGAGTCATATTGGAGACTTATATGCCAAAATAACCAAGGCTAGGGCTGTTTCTTTTCAAAATTGGAAGCTAAGTTATTCTTCAGCCGAGGGCTAAATACATGCAATTAAGAGTGCAAGGTAAGGCAGTGGGGAATTAGTCCTTCACAATATCACCAAAGTGAGTTGAATTCACTGCCTCAGTGAACAGGTCACTGCTGATAATATTCTGCCCCACAAATACCCCCAGAGCCTGAGATTCTGGGGGCATCGGACTGACGTGAAGACAAGGGCTGCCAGCACCTCTTGTTCAATTGGCACTTTAATCATAACTAAGTGCGGTGAGAAAGGACCACAGCTCTGCGTCAGGGTATCTGCTCTGCATGAAGAAGGTATCAGGTTAAATCCCTGGCTTCTCCAGGTAGGGCTGACTGCAACCCGCAGGCTTCAACAAACCCGAGAGCTGAATTGGCCCCCATGTGTTTAACTTTCAGATCAGAGCATCTCTTGCGGTACTCTGGTTTGAATCCTTTGTTGTTGTTTAGTCGCCTAGTCATGTCTGACTCTTCATGACCCCATGGACCAGAGCACGCCAGGCACTCCTGTCTTCCACTGCCTCCCGCAGTTTGGTCAGACTCATGTTGGTAGCTTCGAGAACACTGTCCAACCATCTCGTCCTTCTGTCATCCCCTTCTCCTTGTGCCCTCCATCTTTCCCAACATCAGGGTCTTTTCCAGGGAGTCTTCTCTTCTCATGAGGTGGCCAAAGTATTGGAGCCTCAGCTTCAGGATCTGTCCTTCCAGTGAGCACTCAGGGCTGATTTCCTTAAGAATGGATAGGTTTGATCTTCTTGCAGTCCATGGGACTCTCAAGAGTCTCCTCCAGCACCATAATTCAAAAGCATCAATTCTTTGGCGATCAGCCTTCTTTATGGTCCAGCTCTCACTTCCATACATCACTACTGGTTTAAATCCTACTTCATCTTATTATAGTTTGCCATTTTTGTGTCATTTGTGGATTTTGTCTGCATGTCGTTAGCTACCCGTCTTGACGCCGTGTGGCCTGAGGTGAGGGGAAACCCTACAAAACCAACATTTCTTGACTCCTCTCTTCTGAAGCTCTGAAGCACTGCAATTAGAGAAAGCACTTTATGATTTCAACACACACACACACATCTATTTGGCTATGTATAGCCCTTGCTTGTTGTCTTTTAAGAAAAAAGTGCATGGTATGTTTTCAAATAGGCCACAACTCAGCATGCATTCAGTATCCTGAGATGATTGGCCTGAGGTGATTCTGTCTGCTAGATGTGGATGAGATGAGCTAAAGAGTTTTGGAAGCATTTGGTCCTTTGGGTTTGGGCGCTCGTGGCTACACAAGTGTCTTTTGCTCTCCACCTGCTGCTCAAGCAATCATGTCTTTCTTGTAATTCTGAGGGCTCCCTTCCCCCCGACTGCTTCTCACTGCTGGCACTGCACCAAGATGTCCTGTTGTCTCCTGCATCTGTCCTGGTGATCCAGCAGTGTTGATATAGCTCCGCTCGGATAATAGATCTGAGTTCCTGCATTTAACTGCTCTTTGGAGACTCACGCTGTTCTTTTTCTATCTTAGAAAGGCTGGGGATATGAGGTGGGGGTGGGGGGAGAGTGGCTGTGGTGTTATTAGAATGGGAAGGAGGGCTTTGATTGCAAAGTTCTACGGCACGCACACACACACACACACACACACACACACACACCATCCCTGCCAAGGCTAAGGACAAAACAAAATACAGTGGAACACTGGTTCTCAAACAGCTTAGTTGACGAACAAATCAGAACCTGAATGCTGCAAACCCAAAAGTAAATGCTTTGGTTTGTGAACTTTTTTTGGAAGCTGAACATCCAACGCGGCTGTCGGCTATTGTTTCCAGGGCGCCTGCAGCAATCGGAAGCCATGCCATGGCTTTTGAACATTTCGGAAGTCAAACGGACTTCCAGAGCAGATTATGTTCAAGAACCAAGGCACCACTGTAGATGACACAATTCATCATTTGTTGGGCAACATACAAAATCCATTACATGGGTGGAATGTTGCATAAATCTACTACCTGTAAGCCATATTCCTGCTTTGCCGTTTGTTTGTTTGTTTGTTTGTTTGTTTGTTTGTTCAAAACACATTTTTTTCCTAAACTCTCCAGCAAAAAAAACGAGGCTCCCTAGCAAGGCTTACAAATTAATAATAATTATAATAATAATCCCTGTCCTCAGGCTTTCAAGCTAAAATGCACGACACAAAAGGAAAGGGGGAGAGATGAGGTGAAAAGCAAACTTCAACCACCAGTTCTAAAAGTGTCAAGGTTCAGGGAATCCGAACCCTCCTATGGTGGGCAGCCAAGAACCAGATAAACAAGAAGAGTTCTTACCAAGTCTTTCATTCAATATTCACAGCTAGAGGCTTAGAAAAGGTGCTTCTATATCAGTAATGGCATTGCTCCAAGTAAAGGCCCATCCCCTCTGTCTCACCTATTATAGGTCATCCCTACATTGGCTCATCTGTGCTTTCTGCCTCTGAGCTTTCTTTTCTCCTACTTTTAATGCTCGCCCGGTTCTGGGAAGGTGTGGGGGGGGTCAGGAATGCTTTCTAAAGACACTGTCAGCTGTCTATCCCCTGGTGCTTCTTCTTCTTCCTGCTCCACTCCCAATATTTCCCAGCTTCTCCCCTCTGCAGCCTCTGAGCTGTGACCTTCTGCAACCCCCTGTTGTAAATCTATACTGTCTCCCTCTTCTCTGGCATCCCTCATCTTGGTATATGAAGAAGTGTGCATGCACACTAAAGCTTATACCAAGAACAAACTTAGTTGGTCTCTAAAGTGCTACTGGACAATTTTTAAAATTTATTTTATATATATTTTATATATATTTTTATATATTTCTCTGGCAGGTTCAGGCTGAGGAAGCGGTATCCACCATTCCTCTCCCTCCTCTGCTCAGTCCTTGACAAAAAATTCCAGGGTTCTTCTAAATGACAGCTAAGATGAAAATAGTTTGGGGACAGAAGAAAGCAAAGGAGCTGGTCTCTCAGATAGAGTTCCCCTGCTCCTCACCCTCGGTGTTAGAATAATGGTTGGCACTAGTTGACAGTTTGGGGAAGTTTGAGGAAGAGCCAGTGTGGTGTAGTGGTTAAGAGCAGTAGACGCGTAATCTGGTGAACCGGGTTCACTTCCCCCTTCCTCCACATGCAGCTGCTGGGTGACCTTGGGCTAGTCACACTTCTTTGAAGTCTCTCAGCCCCACTCACCTCACAGAGTGTTTGTTGTGGGGGAGGAAGGGAAAGGAGAATGTTAGCTGCTTTGAGACTCCTTTGGGTAGTGATAAAGCGGGATATCAAATCCAAACTCTTCTCTTCTTCTTCTTCTTCTGAGTAGGAAAGAGTTTATTGGGGATATAGAAATCAACTCAGTTTTTTCTCAAAAGAGAAACTCCTCAAGGTTGGTTAGGTAAGCTTGGGGACTGCACAGGGACAGCCCTTGACTTACAGAAGACATCTCTTATTTGATCCCAGAATACCCTGCTTTTCCTTAGGACATCTCTATTTTCATCAGAGAAATGTTGGATGGCATGAGGGAACCCCCTCACCCATGTGAAACTCTTGAGAGCATCTGCCGGTCAGTTCAGACGATAGTGAGCTAGACGGACCAGCAGTCTGGCTCAGTATAAGGTAGCTTCCTATAAATGAACTTTGCATGGCATTTCAGATTTGCAACATTATCCTTTGGAGACCAGATTCCAATGCTCAACATGTAGGAACATTTACGAACGCTACCATTTCACAGCTTAACAAGATCAGTTGAGCTTCTTGATTGCAGTGCAATATATTTATATATATATCTAGCGCACACACACACACAGCAACAGCGAGATGTTTTAGAAGTCCCCACTTTTCACTTCTTTTTCATTTGGACCCTGACAAGCCTGTCGGCAAAATTAAAGGTATGTCATTCGCATTGCACAGACGTTGCAGAGGACTATAAACCTGCCAACCTCTTTGATGAAATAAAAGGGCTTTATTTATGATTCAGGTAGGAATATGAGGTTATTTTTATTCCGTCAGTGCACTAATAATCAGAGGAGAAGCTCGGGAAATGAGAAGGCAAACTGACAAGGAAGGTTCTTACCAAGGGAATCCCTCTGGGGTATTCTGACCCCTTTGTAATCTCCTCCTTTTGAGTGCGAGGTGAGGAGAGTGTCAGGGTGTGATTCTCCAACAAGCGTGGCTTGTTGGAACAAAGATGAAAACAATCCAGCGGGAGCCGAGCCATAAATCCCACAAGAAAGAGGAAAACGCCGCAGCTGCCAAAAGTTTGTGTCGTCGTGGCACAAAGTTGTGGAGGCAGCCATCTTGATCCTTGCTGCATCTCCTGCTTGCAGAACTGCCCATTTGGCCACAAGAGCAAATAAAATAAACTGGCTTGTTCCTGTTGTGTCCTTTCCTTTGGGGTGAAATCAAAGTCTCCAGTTACTTTTATATATTAGATTACTTCCTTGTCTCTATTTATCAAAAACCCTCAGTTCACTTTTAGGGCAGTGTCCTATGTACAAGATGTTTACGTGCATGCGAAACTGAAGTTTATCCTTTATTTATTTTATGAACTTTACAATTCGCTTGATTGTTAAAAAAAAAAAGCCCACTTCAAAGCATCATACGAAAAGAACAACACAGTAAAATCATAGCTAGAAATCATCTGTGAACCTCCCTGAGAACACCAGGTATAGGGCGGTATATAAATTAAATAAATATTATTATTAATAATAATGATGAACACAAGTGAACAAAAGAGAACCTGCACAAGCAGTGCTGACATCAAACCCTACTTATATCAAGTAAAATAGAAACATCGTCACCCAACCCCACCCATCTCCCCCACCCCCCTGTTCACTTCTTTCCCCCTTTTCTTCCCAATGTCTCAACAAATGAAACTGATTTGTAAAAATGATACGAGGAAAAAAAATACGAGAGAGAGAGAGAGAGAGAGAGATTGCACATACTTTTGTAAATCGAGAAATAAAATAAAAATACTTCAAAAATATAATAATTATAATATTTTTTTTTTAAAAAAAAACAATTTAAAACGATCATTAAAAATTAAACTCAGAGATAAACTAAAAACAGTTTAAAGCACATGTCAGGATATTACAGTTCTGGGCAGGCTTGGCTAAACAAAAATGTTATGAGCAGGCACTGGAATGAGCATAGTAAATGCACCTGATTGGTGTCAATAGGCAGGGAATTCCAAAGTCAACCTTCAGTGTTTGTACTACTACTACTACTACTACTACTACTACTACTACTAGAAGGATACTGACAAGCTGGAACGTGTCCAGAGGAGGGCAACCAAAATGGTCAAAGGCCTGGAAACGATGCCTTATGAGGAACGGCTTAGGGAGCTGGGTATGTTTAGCCTGGAGAAGAGAAGGTTAAGGGGTGATATGATAGCCATGTTCAAATATATCAAAGGATGTCATCTAGAGGAGGGAGAAAGGTTGTTTTCTGCTGCTCCAGAGAAGCGGACACGGGGCAATGGATTCAAACTACAAGAAAGAAGATTCCACCTAAACATTAGGAAGAACTTCCTGACAGTAAGAGCTGTTCGACAGTGGAATTTGCTGCCAAGGAGTGTGGTGGAGTCTCCTTCTTTGGAGGTCTTTAAGCGGAGGCTTGACAGCCATCTGTCAGGAATGCTTTGATGGTGTTTCCTGCTTGGCAGGGGGTTGGACTGGATGGCCCTTGTGGTCTCTTCCAACTCTAGGATTCTATGATTCTATACTACTACTACTACTACTACTAAATAATAATAATAATAATAATAATAATAATATATTTATACCCCACCCATCTGGCTGGGTTTCAGAGACAGCATCTGCATTGTATTGTGATGTTGTATTGTGCTTGTACTATTTTTGTTGGGAGCCGCCTAGTGTGGCCGAGGCAACCCTCTCAGATAATAATAATAATAATAATAATAATAATAATAATAATAATAATATCACTAAACTGGGAAGACGAGTTGGTGGTTAACCCACTCTGGGAATTGTAGCTCCCTGAGCAGAATAGCAGTATCCTAATCTCTCAGAAACCTTAGCAAACTGCATTTCCCAGGATTCTTTGGGGGAAGTCACAACTGTTAAAGCGACCTCGTGGTGCTTAAATGTATAGTGAAGATGTCAATCCACTATATGTTTTGTATTAATGTATGCCACAACGGCAGTGAGGCTCCTGATCGCAAAAAAAAATGGGAAGAGTGCAATAATACCAAACTTGGAAGATTGGCAAATAAAATTATTAGGATATCAGAACTTGGCTAGGAAAAATAGGAGAAGTAAAAGGAGTGACAAATGAAGCAGTAGAAAGAGATTGGGAATCTTTTAAGAACTATATGGGAAACATAGTGGAAAGAGCCAATCTTCTAACAAATGTATAAGTGGGTCTCAAGAGTAAGTTAAGTAAGGAGAAGAAAAAATTAGGTATACAAAAAAAAATAGTACAAACCGCAATAACGAGAAGGCTGGAAGCTGATATGGGGGGGGGGGACAGATTGTCTTTTGTTTTTGTTTTTTTTGTTTACTGTTTTACTCATAACTTTACGTATATATGTATTTTTATGTCTCTTTTTTGTAATTGTTTTAGAACTCAATAAAGCTTTAAAAAAGTTTTTTTTAAAAAAAAAATCCACTATATATTTTGGAAAGTTGATCGTTTGTTCACTCTGCATTTAGACAGCTTGTAAGATATCATACTCCTTCATGGATCACTGCCTTGTCGTGGTGAAGGGGCTTGAATAACTCAGGGAAGCTATGAGCTATGCCATGCAGGGCCACCCAAGATGGACAGGTCATAGCGGAGAGTTTAGACTAAATGTGATCCACCTGGAGAAGGAACTGGCAAGCCACTCCAGTATCCCTGCCAAGAAAACTCCATGGACAAAGACAACAGGCATATAAAAGTTATGACGCTGGAAGATGCGTGAGGCAGTGGAGGATAGGGGTGTCTGGCGTGCTCTGGTCCATGGGGTCACGAAGAGTCGGACACGACTGAACAACAACAAGATATCATAACCAATCTTTTTGCGTCAAGGAGTAGGTTTTTGTGTGTGTTTGGGGACAATTAGATGCTATTTTGAATCCAAATGGCAGACTGAACCTTTCAAAACTGCACCGATTTTAACCAAACATTGCATGATGGTTCCTGAGATGAAGGAGCAGGGCTTTGCATCTGAATAGCATTAGACACCATTTTATGTCAAGATGGTGGGCTGAACTGTTCAAAACCGAACTGATTTTACGTAAGCCTATCCAGGTATGTCTAAATTTCCTTTGCAAGTTATACACGCCTCTCACTTTTAAAAATAAAGAAATAGAAAACAGCAGCAAAACTAACACCCTCTATTTAAACAACAGGTGAGGTGTTTTATTGGCACGCAGTGTCACCTGTCAGTGCCCAGTGGCCTCTCCTCTTGTCCTTAGATCAAAGTCTGGGTATCCCCTCCGAGGGAGATTCAGATGGTGCCGACAGAAGAGAGGGCCTTTTCAGTAGTGGCTCCTCATCTGTGGAATGCTCTCCCCAGCGAGACCCACCTAGCACCGACCAGGACAAAATCCCAGGTAAATGATAGAGTGGGGTGGTTGTTCTCATGTCTTTTTTACATGATTATCCCGGATGTTTTGTCTTCTAAGGTGGAATGGATATGACATGATTATATTGTTGTTGATTTACAGTACCTTCTTGGCTGGGCTGGTTATTGTGGCATTCTATTTTCTATTCCTTTATTCTATTTTTCTTGATTGAATTTTTATTCTGTAGGACACTTAGAAACTACACCCCCCCCCCCAAAAAAAGGATTTAAAATGTAGTTGTTGTTGTCCATCTTGTCTCAGGAGGCAGTTGAACAGTGGCCCTTGGGGGGTGAAGTCAAACCATTGGAGAGTTACAGTGCCTGCTGTGGCTGTGGAGACCAATACAGGAGAGACATGTTTTGTTGCATCTGGGGCAGATGAAGCCATCTGCTTGTGCTGCTGCGGATGCACCATGGCGTTACTTCTCTCTGCGCTCCTTCCATTGGTAATTCCTCCTCTGGTCACTGCTGTGGATACACAACCTGACTGTGTGTCTCCAGGCACTGCAAGGGATTCCCACGTAGCAGGGTTAATGTAATTAGCTAGTTAATCAATCAAGAAAATAAAGGAGCAAGAAAAGTGCATAATAAGAAGTTATGCAGAAGTTCCAGGTGCAATCCTCATCATCTCTAGATAGTGTTTTGTTGCCGAAATCCAGCATTGCCTGAGCTCTGCAAGTGAAGCTTTCTCCCGATTGAAGCACAGAGTGTTTGAGGACCAGGACATTCGCAGGGAAACCAAAATGCTTGTTTACAAAGCTATTGTACTACCAACCTTACTGTATGCTTGTGAAACGTGGACCACTTATAAATGCCATCTCCAACTCCTAGAAAGATTCCATTAACGGTGTCTCCATAAATTTTTACACATCACCTGGGAAGACAGGCAAACTGTTGCCAGTGTACTGGAAGAAGCAAAGATCACCAGTGTCTTCAACATCAACTTCATTTGACTGGCCATGTTGTTCGGATGCCTGATTATCGTTTTCCAAAGCAACTACTCTACTCCAAACTTAAAAATGGAAAGTGTAATGTTGGTGGTCAACAAATGAGGTTCAATGACTCTCTCAAGGCAAATCTAAAAAAAAAAAAATGTAGTATAACCACCAACAACTGGGAAACACTGGCTTGCAAGCACTCCAATTGGAGAACAGCCTTTACCAAAGGTGTCATGGGTTTTGAAGACGCTCAAACTCAGGAGGCAAGGGGGAAACTTGCTAAGAGGAAGGCATGCTTGGCAAACCCTCACCGTGATCAACTCCCTCCCGGAAACCTATGTCCCCACTGTGGTAAGACGTGTGGATCCAGAATTGGCCTCCACAGTCACTTACGGAATCATTATTACAACTGTGTTTATGGAAGACAATCTTACTCGGCTACGAGTGATCGCCAAAGAAGAGGAAGAAGCCTGAAACTCTGGACAGCCACTTCCAGTCCATGTAGAGTATACCAAGCTACATGGCGCACAGCTCACTGTAGAATGCAATTTCCTGTTTTTCTAAGTAGCCCTGCCCACTGCTTCTTTGCCTGAAAAATTGACTGGGAACAGAAGCAGGAAGGAATGAATACTGTCCCTGGCAACTTCCTGTGTCCTCCATTTCGAGAGCAATGGGCCCCACCTTTTCTTCATAGCCATGGCAACCATTGTTATAAGGAAAGGATTCCCTGTGAACAAAATGGTATCAGAGTTCTAGCTATTTTTGCCACAAGTACAGACATTTGCTGTGTGGCTGTGCCTTGCAAGAGAAGCCCAGCAACCACATAATATATGCAGGATGAAGTGAACCAAAGTTCAGTAAAGTAAGAAAAACAGCTCTAATCCCTTTTTCAATAAACTCCAGGTTAAATACATTCTGTGTGCATGTTGAGGAAATGTAAAAGCAGAGTGGTCGGACAAAATGTTAAAGGCAAGACTCACTTCCTCCCCGAAGACACGAGGGATATTTAGGCCTCGGTTAATAAGATGAGAAGGTCTTGAGTGACAAAGCTCAACTCTAGATCCTTCGGCAAAGTTTGAGCATGTTTGAATTAGCCCTTACAGGGACACTGTGCTGCGTTAAATAGACAAGGGTAAACTTTGCGTAGGATCATTGAACTGCCTTTTGGAACCATAAATGGAGATTATGGGCTTGGTAGCATAAATGATATTCATGGGCATGGAGGGAGGAGGCAAGGATTCAAGATGGCCGTCCTCCAGCACACGTTCCTCCCGTTCCTGAACAGCAAGTGGTGGGTTTATTTGCTTTCCCAGAGTGCAGTTGACAATATGAAAGGAGTTGGGTTACCTAGCACCATGAAAGCCCCTGGTGGCTCTCCAAATTTTCCACTGGTCTTTCCTCCCACTGGCAGAAAGATGTAGTAAGACACAGATGGTTTTTAAAAATCATGAAGAATTGTGGCATCAGGGATAGATCTCCATTACCAATGTAAGAAGGCATCATTTTCCATTCTGCCCTGTATTGATTGCATGCATCACTATTTCCGTTACTCTGCAGTTCATCTTCTACCAAATGCACCACTAATGCACTATATTAATGCATCAAGAACATTTTGCGCTGAATCCTTTTGCAACAAAACACCAGTCTGGAGGTGCTGTAATGAGTACATTTCTTTCGTTCTTTCTTTTATTTAAACAGTGGTCTCTAAGTGATTCATTAAAAAAAAGGAAAACAGATTAAAACTATAAAATCAAACTTCAGTTAAAATGTCTGCTGGAATAATAAAAAAGGCTTTAGTCGGCACAAGAAGCTCAGTCGGGAAGGGCCTGTCTAACCTCAACTGGAAGGAAGTTCTATAAAACTGGACCCACAATAATAAACACATGGCTCCTCGTGGATACGAACCATGCACCCTCAAGGTTTTATAAGAGCTTGTGAAGGGCTCTGCTGGGTCATGCCAAAGGCCCATCTAATCCAACATCCTGTCTTCAGAGTGGCCAACTTGATTTCCTGCAGAAGGAAACCCACAAGCCAGGAATCTGTGCAACAGCACTTTGCTTGCTTGTGATTCCAAGTCACTGTAATTCTTTACCTAAAACGGAATCATTCTGAAATCAGATAGCACAGAGACACAACCCTTATGGTCCAAAAATGTAAACATAAAAACATGTGAAGAACCTGCTGGATCAGGCCAGTGGCCCATCTAGTCATAGAATCATAGAATTGTAGGTTTGGGAGGGACCCCAAGGGTCATCTAGTTCAATGCCCTGCAATGCAGGAATCTCAACTAAAACATCCATGACAGATGACCGTACAACAGTCCTGCATCACAGTGGCCAACCAGATGTCTGTGGTAGGTTTGCCATATTTTGAAGAGGATGCTATGACAACCTCTCATTTTAATGTAGGCTATAGAAGCTGTGGGGGCACAGGAGAAGAGGAAAGCTATGCTATGTCTATGTCACATCCAGAAAGTATAGCCAGAGGCATTTTGGCAAATTTAAAAAATCCACCCGGACAAGAAATTTTACCCCTGAAAAAGAGGACGTGTCCTGGAAAAGGAGGACACATGGCAATCCTACCTGTGAGAGACCCACAAGCAGGACCTGAGCACAACACTCTGCCCACCTATGGCTTCTAGCAACTGCTATTCAGAAGTATTACTGCCTCTGACCATGAAGGCAGAGCATAACCATCATAGCTAGCAAGCCTCGTTCTTCATAAAATTGTCTAATCCTATGCATAAGCTATCCAAGTTGGCGCCCATCAATAAATTCCATAGTTGAACTACTTTATATTCTGGCGTATAAGACTACTTTTTAATCCAGGAAAATCTTCTCAAAAGTTGGGGGTCATCTTATACGCCAGGTGGAGAATCTGCGGTCGAGTATATCTCAAACTCAGGGGCGTAGCAAGGGGGACGAGGGGGGCGGTCCACCCCGCGTTTCATAATGGAGGGGGTGACAAATTATCAAGGAACAATTTTTTTTGAATTTTTTTTTTAAATGCCTGCTCCGAAGGTCTTATCTTACTATACTAGGGATTATATAGCTATATATGAAATTTCATGCATATCGGTTAATATCTTGACCCTCCTCCACCAAAATAGCTGTTCACTTGGCTGTTTTCCTATGTCATGAAGGCTGAAATTTCAGTTCAGAGAACACTTACTGTTCCCAACCCTAACCCTGTGGAAAGCCATCTAATTAGACTTTAATTTGATTTTGAGATGTTTTTAGGAGGTAATTTAATTATTGTTTGATTTTATACCAATGTTATGTATCTGATGTTAGCCACCCTGAGCCCGACTTTGGCCGGGGAGGGTGGGATATAAATAAAAGTTTTTTTATTATTACTTGTTATTATTCCTTTGTAAGAAAATATGAAATAACGTAAAACATTTTTGCGGGGGGGGGAATCAATGGGGGGGTTGACAAGAAATTTTCCGCACCGGGTACCACCTGACCTTCCCATGCCTGGGGTGTGTGTGAGACAAAAAATGTTTTGCCCCCGGGTACCAATTTACCTTGCTACGCCCCTGCTCAAACTCTATATTTTAATTGGAAAAGTTGGGGGTCATCTTATACCCCCAGTCGTCTTATACACCGGAAAATACAGTATGTGTTGCGTGAAGGAGCAAGACAGCAAGTAGCTCACCTATGCTCTCTGCTCCCAGAAGTTGGAGTTCTTATTACCAAATACACTGAAATAAATCTAATTAAGAACTCTGGCCAGAAGTTTCAACCAAAAAGATGCGTTTACTCATAAGTAAATACAAATGTAATATCAATCCTGTTAAGAATTACAGTCTTAAATGAAAAAATTGTTTCACGCATAGAAAACACAGATAACACAGCAAAACTTTCTCTAAGACGCTACATCTTGTCAAGGATCAAAGAAATAGAAACCATATATATTTTATACACTTCTATTATAAAAAACAAGCTGAGGAAGGCATCTATGCCGAAACGGGGCCCTGTCCTGGTCTCCCTGGTCTCCAGTTGTCTCATTGTACATCTGACATGCATCGTAGAAGCCCTGACATCAGTTTCTAAAAGACTTTCAAGGAAATTTTCAGTGTGAAACTATTTTTTCATTTAAGACTGTAATTCTTAACAGGATTGATATTACATTTGTATTTACTTATGAGTAAACGCATCTTTTTGGTTGAAACTTCTGGCCAGAGTTCTTAATTAGATTTATCTCTGCTCCCAGAAGCCATCACTGCATCAAGGTGGGTGGGGAGAGTGGCGTCTAGTCTTGGTCCAGCCTTAGCTTCACTGATGCTCAACCGACATGGCCAGTTGTTCATTCGCAGCGCTGACAAGTCCAACCAACTGATTGAACGGTTGGTTGCCTTTATATTCCACCTTTCCTCCAAGAAGCTCAAAGTGGTTTACCTCGTTCTCCCCCCCTGCCCATTTTATCCTCACAACAACCCTGTGAGGAAGGTTAGGCTGGCCTCAACGTCACCCAGTGAGCTTAATAGCCAAGTGGGGATTTGAACCCTGGTCTCCCAGGTCCTAGCCGGAAACCCAGACTCCTACAGCAGGCTGGATCCCCTTCGATGTATTGCTCAGCTGGTTAGGGCACGATGCTGAAAATGCCAAGGTTGCAGGTTCAATCCCCATATGGGGCAGCTGCATATTCCAGCATTACATGAATAGATGATCCTCAATGTCCCTTCCAATTCTACCATTCTGCGATACACTATTTCTTTCACTAGAAAGTCCAAGGGCAGGTTGAAGCATATAAAGTGGTACCTTGATACTCAAACAACTTGGAACCCAAACACTGCAAACCCAGAAGTAAGTGTTCCGGTTTGTGAACTTTTTTCGGAAGCTGAACGTGCTCCGTTTTGAGTCTTACGCTTCCGATTTGAGTGCCACACTTCCGTTTTGAGTGTTACTCTGAGGTCTGTCTGTTTTTGCTGCTCTTTTTTGTTTTGTTTTTTTGTGACTGTGTGGAACCCAGTTCAGCTAATGATTGATTGATTGATTGATCGATTGTGTGACTGCAATACATTGTTTATTGCTTTCATTTCATGGATCAACGGTCTCATTAGATAGCAAAATTCATGTCAAATTGCTGTTTTAGGGGTTGTTTTTTAAAAGTCTGGAGCGGATTAATCCGTTTTGCATTACTTTCTATGGGAACGCGCACCTTGGTTTTGGAACGCTATGGTTTTGGAACGGACGTCCGGAACGGATTACGTTTGAGAGCCAAGGTAACCACTGTATAATCATAACTGAAGCACTGCTCCCATCAGTGTGGGATACTGCCCCCGGTTCCTGAGGTCTCTGAGTGCATCCTTGTTGTGCAGGTCGTGATTCTGCCTGTCCAGCACTCTTCCCTCCTCCTGCCCCTCTTGCAGAGCACAGGGATTCATTATACTCACTTTATCAGCGGCGAGGTTTACGGCTGAATCCATGAGAGAGATTCGTGTGAAACATGAGCCGAGAGTGAGGCATTGCATCTTTTCATTAATAAGCCCTCTTCTGGGATCCGGCATTAGCAAGATTCAGCGGATCATAGAGCACAGGGGTATCATTTTTACATGATTACTCTAAATTCTTAAACCGGAGGCTTAAGAGAGAGGCTTCTTACAAAGGCAGCCAAGGGAATTGCTTAAACGATTGCCAGTGTGCATGGGAAGAGGATGAACCGTGCCAGGTACATTCTGGCACTGGGGGGGGGCAAGGTGGGTCAGGGGGCAATGATAAAGCGGGATATCAAATCCAAACTCCTCCTCCTCCTCCTCCTCCTCCTCCTCCTCCTCCTCCTCTCTTCTTCTTCTTCTTCTTCTTCTTCTTCTTCTTCTTCTTCTTCTTTTCTTCTTCATTTCAGGACCCACCAGGGAAAGGCAAGGGTGAGAGATGCAAGAGCCTGGCAAAAGTAGAACCCCCCCCCATGTTGTCTGCATCTCCCAGGCCAAGCAAAGCAAATCGTCATTATTGACATTCTGTTGGACCTTGGACTTAGATCTTTCCTCAGGCCATCTTCTCTCCTCGCCATCTTCTCCATCGCATTCCCTTGCTATAGTTTTGCATAAGGAGTATGGGGTATTAGGGGAGGAGTAGTACATCTGGTAGAGGACATGCCACGCTCCTTCTGGGGTAGTTTGTCCACCTTTGGTTCACAACCTGCACTCAGCTTTCACCTGTGGCTCCTAGAAGCTGTCGGCATGAGACAGAGGCCACACCTTGGGTAACGGCTTCGACTGGCCAGCTAAACCAGGTGAGGGTAGCCGATGGGTCTCAAACCCTTGGGGAGTTAGGGACTTTCCCTGCATGCAAATACAGGTTCTGGCGGATTGAGCAGACGAGACAAATACTGGGTCCAACGGTCCAGAAGGCAGTTTCTGCACATGCTGTAGAGGGAAGTGAGGGGCAGATGGGACTCATCAACCTGAGAAAGTAGCCTATCTAGGAGAAGGAAAAGTCTGGTCCTAAACCTTCGCTGCCTTGCAGGATATCTTTGGGAGAAGAGAAGGCTAAGAAGTGGTGGTGGCTATACACTGGTACCTCGTGTTAAGAACTTAATTCGTTCCGGAGGTCCGCTCTTAACCTGAAATTGTTCTTAACCTGAAGCACCACTTTAGCTAATGGGACCTCCCGCTGCCGCTGCACCGCCAGAGCACAATTTCTGTTCTTATCCTGAAGCAAAGTTCTTAACCTGAAGCATTATTTCTGGGTTAGCAGAGTCTGTAACCTGAAGCGTATGTAACCTGAAACATATGTAACCCGAGGTACCACTGTATAAGACCTACTGAAGAACATTTCATCCAATTTCCTCCTTCATCCACCCACGTTCATTTCATTAGGGTGGTGTCAACTTTAGACCTACTGAATAACTCTCTATCCAGTTCATCTTTAACAAAGTGCCTTGAACCTTCTGTTGGCATCAAGATACTTTTCAATGCTTAGCCACTTGTTGAATGGTTCAGTTATTCAGACGTCGAAACGTTCACCATGCATATAATTCATTCCAAGTTTTTGGCAAAGCCAGTATTGATCTGCACATGGCATTGTAATATGTCTTTGCTTGTTTGAATGGTTGTTAGTCAATGTTCATTCAGTTATTATTCTAGTAAATTCCCTTTTGCATTTATTAGCCAGTTTGTGGTGGTTTGGTTTGGTTTGGTTTGGTAGGAAGTAAACCCTACACAAAACTGGAGGGGACTACCTAGGACGGTTGGATGGTGCCTTGTACTCCTCCTTCCGGCAACTCCTGAAGCCCAGCTAGTGTCAAACATATTGCTCTGCTTTCCATTGGACCGCATCAGTGATGCCGAGAGGGGGGTCTTGTTGTCTGGGCAGCCCAAGAACACCATACACACTGCCCAGGCTTGCACCCCAGAGAGGTCACTTTGATGCTGGTCACATAGCAGTTTGACTTCAGCACTGGAGGAACACTCCATTGTCCCTCAAGACAGGTGAATGCCAACAAATTCTTCTTCACCCCATCTTGAGGAAAAGAGAGAGAGAGAGCATAGGTACATAAGAAGTGGTCTTATCCTGTGTCAGAGCATTGGTACATCTAGCTCTGTATCGTCAACACAGAATGGCGGCATCTCTCTGGGGTTTCTGGTGCCGTGTCTCTCTCAGCCCTATGCCAGGGATCGAACCAGGGATCACAAAGTTGTGAGGTTATCGTTGACACCCTTCCATCTCAGGAGACAGTCGAAGGGTGCATCTTTGAGGGTGAAGTCAAGTCATTGAAGAGTTACAGTGCCTACTGTAGGCTGTAGAGACCAATATGGGAGAGACATGTTTTGTCTGAAAAACAGTCCTCTAACCATGTGCAGAGTGCATGCTTTTCATCAACAACCCCCTAGGCATCCAAGAAGGAGCAGGTAATGTGGTGTTTTCGTAGCTTACCACATCCCATAACAGAAACTCTCTCTGAGAACCTTCACCTTGCCTGTGGAGCAAATCCTAAGGCAATGTGTTGAGTGGTTGACCTGTTGAACAACTAATAGAACGATTGAAGTTTCATTGGCTCCTGCTGCTTTCCTGGTATTAGAGGAAACCTGTTGCAAAGTTTCCTCACACAGTGAGGACCCTCGCCAAAGCCACAGGATATTATGGGCAGAGCTTTGAAGCCGAAGTGTGTATCATTTAGGAAGATTTGTGCCTGGATGGACCATAAATGCAGGCTCTCTCACACACACCCGCCTTCTGTGTCCTGCCCTGCCTCCCAGGATAGTGTAGTCTATTAAGCCTCAGAGTTTCAGATCCTCTTCTAGCAAACTGTTCCACCTCGCTTCAACCTTTGCTGGGGACCACGCCGTTAAGTCAGAAGGCTGTTAACCTCATGGTTGGCAGAATCAACCATAACAAAGCCCGATGTACAAATTGCGCCAAAGCATGAAGGCGTCTGAAGAATGGCTCCTGATAAAAGGTTGCCGAGAGGTGAGTGATGTCACCAGCTGGGCTAATAATCACTCTGGTACAAACCCAGAAGGATTCAGGCAAGATGTAAAGAAAATGGTCTTTTATTTTAATGATCTTTTCAAGCTTTGACTCTAACGCTGTGGCATATCAGGCACGGCTTATTTGATTCCTGTTCGGTATCTACCTGCAGGCTGTTTTCTGTTCGTTGGTGCGAATGTCTCTGAAGTGGTACAGTCCTCACGTGGGGACCATTCCACCCAGAGCTGAATTAAGATACGAAGAGGCCCTAAACCATTTTAAGAAGCTCTATAGCATTGCGCCCCACCCCCCTGCAAAAACAGTACATTAATATGCTAACAGAAAATATAAATCATAGAGTTTGACAATTGCACAGGTGAGGGTGCAACTCAAAACTAAGAATCTAACTAAAACAAATTGTCTTGCAATATGCCTGTTTGCATATGGAATACCTCTAAATGAAAGTGCTGAATGATTTCTTACTTAGCCTATAAGGAGCAGTTAGGTACAAACCACTTAGCATTTGCGAAATGGAAGAGGCAATGCAACATGCATATGACACGACTTATTTTCCGCATTTAGAGATCATTCCTAATATGAGGCCCTAAACTGGTTTACTTTGCTTGTGCAAAAACCCAACATGGATTCTGACTCCAGCTTCACAGATGGAGTTGTTTCGTCCATATTCCACAGGCAGGAGCTGTAAGTATCACGGCAAGATGATCAGATACTTTTAAGAATGGGGTCCCCCTACAGATTGGCTCTTTTTGGGGTGCTGTCTCCTCGTATCTTTAGGTGTTCATTGTTTATTTCAATGATATGTATGCCGTTTAATCACAATTGCCTCCAAGCGCAGTACAGGAGACCCAATACAGTAAGACTGAAATGACTTAGAACTAGAAAATCAAATTGCCTTACAGATGAAGTTCTCCTCTTTAGCCTTTGATGGCTGAGTTATTATCATTATCACCATTATATGTCTTTCCTATTTTTTTTAAAAAATGTTTTAATTAAAACATTTTCATAGTTAACAATGGTACATGCAACTTCTGTTTTCAATTCATAGAGTCCTTTCTACAGGTCAGTTAAATTCAGTGTGAGGCACTGTTGTAATAGACATTGTGAGGTTCTGGAGGGAAAGAATCGGGGAGGGGGGTTGGAAGAAGGCAGGTAATGATCTTTCATTCTTTTCCTAAGTATATGTGCAGAGTTTTTTTGTTGTCAGCTTTGCGAGGATAGGGTCTTCATTTGTTTGCTTGTTTGTCAATAGTAATAAACAAACAAACAAACAAATAGAAGTTGACATGTATTTTAATCTGTTTTTTGTTCAACCGTTTCCTTGAGTGCTCCCAATGCTTTCTCTATTGAGAGCCAGAGTTGTGTAGTGGTTAAGAGCGGTAGACTTGTAATCTGGTGAACCGGGTTCGCGTCTCCGCTCCTCCACATGCAGCTGCTGGGTGACCTTGGGCTAGTCACACTTCTCTGAAGTCTCTCAGCCCCACTCACCTCACAGAGTGTTTGTTGTGGGGGAGGAAGGGAATTAGCTGCTTTGAGACTCCTTCGGGTAGTGATAAAGCATGGTATCAAATCCAAACTCTCCTCCTCCTCCTCTTCTTTGCCCCTCACTGAATGATGATCAAGGAAAATAATAGTACCGCTGTATTCTGGCTTGGTCAGAACACACCTGGAATATTGTGTCCTGTTCTGGGAGCCACAATTCAAGAAGGATGTTGACAAGCTGGAACCTGTGCAGAAGAGGGCAACCAAGATGATCAAGGGTCTGAAAACCAAGCTTTATGAGCAACAGTTGAGGGAGGTGGATATGTTTAGCCTGGAAAAGAGGAGACTGAGAGGAGATATGATAGCCATCTCCCTTATCTCAAGGGCTGTGACATGGAAGACGGAACATTCTTCTTTTCTCCTGGTCTGGATGGTAGGACTCAAACCAGTGGCTTCAAGTTACAAGAAAAGAGATTCTGACTAAATACCAGGAAGAACTTTCTGAGAGTAAGAGCTGTTCGATGGTGCAACAGACTCCCTAGGGAGGTTGTGGGCTCCCCTTCCCTGGAGGTTTTTAAGCAGAGGTTCGGTGGCCATCTGTCATGGATGCTTTAGTTGAGATTCCCGCATTATAGGGAGGTTGGAGTCCCTTCCAACTCCTATGATTCTATGGTTTGGGGTGGCAGCCAGTTCCTGCCTCCTCATATCTGTTGGTTTTTTTTTGGCATAATCCCCTCTACCTCCAATGCTCAGAGGTGAGTGTCGGTCATTTGTTGTTGTTCAGTCATTCAGTCGTGTCCGACTCTTCGTGACCCCATGGACCAGAGCACGCCAGGCACGCCTATCCTTCACTGCCTCTCGCAGTTTGGCCAAACTCATGTTAGTAGCTTCGAGAACACTGTCCAACCATCTCATCCTCTGTCGTCCCCTTCTCCTTGTGCCCTCCATCTTTCCCAACATCAGGGTCTTTTCTAGGGAGTCTTCTCTTCTCATGAGGTGGCCAAAGTACTGGAGCCTCAACTTCAGGATCTGTCCTTCTAGTGAGCACTCAGGGCTGATTTCTTTAAGAATGGATAGGTTTGATCTTCTTTTGCAGTCCATGGGACTCTCAAGAGTCTCCTCCAGCACCATAATTCAAAAGCATCAATTCTTCGGCGATCAGCCTTCTTTATGGTCCAGCTCTCACTTCCATACATTACTACTGGGAAAACCATAGAAACTCCAAATGGCATCAGACAAAATTTGAGGGAAACCCAAGGTTTGCAGAAGTACAAAAATATTTAGGTGGGAGAGAGGAAAACCCTCACCTTAAAAAAAAACCAAAAAAAAAACACAACTTGCCTAATGAAGTCTGGGCATGCTCATCGGGCAGGAAATGCAAATTGGCTGAGGAAACCAGGGGGTGAAAGGGGGAGAAATGAGAAATAGTGTGGAGTTTCTTAAAAGAGATCAGGACTGCAAATTACATGTCTGGGTAGATGTGCTTCAAGAAATAAGTTTTTAGCAGGCATCAAAAAACAGAACAACGAAGGCACCTGTCTAATATTAATAGCTAATAGTAGTTAATATTAGCAATTAATAGATATTAGCAGCAGCTTGAATCCCCGGTAGTAAATTAGATCTTACTTTATTTGAAAAGTAGAAGACAGCTTTCCACAGGTATAGGGAAAGATCTTGAGTTCTGGACCATTTCAGTCTCTGACTTAATTGAATAGCATCTTTTTACCTCCAAACCCACCCCCCTCCCTTGATCAAACTGCTTTGCAAAAAGAAAGAAAGTGATACTTCACATATCTGCCTAAGTGCTGTTAACAACCTCTGCCTGCGGTTTGTTAAAATTAAAAAAAGAAGAAAAATGGGAGGGGGGGAGAAGTGTGATCTTGCTAGAGAAGTAATTTGCTTCTCTCCAACCAATGATGGCTTGCACTTTATGCAAATTGGTACCTAGGGACAACAAATCCCATTTAATACATATGCATAGTTCATAAAAAAAGAAAAGGGGGGAAGAAAGGGGGGGCATGACATGAGAAGGAGAGAAAAAGATGAAGCTGCGAGTCAGCAAAAGCCCAGGTTCCCAGGAAATTTATTGTCCCAAATTGGACATTTGTAACAGATGATGCGAACAAGTGTTAAGTTTGTTTGCGTCGGCTCCTCGCGCACCTTCGCTTAGATACCGCGCAGATTATGGCTTAGGAATCTGAACTGTAATAAAAGAGGAAGAGAGACGGGAGAGAATTGAGAAGAGTGTCTGTGGGCTGTGGAGCGTTGGGTTCCATAAGGCCAGGAAAAGTGTGGCGTTATTGCGACAAGCATCTTGCGAAGCTCATTACGGCCGGCTGCAGCAGCGGCAGCAGCCTCCTCGGATGCGAAGTGGTGCTCGTAGCTATAGGGTACATCTGTGACAACCCACCGTCAGCAGATAGCAAGTGGAAATGAAAGATGTCGAGGCACAGACTACAGCTCCGGGGAACATGTTAGACAAAACATCTGCTGGTATTGGAGTGCCACATTATCAGATCATTGTGGCCATGAATTTTTTATAACACCGTTCTGCACACACACACACACACACACGGCAACTATGAAAGTGACATTTGGTAGTAAAAGGGATTGTGTTTTGGGACTTTTTTAGGGGTGTGTGAGAGAGAGATGTCATGGTAAAGGCCGATCTAGTTCATTATGGAGGGTGGGAAATAGGAACAGGCAGATCCATCATTTTCAGATCTCTCTCTGTCGTTCCAGTTTTGCATTCTGTTCTTCACATCTTTGCAAAAATTTCTGGATTAAAACGAAAACGCTCACGAAAATTCGCCAGCGTTTTAGTGCAAAATTCTCTCATTAGATCTGCTTTATGCAATTTTGATGAATGTACAGATTTATCACAAGCTGTCTTCCCTAAATTAATGCAATTTTTGTATGCTAGCTTCATGAACTATTTTTGTCCTCTTTCCACTAATATGTGCATTTTTGTAAGCATAGTTTGCTAGGAGGACTGCACCACAAAATTCAGATGAGGACATATTTCGAATCACAGAATTGCAGAGTTGGAAGGGACCCCAAGGGTCATCTAGTCCAACCCTGTGGAATGCAGGAACCGCAGCTAAAGAATCCCTGACAGTTGGCCATCCAACTACTGTTTAAAATCTTCCAAAGAAGGAGAGGCCACCACCTTCTGGAGATGGCTGTGTTATAGTTCCCATATTGTTTCAAAAACTGCAAATTTGGTCTATTCGCCTTTAAATGTTTCTCTTCCATCCCCGGGGGAGGGAATAAAATGAATGGGGAAGAGAGATACAGAGCTTTGAATAGTGAGACACACAGCTCCAAAATATATTTGAGTTCCTTCCCAAAGCTGTGGTTATATAGGCATAAGTTGAATCCTGCAGCTGGTGCATCAGAAAGACAGATAGACAGATGCTGAAATCCAGCTAAGGCTGCAATCCTGACCACAGTTACCTGGGAGTAATGTGCATTGAACTCAATGGAACTGACTTCTAACACTATTACTCTTATGTGATGAGAGAGGGGGGGTAGCAGCTAGTTATTGCTACTAAGAGTAGATCACTAAATCCTTAGGTGAACAAATATAGGATCCTTCAGGGAATATTTCAGGACAGCTAGGGAAATTTCCGTAGGTAGTTCCATCCACCCGAGAGCTGCAAAAATATGAATGCAGGTTGACAGCCAAACGGTGCTCTGTGCACCTGCAAAGGAGTGGGGAGGATGTCCTCTGCCTCTCAGCAGCACCAGAGGTCCTGGAGTGGCGAAGGGGAAAGTTGACATGACCTACGATGAACGCCGCTGTGGAATTTCACCTAAAGCAAAACATCAAGGCGAATTTGCAGGTTGCTTCATGGGAGGGACACCTGCAGCATTCTGAAGGGAGCGCCAGGTTTGCATTAGAAGAGCAAAACATCTCAGGAAGGGTTCAGATGTCCACACAGCCCTGTCCACAGATTCTCTTGCGCCAGTGTCCCAAGCTGAGAGTGGTAATACGATTCAGAGTTTGTCCTGCTGCTGAATAAAAGTGAACTGATTTGCCCAGAAGTAAATAAAGAAGGAATTTGGCATGGCATACGTGCCTACTCAACAGTAAGACCCATAGGCTTCAGTTTTATCAGCTGGGGGTGTCAATGTGTGTAGGAGTGAATCTCCCCATTTTGTCCTCCCTGAGCATTTCTGGGGAGATCATCTTGGTTTCTCATGCATCATGCATGGATGTTCTGAATTCTATGTGATGGAATGGGAGAGGTTCTGGTCCATAGTGGTATCATATATGCTGAGTTCCCTCTGAATTGGGTTGGGGAGATACGTCCATTTCAGCTTCTCCCAGTTTCTCATATTTCCAATCTTCTCCACACTTCCACATCAGTTTGCAATAATTCTTATTTATTTTTATTATTTTTTTAAAAAAGTCCTCCTGGAAAAAATACCAGCATTTTAGCACAAGGTTCCTGCAGTATGCACATTCTTATATGCAATTTTGCCCTGTGCAAAGCATTCCCCCCTGACATAATGCATTCTTTAATGTTATATTCATGAATATGTGCTTTTGAAAGCACACAACCCCTGATATATGCATTTCTGTGCGCATTAATTGGCTGCAAAATTCAGACACGTGTGAATATCAAAGGCTGTCTGCGTTTCTGTTTGTGGACCGTTTTAGAAAGGATGAATTAGGTAATCTCACATGTAAAGGTGAACTGAAGTGAATTTTCCTCCATCCTTTCCTCTGAGATCCACCTGGTGCCAACTGTGATTTCATTTTAAGACCCTGGGTAAAACTTGGTTAATTACTCAAAAAAGAAATCTGTATTATTCCCCTCCCCCATAATTGAAAACGTATCATGCAAATGTTCCTAAATAGGATTTACTTTTGAATGCTGATGAAAGAAAATAATATTACCACTCTATTCTGTCTTGGTACCCAGTTCTGGATACCACAATTTAAGAAGGATGTTGACTAGATTGAACATGTGCAGTTTTCCCTTGAACAGGAGAAAACAAGCTTGCTCTGTCTTCCATATGGCAGATATGTGAAGATGGCTACCATATCTCCTCTCACTCTCCTCTTTACCAAGCTAAACGTCCCCAACTCTCTCAACCGTTCCTCATCAGGCTTGGTTTTCAGACTTTTGTCCCATCCCTTGCAGCTGAGCTGGCTGCTTCCCCCAACCACACATTAAACAAACTTGCTTTTTTAATAGGATAAAAATGAAAATATCAGGACAGGTTCAGCTAGGAGTTGATATAAATGTACACAAAAATCACATCACCCTCCCCTCCTCGTTTTTATTATCACCACCTTAAAAAAAAACCCAAACAACTTAGCACATGGATGAACCTGTCCACCTTCAAGTTTGATAGATGAAGACACAAAAACAAAAGACTGCATTTTGGCTAATAAGCCAACTTGAAGAGACATTGAAAGGTTGGAATTATGTATGGCAGAAGACAATTATGTAAGCTAAATGATTCTTTAATAATGAGATCCATCAAAAGACAGCAGAGGAGGGACAGCTGAATAGAAAGCTTTATGGCTTCCTTTGTGTGAGTGTGTGAGAGTGTGTGTCCATACGTACAGGATGGGCTACTTATATTTTTTATATGCAGAATGTCTGTATGTAAACATATTGCCTACTGTAAGGAAGGCAGTGAGAGATTTCACTTTCTTGGGTTCCACGATCACTGCAGATGGTGACAGCAGTCACAAAATTAGAAGACGCCTGCTTCTTGGGAGAAAAGCAATGACAAACCTAGACAGCATCTTAAAAAGCAAAGACATCACCTTGCCGACAAAGGTCCGTATAGTTAAAGCTATGGTTTTCCCAGTAGTAATGTACGGAAGTGAGAGCTGGACCATCAAGAAGGCTGATCGCCGAAGAATTGATGCTTTTGAATTATGGTGCTGGAGGAGACTCTTGAGAGTCCCATGGACTGCAAGAAGATCAAACCTATCCATTCTCAAGGAAATCGGCCCTGAGTGCTCACTAGAAGGACAGATCCTGAAGTTGAGGCTCCAGTACTTTGGCCACCTCATGAGAAGAGAAGACTCCCTAGAAAAGACCCTGATGTTGGGAAAGATGGAGGGCACAAGGAGAAGGGGACGACAGAGGATGAGATGGTTGGACAGTGTTCTTCGAAGCTACTAACATGAGTTTGGCCAAACTGCGGGAGGCAGTGAAGGATAGGCGTGCCTGGCGTGCTCTGGTCCATGGGGTCACGAAGAGTCGGACACGACTGAATGACTGAACAACAACAACAACAACAAGGAAGGCACATTACTATCTGGGGGATTTGCACAGAAACCTTTGTGATCTCATGGATCCCAGTGGTCTGAGTCAATCTTGAGGGGAATGGTTACAGGTAGGTAGCCGTGTTGGTCTGCCATAGTCAAAACAAAACAAAACAAAAAAATCCTTCCAGTAGCACCTTAGAGACCAACTAAGTTTGTTCTTGGTATGAGCTTTCAAGAAGTGTGCATGCACATGAAAGCTCATACCAAGAACAAACTTAGTTGGTCTCTAAAGTGCTACTGGAAGGAATTTTTTATTTTGTTTTGTTTTGAGGGGAACACATGAGGATCAGAGGCAGAGCAAATGATTTGCATGCAGCAAATCACAGTCCAGTCCCTGGTAGGGTTGGGAACGTCCCCCTTCCCAAACCCTGAAGGGCTTCTGCCAGTCATTGTAGACATTAATGAGTCAGTAGTATGGTGCAACAGCAAAAAGTATAGTAGCAACAGAAGTATAGTATCCAGATCAAGGGAAGTAATAGTACCACTCTGTTCTGCCTTGGTCAGACCACACCTGGAATACTGTGTCCTGTTCTGAGCACCACAATTTAAGAAGGACGTTGGCAAGCCAGAACGTTTGCAGAGGAGGGCAACCAAGATGATGAGGAGTCTGGAACCCAGACCTTATGAAGAAATTTTGAAGGAGCTGGGTATGTTTTGCCTGGAAAAGAGGAGACTGAGAAGAGATATGATAGCCACCTTCAAATATCTGAAGGGATGCCACATGGAAGATGGAGGAAACTTCAAGTTACAAGAAATGAGATTCCGACTAAACATAAGCAAAAACCTTCTGACAATAAGAGCTGTTCGGCAGTGGAACAGGCTCCTTGGAGAGGTGAAGGTTTTAAAGCAGAGGTTGGTTGGCCATCTGTCATGGATGCTTTAGGTGAGATTCCTGCATTGAAGGGAGTTGGACTAAATGATTCTTGGTGTCCCTTCCAAGTCAACAGTTCTATGATTCTATGAAATGGACCAACATGTCTGATTCAGTACAAGACAGCTTTCTCTGGGTGGAATTCAACTAAGGAGTTCCATCAGCAGAAACCCTGCACAAGGACTTCCACTTGTGCAACAGGGCTGCCCCCCTCTCCTTCGACTGTATGCCCCATGCACCCCCCAAAATGACCCAAGGGGATCAGGAGAAACAGCATGCAGGAGGAGGAGAGAGGGGGTCATTCTGCCTGGGAAGCTGAAATGCTTGCCCTCACAGAGCGCTCGCCTTAACATGACATGGAATTCCTTCTTATGTTCCTATGGAAAGCAGCTGGAAACTCCACATTAATTTTATACGACTGGAATGTGGAGAATTATCTTATTCCTACCTAGGCCTTGCAAGGACTCAACAAGTTAAGTAGAGATCCGAACTCAGAACTCCTAGGCCAACCCCAAACCTGCTAATCCCCTTTGCTGTCCACCATGGAAACGATGACATTTCAATTTTACCGTTCTTATTAAAAGGCATTAATTCTCGGGTCTTACCCCTCCCTGTTCCTCACCCCCTTATTAATGTCCCCTCTTCCGAGTGAGCATATTACAAACAGATTTAATAACACCACTAATTCTTTTAATCTGATTTTACGAGAGCCAAAGGCGGCGGCAACAAATCAGCGTGTGTCCCATTAAAAGAAATAATATGGTCATATAGAACCTAAACAAGCCCGTCCACATAAACCCATTTGTCTCTGTGCTTGTTTTATTTATTAGGCGGAACTGGCCTGGATGGAGACCATGGCTGGCACATGGGAGTGAAGAGGAGACAATTTGGAGCTCTTGGCTAATGCTTCTGGCAGCCCGTGCTTGTTGAACAACCTGACAGAGGGAAACCCGCAGAGTTCTGACGTGTCCCACATCTTGCCGGCGCTTTTTATTTGCAGCAGTAAAAAAAAAAAAAAAATCCTACATATGCTGGGCACCGACCTCGTTCTTTGAAATGAGCTTATTTTAGGAGGTCCTTGGCAAATGACATTGTCTTGGCTGCGCCGGGTGCTGCTGGGGACAGGCTGTGCGAAAGAGGATTAGACAAATTTCGTGGAGAATAAAGCAGCGCCGATGGCTGCTGGCCGCGATGGCTAGGCTCTCTCTCCGCTGTTGGGGGGAGTGGACTCGGGAAAAGCAGTTGTCGGGAATCGCAAGTGCAGAGAGCCCAGCTGAGCTCATGCCCTGCTCACGAGGTGTCTGGTTGACCGCTGTAAAAACAAGATCCTGGGTTACCTGCACCTTTGGCCTCATCCAGCAGGGTTCTCTTTATGTATTTAATGTTCTTAAATGTTCTAAATACTGATGGACTATGGAATTTCATTTCATTTCTAATTTGTATCCTGCCTTTCTAAAATATTATACACAAGGCAGCCTGCAGCCTGAAGGAACAACAAAAGCGACAGCAAAGATCACACACCTAATAACAATCCGATCCAATACAAAATACAAAAATTTACTTTCATTAAATTTTCTGTTTTACAATTTAGAATATTCATTTAAACAACCTTAAGCTATCAAAAACTTCCCTTCTTCTCTTTCCATGGTTCATTTTGCGTAACATAAATCCCTGTATATTTTATACAAACTAAACCATTCAGTATTCAGTTATCATCCTTCAAAACATATTTACACTGTTGAATTTATCTTAATGCTGCCAACGTTTTTGAGTGTGCACAATTTCCCGCCATATATTCAATGAACATTTTCCAATCTTCTTTAAATGTATGTTCTTCTTGTTCTCTTATTCTGTATGTTAGGTCTGCAAACTGCGCATATTCCATCAGTTTAAGTTGCCGTTCTTCTTTAGTTGGGACCTCACTCGTTGTCCATTTGGGGACTAACAGAACATGGGCCACCATAGTGGCAGACATAAATAACCTGTTTTGACACCTGGGAATTTCCATCTGAATTATCCCCAACAAAAAGGACTCGGTTTGGTTTTTTTGGGGGGGAGGGGGGGTGCCCTTAAACTTTTTTTTTTCAATTCATTATAAATTATTTCCCAATACTCTTTTACCCCTTTACAGGTCCACCACATATGAAAGAACTTACTCTCAACCTCATTGCATCTCCAGTACTTATCTGATTCAGTCTTATACATCTTAGAAAGTCTACTCCGAGTTAAGTACCATCTGTAAATCATTTTCAAGTAGTTCTCCTTCAACGAATAACATGCTGTAAACTTCAGATCGCTCATACCTCTCTGTAATCCTGTCCACAAGGCAGTCTGCAACCTGAAGGAACAACAAAATAGACAGCAAAGATCACACAACTAATAACAATCTGATCCAATACACAAAAAGCCACAATAACTTTATACAGCTTATATCAAGTAAGGAAATATTCAATAACCCATTAGAATATAATACTAAGCAGTTGCAGCAAGCAATTACTAAATTACAATCATCGAAAATAGCAGCAAGTCACAATTGCACGAAATACCACAAAACATACAAAACCGTGTAAAAGGATGAAATCGAGGAAATCTTAATCCACCTCTATTAGGATAAAATTGGGAGAGGTGGGCCAGAATGGAAGTAGATTTATTTATTAATTAAATTTATATACTTTCCTATATCCATAGTTCTCGGGGCAGTATGCAACAATATATATCACAAAATGCTTTCGAGAAGCTGGAGTTTGTCCATTGTGGAGAGCCAGTGTGGTGTAGTGGTGAAGAGTGGTAGACTCATAATCTGGTGAACCGGGTTCGCTTCCCCGCCCCTCCACATGCAGCTGCTGGGTGACCTTGGGCTAGTCACACTTCTCTGAAGTCTCTCAGCTCACTCACCTCACAGAGTGTTTGTTGTTGGGGAGGAAGGGAAAGGAGAATGTTAGCCGCTTTGAGACTCCTTAAGGTAGTGATGAAGCGGGATATCAAATCTAAACTCCTCCTCCTCCTCCTCCTCTTCCTCCTCCTCCTCCTCTTCATCTTCTTCTTCCATGTCCCCTAGGAAACCACAAGGAGGGAGAGAGCCTCTGGTGCTCAGGTCCTGTTTCGGAGCCATCTGCTTGGCTGCTCCGAGAACAGGATGCTGGGCTGTTGGCCTCATCCAGCTGGCTCTTCTTACATTCATAAACATAGAAGCCATCTTCTTGGTCCCTGACTTTCCCCCTGCCGCAGGCAGGATATCTGCAGGAGGCATCTACTTACTTTGTTTACTACTGTAGAAGAGGGATAGAAATCTTTCCATGGTCAGGCACCTTGATCCCAATGCCTGCCCCCTCCCTTGGCCTAACAGTAGCAGATGCACTGCCACATCTATAATTTTGCACACCACCCAGGGGCGTGCAAGCCCTAGCACTCAATAGCTTTGTCGTTATAGGCCCAGGTGACCTCTGTGGCTAGAAGGAACTTTCTCTTACTTTGGTGCAGCAGCTGAGGCTGTTTGGATAGGTTAGGACAGTGTTTTTCAACCTTTTTTGGGCAAAGGCACACTTGTTTCATGAAAAAAATCACGAGGCACACCACCATTAGAAAATGTTAAAAAATTTAACTCTGTGCCTATATTGACTATATATAAAGTAATTCTCTTGAATTTTTCAATTTTTCCCACGGCACACCAGGCAACATCTCGCGGCACACTAGTGTGCCGTGGAACAGTGGTTGAAAAACACTGGGTTAGGATACCACTAGAATACAAAGCCCTTAACACAGGAGTGGCTAACCTATGGGTTGCAATATGCATCTTGCCTCCCAAAGAGTATTTTGTTACTCTTCCAAAAAAAAAAAAAAAATTCTATTCTCCCCCGAAAGAATTATTATAAGGGCTATACCCACTTTTAGATGTGGCCTTCGTCCTGGAAAGTTTTGCTTCCTCCCGGCTTTGAGATTTTCAGACAAAGCAGTTGCCAAATTCTTCTCAGTTAATGAATGAATGAATGAATGATTTTATCATCTGCACAATAAAGGGGGGAACATTTCACCTGATCACAAGATTTCCCAGCAATCAATATAATTTATTAATCACAACCCTGGCTTTAAATGCTTTCTTAATCTCAATGACCAATCTGAGCTTAAGTTTTTTAACTGTTGAAATAAATACCATTTAAAAGTGCTCGGTTTACCTCTCGGAGATATTGACAATGATATTGATATTGTTCTGATGACATGCTTTGAAATAATCTCTCTGCAAATAATTTTTCTACGGATGTATGCAATAAAACCATAACATAATGAGTGTTAAGGGAACAATTCCATCCCACGATTAATCACTTCTAAGTCCTGTTGAGAGCTACTACCTCCCACCAACAGTTAGAGAATAAGGGATTTTGTAGGGTCTCTTTTTGGGTTTTAAAAAAACCTAATCAATGGAGAGCCTCTCCAATAAAATCAAGCTATGGGGCAGACAACATCTCCATGAATGCAAGCTTGGCTCCGCAACCATGGGTGCCATTCAGTGTGTATGGCCCTGGCACCAAAATTTATGGGGAATTTTGTGAGTGCTCAGGCACCCAGGGCCCCAGGGAGTTGGCACCTATGACCATCACCCTCTTTCAGAGGAGAATGGGGGGGTCAATAGTAGAAAGGGTGTTTGTCTGCTCCACCTGCTTAGCTGGTGGCGTATGCCTCTGCCATGGTACCAGAGGATGAGAGTTTAAGGGCTCTGCCCACCTGTCAGACTTGACCCACAGGATGGAGGGGGAGATATGGATCTGACCCACTGGATGTATCCAGTTCCCAACCCCTGTTATGCACCCTAGTAGGGACGTGGGTTCTAAACCACAGAGCCTCTTGCGCTTGCTGATCAGAAGGTCGGCAGTTCGAATCCTCGTGACGGGGTGAGCTCCCATTCTTCTGTCCCAGCTCCTGCCAATCTAGCAGTTCAAAAGCACGCCAGTGCAAGTAGATAAATAGGTACCGCTATGGCGGGGAGGTAAATGGTGTTTCCGTGCACTCTGGCTTCCGTCACAGTGTTCCGTTGCACCAGAAGCAGTTTAGTCATGCTGGCCACATGACCCGGAAAGCTGTCTGTGGACAAACGCCGGCTCCCTTGGCCTGAAAGCGAGATGAGCGCTGCAACCCCCTAGTCGCCTTTGACTGGACTTAACTGTCCAGGGGTCCTTTACCTTTACTTCTAGGTACCCTAGTCAGACAGCAATGGAAAGGACTGTTAGTGAAGAGATGTGGCTCTGTGGTAGATCATCTGCCTTGCATGCAGAAGGACCCAGGTTCAATCCCATGGCATCTTCAGGTAGGGCTGGGAGAGGCCTCTTTCTGCAGCCCTGGAGAGCAGCTGCCAGTCAGTGTAGACAGTACTGAGCTAGATGGATCAATGGGTGTGACTCAACAGAGAGGCAGCTTCTTGAACGTACACATTGTACATTCAAATCACGTGTCTTCACACACAAAAATAACCCTGGAACTGAAGTTTGTTAAGGGTGCTGGGAATTTCTGATCAGTGAGGAGTAAACTAAAGTCCCCAGGAATCTATGGGGGGAGTTGTGTGCTTAAAATGGCTGGGTGCACAGTCCTCGACCCATTGGAATCAGTAGACGTAAGTTACAGGTGTTTCTCAAACTTGGCTCCCCAGCTGTTGTGGGACTACCACTGCCATCATCCATGACCGCTGGTTCCATTAGCTTAGTTTGATACTCAGACACACACTTCCTTGTACTGTTGGCAAAAACAAAGAAATTTTGCCAATTTTTTCAACACGCACCCCCCCCCCAACACCAACTTCACCGTTGAAATCTCAGACATGTCCGGGAAATTCTTGACGTATGGCAAACATACCCTAGCTAGGGATGATAGGATTTGTAGTCCAGCAAAGGACCAAAGTTTGAAAAACACAGAGACAGTCCATTGGAAACTGGGCAATGGCCATAGTGCAGTGGTAGAGCTAGAGGAAATGATCGAACAGACTGGCGCCATCAAGAGTCCCTGAGCATCGAGACACACTCCTCCCTATCAACAATTGGCTCTCATCGGGTTTAATGTAGATTTAGAACTCAACAAGAAAGTACACACACATTTCCATTGTGACAGCTCAGAGGTGAGATTTAAAGATTCTGGTGGCCAGAGAATTGAAATGCAAATCACTGCTCACACTCCCTGCTGCGGCTCAAGTTTGGTAGAGATCAGGTTCTGCAGCCTCCCAATGGAGGAATTTTGCAATCCTGCCTTCACCAGAATTCACAGATTCGTTGCAGCCAAAGGTATCAATTTAGACAATATAATTGTAATGTAGGAGATGAAAGTTTGTCACTGGAGCTCCTCCCCCCAGTCTGCCATTATGTTGGATTTTGAGAGGTTGGTTTTTATTTTTATGCAGCTGCATCAGGACTGAGGATGCTCCTGTAGACAATGCAAATACACACATCACAGCCTCTTCGTCCTGAAATATACCCTCCTTGAATATAAACATTTCATGAATATTCTTTTCCCCCCCTTCTTTCTCTTTTTTATTCCTTTTTAAAATGTGCAGATGGTAAAACACTGGCTGCCATGAACTTCTGGGGAGGAAAGAAAGTGAAATATATATAAAAAATATTATCTGGTTTGTGGCTTCTTTTTTTGAAAGAAAAGTATCATTCTCTTGCAAAACATCGCCTGTAGAAGAATAAAAACAAGACAATGGTTTTCTTTCTTTCGAGCAAAAATAAAATGGGAAGAATCTCATTTGCTAATTGCTGCTGAAAATCTCAGGTACAAAAGTACCAATTCAGACACTCGCATTCAGGATGGTTGATGGCATTACTGGGATGGTAAATCCCCCCCATCTCTTCCCCCTCCCTTGCCAATCTCTCTCTCTCTCTCTCTCTCTTTCTCTCTCTCTCTCTGTTTCCCACTTTTCAATCCATCCAAAGCAAAATAATATATTAAGCAAATATAATATTTGTTGGAAGCCACCCAGAGAGTCTGGGGGGACCCAGCCAGATGGGCGGGGTACAAATAAAATAATAATAATAGTAATAATAATAATAATAGTAATAATAATAAATAAATAAATAAATAAATAAATAAATAAAGCCAACATCCCAGGAATAATGCAACAGAACTTGACATCGTTTGGACAATCAATAGCCTCAGAGATGGGAAGTTTTGTATCTCCAGAAAAGAAAAGGAGAAAGAATGAATAAAGAGCCCTGCACAGGTGGAAATGTGCAGGTTGAAAAATAAAATAAAATAAAATAAAATAAAATAAAATAAAATAAAATAAAATAAAATAAAATAAAATAAAATAAAATAAAATAAATAAAATGGAAATCAAGCTTCTAAGGATCGTTCTCAGGACCTTTAAGATGCCAAGTGAGGCTGTTCACAGATTCATCTGTTATGTTTGTGATGTGTTCAAGAACATACCTCAAGGTCTTGGCAAAGTCTACGCCACAACCTAAGTCTTTCCCACATTGAGCAGGGAACTGAACTTACATCCGTGTTCTTCAACTTGGGGTTTGTGGGAAATTAGCAGCCAAACCTAACAAATGCACATTCTTGCTAGTTAATGTGAGAAGGGGCTCAGACCATAAAAAACATAATTGGTAGAGAGGACTCTGTGTGATGTCATTTCCCCTCCTCTCCTGGAGAGAAAAGAGAATATAGAGCTTCATCTTTCTTTCTTTCTTTCTTTCTTTCTTTCTTTCTTTCTTTCTTTCTTTCTTTCTTTCTTTCTTTCCAATAATCAGTGATGGTTGCAAACATGCCTCTGCTTGCTCCAGCTTCAGACAGATGCCTGAAGCTGGTTATACAGTAAATGTAAGTATTTTGCTTGCATAGTTTTTAGTGCTACTGTTGCTGCGAACTAAGGTGTGTTTGTAAAGTAAAACTTATTTTTAAACTTACTTCCCAAGTGGCTGCCCGATTCTTTGTTCAGTGGGGTAAGAAGGGGAGAGCCAGCTTACATCAAAACTGGATTTGCTCAAAACAAGGTTTTGCAGCCTAATTCCCTGGAAAATCTATGTGCTCTATATTTGTATATTTGTGATTTCAGTGCTTTGTATTTTGATGTTTTGTAAGTTTGCTGCGAGCCGCTCAGCTCCTTGTGGGAAAGTGGTGTGCAAGTAAACTCCATCAAACCATATTCTTGCATCTTAGCTGCCACCTTACTGCTGTTTGAGAGCCAGTGTGGTGTAGTGGTTAAGAGTGGTAGACTCGTAATCTGGGGAACTGGGTTCGTGTCTCCGCTCCTCCACATGCAGCTGCTGGGTGACCTTGGGCTAGTCACACTTCTCTGAAGTCTCTCAGCCCCACTCACCTCACAGAGTGTTTGTTGTGGGGGAGGAAGGGAAAGGAGAATGTTAGCCGCTTTGAGACTCCTTCGGGTAGTAAAAAGCGGGATATCAAATCCAAACTCTTCTTCTTCTTCTTCTGGTTGCTGGTGACCCACACCCAAAGACGCACACCTTTCCCCGTCCTTCATCCTTTACTCTCCGCACATGCTCAAGAGCACTGCTTTCGAAATCTCAAGGCTAACTTGAAAATGGGGGAGTTAAAAACAATGCCTTCAGGACTCTGTTTCGCCTTCAGTTGTGTTAAAGAGTCAGAACTGAATATACCTCTGCCAATGTTAAAGAGGGCCTTGGTTTCTCCAAGGCATCATGCGCTCCCCAGGTCAGCAGCACCAGACCCCCCCTGTCGCTAGCCGGTGTGGCTTTGGTCTCCTTCCGCCAATCTTGAGTCTGCCTCTGTTCTCTCTCGAGCTTGTCAGAGGGCAGCTGGCCCTGTAAATCTGAATCAGACCCTTTTAAGTGCACTAGAGACTCGTTTAACAAGACTTCTTCCCTAACGAGCAAATTCCCTTTTCTTCTGTGTGCGGCTCTAGAACCCACGTCCCCCTAAAAGGTCCCGAAATGCATCAGGGTATTTTTTATTATACAGTTAAAAACGAGAGGGCCACAATGGGGGAAGCCGTGGTCATAAGGAGAGGATTGTTAAGTAAATCCGAGCCTGTGGCTGTTTTTAATTTATTTTTTGTTTTATGTGCAAAAAAGAAACTTGGCTTTGTGGGTCTGGTTAATATCAGGGTCTGGAATTTTGTAGATGTTTAATCAGAGGCCTTTTTTTTCAGGGCGGGAGGGGGAAAGGGGGGGCTGCTCTCGTTTGCTTTTTTTGTCACTGTGTCTGGATTTCCTTAGCTGACTCCCCCCCTCCCCGCCCCCCCTGCCCCTGGTTTGCCAAGTCTGAGCCAAGTGCTTGATTTCAACTTACACAAGACAGGACGTTCCCCAAAGAGGGTTTATTTAGCTTTTAACAGCAAGAGGTGTGTGTGTGTGTGTGTGTGTGTGTGTGTGTGTGTGTGTGTCATTTGTTTGCAGACTCCCTCTCTCTACCCCCCCCCAATGAAAAACCACAGATGCCATCTGCAATTTAAAACTACCCTGTGAATTCAGCATTCATAGCAGATTCCCCAATAGTTTATGACCCATCATAGCTGAACGGAAAGCATTTCACATATTTTTTGTGGGGGGAACTTTCATCCCTCTGCTGGCAAGGCAAGTAAATCCCCAAGTATTTTAGCACGTGCTATTAATATGCAAATAACAGAGCGAGGACTAGTTTTAATCGACCTCCCAACTACATGGGAGGTGTCACTGCTGGAGGAAATTAGCTTTCCGTCATCTGAAGGCTTTCCGTAGCCTCCTGGGATTATATTTCAGATCAGAAACAATAAAAGCATAGGCGGTAGGAATTTTGGGGGGGAGGTAAAAAATATGTTATAACTATTATTTGTGGGCTACTAACTTGGAAGAAATGTGAAGCTCACTTCTTCAGGGGGTTAAATGCTCTATTTTCCCAAGAAATCTTTTCGCAATTTGTCGTTTCCGTGATGTCTTGGACTCTATCCCTTGCTCTCACTCTCTACAATGTCTAAATTCAGGAAAATCTATGTCCCCGATTTCAATAGTCAGGTTAGAATTTCTTTGTTTGGAGAGAGAGAGAGAGATTGTTTTGGTACAATAGTGGTAAAAGTGTCATGGGTGCCGTCGTGAATTATTCCTAGGCAAATTCCAACCACTAGAATGTATTTACAGCAATCCAAATCCATAGGTTCAAACAAGGCAGCTAAATCATAGAATCACAGAGTTGGAAGAGACCACAAGGGCCATCCAGTCCAACCCCCTGCCAAGCAGGTAACACCATCAAAGCATTCCTGACAGAGCATAAGAGCAAAGGCAGAGGCCTGTGGGATCAAAGAATCATAGAACTGTAGAGTTGGAAGGGACCTTGAGGGCCATCTAGTCTAGCCCCCTGCAGTGCAGGAATCTCAACTAAAGTATCCGGGACAGATGTCCATCCAACCTCTGCTTAAAAGCCTCCAAGGAAGGTGGACTCACCACCTTCCAAAGGAGACAGTTACTATCAGAAAGAGCCAGTGTGGTGTAGTGGTTAAGAGTGGTAGACTCGTAATCTGGGGAACCGGGTTCGTGTCTCCACTCCTCCACATGCAGCTGCTGGGTGACCTTGGGCTAGTCACACTTCTCTGAAGTCTCTCAGCCCCACTCACCTCACAGAGTGTTTGTTGTGGGGGAGGAAGGGAAAGGAGAATGTTAGCCGCTTTGAGACTCCTTCGGGTAGTGATAAAGCGGGATATCAAATCCAAACTCTTCTTCTTCTTCTTCTTCTTCTTCTTCTTCTTCTTCTTCTTCTTCTTCTTCTTCCTGATGTTGAGTCGGAATCTCCCTTCTTGTAACTTGAAGCCAACGGTTCGAGTCCTACCCTCTGGATGGGGGGGGGGAACAAGCTTGCTCCCTCTTCCATGTGACAGCCCTTTAGATATTCGAAGATTATATCTCTTTTTACCCTGGCTAAACATACCCAGCTCCTTCAACCATTCCTCCTAAAGCTTGCTTTCTAGAACTTTTGATCACCTAGGTCACCCTCCTCTGCACACATTCCAAACAAAGCCCCATCTAGTTGGCGTCCTGTTCTCACCATGGCTAACCAGATCCCTCTTGAGAAGCCCCCAACCAGGGTTTGAACTCAATGCTCTCTCTCCCACTCATGACTCTCGGTAACTGATATTCAGAGGCCTTTGACACTGGAGCTTGTCTATAGCTCCAGACCCCTTTAGACATTCCCACCCAATGTGGGAAGGCTGAGGTAGTCGTGGTTAAGAGTGAGGGGAATAGCTTCCTTCTTCTGAGTCAGACCAGAAGAATTGGTCCATGTCACTCAGTACTGTCTTCTCTGAAAAGGCAGATGCTCTATCACTGAGCCATGGCCTTTCCTCCAGGGGAAGCTATGAGTTTTAGCAGAGTCACCTGAATAAAGAAGATGGAGTCCAGAGAGAAAATAAATCCCGACAATACCTTGCTGAGGGAAACTGAACAAGAACATGGTATCACTTGAGAGGCTTTGTCTTTCTTATATGGTTCAAGGCCAAATCTATAACGTACAGAAGAAAGCTCCTTCAGAAGTTCACAACCAATCAGAGCACGAGTTGCCTCAGCAAGGATCATGCCGTTCTGAATGGCTGCTAGACAAAACCTCCATTACCTTCTTGGCTGACTGATGAACTGTCAATAGAATTTACCTTTTGGTTACTAACTGATTTGTATTTCCAGCAGTGGGAAGGGATAGCTCAGCTCCCCTCACCCAAAAGCTGTCAGAGATGCACACAACCAACATTCATGCCCTTGTCATGTCTTATTGGGACTAATGATAGCTTCCTGATTTATTTTTTTAATGGTCCCAATTTCAGCAAATATCAGATGTAGAGGTTTCCAAAATGCATTGTGCAAAATATTGACTCTGGCAAATTAATACCTATACGATGGTGCCTTAAGAACACTTATCAACAGGGCTTAAGATTCTGGCGATCATTCAAGGGAGTTAACTGTGCTTAAACCTATTGATTTCAAGAAACTTAAGTTTCATTAGCTCTAGGTTGGATGGTAGCCAGTTTTTAAAATAAAATAAAATAAATATTATTTACTATTGAAATGTAGAATTGAAATTGCGTAACGGATAATTTTTGCCGAATTGATTTGGGTATGTGGTTGAGCTTCCTTTATCTTTGCAAGATGACTATTGGGAAGTCAGTGTAAATGTAAGAGGAGCCCTGCTGGATTAAATCACCTGGTTCAGCATTCAGATTCCCACAGCAGTCAACAAGCGGGATATCAAATGCAAACTCTTCTACTTGGGGAAAATCCCAGCACCACTGCAGGGCATTTGAGGAGACAGTTAGTGATGGATTAACTCCCTGTAATTCAAGATCACATATCATAAGACAACAGGCCCCATTTCTGTTGTCTTTCCGGCTCCTGTTGAAGACCTTCCTTTTTTCCAACCAGCCTTTCAAGTGGTGATCATCAATCCAATCTTGTACTGCATTTGAAATTATTTTCACATATGCAATTGCATTCATATTTGGAATGGTTTCTATATGTAGTGTAGTTTTTATTGATGGTGTCTTTTTTCTCTGGCATCGCTTGGAGGTGCTGTATGGGAAGCAATCAACAAATGGAGTCGAAGATACATATATTTGGAATTGGATTTGGCAAGCTCTTTCCACCCTACCCTCTCTCCCCCCCCACCCCCAAACTACCAGTAATTCTGAGCCCAGTACTGCATCCAATTTAGACCCATTGTACTCCTGATGATGTCATCAGGAGGGAGAAAAAATGGGGTCTGACACTCTCCCTGTAACCTGCTCCTCAAGGCCTCCCTTCATCCCTGCCTAGAAGAAGAAGAAGAGGAGGAGGAGGAGGAGGAGTTTGGATTTGATATCCCGCTTTATCACTACCCGAAGGAGTCTCAAAGCGGCTAACATTCTCCTTTCCCTTCCTCCCCCACAACAAACACTCTGTGAGGTGAGTGGGGCTGAGAGACTTCAGAGAAGTGTGACTAGCCCAAGGTCACCCAGCAGCTGCATGTGGAGGAGCGGTGAACGCAAACCCGGTTCACCACAATATGAGTCTACCGCTCTTAACCACTACACCACACTGGCTCTCTAGAGGTTGTTTTGGTGCCATTGGCAGCAACCCTCCCTCCCTTCCTCCTTGCTTGGTGCTTGGAAATGGGAGTGCTGCCATGGAAGAGCCCCATGTGCCAAGGATTCTGGGAAATGTAGTTTCCCCAGGAATATGGAACTTTGTATTGGAAAAAAAAAATCATGCATGGGAAATCATGCCTTGCAACCAAGGTGGAGTTTTGAGGTGTCGTCTTTGTCAATGAACTTTGCTTTCAGATTTCAATAGTTTCCTCCGTTTACCTTGAGTGTGTGCAATTTAACAATCTGCACACTCCCCCCCCCTTTTCGTCTTGTCATTAATGATCCGAGGAAGCTCCACGACATGTCATTATCTCCTCTTTCTCTCTCTCTCTTTTATTTCGCTACCCACAGACCTAAGATAATCAAACATTTTTGCCAGCATCCTCTAATTGCAGTCCTGTGGTTATTCAACAGTTCAAAACATTGAGGCGATCAGAGGATCTCCGGCGAGGGCTTATGCTCTGAGTGTGTTTATGGATGCATATCAAGATGTCCTCTCAGTACATGATTGCAACAGGCATTAACATGCAAAGCCCAACCAGAAGAAAAGAGGAGGGGACCTTATTCCGAGGTACAGTCCCTCGGTGGGCAGTAAATTATCCATAATATCTCCCACACTAGCAATTAGCCCTGTTTGCTGACTATCTGAATTGTTTCACAGTAGTTCAGTACAGTTACCACCATACTTAAATTAGCACAGTTCTAGCGTAGGAGATCTCCTGCCTTACATACAGAATGGTAGAGATGCCAGGTAATCTGTCCTCTCCTCGGTCTTGTTCTGATTCTTTTCTCACATATCGGGGCATGAGTCAACCCGTTTTATGCCATCTGAAAGCCCCGGATAAATTTATGAACAGGAAAAAAGCTTATTCCTGCTTTTCCCAGTGCAACTGAAAGGATTACTGACAAGAAGAAGGATACTGACAAGCTGCAACGTGTCCAGAAGAGGACAACCAAAATGGTCAAAGGCCTGGAAACGATGCCTTATGAGGAACGGCTTAGGGAGCTGGGTATGTTTAGCCTGGAGAAGAGAAGGTTAAGGGGTGATATGATAGCCATGTTCAAATATATAAAAGGATGTCATATAGAGGAGGGAGAAAGGTTGTTTTCTGCTGCTCCAGAGAAGCGGACACGGGGCAATGGATTCAAACTACAAGAAAGAAGATTCCACCTAAACATTAGGAAGAACTTCCTGACAGTAAGAGCTGTTCGACAGTGGAATTTGCTGCCAAGGAGTGTGGTGGAGTCTCCTTCTTTGGAGGTCTTTAAGCGGAGGCTTGACAGCCATCTGTCAGGAATGCTTTGATGGTGTTTCCTGCTTGGCAGGGGGTTGGACTGGATGGCCCTTGTGGTCTCTTCCAACTCTATGATTCTATGATTCTATGATTACGTGGGCCACAACTTTGGCTGGCTGGTGTCCCTGCATTTCAAATTAAGTTCTGGAGGGGCGACATTATTATCATTATTCTTATTATTTAATTTATTACCTGCCCTCCACTCAAAGGCCCCAGGGCAGCTTACAGTGTCAAGGCACAACACTGGAAAGCAACATTAAAAGCACTTCTGTTTCAGTGTATCTGAAGAAGTGTGCATGCACACGAAAGCTCATACCAAGAACAAACTTAGTTGGTCTCTAAGGTGCTACTGGAAGGAATTTTTATTTTTTATTTTGTTTCAACATTAAAAGCAGTTTGAAGCAACTTGCGATTTCCGAAATAAGGTATGTAGCAATTTTCTGACACAAGTTAGCCCATTTTTCTAACACAAGTTAGCCAAAGCTGCAGAATTTATGAATTCTTTTCCTAGGAAGCATCTCAGAGTTATTTCACAATACCACTAATATCATATACAAAACAATTGTTAGCCCATTTTTCTAACACAAGTTAGCCAAAGCTGCAGAATTTATGAATTCTTTTCCTAGGAAGCATCTCAGAGTTATTTCACAATACCACTAATATCATATACAAAACAATTGCATATATAAAACAATTGCATACTAGATGGGATTGCAACAACAACAACAACAACAATTCAGTGAGAGTTAATAATGTACTTACAAAAGCAATCAACAGGACTTTAATGGGATTGTTGCTGGATAACATATGAAGAAATTCATAGCCTTAGGCTCACCTATGGATACTGCTTTCCAGGGCCGGACCTACTATTAGGCAAAGTGAAGCAGCTTCCTCAGGCTGCAAATGCTGAGGGGCAGACAACAGTGTTGAGGTGTTTCACCCTGAGGGTCAGCCTGCTGCCCTCAGGTGCAGGCAAGCATGCTAGCCTATCAACAGTGCTGAAATAAGAGCTAATGGCAGAGTCCAGTTGGCATCATTACACAGGGTGTGTGTGTGTGTTTCTGGTCAATTAAGTTGTGGCCTGATTCGACCCAAATACTAGCTGTCATGTCTCATTATTCATTGATTTTAAGGTAGTTTGTAGGGGGGAGACACCTGGACACACAAGCCCTGCTGGAGCAGGCTAAATTAATAATAATAATAATAATAATAATAATAATAATAATAATAATAATAATAATATATTTATACCCTGCCCATCTGACTGGGTTTCCTCAGCCACTCTGGGCGGCTCCCAGCAGAATATATAAAAAAGTGACAAAATGTCAAACATTAAAAACTTCACTAAACAGGGCTGCCTTCAGATATCTTCTAAAAGTCAGATAGTCATTCATTTCCTTGACATCTGACAGGAGGGCATTCCACAGGGCGGGCGCCACTACCGAGAAGGCCCTCTGCCTGGTTCCCTGTAACCTCACTTCTCGCAGGGAGGGAACCACCAAAAGGCCCTCTGCATTGGATCTCAGTGTCCGTGCAGAACAATGGGGGTGGAGATGCTCCTTCAGGCATACTGGGCCGAGGCTGTTTAGGGCTTTAAAGGTCAGCACCAGCGCTTTGAACCTGAGTGTTCTCCCCATCTTAGGGCATACTGGAAAGGCCATCTTGGGGGAAGAGTTGGCAGGCTAATTTCCTGTTCCTAAGCCACCTCATGAGAAGAGAAGACTCCCTGGAAAAGACCCTGATGTTGGGAAAGATGGAGGGCACAAGGAGAAGGGGACGACAGAGGATGAGATGGTTGGACAGTGTTCTCGAAGCGACTAGCATGAGTTTGGCCAAACTGCGGGAGGCAGTGAAAGATAGGCATGCCTGGTGTGCTCTGGTCCATGGGGTCACGAAGAGTCGGACACGACTGAATGACTGAACAACAACAAAAGTATCTTCCGCCTGAGGCAGCTGCCCAGATCTACCTAATTTTGGACTCGGCATTTTCAGCACCCACCGGCCACAACTCTTCAGCATTCATTGAATGGGAAAACAAAATAGAAAATTATTTTCAGTAGCACCTTAGAGACCAACTGTGTTTGTTTTTGGTATGAGCTTTCGTGTGCGTGCACACTTCTTCAGATAAGGTCACCATTCTTCTTCTTCTTTCGTGTGCATGCACACTTCTTATCTGAAGAAGTGTGCATGCACACGAAAGCTCATACCAAAAACAAACACAGTTGGTCTCTAAGGTGCTACTGAAAAGAATTTTCTAT
Organism: Lacerta viridis; assembly: GCA_900245905.1. NCBI lineage: Eukaryota > Metazoa > Chordata > Lepidosauria > Squamata > Lacertidae > Lacerta > Lacerta viridis. The sequence continues at coordinate 486,127 of OFHU01000943.1, read as the reverse complement.
TTTGTTTCGACTATGGCAGACCAACACGGCTACCCACCTGTAATTGAATGGGAAAGTTTTTATCAGGCACTGAAGGGATCTGCCTAATATCAATGGGCAGGGAGTTCCAAAGTGTAGAAAAGCATCACTTTCTTCCAAGTGCAGAAGCGAAAATGATGGAGCCTGTGTAAAAGCACAACCCTTTACATGTCTACTCAAGAAAGTGATAATAACCCTGGCCCAGCATCGTTTTATCACACTGGGCAACCGTACTCTTGACTGCAGGTGGTAGTGTTACTGTCAAGGTTATCCAAGGTAAGATTTTATGCTCTCGTTTTTAATGGTTTGGTACCTCATATACATTTCCCTGCATGGAAAGTGGGCATCTTTTCACCTTCATTATTTCATTATTTCGTTTTATTCCTTCCATTATATAATCAGAACATACTTAATTAGAGAATATGCGCTATTTATTCAGGAAATATGAATTTCCAAATACATTTTCTCTGTGCTGATTGCAGATAATACGAGTAAGCGTTCCCTCTGATTCATTAGCCTAGTAAAAGAGATGTTCAGAATTATTTGGTATAATTCACAGCACTTAAGAAAGCATATATTTTCATAATACTCTAAATCCATTGCTTATGGTAGTAACTCAGGCGTATTATGACTAGCTTGCCATAGCAATGTCATCTTAAAATTGTGGGCCTGCCATTTTTTTATTGTAACTGGCCAAGGCGCCCACTGATTTAGGACATTACTTTCTGCAAATGAGATGATATGGATGCTGGCTCCTCATTTAGGAAAATTAAAATGGCAACCGCAGGAACTTTGGGGGACTACAAGACTGGGCTGCGGGCATTTGGTAGGCTGAATTCAGCACTTAAGATATTTTCATAATACTCTAAATCCATTGCTTATGGTAGTAACTCAGCGTATTATGAGCCAACTGCTGAAGGGCCTGACCATTTTTTTATTGTAACTGGCCAAGGCTAGGACATTACTTTCTGCAAATGGGATATGCCTGGCTCCTCATTTAGGAAAGGAACGGGGGACTACACTGGGCTGCGGGCATTAGGCTGAAAGGAGCCAGGAGCCAACTGCTGAAGGACAGGCTAGTGGGGCCAAAGGAACGAATCAGGTATGAAGGTCACCAGGTGGCAGGTTGACGATTAAGGTCAGAGTCATACCTCCAACATTTCTCTGTTGAAAATAGGGATGGTCCATTCCGTACCCTCCAACATTTCTCCAATGATAATAAAGGTAAAGGGGGTAAAGGGACCCCTGACCATTAGGTCCAGTCGTGTCCGACTCTGGGGTTGTGGCGCTCAACTCGCGTTACTGGCTGAGGGAGCCGGCGTACAGCTTCCGGGTCATGTGGCCAGCATGACAAAGCCGCTTCTGGCGAACCAGAGCAGCGCACGGAAACACCGTTTACCTTCCCGCCAGAGCGGTACCTATTTATCTACTTGCACTTTGACGTGCTTTCGAACTGCTAGGTGGGCAGGAGCTGGGACCGAGCAATGGGAAGCTGGGGATTCGAATTGCCGACCTTCTGATCAGCAAGCCCTAGACTCTGTGGTTTAACCCACAGCACCGCCCGCGTCCCTCTTATTTAGTATACAGATGTGTAAAATGTTATCCTAGTACAAATATGTTTATCTTATTTAGTATACAGATGTGTAAAATGTTATTATCCTAGTACAAATAATGTTTATCAATAACCCAATATTTTTTGTTACCCCTTGGCCTAGCACCCTGTGTTGGGAACTATCCTAAGTTTGGCACTGGTGCTCTCGAGATTGAGTTCTGCTTGCAGCTTCCCCACGGATGACCGTTGGCCTGATCCAGCCCACACTTCTTGCATTCTCATCCATCCTACTCTGTGTGGAGCCACTGAAATCAAGGGGATCGTGATGGTTCTCATCTAAATTAAGTCCTCCATTCAGTCCGTTCACTTTGTGAGATACTACTTCTGGCATCCAAAATGGGCAACCTGAGGCACTCCAGCTACAGGTATTTCTGGATTGAAACCTCCATTGTCCTGAAACACTGGCTATGCCAGCTGCAGCTGATGAGAGTTCATAGAAGCATAGAGTTGAAAGGGAACCATGGAGAACATCTTCTCCAACCCCCTGCAATGCAGGAATCTTTTGCCCAACATGGGTCTTGAACCCATGACCCTGAGATTAAGAGTCCCATGCTCTACCTAATGAGCTGTAGTCCAACCGCATCTGGGGGGCCACAGGAGCCCCATTTCCTGCCGCAAATATTATCCAGGGGTTCTGTGTTCTCCATGCCCCTGCCCCCCACCAAAGAGGACCAGCGTCCAACTGAAATGGTCTTCCTGTGTGGCCACAGGGTGGGCCCCCGAGCCCTTTCCTTGGACATACCAAAAGGAGAGCACCAGGCGACACAGGATTAGATCCTGCCTGATCCAATCTAGCTGCCTGTCGATCCACATCTATGTCTTACCTTGCCATCTGTCCTTCCTCATCCCCATCCACGCTGTTGTGTGTGAATATATTTGGCGTGTGTGTGTGTGTGTGGCCCAGGCGATAGATCTAATTTATGGCTGAGCAGCTACATTTTCGTTATTTCACGGGAATATTTTAAACCAGGGCCGCATAATATTAAAATAAGTTAAAATCTATGTAAAATTTATGAGAGCTTGTCAGGTGTAATGCTTGATAAAGTAAGTTTAATGCTTTGGAATACTCGCTTTCTCCAGGCTGCATGGAACAGCCAGAGATGCTGGTATAATTTTAGAAACTCCTTTCCATTATACCATTTTCTTATTAATGAGATAGAGCCCAATTTAACTAAAAGAAGTGCATCTCTCCGCTTTCTCCACTAAAACAATAAAATTCTCAAACCTGGTTCTGCTAGTTGGAGACGAGAGGGAACCTTTTCCCTAGAGTGATTTTTTTTTCATTCTTCAAAATAGGAAAGGGGGGGGGAATAGCAGCCACGGTGTTGGTTTTTAAATGTAAGCCTCTTCAGAACAGTTTCCCCGTTGGAAATGCAGTTCTGGATTTTGTGCACAAATAAACCAAAGCCTATTCACCTTGCTCAAAACAGACTCTTCACTCTGCTGGTTTCTGATGCCTTGTTCTGTTCTCTGACACTTTATATTACCATAGATGCTCTTAAATGCAATTCAGGATGGCTTGTTTTCTGTTTCCGTTCAGGGTCTCTGATAGCATCTCTAGAAGAAACATTGCAGACCAATTGATGGGATCCGCACAGGAAAACAACAAACAGACAACCCATTTTCATCCATGGTTCAGTACAAATTGCCAGTGCCCTCTTGGCTAATCCGCTCCCTGGTTGTTACAGGATTGTTCTTGTGTTCTGCCATGTCGCGAAGACCAAATTCTCACATACGTAAGTATTATGACTCATTTCGCAAATACAGTGGTACCTCAGTTTACGAACTTAATCCGTTCCGGAAGTCCTTTCTTAAACTGAAATTGTTCTTAAACCGAGGTACGCTTTCCCTAATGAGGCCTCTGGTACCCTTCCACTGTTTGGATTCTGTTCTTAGACCAAGGTAAAGTTCGCAAACCGGGACACTATTTCCGGTTTTGCGGAGTTCGTAAACCAAATTGTTCTTAAACAGGACTGTTCTTACTGCTGTATTCTGCAGCTCAGGTCCAAAATACAAGGCATTTCAATTACAGTGTACTGACAGAGTCAGAGGCCATCTGCACTGTGCAGTCATGGCTTCCCCCAAAGGATTCTGGGAGCAGTAGTTTGTTAAGGGTGCCGAGAGTTTTATGGATGTGTATCAATTTGTAAACTTTGGAAATTTTGAAATTAAAGTATTAAAAGGGTGCTGAGAGTTGTTAGGAGGCCCATAACCCCATCGCAGAGCTACAAGGAGATAAATAACTACCTGACATTCAGAAAATACCTGAAGGCAGCCCTTTTCAGGGAAGTTTTTAATGTGTAATATTTTTGTATCTGATTTTTGTTGGAAGCCGCCCAGAGTGGCTGGGGAAATCCAGCCAGATGGGCGGGGTACAAATAATAAATATTATTATTATATTATTATTATTACAATTCACAGAGTGGCTTTCCAGAATGTGTGGTGTAGTAGTTAAGAACGGTGGACTCGTAATCTGGTGAACCGGGTTAGATTCCCCACTCCTCCACATGCAGCTGCTGGGTGACCTTGGGCTAGTCACACTTCTTTGAAGTCTCTCAGCCCCACTCACCTCACAGAGTGTTTGTTGTGGGGGAGGAAGGGAAAGGAGAATGTTAGCCGCTTTGAGACTCCTTAGGGTAGTGAATAAAGCACGATATCAAATCCAAACTCCTCCTCCTCCTCCTCCTCCTCCTCCTCCTCCTCTTTGTCTTCATCTTCATCTTCATCTTCTTCGTCTTCTTCTCTTCTGCTTCTTCTTCCCAGGAATCCCTGGAAATTGCCATGAAAGGATCAGGGGTTTCCCAGCACTCTTAAGAAACAACATATCCCATGATTCTTTGGGGGAAGCCATGACTGTTTCAAGTTGTATGGTGCTGCTTTAAATCTATAGGGCAAGTGGGGCCTCACTGTACCTTGGATTGGTCGAATTCCGACATGGAGATTCAAGGTCACTGAAGCTAGGTTAGGTTTTTCAGTATATATCTCATTATTGCCTAGTATGACATCTCAATGGCTTTGCAGAATCTCAGGAAGAGGATACCTTTCTGGTCACATGTTGACAAAGATTATAGCAGGCATAGGCAAACTCGGCCCTCCAGATGTTTTGAGACTACAATTCCCACCATCCCTGACCACTGGTCCTGTTAGCTAGGGATGATGGGAGTTGTAGTCCCAAAACATCTGGAGGGCCGTGTTTGCATATGCCTGGATTAGAGGAACACAGGAAGATGTCTTTTACTCAGTAAAATCATTGGACCCTATAGCTAAGCATTGTCTACACTAAGTGGCAATTGCTCTTTCGGGTTTCAGATGAGGGACTTTCCCAGCTCAACAGTAATTGGAGATGCTGGGGATTGAATCAGGGACATTCTGCGTGCAGCACAACTGCTCTATCTACTGAACCTTTAGCGTTGACATATGTCCGGAAGTTCCTGGACATTTCAAGAACACTGTAGCCGCAAGCAGTGTCTGGGTGGAAATCATCGAAATGTCCAGGAAAATCCAGACATATGGCAGTCCATGTCGGCAGTGTTGTTTTTGCCGATTTCCCTCAGAAATAGCTCCCAAATGTCCACTTTGTTGACGATTTTGCAAAAACAACTTTTCTGTCCAGATTTTCACATTTCGAAATCTCCATCACTGGGAAAGCATGAAAAACCCCCCACAATTTTTTGATTTTCAGAAAGGCAAGGTGTGTGTGGGGGGGGGGAGCTCCTACTTCCATTACGGAAAATAACAACTTTTCAAGGAAGAAGTCTTTCTTGCGAATTTGACAGGGTGCCTTCAATGTCATTGCTGTATCATGACTCCTTAAGCCTTCCTCCATGAAACTCTGGAAGAAAGCAAGACAAATGCTGGAAGCAACCGAGCCCTGCGCTGAAAACCGAGGCTCTTGCGGTGCAGCAGATTTATTGCAGATGAGAGCAGTAAAGTAAAACCACTCTGAGAGTTTGCACTGTACATTGCTTGCCCTTTTCTCGTGGTTAAGTAAAAAGAAGAAGAAGAAGAAGCTGCAATCAAAGTAAAACGGTTGACTCCACGTAATGTTAGGAGGCCTTTCACTGACGAGGTCAATAAGACTGTTTTGCTTGCGGGATGGCTTTGCGGTCCAATCACTCAACATCTTCTCAAGAGCTTTGCAGTAAAAAGAGAGGGAGATTTGTGGACTGCTTCTAACCCAAATGCACTGTGAGTAGCCAGTTGAGTCAGTCAGCTACCTGGTACCGCCAGAGCTCTGCCACCGCATTGTGCAGCAACCCCTCCGCAGATGGCGTTGATATGCTACCATTAGATGGCGCTCAGTGTGCAGCCTCCAAATTCTGCTTCCAGCACCCCAGGACACTCTGCAAGGACTGTAGTTCAGTGGTGGAGCTTCTGCTTTCCATGCAGAAGGTCTCAGGTTCATACCCTCCAACATTTCTCTGATGAAAATAGGGACTTCTTGTTCCATAATAATTAGAATGATTTTAATAATTTATACCCTGCCCATCTGACTGGGTAGACCCAGTCACTCTGGGTAGCAACATACAGTGGTACCTCGGGTTTCGAACATCTCCGTTGACGAATGTTTCAGAACCCGAACAGCGAAAACCCAGAAGTAAATGCTTCCGTTTTCGAACGCTCCTTGGAAGTTGAACAGCTTCTGCTGCGCCCCCCCCCCCCAATTTTCTCTATTGAATTTGCAGACAACCCTTTGCACCTCGGTTTTTGAATGTTTCAGAAGTCGAACAGTCTTCCAGAATGGATTACGTTCAAAAACCAAGGTTGTTGTTCAGTCGTTCAGTCGTGTCCGACTCTTCGTGACCCCATGGACCAGAGCACGCCAGGCACGCCTATCCTTCACTGCCTCTCGCAGTTTGGCCAAACTCATGTTAGTAGCTTCGAGAACACTGTCCAACCATCTCATCCTCTGTCGTCCCCTTCTCCTTGTGCCCTCCATCTTTCCCAACATCAGGGTCTTTTCCAGGGAGTCTTCTCTTCTCATGAGGTGGCCAAAGTACTGGAGCCTCAACTTCAGGATCTGTCCTTCCAGTGAGCACTCAGGGCTGATTTCCTTCAGAATGGATAGGTTTGATCTTCTTGCAGTCCATGGGACTCTCCAGAGTCTCCTCCAGCACCATAATTCAAATTCAATGGTGCTGGAGGAGACTCTTGAGGTACCACTGTATATAAAAAACAAAACCGAGGTACCACTGTATATAAAAACATAATAAAACATTAAAAACTTCCCCATACAGGGATGCCTTCAGATGTCTTCTAAAGGTTGTGTAGTTGCTTATCTGCTTCGCTCGGGGGTCACTTAACTCCATATCATCCGATGAAAATAGGAGTGTCCTACCACAGCCTCCAACATTTCTCCAACGAAAATAAGGACATCCTAAGGAAAGACAGTACATTCTGGGATCAAATCAGAAGCCAGGGCAACTTCTGGAAATCCGGGACTGTCCCTGGAGAATAGGGACACTTGGAAAGTCTGCAGGTTCAATCCCTGTCATCTCCAGGTAGGGCTGTGTCCTGCCTGAAACCCTGGAGAACCCCTGCCAGCCAGTGTAGACAGAAGTGAGCTAGATTGGCCAATGCTCTGACTTGGTATAAGGCAGATTCCTGTGTAGTTTGTGGTGACCTTCCAGGATACATATTTTGGCCCAGAAAGTGCTCAATTGGTGCACCAAAAATATTGACACCCCCAAGCAATTAGGTTGCCTGTGCACTTGATGTGAGAGCCAAGGTTTTCTGTAAAATGGTATTCACTAACCAGGGACTAATCTACACTGGTGAGTTATAACGTTAAAAATTCACTAAAATGTGACACCAAAGGACGCTGTAAAGCAATGATCTTTCACCAATGGGAAATTGCATTGGGAGCTAATTTCTATAGTTGTTTTTTAAAAAAAATAAAATAAATAAAATAGCATTTTTTCATATCAGTGTCCTGCCATGGGATGCCCAAAATCTTCCTGCCGTAGCGCGAGCGACATTGAGGTGTCGCTCCTGGCAGGTGTAGGTTGTCCACAGCTCACTTTCATAAAGCAGCATGCTCAACACACAAGCCTGGTAGGTAGACCTTCAGCTTGGTACTGATGGTTAGCATCACATTATCCCATTATTAATAAGTAAATAAATGGAAATTCCTTGCCCGACATCGTATTCAGGGTAGACCCATTGAAGTTAATGGCCATTAAGTTCATCGGGTCTACTTGGGAGTAGGAGTGAGCCAAACACAACCCCATGTACGTGACACCTGGAACTTAGGCTTTCTGTCGCTTTGTCCTTGCAAGAGGCGTTGTCCCTTTTGGAAAGTTTAATCGGATGAGATAATAACGAAAGATGCTGTGTTTGCTTTGAGATAACCGAGTCTGATAAGAGAGAAGTGCCCTAAAGCTGAAGGCGACACCAAGGTCACTTGCCTTTCACTTAAAAAGCCCTGATAAACAGCAGCTTTATGTCCTTATCAGGGACAATTTCAGCAATTCCAGGCGAGCTGGAAACAGAACATCACCGGACATACTATTGGGATGGAAAGGAGACAGATATTGAAGAAGAGAAGAAGAGTTTGGATTTGATATCCCGCTTTCTCACTACCCTAAGGAGTCTCAAAGCAGCTAACATTCTCCTTTCCCCTTCCTACCCCACAACAAACACTCTGTGAGGTGAGTGGGGCTGAGAGACTTCAGAGAAGTGTGACTAGCCCAAGGTCACCCAGCAGCTGCATGTGGAGGAGCGGAGACGCGAACCCGGTTCCCCAGATTACGAGTCTACCGCTCTTAACCACTACACCACACTGGCTCTCCACATTGGCGTTGATTATTGGCTTCTTCCGAGGCCTGCATCCCAACAGGAATCTTGCTGTTTCCTAGACAACACCCCAGTGCTTCAGGATGTCAGTTGTGCCCCCTTCACTGTCCTCTCCCTCTCTGCTGAGTCCCCCACCCTGTTCAGACCAGTCCAGTCTTGGTAGAGCAGTAGCGGCCGCCACCATTCTTTACATGCCCTCTGGGAAAGGGCTATAATCCAGCTCTGAGTTCAATTCCTGGCAACTCCAGGTAGGGTCGGTACCCATGTGCTATGTGAAGCAGTACCATCCCAAGCGCCGAACCACAGATTTGTTTTACATCATTACGATATCAGCAGCTTTCTTTTTCATTCATCTCCTAATCATCTTTTTCACATCCCCCTCAAAGTGGGCCAACATCAAGCTGTTCAGACCCTCTACGTGTCTCTATTTTCCAGGGACACTCCCATTTATTATTATTATTATTATTATTATTATTATTATTATTATTATTATTACAGAAGCTGTCCTGGTTTCCCATTTGATTCCGGAATGTATCGCTTTCCCCTAGGACATCCCTATTTTCATCACAGAAATGTTGGAGGGTAAGGAGTTACCATGTGATCCCTCCCCCCAAAAGCCAAGGAGATAAGGAAAATACAACCTTTAGAAGGTATCTGAAGGCAGAGGGAAGTTCTGAAAGTTTAAAGTTTTATTATGTTGTTATATATGTTGGAAGCCACTCAGAGTGGCTGGGGCAACCCAATCAGATGGGCGTGGAATAAATAATAAATTGATGATGATGATGATGGATGTCCCTGTTTTCATTGGAGAAATGAGGGTATGTTTTCACTAGGACTCCCAACATCTCATTCATGGTGAGTCGACGCCAGTTCAGACCCCCATGTATCTATATGATTATATACATAAATAGAGAGAGGAAGAGATTGCCCCAATGTACATCACTCTGCACTTGCTTACGTTGCCCTGCATTTGCTGTTTTACTGCCCAGTTTGGAGAGACGCAGGTGGCGCTGTGGTCTACCACAGAGCCTCTTGGGCATGCCGATCAGAAGGTCGGTGGTTTGAATCCCCGTGATGGGGTGAGCTCCCGTTGCTCGGTCCCTGCTCCTGCCAACCTAGCAGTTCAAAAGCATGTCAAAGTGCAAGTAGATAAATAGGTACCACTCCGGCAGGAAGGTAAACGGTGTTTCCATGCACTGCTCTGGTTCGCCAGAAGCGGCTTAGTCATGCTGGACACATGACCCGGAAGCTGTCTGCGGACAAACGCTGGTTCCCTCGGCCTATAGAGTGAGATGAGAGCCGCAACCCCAGAGTCCTCCGATGGTCAGGGGTCCCAAATGGTCAGGGGTCCCTTTACCTTTACCTTGGAGAGAATTCCACCCACATTTCGCCACCCCTTTCATAATTTTGGAATGCAATATCTTTTCCTATTAATTTGATGATCCAAAAATAAAAGTAAAAAATGGGGGGGGGGGTGTCAATGCTTGCCACATATTTTGACTTGAACTAATTGGGATATGTAAAACGGATATCAGCTCTCCATTTGTTATAGAAGTACCTTCAAAGTCGTCTGCAGAGTTTGTAAAGCCCAAGTGAGTGTGTGAGTGTGTGTGTGTGTGTGTGTGTGTGTGTACGAAATTCTCCCTCACTTGAGGAGAGAGGAGTGCAGCCTGTCTTTGCTTTTAGCCCATCAGGAAGTCCAGATTTCACTTATCAAACACTTCACAATGGCTTAATGAGAGCTCAAGGAACGCTAATAAAAGTTTAGACGTGATTCAGTCCGCTTCGGAGAAGTTTCAATGCTTCGGTTCAAGATTATAGAAGCCTGTGAGAAAATATGGTATCCTGCCGTCAGAACACCAGTGGATATTTCACTATCTAGAGATCTCTAATTACTAATAATGTACATGAACAGTGTGATACGTCCTTACAATTTCAGAACCCTTTTCAAAGATAATCTCTAATAGTTTATTTGACAACCTGTAAAATTATAGAAAATTATTAGTCTTGGGAATTATAAAAATCCCCACAGCACTGTCAAACAATAAAATTATAATTACCTGTGGGTAATTGAAATTTAACTGTTTTTATTGTATATTACACATCAATAGCAATGTAAGTTCAAATTTCTTCTCCCCCATTCCCTTTTCTCTCTCCCTCTCTCACCCTCTCTCTTCCCCCCTTTTTTCCTGCTTATCGATGCTGAGGAAATGGGCAGCCTCAGCGGTGGCCTGCAAGCTTCTCTTTGGAGTGTACAGTTTGAAAAAAAAATCGATTAAAGCAGGATGTTTGAGTCTGTCATTAGGCCTACATTAAATTACGTATCTGGAGTGTTAAAAATAAAGGGAACAAAAAAGTATGTACTGTCACCTGGGTCGTTAGGACTGCAATTAACTTTTGCATTCTTATAAATTTCTCTTCTCCATACACTGTGTTTCTTTCAAACTTTGAGTGGGTTCTGAGGGTCGAAGCAAACCCTTGTGTGTGCAGCCCCTTCCTGGGGGCCGGGGGGAATGTCACTGGCTTTTGCTGAAACTTTTCTTTATTTCTTTGCTCCAGATGCACCTATCACACTTTCTCAGAATGCAGTCAGGGCCCCTATCCTATCTCTTACTCCAGTGAAGGCAGGAGACACTTGGCTTGACAGTAGCACATGGGGAAAGGATATTGGGGTCTTAATATGCTTAACAAGCTTAACATGAGTCAACAGTGTGAGGCAGCAGCAAAAAGAAGCTAATGCTACTCTAGGATGCAACAACAAGAACATAGTGTCCAGATCAAGGAAAGTAATAGGACCACTCTATTCTGCCTTGGTGGGATGCGGGTGGCGCTGTGGGTTAAACCACAGAGCCTAGGGCTTGTTGATCAGAAAGTTGGTGGTTCGAATCCCCATGACAGAATGAGCTCCCGTTGCTCAGTCCCTGCTCCTGCCAACCTAGCAGTTCGAAAGCACGTCAAAGTGCAAGTAGATAAATAGGTACCGCTCCGCGGGAAGGTAAACGGTGTTTCCATGCACTGCTCTGGTTTGCCAGAAGTGGCTTAGTCATGCTGGCCACATGACCCGGAAACTGTACGCCAGCTCCCTCGGCCAATAAAGCGAGATGAGCATTGCAACCCCAGAGTTGTCCACGACTGGACCTAATGGTCAGGGGTCCCTTTACCTTTATTCTGCCTTGGTCAAAACACACCTGGAATATTGTGCCCAGTTCGGAGCACCGCAATTTAATAAGGACGTTGACAAGCTGACATGTGGGCAGAGGTGGGCAACCAAGATGATCAAGGGTCTGGGAACCAAGTCTTATAAAGAAGGCTTGAGGGAGTTGGGTATATTTTAGTCTGGAAAAGAGGAGACTGAGAGGAGATATGATAGACATCTTCGAACATCTCCAGTGCTGTCACATGGAGCAAGCCTGTTTTCTCCTGCTCCGGAGAGCAGGACCCAAACCAATGGCTTCAAGTTACAAGAAAGGAAATTCTGATTAAACATCAGGAAGAACTTTCTGACAGTAAGAGATGTTCAACAGTGAAACAGTCTCCCACTGGAGGTGGAGGACTCTCCTTCATTGGAGGTTTATAAGCAGAGGGACATGGGGTCACGAAGGGTCGGACACGACTGAACGACTGAACAACAACAACAAAGCAGAGGGCGCCTTTTAGGATACAGCAGGAAACAGCCTTACACCAAGTCAGACCATTGGTCCATCTAGGTCAATATTGTCTATCCAGGATCTCAGTTTTCTCCCAGTGCTATTTGGAGAAGCCAGGGATTGAACCTGCAACCTTCTGCTTGACGCGCTGAGCTACTGCCCTTCCTTTGACAAACTTTTAGAAATATATACATGGAAGCAGCCTGGCCAGACCAAATCCAAGTTGCTTGCCCCACTGATTAACCCACCCACCCCACAGAGTCATCGACTTGAAGATAGTCCACTTTGCCTGCGTGTAAGAGAGTAGGAATGTTTTCATACTCTTGGCGATGGACATATTTAGTGTACACACACAGCCCTGTCCATCATCTCAGCAAACGAGGCCCATAGGTCACCTTTTCTGCACCGTGGTCTATTCATGGCTATATTTATTAGCATAGCTGACACCATAAATAAAAGTTCATGGGCCACCGGCCATTACGGAGAGCATAATTCAGCCAGGTGGGCTGGGGCCCAAGGAGCTGATAACACATATAAATGGCTCTGGCTCCCCTCTCGCCATTTGTTATGTTTATCAGAACCTCTCAGCGGAATTGCAGGCAGGTAATGGTGATGTGGCCATACATTAGTCTAGCAGGAAAGATGGAAATAATGCTGTTCTGATCACACCTCCATGAATAGCCTTCCATGCCTGGGAGCTGTATTGGGCATGGAGATTTCTCACTGGTGTTTCTCCTTCTTGAGGTAGGACCATAGCTCATTGGTGGAGCACCGGCTTTGAATGTCAAAGGTCTGAGGTTCAATACCTGCCCTCTCCCAGTAGGGCTGGGAGAGACCTCTGCCTGATATCTCGGAAGGCCACCTTCGGAGATCAGTGTGGACAACACTTAGCTAGACAGACCAATGGTCCAACATAGCTTCCTATGCTATTTGAGCATTAAACACTCTGCTTCTCCTTCAGAGCATCAGTAGTTCCCATGGGCTTGTCAGCTGACTTCTTTGGAGCAAAAATCACCCTGTTGGTGATCTTCTGAAGTTTCAGGGCTCATGTTATGCATGGTGAAGCCTCTGAAAAGTGAAACAATGCATTGACAGAGCTACAATTCCCAGAGTTCCCTGTGAAGAGGGGTTGATTGTTCAACCAGTCTGGGAACTGTAGCCTTGGGAGGGGAATTGGGGTTGGTCAGGAATGCTTTGATGGTGTTTCCTGCTTGGCAGGGGGTTGGACTGGATGGCCCTTGTGGTCTCTTCCAACTCTATGATTCTATGATTCTATGAACTCTCAGCACTCTTAACTGACTACAGCTCTCATAATCCTTTGGGGGAAGCACTGGCTTTTCATTGTGGAATGGCATGACTTTAAATGTATGCTGTGACTGTGGAGTAAATTATATTACCGTTTGTTAAGGGTGTGTTTTGAAGATGGTTCATACCGAAATTGGGGTAGCAATGGAGAAGAAATGGCTTATTTTGAATTAGTTAAATATGTGCTGCTGAGTGACTTCGGGAGATTGAGAGGTGATGTGCATTTTTCTCCCACAGACTTTGCAATTGCGGGGTTTTTTGGGGGGAGGGGGGAATTTGTACTGTCTTTGGGGGGTTGTTTGTTTGTTTGTTTTTAGATCAGGGGTCCCCCACCTGCAGGCCAGATCCTTATCTTCACACACATTGTGGGGCCAAGTTTGACAGGTGGGCGGGGTCTACGTGTCAATCACCTGATGTCACGAAGGTGCCACACGCCCTGTTGAAATTGAACCAGGCAGAGAGGAAAGTGTGTGGCCAAGCACCAGCTGGCAGCTGAAATACAAAAATTAAAAATACATCAAAATTACTAGGGAAGAAACAGATACGAAAAACAAAGTAGCTTTAAGCAAGGTATAAATAAAATTGCCAGTTTCTTTTAAAAAAAAATGTTCAAAACAATGTAAAATAGAACTACATATTAAAACACACATTGGATTTACATGTCTTGGGGAGGCTTCTCTAAGCAAGGAAGTTTTTTGTTTTTTGGTTTTTTTTTTAGCAGGGACCAGAAGCAGTACAGCAAAGGAACCGGTTCAGTATCAATGGGAAGGGAGTTCCAAAGTTGCTATGCTGAAGGATCGGCCCCTTGCTTGAAGTGTGGGGCAAACATTATATTCTTGCCATTTTCATGTCATGCTATGCCTGGTAGGGCAGCACATACACTCAATGGGGGAGGAGATGCTAAAAATCAGGAGTTTTTTTCATGTTACTCATTTGGAAATGGAATCTCGGATCCCGATGTATTGTGTCTTTCAGCAAAGAGACCGATCTGACAACTTCTGCTTTCTCCCCACTGGTTTCTATTCTCTATCCGAAGGCCGAGGCCAGTCAGGATTCCTTTGTGAGAGTTCCGTCCCTTTGTCTCTCGCAAAGGGAATGGCATTTTAATGACAAGCCAAATAGGGAACGGGGGCATTTGGAAATACATAATAAATGTGTATTAGTAAGACAGAAAATTGGAAAATGGCCACCTGCCAGCAGCCACATAAATTTGGGAGCCGATGCATTCCCCCCCCCCCCCCGCCTTATCACAGGAATTGTAAATATTTATTAAAAGTATTAAAATAGAGGGAATGTTAAATGTTTCTTTCAGGAGTGGAAATTTACACTGCCACATAAAAAGATGGGATATTCCGATACAGTGTTTATTGAAGGGACTTCATTTTATTAGGTTGTCATCCACAATAAATGGCCAGGTGCAATTGAAACTTGATCCGTTAGTAGAAAAGGAAGATTTGTGGAAATTAAATCAGTTAGATAGCAAATGCACACAGAGAGAAGACCCTTTCTTCATGTTGAAGTATATTAATATACTATTATCCATCCATATATATATATATATATATATATATATATATATATATATATGGTATCCTTTGTAACCTATTGGATTGCTTAGCCATATTCCCATCCTTGCATTCACAACACTAGGATAGCCTATTAAAGAGTCTTGCTTTCTCCTAAAGAATTCTCTGTGTTTGTAAAAGCTGCAGAGTGGTGTTTGGAACCTCTATTCCCCACCAAGTTTCCCTCACAGAGCTACAATTCTCAGAGTTCTTTGTGCAGTGGGATGAATTGTTACAGGACTCTAGAAACAGAAGAAGAAGAAGGAGAAGGAGATGAAGAGGAGGAGGAGGAGGAGGAGGAGGAGGAGGAGGAGGAGGAGGAGGAGGAGAGTTTGGATTTGATATCCCGCTTTATCACTACCCTAAGGAGTCTCAAAGCAGCTAACAATCTCCTTTTCCCTTCCTCCCCACAACAAACACTCTGTGAGGTGAGTGAGGCTGAGAGACTTCAAAGAAGTGTGACTAGCCCAAGGTCACCCAGCAGCTGCATGTGGAGGAGCGGGGAAGCAAACCTGGTTCACCAGATTATGAGTCCACCGCTCTTAACCACTACACCACACTGACTCTCACCAAACTGTAGCCATACCCTCCAACATTTCTCTAATGGAAATAGGGACATCACATTTTACTACTACTGCTGCTGCTGCTACTGCTACTACTACTACTACTACTACTCCCCACCCATATGACTGGCTTGCCCCAGCCACTCTGCGTGGCTTCCAACACATATGAAAACTCTACAAGGCTGCCTTCAGATGTCTTCTAATGGCTGTATACTCTGGATCTACACACAATAAAGAAGCATTTCAGTTAAATGCGCTGTAAACTTTGCATGAGAAATCGGGTTGGCAAAAGCGGGACTCCACAGTGCCATCTGGTGTCACAGCGTTTGAATGCATAAACCAGACGTATAAAGCGCTTTTCTTTGCCAGTGTAGTGGATTCCTAAAGTTACTTAACTCCTTGGCTTGGGTGTCTCATAACTCCATACCCTCCAACATTTCTCCAATGAAAAATAGGGATGTCCTAAGGGAAAGTGGGACATTCTGGGATCAAATCAAAAACTGGGGCGGCTTCTGTAAATCTTGGATGTCCCTAGAAAATAGGGACACTTGGAGGGATGGTGTAGCTCTGGGATATGAATAGGGGCCTTCTAGGACCTTGAGCAAACTACAGTTCCCAGAATTCTTTGTGGGGGTGCAGGGGTTGTTTAATGTTATATCATATTGCTTTTCATGTATATTGTGAATGCCACCAATGGCTATATTCTGCCTCCACTCTCAGAGACAGTCTGCAGAAAAGTTATGCTGAATGTACTTCAAACCCTGGAATTTGCATGTCAGGTTAGAAGACACCCTATCAGAAACCCAGGGGAGCTAACAGTGAGCTAGATGGACTAATGTTCTGACTGAGCCTAGGGCAGGTTTCCCTGTTCCCATCATAGCTGTGACAATAAGGTAAAAAAAAATGTAAAGGATAGTTACGTCCAGTGAAAGGCGACTATGGGGTTGCGGCGCTCATCTCGCTTTCAGGCCGAGGGAGCCTGCGTTTGTCCACAAACAGCTTTCTGGGTCATGTGGCCAACAGGACTAAACCACATCTGGCACAACGCGACACCATGACGGAAACCAGAGCGCACGGAAACACCATCTACCTTCCCGCCACAGCGGTACCTATTTATCTACTTGCACTGGCCAGTGTGGTGTAGTGGTTAAGAGTGGTAGACTTGTAATCTGGGGAATCGGGTTCGTGTCTCCACTCCTCCACATGCAGCCACTTTGAGACTCCTTCGGGTAGTGAAAAGCGGGTTATCAAATCCAATCCAAACTCTTCGAACTGCTAGGTTGGCAGGAGCTGGGACAGAGCAATGGGAGCTCACCCCGTTGCGGGAATTCGAACCGCCGACCTTCTGATCGGCAAGCCCAGGAGGCTAAGTGGTTTAGACCACAGCATCCCACCAGCTGCGACAATATTCAGGTCTAAATAAGAATATTCAGGTCTTAATAAGAATAAAAACTTCATTTTCATATTGCCGTCAACTCCCTGTTTGCACTGGGGCTGCAAGCCTGTTCCGCTGCCACCCCATTCCGGGGCCAAAAACAGTGTACACATCAGTGGTTGCGTGTCAATCAGACATGTGTAAAATGCCTGTATAAAACTCTTCATTCTTTTGTTACCACTAGTTTTCAGCTTTCAAAATACACATGGGTAGTTACTCAAGAAGTGACAAAAACGGAAGGTGGGGAGAGTCTGATTCTGACATGCACAACCACCTGGAATGTGTGGTGTTTGCGCCAAACATTTGGGGCTGCACAAAAGCACACAGACCAGTGTGGCCCACATTGCATGTGAGCATCACACACCATGTAGGCTTTGACCTCATCTTCCATTGTTTCAATTACCCTGACGTGAGTTAGTTAGATTTGGCCAATTTTAAGCAAATTAGCCGAACGAATCAGACGCAAACTGGAACTAATCAGGGCCGGAGTCAGAACTAATCAGGTGAATTGAAATCAAGTCTAAATGGAATCTTGTGTAAATATGAACGAGCGGAGGAGGTCAATGGCGTTTGGGATTCAGATTTGCTGAGTCAACCCCGGAAACCAACAAGTTCGAAGGGAGCGATGTTCGTCGCAGCTATAATCCTAAATCTGATCCCATAATTATTCTTTCCCCTTGCACTCATAGGCGATTCAAGACTCCCAGAGGGGAAATGCAGACTTTTCAATGTGAATCACCACTCTAACTGGGCCGTACTTAGATAGAAGGCCTTTTATTCATCTCCTACATGCAATAACCTTTTGCTCCAGCAGGGGGCTTCTTGAGTGCTTTATTACCGTACAGTGTTTCTCAACCTGGTGCCCATCAAATGCTCTGGACTCCAACTCCGCAACCATCATGGCCAACAGTTAAGAGTGACAGAAGTTGGAGTCCAAAACTTCGGACACTTGGTTGGGGAAGACTGCACTGTACTAAAGCATTCATTCAACCCTATTCCTGCTGGGAGCCTTTAATTCATGGGTAGGCAAACTAAGGCCCGGGGGCCGGATCCGGCCCAATCACCTTCTAAATCTGGCCCACGGACAGTCTGGGAATCAGCGTGTTTTTACATGAGTAGAATGTGTCCTTTTATTTAAAATGCATCTCTGGGTTATTTGTGGGGCATAGGAATTCGTTCAACCCACCCCCCTTCAAAATATAGGTTGCATAGTTACTCATTTCCTTTGCCCGGTGGCTGCATGACTCCATACCCTCCAACATTTCTCTGATGAAAATTGAGAAAAGCGGGACATTCCAGGATCAAATCAGAAACCGGGACGTCTTCTGTAAATCCATGACTGTCCCTGGAAAATATGGAGACTTGGTGATTCTGGGCTTCTGGCCTGATCTGACAGGGCTAATATTTTGTTATTATTATGGCTACCGAGATGCTGAACTTTGTGTTTCCCCCTACCCCAAGAAAGTATGAAGAGGAAGCAACTTCCATCCAAAGATATAAACGTTCATATAAGTGGTAGGTCCCTTCTCCTCTCAGGCCTCCTAAAGCACCATATTGCTTGGTACACTTCCCTCCTTCCCTCTTCTTCATTTACCCCGACATTCACAACGGAAAATAAATAAGTAAAAAAAGTGCTTCCATCTTATTTATCCTTCTTTGGGCATTTCTTCGCCAGGCAGATGGTCAATTAAGAGCACTAAACAATGACACTGTTTTCTCTGTAAACATATTTTTTTTATCCCCTAATAGCCTAACAAATGAGGATCTGGGCTGCCATACCGCTGAATACCATCTTGACTTTCTAATTACAAAGAACTGTGTCTTGATAGTAACAATTACAGCTATAACAATGATGCCAGCGCCGGAACAATATTGTTGGAGGCAAAGTGCTTATCGGAATATTCGGCAAATAAAGGCTCGGCGTTTGCGCCCAAGCTGGAATCGGGAACTTAAAACAACTGGGGGTTGGAGTGGAGCAGAGAGAAGAAGGAAGGTTGAAAACATTGGTTTTAGTAGCTCCAGATGTGAATTTGAATCCAATTACTCCAAAAGCCGGGCTAGGGAGAAGTACTGTTTCCTTCTGTTTTGCTAATCGATAGGTGAAAGCGGGTATTAAACTGAACATGGTAATAACTCTCATTTTGATATTTAGCTACACTTCACGTTATTTTCCAAGCACAGCGCCATTTGCGCACATAATGCCAGCGCACAGTTCCTATTGTTGGCAAAATGGTAGCTCTTGGTGTTAAAATTAAAGACTTTCCAATTTTCCCCTCCGTTGCAAAGTCATTCTTTTTTTTCAGTGTTTGCCCATGTGCAACACAATGCTGGGGTGTGCAATTTCAGGGACCGGTGAAGGTCTTACATATTAGCATGGGAATCGGGCCATTAAAATTCATGTACAGTATTTTCCAGGTATGAATGTATGACGAGGGGGGAAAGAAAGGGATACTGGAAAGACATAAATTACTGGGAGTGTTCGGATTTTCAAGACAGGGCTTGGCCGAGACAAAGTATCTGTGAGGGGTAGTGATAGGTAGAACGCCCACCCAGGCTCCCATCCGATGGGCCTGGAAATAGGCAGAGCTGTTTCCCAATACGTCAAGAAAAAAAGCTCTGCTTATTTATGGGCTGGTGGAAAAACAAGAAGGCCCCCCCCCCAGCATTTCCCATTAGTAGCCCTTGGCTTAATTTCAAAAGCCCTCTGCAAGCAATGAGTTCAGGCCTCTGGGAAGCTGGATACATTCCTCTTCTGACAGTCCACTAGGCCAGGAGGAAGTGAAAGAAGGGAAAGAAGGAGTGTGAGAGAAGATTGGAAGCAGCAACACTGCTGAATACCAGGAACATCTCTTTTTATCACAAGAAAATGGCGGCCATTTTGGTTGCCACAACAAAACACGATTTCAGAGCGCAATTTCTCCCAGAAAAACACACGCACACATTTTGGGGGGCTATGACCTTGTGCCCCAAAATCACACTTTGGGGGGCAGGGAACCATAGCGGGAGATGGCGTGAGATCGGGGCAACAACCCAAAAGGCCTCCATGCCCTCATGATAAAAACAAAACAAAACAGGAAGGTGGTGTTTGAAAGATGGCGTCCCAGATTTTGGCTTCAAGATGTTGGAGGGTGTGCGGGGGGGGAGGGCTATTGTGGTGGAATCCTGCTTGCTGGTTTCCCACAGGTATCTGGTTGGCCATTGGGAGAACAGTATGCTGGACTAGATGGGCCATTGGCCTGATCCAGCAGGCTCTTCCTATGTTAAGGAGTAATGGAGAGCGAGAAAAGGGGGTGTCGGAGGGAGAAGAAGGTGACAGCCAGAAATCTGGATCTCAATGGCATCACTTATGGACTCTGGAGATGAGGCTGGGACCTAGCCCTAATGATTTATTGGATATTGTACATGATTAGACAGATCGCCGAAGAATTGATGCTTTTGAATTATGGTGCTGGAGGAGACTCTTGAGAGTCCCATGGACTGCAAAAAGATCAAACTTATCCATCCTTAAAGAAATCAGCCCTGAGTGCTCACTGGAAGGGCAGATCCTGAAGCTTGAGGCTCCAGTACTTTGGCCACCTCATGAGAAGAGAAGACTCCCTGGAAAAGACCCTGATGTTGGGAAAGATGGAGGGCACAAGGAGAAGGGGACGACAGAGGATGAGATGGTTGGACAGTGTTCTCTCGAAGCGACTAGCATGAGTTTGGCCAAACTGCGGGAGGCAGTGGAGGATAGGGGTGCCTGGCGTGCTCTGGTCCATGGGGTCACAAAGAGTCGGACACGACTGAACGACTGAACAACACATGATTAGGTCTCAGAGTCTGTCAAGGTCACAGTAAAGGATAGGGGTGACCTTCCAGGTGTTGACTCAACATCACCATCATCATTTTATTTGTATGCCGCCTTTCCACAGTTGAAACTATGCTCAAGGCGGCTTACAACATGACAAGATTTACGTAATTACAAACGTAACAGAAGTCATAAGGAATAAATAAAACACATTGAAAAGTACACAACCTGATGAAAACAATTCCCACACAAATCAAAAGGTCTAAAACTAAAGATACAACAATAATATCAATAACAGCAACAGCTCTCTCAACAATGAACAACAGTAAACAATACTCTGTCAGGTCCACTCAGTAGGACCAGTGCTTTTTTTCTAGAAAAATAGATGCCGGGAGTCGGGACTCACCATGAAGTTGTTAGAGTAAGTGCCACATTTTTAACAAAAAAAAGTATGTGCCGGTACTGCGTGCCCATGAGTACCCACTGGGGGAGCACTGAGTATGACCAATGGTCAGGGATAATGGGAGTTGAAAACCCCCATCTGGAGGGCAACAGGTCCCTCCACCCACTGGTCGTTGTAACTAGCAGGCAGAATGAAACATCCGATTTGCCAGCTCTAACAAGGGGGTGGGGGTGGGTACACAGGTCCTACAATTCACATTTTTTCAGTTTCTGTGCATTAAAAAAAACCTGCAACATGTTCTTGAGTTGTTCGGTGCTATCTTCACTTTGATCTGGTGGCTGGTTTGATTCCTCCAATACACATTGTAATCCTCTGATAAGCCTTGCATCATGAAACTGTCTGTACTGCTGCCTGCAGAGTTCAGAATAGCTCTGGGTTTGGGGTTTTGTTGCTAAAGGAGAGCAACATAAGACCAAAAGGACAACTTAAATGGAGCTCCTTAGAGACTAACTAAGTTTGTTCTTGGTATGAGCTTTCGTGTGCATGCACACTTCTTCAGATACATGCACACGAAAGCTCATACCAAGAACAAACTTAGTTGGTCTCTAAGGTGCTACTGGAAGGAATTTTTTATTTTTTATTTTGTTTTGACTATGGCAGACCAACACAGCTACCTACCTGTAACTTAAATGGAGCTGTTGACTTTTCGAGAAACGCTCCACTGCTGTGAATTACCGGTAACACCTAGAAGAGTAAGCAAAGTTTGTTTGTTTGCTGTGGAAATGGAAAGGGGGGGGATGTCCCCCAAAGCCCATTCCACTAAACTCTCATTTCACTGCTTCTTCCAATCTGCTTGCAGCCCTGATTGGCTACACCCTCAGTATCATTCCTTCTTCTTACTTGCTGAAGCATCCTAGCCAACCAGGGATCCTATACTCAGTCTGATGAAATCAGAGCTGATTGTCATAGCCAGTCAGACTTGGGTATGTGATTCAGCCAGAAAGCAAATTCAGAGCAAGAGAAGGAAATGGGATTCTCCTTCGGAGTGGTTCTGGGAGGGAGCTGGACTTCATACACTTTTGCCACCCTCGGGCATCGCTGCAGGGATGTGTATTTCAAAGGGGGCTAAACTGTTTGCAAAAGCACAGCACCATTTCATCTCAGCTCTAAACAAAACCAAAATCACACACATGCTTCAAATTACAGAATCCTCTCTACCTAATGTTTGCAGCTTTGTGGCTTAATTCAGAAAGTAGGCGATTTCACATCCAAACGAGACACAGTAGGCACATACAAGAGATTACTTTTGCGACAAGTTAATCTTCCTATAGCCATTATCTGGAGTAGTTCAAAAAGCTCCGGGAAGGGGAAAAATTGGAACTGTTGTTGAAGAAAAGAATACATGTTCAGGTAATTACAAATAACAGACACATCTGGTTATCTTAATTGTTTGGGAATGTCTCAATTAGCTCCGAATGTTTTCATAAGGACTTAAAGGCGGTTAAAAAAAAGAAGAAGAGGAGGAAGAACTTTCTCTCGGCAGATTAGATTAGCTGATGAGAGGCAATACTGGGGATCTAAAATGCTCAAGCTGCTATAGGCCACAGAGAGCTTGCTGAGCAAGAGCTGTTGAGCTTTTATGTATCTCTGTAGAGTCACAGTGCCAAACTTAAGGAGGTCGGAGGTGGCCTGAAGAGGGCATGCTATCCATAGGGAATTGGCCTCAATGGGAAGAGGAGGAGTGAGAAGGCAAGGGAGTCCCGTTCCCATGGCAGACTTGATGCTAATTAAACCATTCAGCCATAAAAACATGGTCAGAAGTACTACTGATCATTCCTGAATCCCCCCCCCCCAAAAAAACCTATATATCCCCACCAAAAAAATGGGGGGAAATGTATTCAACGATTGGATTGCAAGCAACAGAGGCTGCTTTCACACCCTACATTCAAAGCACTATGGCTTCTCCCAAGGAATTATGGGAGCAGGAATTTGTTAAGGGCGCTGAGAGTTCTTGGGGGCCCATTTCCCACCCAATGAGTTACAATTCCCAGTGTTTCTGAGGAAGAGGGGCTGATTGTTAACTCACTCTTGTAGTTCCGTGAGGGAAAGAGGGGTCTCCGGACAAAGCCCCTTCTGCCCATAGTAAGGAGGGGGGGTTGCAGGCATCACGAGCCCTTCACGTGCTCAGGGGATGGCTACCATCCCCTGGCAACATAGGCTGAGCCCTGAGCACAGTTCCTACCCAGACGGACCAATCAGGTCGGTCGGGGGGCGTGGCTTGCTGCATTTAAGCAGGTGCGTGGCTAGGGCTCAGCCTCTTGCTTCCTGCTCCCAGCTGACATGGTTTTCCCGCCCACCCACCCTTTAGGTTTTCTGGACCTTGCTATGGACCACGGTTGGTCGCCGTTGAGGGGCCTGGTAGGAATTTTCCCACTTGGCAAATTGGCCCGGTGGTTTTTGCCTACCTCATAGCAACTTGTCACAACTTTGGTTTTGGTGGTTAGGCATTGGACTATCTAAACATCAGGAAGAACTTCCTGACAGTGAGAGCTGTTTGACAGTGGAATTTGCTACCAAGGAGTGTGGTGGAGTCTCCTTCTTTGGAGGTCTTTAAGCAGAGGCTTGACAGCCATCTGTCAGGAATGCTTTGATGGTGTTTCCTGCTTGGCAGGGGGTTGGACTCGATGGCCTTTGTTCTCTTCCAACACTATGATTCTATGACTCTCTCGGGAAGACTGAAGGTGGGGGGGGGAGGTTGGGTCATCACCTCCCCCCAAAATGATGAAGGGTACTTCGTTAAATGAGTCTGGGGAGCGTGGCACTGTCCGGAACCGTGGAAGGTGAGGGCCTAAGGCATGCCCCTTACCGGTGACCACAGGGTGAGTTCCTAGCTGATGTGCAGCAGCAGGGCTCTCCCATCGGTGGTTAACCCTTCCCGGACTGCCAGCACGACGGACTGGAGTCAGATATAGTCGGTTAGGTCCAATGCCTAAGCCAATACCGCTCAACATCCGTAACCAATAAAGTTGTGGCCTTTTCATGCCCATTAACCTTACATATTGTGTCTTGTGTCTTTATTTTACTACGGGAGGGGTCGGGATATTGACATGCAACTCTCGCCACCCTTAACAAACCACAGCTCCCAGAAGGACTGTTTAAAGTGGTGTTGTGGTGCTTGAAATGTATGTGTGAATGTGCCTGAGGCTTTGAGCTTGATGTTGATGTTGATGTCCCAGAATTCCTGACACAGTGTTTATTTTTGGTTAAAAAAGAGAGGGGTTCCATTGCTCATATCTTGATAAAATGGCTGCCATGGGCAGCAAAGAGAGAGAGAGAGAGTGTGTGTGTTGATGGTGTTCATGAACACCATCACGAAAAAGCATTGCTTTGATAGCATTCATCCCTGAGATTGCCTCCAACGGCCTTACAGAATAGACGTGAAAGCAAATGTCAGGTGTGATCTGATTAAATAAAAACAGTTCATGATTAGATCCATAAATAAAGATTCTTCATTAAAAAAAAGGAAAAAAAAAGAAATCTGCTTCTCCGAAATTGCAAGACGTTAAACACATTTTCTCCAAAGCTAAACTGTCATCGGCTGCATGTGCAATATGGGGTGTGAACGCCTTTGAGGAGAGCTTTATTTAGAACTCAGTAAATTCAGGAGCAAAACGTTTCTCTCCCACAGCTAATCTGCAATGCCACAATATCCCGCAAGCTCTGATCCCTCAGCCATCGCTACCCCAATCTTTCGCCTTGCTATTTTACCCTTTGCTGGGAATCACAAGTGGAAAGAGGAGCATTCTTGCATTCCGATCCTGCTTTCAGGCTTTCCATAGGCATCTGGTTGACAGATCCCTTCCCTAAACTTCCTCCTCAGTGGGAAGATCTCAGGATCATTCTCCTGCATCTGTGCATTCACTGATTTGCTGTTGCAAATCCACCCCCCCCCCCACACACACATCTGAGCCTTCAGGCATGTATAGTTTTCCCCATCTAAGCGTTTCCCAACAATGGGCAAGTTCTCCTTGCAAGTTCGCTGCTGCGTAAAAGACCCAGAGCTTGAACCATAAATGCACATATCATACCAAAATCCCTACGTTTCATTCAGATGCGGGGAAATATTGCATTTATTTTCCTGTTTATATTGTCCCATTTTCTAACATGCCTTTCACACTGCAGTACCTGTTGTGTAATGGAACTCTGGCCTTTTGACTGATACCAGGGACTCAACGATATATGTCCTTGGACGACATCACCACTCCTGAAAACATCAGGAATACCACTGCCAGCATACGGCTTCAAATTTTGACACCTTATTCCTGCAATTTTCCGGTTTAACGGGGTGGCCCAGGGATTCCCCCTCCCCCCTGAAACAGTTTATACAGAAATGAGCGCTGAAATTAGTGGTATTCTGCTAGATTTCTGCTAGATCTCCAGAAGTAGCTTTCATACCATGTGCAAGCTCAAATATAAGGTGGAAATTAATAGTTAGGGAAACATCAGGAAAATGGAACAAACGGCCTGAATCTTTAAGGCTCCACAAAACACTTTGCTGTCTTTTCTGCAACCAACCCATCCAGAGTCAGGGACACAACACAATCTCACGTTTGTGCAATTGGCTTAACTGCACAACAGTACAACTACTTTCTTTTCCTTTTTTTCGGAAGGTTGTAGCTTGATTCATGACACTTTCATATACCTGCAAATTATGAGGTTTTCACATCCTCAACCCCGCTGCCAATCACAAATACCTCTGGCATCCTTAAAGTGAAGCGCTTTGAAGACATTGAAAACCCCAGTGTCAATGCAGGGTAATGCTAAACACAATCTCTCGCCCGTTTGCCAAGTTGCAACATCGTGCCTAGAAAGAAAGGCATTCTCATAAACTGTCTGACGAGTCTGGAATTATCTTCCTTGGGTGAGTCGCTGAACCACCAAACTGCCGCATCTGTTGCAACTGCAGATAAATCTGAGCTGGCGATAGGTGTTAATCAATGGCAATTTTGGGAAAGCGGGTTCTCCTTCATGGAGAGCACGTGTTGCGGTGGGGGCCAGCATGTCACCCCTCTGTTGCTGGGCGGGATTGTATAGATGACAACTGCTGTGATTGGGCTCTGGGTGTTGTTGGGGAGATTTCAATGTTGGAATTGTTGATGGACATCCCAGTGAGTATATATTGCTTGGCTCACAGCATGATATACCTCTTTGCTGCGTGCATCGGATCACCCGCCCCCCTCCCTATTATTAGGCCTCTGCGTATGACCTTGCTATGCCTGTCATGGGGTCGTCTGCTTTTGGGGCAGGGGCCTGGTAGGAATTTTTCCATTTGGCTGATTGGCTGGTGCCATCTGGTTTTCGCCTACTGCATAGCAATTAGTCACAACTTGTAAGGTTGGCGGTTAGGCATTGGTTATAATTGGTTGGTGGAGGGGCAGAGTTGGCTGTGGTTGCCCCTCCTATGCTGCGAAGGGGCAGGTTGGCTGTGGTTGCCCCTTCAATGCTGCTGCTGCAAGGGGATTCCGTTAAAGGAATCCAGGGGCTCACCATGCTTGTCCGTATCCCCCGGTCGGGGGCCAGGGCCCACGCAAGAGCCCCTGGGAGCATTAGGGGAGAACGGGCACATTCTCTCCCCAAAGTGTTTTCCCCTTTACTGACTCCACAGGCGGGTGGATGTCAGTTCTGTCCCCAGCGGGACAGATAGTCTGAACCAATGCCTAAGCAACCACTCACATATTTTGTATTTTAATAAAGTTGTGGCCAAAATTATGCCAAAAACCTTAAACTTAAATTTCTGTGTGAAGTGTGTTTCATTTGAAGGGTGGTTTCGGGACCTCGGCACGCAACAAATTTTATTCATGGACACACACACACTCACCCCCCAAAGTTATGCTTTTTAATCTGTGTCATTGCCCCCATATATACACTATTTCAGACTATGGGCCTGACTATGAAATCTAACAAACTAACGAAGCAAAATGGCATTAATTGCTTCGTCTATTCCAAGGGAAAACAAACAAACCAACCTACTATTGTGTTTCCATGTGGGTAATCTGTACCTGCTGAAAATACCTAGTACATCATTAGAGGAGCAGGCAGGGCTCTGTTGATGAAGCACTGTTTCCATTCAGGTACCGCGGCAGAGCTATATCCTTTTGATCTGCCTGTGGGTTTAATAAGCATTCCAGATGGCGTACTAGGCCCAAAGCAAGAATGGGTAATCACACAGCTCTACCCTCCAAATAATAATAAATGAAGGATAGAGGAGGAGCAGAGATAAAGAGAGCTCTTCCACGCCATAACAATTCAATAGAGCAATCACTGAGCTACATTTGCGTCCTGTCTTCTCACAGGTGAAAGGGACGCTCTTTTAAATAAAAACACAGGCTGCAAATGCGCCGAGTTATTGTTATTATATGTGACACGGAACAGGAATCGTTTGAGCGACGCTGAGCGTAAGGATGTTATTTGCCCTGTATTATAATGCACGGCCTCCTCTCTCCTGAACACATATCCCAGTGTCTGGACTGGCAGGAGGGGAGGGGAGCCCCCTATTTTGCTAAAGACCCCACTGTCGCCTCTAAACAACCACGCGTGACGTACCCATCTTCCGTCTATTATTTACCAATCATATTTCTAGGGCCTGCCCATCAGCAAAGTTTCAGGGTGTCAAGTCGGTGTCACATAAACCTGGCCTTCACCGGCAAAATTACTCGTTGTCGGGGATGATTTCGTGGCAATATTCCCGGGGCTTGCAGGAGGCAGGTTTGTAGGGTGGGGAGGACAGCCTCGCTCCGCCCAACTGCCAAAGGCTTTAACAGCTGCCGCGAAACAGCTTATCCCCCTTCGCAGAAAATCAAACCCCTTATTATCTGCCAGATCTGCCTCATTAGGAGAAAACAAGCAGGCAAGCCCAGGGGGTTGAGGACGACCCGGACATCCGTCATCAGTCCCACTGAATGGTGCCGCATGGAGCATTTCCTGATTTCAGCTTAGGGCAAACCGTTTGAGGAGTGGATCTCACAGTGGCACCGAAGGGGGTCACCAACGCGGTGCCCGCAGGCACCCATGGGCCAACCAGGACCTCGTGTGGTGACCAAGAAAGGTCTTGGCAAATAACCCCTCTGAAATCCACTGTTGCTGTTCCTTCTCCGTTCATGTTTGCCCCGCCCACTGGTGTAGGAAGGGCAGGGCGTAGGGGGCGGGGTACCCCGGGCAGCGCAATCCCGGTAGGGTTCCATCTCGGCTGCCCCACTCACCCACGCTGCGCACCACACCCCCAGGACACGCACCACGCCCCCAGAATGCGCGCCAGCCCCGCCTCCAACACAGCACACACA
The DNA here is from genome assembly GCA_900245905.1 of Lacerta viridis. Lineage (NCBI taxonomy): Eukaryota > Metazoa > Chordata > Lepidosauria > Squamata > Lacertidae > Lacerta > Lacerta viridis. The sequence continues at coordinate 457,657 of OFHU01000943.1, read as the reverse complement.
CCCTTCAAACTTGCCCACATTTCACCGGATGCCAGGACTGGCACTGCCATGGACTGGCTGGAAGCTGAGGATTGGTGGGAGGCACCAGCCAGAGTAGATTTCAGCGTCACCCTAATATATCATGTAAGCATTTCTGCTTAGCAGGTGCAATGATCTCCCCATGTGCGCTGCTTTGTGGTTTCTTCCAACCCCCAGAGCTAATCGGGGGGGGAGGGGGGTAGAGAGACAGAAAACAAGGGAAAGTCCTATTGCTGTGGTGGGACACATGGTGCTGGCTCCTGCCTGTGGAACTACCTGTAGTTGGTTGAATGCAACAAAATGTGTGGAATTTGGTGCATTTGTTCGCCCCTCCTACTTTAGATGCTCATCGATGAAAGTGTATCTTGTGGGTGTTTTTTTTAAATGGAAGTGTGTTCCTTTTGCTCAGTTGGGGGGGGGGCGCAGAATCACAGAGGGTATTTCAACCTCCAGTGCACAATTTGGTTTTTTTTTTTTAAATTGAGAGTCGGTCGTAGAGCCGTGGGGCCCTGAGGCTGCGTTCCTTGCGAGTAGAAAATGGCGACCCGTGCCAGCACCTCGATCTCACCAACCTTCCTTCCTCCCAAACGGGAGATTTCCCGGTGGCGGAGAGACCTCCTCGGCACTGCTGGGTATCCAGTCCCCAAAACTATCCTTTTGGGGTTTTTAGGGGGTTGCGGCGCCCTGCAAGCTCCCCTATTTCTCACCAGGAATCGGACTCTCCCCGGAGGGCTGAATCCCGTCCCCTTTCAGCTCTTCATCCCGGCCGGAAGACTCACAAAGGGTATTTCAACCTCCAGTGCACAATTTGGTTGTTTTTTGGGGGGGAGGGAGGAGTCCACCTTATTTAAATGCTGACCTGTGAGAGAGGAGAAAAAAGAAAGGAAGGAAGGAAGGAAGGAGAGAGAGAGAGAGAGAAAGTGGCCAAACTTGGGGAATTTAAACATTAAATTAAATGAATACAGCATGTGTGGGTTTTTGTTTTTTTTTAGAATGTGTGTTGTCAAAGTTACTGTGACAGCTCAGAAGCTGTTAGGCATTATGTGTCAAGAAAATGTACTTGGAGAAAAAGAACATGGAGTGACTGTCAAAAACCACAGGAGGAATTCCAAGTCCTCCATCCCTCCGAATATGGTCTCGAAACCATTATGACTATTGTCCTGATTGTGGCGGTGTGTGTACCCCGACAGATCGGTAAGAGTTAATGGCATGCCGTATAATGAATTCAATAACGGGGAGTTTAAAAAGGTCTAATTAGCGAGTAACCGCTTTATTATGAAAAGAAACGGTAATGAATTTAATAGCTCAAAATCATTAACAATATTTAGTTTGCCGGTACTTGTACTGCATTCTCTTCATTAATATGAACATTTAATATGTTTTAAAATGGATTTGTAATACTTTCTGGGTCACGGGGTCACGCTGACAGAACAAGTGTAATTATTCCGCTAATTGTTATCTCTGCATGTTTGTGCTCTAAACTGGAGCCTATTTAGGTGGCGAGGTTTTCATCTTTGGAAAAGGGGAAAAAAGTTACAAAAAAATGAAATAAATAAAAGTAATTAAGAAGGAGAAGTTAAGGGAAAGGATGAAGCAAGTAGCCTTGAAAGGCAGCAAAACAATCTACATCCCTTAGGACTAACTGGACAGCTGGGAGGATGAATCTGTTTCCTTCCAGATGTTGTGAACCGCCCTGAGACCTACGGATGACAGCGGTATACAAATTTAATAAATAATAATCATCACCCCTGACCATTGGCCAGTCTGGCTGGGGCTGATGGGAGTTGCCATTCAGTAGCATCTGAAAGGTCACAGGTTCTTCCCACCCATTCTGAACAGAGTTTGGTAGTTCAGTACTGTCAGGGATTGCCCGGCTCCTTGCGAGGAGAGGGAAGGGGAGGTCCTACTCAGGAGGAGAGCCAGGGCAAAGGTGTCCCTTGTGAGGAGCAAGGGGAGAGAGATCCTCCTCTCGAGGAGGAGGGGGACAGGAGAACTACTCGAGAGGAAGGGCTGGTTGGAGGTCCTGCTCAGGAAGAGGGCAGGGAAAGAAGTCCTCCTCAGGAGGAGGAGTGGGAGATATGCTCTTTGCAAGAGGAGGGCTCTCTACGTTACAGGGAACCCCAGCCGCTTCTGTCGACGGACTCCTCCTCTTCCTCCAGCCTTTCCCCTGAGCTGTCTCCAAAGGAGGGGGAGGCGCAGGGGCTTGGAGACTCTGCACACAGACTCAACACCACCAGCCAGAGAGGATCTGAGGAAGAACTGACGCTTCGGGTGCCTGCACAGCATAGGGGGGGTCAGGAGGCGCCACAGACGGCGTTTTAGGGTGCTGAGACTGTGGTGTTGGGCGGGAACTAGGAGAGGGGCACTTCCGGATTCTGCAAGTGACTGAGCGGTCATGTTTTGAACTAGCTCTACACTGCAAATAGAAATGCACAATAAATAGTCTTAGATACTGAAGGCTCTGCCGTTACTCATGAGCAACACTTGGGGGAACCCTGACAAGTACAGTGGTACCTCAGTTTTCGAACGTAATCCGTTCCGGAAGACCGTTCGAGTTACGAAACCTTCGAAAACCAGAAACTCAACAGCCGACAGCTAGGCCTCAGGATCTTGCACACAGCAGAAGCTGTTGTGGCATGTTCGACTTTCTATGATTCTATAAGAGCTGTCCGACAGTGGAATTTGCTGCCAAGGAGTGTGGTGGAGTCTCCTTCTTTGGAGGTCTTTAAGCGGAGGCTTGACAGCCATCTGTCAGGAATGCTTTGATGGTGTTTCCTGCTTGGCAGGGGGTTGGACTGGATGGCCCTTGTGGTCTCTTCCAACTCTATGATTCTATGACTTCCGAGGCATGTTCGAAAACCGAAGCATTTATTTCCGGGTTTATGGCATTCAAAAACCGAAATGTTCGTCAACGGAAACGTTCGAAAACCGAGGTACCACTGTATATGAAAGCTCTGCTGTGAGATATCATCTTCTGCAATGGCAAAGGGTCTGGGCCTTGGGCCATTTCCACACGATGTATTTACAGTGGTAACTCAGGTTAAGAACTTAATTCGTTCTGGAGGTCTGTTCTTAACCTGAAACTGTTCTTAACCTGAGGTACCACTTTAGCTAATGGGGCCTCCCGCTGCCGCCACCGCACAATTTCTGTTCTCATCCTGAAGCAAAGTTCTTAACCTGAGGTACTATTTCTGGGTTGGCAGAGTCTGTAACCTGAAGCGTCTGTAACCCGAGGTACCACTGTAAATCGTAATTATACCATACCCTCCAACATTTATCCGACGAAAATACGCATGTCCTATTCTATCATGATAATATTTTTGTTATTTATTCCCCACCCATCTGACTGTCCCTGGAAAACAGGGACACTTGGAGAGTCTGGCAGTGGAAGACTCAACCAGATCTCAACTGAGAGCTTTCCTATCTTCTCCCAGTCTCTTACCCAGGGAGATCTACCCTTCCTTTCTCTCACTCAGGGTTGTTAACCAAACACCCATCACTTTCATGTATATATGATACTTGGACCACAATAGCAGGCCAGAGCAGAGGACAGACATTAATGGACATTCCTAACTTAGGTTCACTGTTTTCTACTCTTGCTAGAACTTTCCTTGGAGGCACCCCTATGACTCAGGCATGCCTTAAACCAGAGGTCTCCAAACTACGGGAGTCAATTATCCAGCCCGCGGCAACCCCTACGGGCCCCCTGCTCTTACCAGCATGGCGTGGCGTGGCGTGGCGTGGTGTGGCGTGGCACAGCTGCCCACTTCCAGGTCAGAGGAGCATCGGAAATAGCTTGTGTGCACTGGAAATAGCTTGTCTGCATGCGCAAGCGTAATTTCCAGTGCACATCCGGGTCAGAGGAGGCCCGTGCCCATGCGCACAAGCTATTTCCAGTGCTTCTCAGACCTGGAAGTGCGCCAGAAATAGCATGTGCACACACGTATGGGCGCGCACTCCCCTGCCCTCTGGCCCGCCATGCAATCAGCGCTGTAGGCACTGGCCCGAGGCCCGTTAAGTTTGCCGACCCCTGCCTTAAACACTACAATTGCAACTTGTGGGTGGTCCCATTGAAATCAATTGTACTTGTGTTAACTCCATTTTCTGCACTGAATATTGAAAGGATAAGGTTGTGAATGCTGACTAGACATGATGGCTGCCCTTTGCCTCCATGGTTGGTATTGCTGGAAACCGCAGGAGTGATCGCTGTGTGAACAAGATGCTGGACAAAGATGGACCATTGGCCTGATCCAGCAGGCTCTTCTCATGTTCTTAGATGGACCAATGATCTGACTCAGGATAAGGCGGATTCCTGTGATTCTGCGACTGCTGAGATAATGCATGTGTCATGCTTTGAAAACTTTAAGTGCCAAAGCCATGCTCGCTGCTATTTCTCACAATAAATAAATACATTCCTGCTGAGCTTCAGCCATTTACTTCCAAACCTCCAGGCTCCTTCTATTTCAACCATTTCTGAAAACATTTCGTGGAATTGTGCAGCCTTAGCCCCCCCCCCCAAGCATTCCGGTGTTGACTTGTGCCACCATTATCAGGAATGTTTGGACATTTTTCAAGCAGAGCATATTTCTGAAGAGCAGCAGCTCTTCGGTGAAATTTATTTATTGTATCACTTTAGACTGCTCATGCCTTTATTAAGGAGTGACAGAAGTTGCAATAGGGGCGGTGCGAGAGTGCTCTGGAGTTGTGCTCTGAAACCACCTCACTGAGCTCAGAAACCTGCAAAAAGCTTGTCATACAGGAACTGCAAATCAGGCTTTTGTTGGCTTCTGGATTTCTATATGGAATTTGGCTATTCCAACCTGATTGAGCTTTGCCCGCATCAGAACACCTCTGGCGCTGTACACTTGTGCTACTTGCACATTGCATTTAAAAAATAAATAAAAGAAACCCGACTAATTATGCAGAATTATATATTATGTGTATAATTGTTGTTGTTTAGTTGTTTAGTCGTGTCCAACTCGTGACCCCCTGGATCAGAGCATGCCAGGCACTCCTGTCTTCCACAGCTTCCCACAGTTTGGTCAGACTCATGTTGGTAGCTTCCAGAACACTGTCCAACCATCTCGTCCCCTTCTCCTTGTGCCCTCCATCTTTCCCAACATCAGGGTCTTTTCCAGGGAGTCTTCTCTTCTCATGAGGTGGCCAAAGTATTGGAGCCTCAGCTTCAGGATCTGTCCTTCCAGTGAGCACTCAGGGCTGATTTCCTTCAGAATGGATAGGTTTGATCTTCTTGCAGTCCATGGGACTCTCAAGAGTCTCCTCCAGCACCATAATTCAAAAGCATCAATTCTTTAGTGATCAGCCTTCTTTATGGTCCAGCTCTCAATTCCATACATCATAATACTGTGGCAAATATTCCCACTTCTGAATCCATTTTTGTAACCATTGGGGCTGCTTCCAGAAACACTCAATCAGGTTCTCTGGCTGATATTCCTTGCCCCCAATGCAACAAAATTAAACATATTAAAATGCGGGAAAGGGGCATCTTTCTAGCTTTGCAGGTTTGCATACCAGACTACTCCGCATTCTCTGTCTTGAACCACTACACCTATGTCCCCTATTAGAAAAAAGGAAAGGCTTGAACTGGCCTGACTTAATCGAGCCACTTTTATAGACTAGTTAAACAAGTTTTGTTCACGTGTTTTTAACACTGATACTTCTGGAACGCTCAGTTGTGAACCGGACGCATTCTTATGTATCATTTCAGTTTTGACAACATGTCCATGATACTTCTCTGCAGATGCGCTTTTGTTAAAAAATAAATAAATAGCAATTGTTTGCATCTGCTGTAGTTTCATTAGATGCTGCTAAAATTATTTTGCTTTCCTGAGAGTAGACTGTGTTTAATCAAAATTGTTGCAGAAGTAGCAATGTATGTTTTTTTGCTATAGGATCAAGCAAATCCTTTCATGTAGCTGGATGTTTTGTGGAATGTAGTGCTGGTTTTATTTGATAATTGAGAAAGTACAGGGGAAAACAGACTCCTTCAAAGGAAAATTTGAGTATAAATATCCCTTCCTTTGAGCATCTTTCTCCCTTTCATTTGAGAAGACCTATACCACCTTTTGTTCTCATTCTAGAAATCCTCTTTGATTCAGATCTGCATCAATAATCAATACATTAGAGTTGTAATGAGAGCTTGTACTTAATAGCAGGGTGGAGCTTAATTTCTTCAGTAAGAGGTCTTAAAAATTAGGGAAATGTTATATGCATGCATGATGCATGTTTCTAAGCATAATTTGTAAGCAATATGGACTAAAATCTCTTCTGTGGCCCCTCTTGGTTTAGGGGCACTGAAGTTAAGCTTCATTAGTTCATTAGTTTCATAGTAGGTCCACCTGTGGCCAAGCAAAATGGAGCCCTGGGACTGAAAATAGTTTCTCGCCCCCCGGCCTTTTAGTAAATAACTTCCCTTGCTTCCAAGAAAACAGGCAATGCCTCTATCACTCCTGCAATCAATTAAACAAAATACCCATCCACACCCAACTCACCAACTTCAGTTTCAAGACGTAGATATTGATAAGAGCCCCTCCAAGTGTCCCTGTTTTCCAGGGAAAGTGCCGAATTTACAGAAGCCGTCCCGGTTTCTGATTTGATCCGGAATGCCCCGCTTTTCCTTGGGACATCCCTATTTTCATCAGAGAAATGTTAGCAGGTATGGAGCTAAGAAACCCACGAGTAGCTATGCAACCATTAGGAAACATATGAACACAGTCCTGTATAGGGAAGTTTAAAAATGTTTAATGTTTTATTATGTTTTTATATATGTTGGACGCGGACGCGGGTGGGGCTGTGGTCTAAACCACAGAGCCTAGGGCTTGCCGATCAGAAGGTTGGCGGTTCAAATCCCCGCGATGGGTGAGCTCCCGTTGCTCGGTCCCTGCTCCTGCCAACCTAGCAGTTCGAAAGAACGTCAAAGTGCAAGTAGATAAATAGGTACCACTCCGGCGGGAAGGTAAATGGTGTTTCCGTGCGCTGCTCTGGTTTCGCCAGAAGTGGCTTAGTCATGCTGGCCACATGACCCGGAAGCTGTACGCTGGCTCCATCGACCGGTAAAGCGAGATGAGCGCCGCAACCCCAGAGTCGTCCACTACTGGTCAGGGGTCCCTTTACCCAGGGGCGTCGTTGGGTGGGGGCGGGCCGCCCCTCGTGCCGCCCCTAGGCGGGTGTGTGCGGTGCTGCTGCTCCCGGGGTGACGGAGGGAGCGGCGGCGCGTGGGGTGACAAGCGGCGGCCCCTCCCACGCGCCGCCGCTCCCTCCGTCACCCCGAGAGCAGCAGCACCGCACACGGACGAGGCTCCGGAAGCGGCGGCCCGGCATCCCCGGGGGCGGGGCGTCGCCGCGTGTGCGTGCGTCATGACGCACACGCAGCGATGCCCCGCCCCCGGGGATGCCGGGCCGCCGCTTCCGGAGCCTCGGTGGGCTGCAAAGAGCCCCGAAGCCGCAGCCTGGCACCTCTTTGTGCTACGGCAGCGGCTTCGGGGCTCTTTGCAGCCCGCCGAGGCCCCCAAGCCCCCGCCCGGCATACCCCGGGGGCGGGGCGTCGCCGCGCGTGCGTCATGACGCACACGCAGCGATGCCCCGCCCCGGGGATGCCGGGCCGTCGCCGCGCGTGCGTGCGTCATGACGTCATGACGCACGCACGCGCCGCGATGCCCCGCCCCACAGGGGTGCTAGGAACGCCCCTGCCTTTACCTTTACCTGTTGGAAACCGCCCAGAGTGGCTGGAGCAACCCACTCACATGGGCGGAGTATAAGTATAATACTACTAATGCTAATAATAATATAATAATAATAATAATAATAATAATAATAATAATAATAGAGTAGGACATCCTATTTTAACGATATTTAGCTAGTATGGAACACGAGCCTCACCATGTTTGCTCTGCACTGAGTTTAGTTAGGACTGCTGTCTTAGCAAGTATACATTAGCTAGTTTCTTAGAGCTGTGCCAACAGAACGGAGCACCTGGGTTTTGTTTGCTTTCCTTGTTGTCTGAGATGATTCCACCTTAGTCCCTCTGATAACAAGGCAATCTCGCAGCAGTCACACCGAGATACCGTCCCAGCTTCTCCTCGGAGGGGCAAGCAACCTCCTTGCTGGGTCAAGGAGGGCGTCTCTGACATTGATCTCAAGAACAGAAATGGCAGTGGCTTCTGCACTTTGGGGGAGCCTTCAAGCACCTTGGCCTACGAGGGCCTCTGGAGGTCAGGGGAGAGGGGCAAAGGTAGAGCTTTTCAGGGCAGAAAGAAGCACAGCAGATCATCGCCCAGGAAAAACAACCAATTTCCCAAAAGGGATGAGATTCAGGGAGAGGGCTGCAGTTGGGGGAGGTGCCTGTGCCTAGCTCAGTGGCAGAGCATCTGCTTTGAATGTAGAAGGTCCCAGTTTCAATCCCTGGTATCTTCAGGTAGGGCTGGGAGAGGCTTCTGTCTGCAACCCTCGAAAGCTGCTGCCATTCAGTGCAGACAGAACTGAGCTAGCTGGACTAATTGTCTCTGTATAAGGAAGCATACAATAGCCCTAGATAGCTGGCTGCAGGGTCTGATCAGGCTAGAAGCCTGAAGCATAGGTACCATTTCTGTGGGGCCGTGGCTGCCCAGACACCCACAACATTTTCAACGAGGGGAGCAGACCCTCTCAATACTCCACAGCCAGGTGGGCTCCATCACAGCTCATCACAGCAGCGGGAGGGCCCGGCGCAGCCTGTCACAGCCGTGGCAGGCCCCAATGGGTTGCTGGGAGGGCACACCAGGGCTCCTCCCAGCGAATGACGCCACACGTGGGGCATGCAACATCACGCGCGTGCGCCGGGCACCCACAATGTTGGGCGGAACCCGGTGCACCTGGCCTCAAGAGTCAAGATGGTGCCTTTTGTTTGATGGGTGCCAACTAGAATAAAATATTGGGGAGCCCAGATAAGCTGTACCCCTGATTTTACCAACGGATATACCTAGTGCAGGTGAATGTATATTTACCCCCACTTTTATCCCCAAAACAGCTCCATGAGGTTTACTGGGACCCAGCTATACAGCTGCAAATAAAACGTTTTAAGTGTGTTGTAAAGTGCATTATACATATGTGACACTAGATGGCGATGGTGAGCTATGGCAAATTCAATATATTTTTCAAAACTTTTTTTAAAAAAAAAACACATCTTCACAACGTTTTTTCCTATGTGTCTAGATTCCAATCTGGTCTCAGAAACAGCGACTAGTCCAGGGCTACTGTGAATTCTTCAAGCTTAAATGGGTTTTTAACAAAACTCTCCCCAAGCCCAAGTTTTTGGGCATCTGGTTGCTTACCTGCCCACCCCACATCCCAAATCAATGAGGGCTGGTTGCAAAATTATGCATTTGCCCACTTGGGCATAGTTTTAGGACCCACCTGATTTCCAGTGACTGTAAGTTGTTTTAAATTGCTTTTAAATATTGTATTTTAATTGTTGTAACCTGCACTGGAATCTTGGGGTAAAGGGTGGATTAACAACCCCAACAACACAGGTGTGAGGTGTTCCCTCCAAGTCATCTGAAGCAGGCACTCCTAAATTTATTGTTTAAAAAATGATAAGCAACCAGGAGTCACTTCCTTTCTCGTCTTAGCAGAGCTCTGTGAACCTGCAGTAAGAAATGTTGTTGGAGGTTTTTACCCAATCCCAGCTCTCTTGCCATCCAGCAGCCCTTTTACAAATTTGTTTATAGGGCTTGTTGGGAACAAAGTGCAGACGTGGAAAAAAAGAAAGAAAGTCAGCAACGCCCATCAGCGGAGGGGGGCTCGTCCCCTCAAATATTTTATTTGGGAAGTAAAGGAGAACCTGGGCACCTAGGAGTTGATGCCTATGCCCCTAACTTAGCCCAGGCCCTAACAACCTCCTAACCCTATCAACTTCCAGAACCAACCATTTAAAAACTCTTCAGGGCTCAGTTTCTCCAATGACAGTGTACAAACTGAGGGAAAGCATCATCTGCAAAGGCTCACCTGAGAGCCGGAGGATGGAAATAGCACAGGCATATGGGGAACTACTTGATACCGTGCCAGGCATTTGGCCTATCTAGCTCAGCATGGCCTGCACTGACCAGCAGTATCTCTCCAGGGATCCAGGCAGGGACATCTCCTACCTGGAGATGTCAGGCAGATTGAACCTGAGCAGAGCCGTCTTTCCCATTGGTGTTAGTGGTTGGTTGCGCCAGGGCGCTGGCCTCTCAGGAGCACCCTAGAGAATGGGGGAGCTCCGTGGCTTTGCCGGCAGCCTCCCCTTTCCCTCCACGCCCTCCAGCTGCGCCCCGACAACTATATGGCTGGCGGGCATGCAGCTTCCTTCCCAAGAGGCTTAGGATGGAAGCCTCTGCATCTGCTAAAGACTGCCCTGCTCCCGGTCAGTCATTGTCCTCTTCCTGCTTCCTGGCGAAAGGCAGCGCATAGCCTTCCTGGGCTGCCTTCTCCGGTGCCCCGGTGCCCTAGAGCATGTCTGCCAGCACGTTTTCCTGCTTGATCACCGCCACCACACCAGGGTTTGGGGCGGTGGGGGAGGCAGAGGAAACTTTCTACCACCCCCTCCCTTGTTTTGGAGTTGCCGGGGGGGGCACCGGAGGGATCTTTGCACCACGGCGCCGGATATGCTTAAGACAGTCCTGAACCTGAGACCTTCTACATGCCAAGCAATGCTTTGCCGCTCAGCTGCCGCACCTTCTGTGATGAACCGAACTGGACAAGATCGGGTCTGTTTGGTTCAGCTGCCTTGCAAAGGCAACTGGAAGCACAGGTTAGGACTGAATCATCCTGAATGCGATTTCTCCTTTTTAGCCTTTGTGGCTTCGCCACTAAGACAAAACCCACAGGGCGCCGCGCGGCGTAACTTGACGTGAGTGACATCACGGAGTTAAGCAAATTGGACAGAGCAAGTGACTCAAGGCGACTTTCCTTTCCCTGCGACCACGTGGGAGCCCGGCGATGTCTTGCTGCAACGACGGAGGCTCTCCTGATTTCCAGGTCAGTGGATGTCGGGAGCCTCACCGACATGACACTGCAGACCACAGAGGAAGGAGCAGAATCAATAGCAGATGCACGAAAGGGCACTTTGTTGGAGAGACAAAGGAGAGAGCACCGTTCCCTGTAAAATGGAAACCAGGACGCAAAAGAGCGGAGGGGGAAAGGGGATTGACAGAATTCTGAATTCCCTCTGAATCGAGAGAAAGCTTCGCATCTCTCTGTCCGGCTGCCAGTGGAATTTACCTCGGCCGATCCCACAGACTCAAGTTACCTTTAAAATGCTTCTCCCCTCAGAATTGAGTACACGGTTGCATTCTGGCGGTTGGCATGCAATGGAATCTGCTTTGACAGCTTCTGTTGGCTGGAGGTTTCTGAGGGCACAACCAGACATGGACATATCTTACATCAGTCCCTTGCCATTGTCAGTGGTGTAGCAAGGGGGGCGATGGGGGCACTTCACCCCGTGTTCCAGCCTGGGGGGGTGACACTAGGCGCCACCCCCCACAAGTGCGACTCCCAAGCCGCCGCCCGGCAGCTCTTCCACGTGAGCAGCCGCCACACGGAAGGGGTGCCGGGCGGCAGCTTGGGAGTCCGGACGGACTGTGCATGTCCACACATGCTGAGTCCGTGCGAGCTGCTGCACTTGTGCACGCAGTCCATCTGGGCTGCCAGGCTGGGCGTGAGCGGTCCCCCGTCCATCCATGCGGCGGCTGTCGACCGCTCATGCCCAGCCTGGCAGCCCAAACGTACCGCGGTCCATAGTGCATGCATCGTGGCATCATGACGCATATGCGCTACAGAGCGATGCCCCGCCCCGGGGTGTGCCACTGCGCTTGCCACTCCCGGCAGCTAGGTTTAACTGCAGCTGAGTGCACATGGGGGAGAATCCGTTTGGGGGCATGACCCAGGGATGTAGGAAGCAGCCATTTACTGAGTCAGACCACTGGTCCATCCAGCTCGGTATTGTCCACACTATCTAGCAGTGGGTAGTCTCCATCCCTACCTGCGATGCCAGGAATTTAACCTGGGACCTTCTGCATGCAGTTGCTCAGTGATTTATGGACCTTCCACTGTGGATATCAACCCTTTCCCACAATGCAATTTCCCCCTCCAATGAAAATTGCAACCCACCCGCAGCTGCTATTTTACCCCAAAGGGCAAAACATAGAATTGCCTCGTGGGAGTTTTGAAAGGGTCATCAGGAAAATGTTGTGAGGGGGGAGGGGAAATCCATCCTCCCTGCCACAGATGATTATTAACCTCCTATTATCACATCTAGCCTGAGTCTACTATTCCAAACAAAACAATCAAGAGATGTCGGCAACTAAACATTTTGACTAAATATCAGGAAGAACTTTCTGACAGTGAGATTCGTTCAACAGTGGAACAGACTCTTGTGAGAGGTGGTGGACTGTCTATCCTTAGATGGTTTTAAGCAGAGGTTGGATGGGGCCCCTGTCATGGATGCTTTAGCTCAGGCTTCCTCAGCCTCGGCCCTCCAGATGTTTTTGGCCTACAACTCCCATGATCCCTAGCTAGCAGGACCAGTGGTCAGGGATGATGGGAATTGTAGTCTCAAAACATCTGGAGGGCCGAGGTTGAGGAAGCCTGCTTTAGCTGAAATTCCTGCATTGCAGGGGGGTTGGACTAGATGACCCTTGGGATCCCTTCTGACACTACAATTCTATCATTCTATGATCTCGGAGTGGTTCTCACACACACATGGGACGGTTGACTTTAAAGCCAAATTGTTTCAGGGGCCAGATAGCTCAGTGAAACCCCAGATTGATCATTTTTATTGTTTATGTAGAGAATCACACAGAAATTCTGGCTTAAATATGCTGGCTGTTTGCCGTAATAAACACTGATTGATTGATTGATTGATTGATTGATTGATTGAAATTCCTGCATTGCAGGGGGTTGGACTAGATGACCCTTGGGGTCCCTTCCAACTCTACAATTCTATGATTCTAAGTATGGGGGAATAATGAGGAGGAGGAGGAGGAGGAGGAGGAGGAGGAGGAGGAGGAGGAGGAGGAGGAAGAAGAAGAAGAAGAAGAAGAAGAAGAAGAAGAAGAAGAAGAAGAAGAAGAAGAAGAATACTCCACCCATCTGTCTGGGTTTGCATAAATTATACATGTATAAAATTATACATGGTCTGCAGAAAGTGGATAGATATTCACTTTCTCTTGGAATACTAGAAGTTGGGTTCATTCAATTCTGTTGGATGTTGGAAGATTCAGGACGGGGAAAAGGAATGGCTTCACACTGCACAGTTATGGTAAGGAATTTGCTTCCATAGGAACTTTTAAACTTTTCCTGGTTCTAGAATAGCCTTTTTTGGTGAGGCAACTGGAACTGCACACAGCATTCCAAATGCAACCACAACACAAATTTGTACAACGTACGGTGTGGATGTGAGCCTTGCCCTTGTGGCTAGTAGCCATTGTCAGCTTCTCCTCTGATAATTTGTCTAATCCTTTTTTTAAAGCTATCCAAGGGATAGTCACCACTGCCTACACCTTAACTTTCTTTTGTCCTTCCGGAATCTTCCAACATTCAGCTTCCTTGGATGTCCCCGAATTTTCATATTATAAAAGTGAAAAACCTTTCTCTTTCTACTTTCTCTATGTCTGGCATAATTTTGCACACTTCTTACTCGCCTCTTCTATCAACTAAAAAATCGCAAACGCTGCAACCTGTCCTCGCAAGAGAGCTACTAGGTCAAAATTTATACATCTTGAATTATGCCTTCTGTAGGAGTTTCCACATATATTTTTTTCTATTTTTTAAAAATATTTTTTAAATTATTTTATACTATACTACAACAAGAAAATCAAACATACATTCACATACATTTTCCAGTTTTGGCTAACATGGCCGTGACTTCCCTCAGACCTTCCACATGGCTTTCAAAATTATATCTTAATATTATACTTCTTTAATCTACCATTGCTTACATTACCATAAATCTCATACACATTAACTACAAAACTTCTTGAAGTCCTATTAGCGTATTCAATTGCAAATTGTCTTTCAAATAGTTCGTAAACTTTAACCAGTCTTTGATGAATTTCTGGTCCCGCTGTTCCCGGATTCTTCCCGTCATTTTATCCAGTTCTGCATATTCCATCAGTTTCACTGTCCATTCTTCTTTCCACATATATTTTTTTTCTAAACACGCTGGGCATTAAAAAAAACCCACCTTTAAACCCTGTCCTGATGTTACCTATGTGAAAATGTAGAGACGCCACTGATATTTTCGCCTCAAGAAAAATTAAAGTTGGAGGGGTGGTCACCTCCTTACCGGAAACATCTGTGGCATTTTCATAAGCCCCCCCCCAAATAAAATAAAATAAAAAATAAAAGGCTAAGCGAAGACTTATGGATAACCAAATGCTTAAGTTACCTCAAGATTTCACCTAAAAACAAAATGTGAAGTCAACTTGGAGATTCCTCCTCAACATCAGAGACATTTTCAGGAAATGTCTTAAGTATTTGAATACCGTTAGCAAAATGCAGTGGGGGGGGAGGCATGATATTATATACCAGAAACATGAGCCCCCGTTTACTGTAACTTTCAGACATATAAATAGCAAAATGCTATAAAAACCTGATGGAAGGCCTTAAATGGGGACGCGCACAGCTTGGCAGAACCGAAGGCAGCCACACACACCTCTCAGAGACAGAAAGGCGGAATGTGATGATATCAGAGTTGTCAGGTTAAGTTTGTTTTCTTCATCGAGGCCTCTTCTTTTAAAGTTAATTATATCCCAAAGCAGTAAACATCTCTTGGTAACACTTACAACACAGGCTGCCCGTGCGCTGAGGGGCCTTGAACAAAGTGGAATTTAAATTCTGCTAATGTAGAAATAGCCACATCATATTTATCCGTGTCACCGGAATAAATATGCCCTCTTCCTTCTTCCACTCCTCACAATAAAAATAAATTCCCCGTCCTCAAGGATGAAATCCTTAATGGTGTGCTTTAGGGGGCCCAGCAAAACGCCTTCAATCAGGAGAGCATCCCTGACAGAAACCTAAGCAGCGAAAATGTATCCAGATTAATATAAATGCTGTGTGCATGATGCTATATTCTTAGGGTTATGACGGGAGGGAATTTACCTCAGAATTGATCTTGACAAGGATCAAGAAGGTAGCATGTGCTAGTTCAACTCTTTAGTGTTTATCAGACAGATGGATATAGATAGGAGGTTGGATCCAAAGGGAATCACAACCGCATACACTTCAACGTTCCCCAGATGAAAATAGGAACATTTCTCAGTCCCCACAACTTACCCTCCTCCGTCCCCATCCCCCATTTTTTGCCCGTCCCCCCACAGAGCATTTCCTATAAGAAGAAGGGCGAATGCCGCCACCACTAAAAGGACCCCTGGGTGGTTAAGTCCAGTCAAAGGCAACTATGGGGTGCAACACTCATTTTGCTTCAGGCCAAGGGAGCCAGCGTTTGCCCACATCTTTCGAACACAGCACCCATGCCCCCCCCCTCCGCACCGTCTTTAGAAAACCACTTAACCCTGATTTGATTTGATTCTTCGGTAGATTCACCAAAAGAGAAACATACACCAATGAATGAATTTCTAGAAAGGGGCCCAGGTTAGACACAGATTCACAAAGTATATGTAAGACTTATGCACCACTTTCTTGTTAATGGTGTTACTGGGAGGTGCCATTTGTACTCATCCTTACTTCCACTGCCATGGCTTTCCATGGTTTGCCCCCAAAGAATCCTGGGAAATGTAGTTCATTCTGAACAAACTGGAGCTCCCAGAATTCCTTGGGGGAAAGCCATCCTAGTGCTTTAAATGCATGGTGCGAAGGTCGCCATAGTCTGCTTCGGGGGCCAAAGTGGGGTGGCGTATGGGAGAGTAAACGGATAAAAGAGGTGGATGAGAATCCTTTGAGAGAGGTTAAGTGTTGTGGGGGGGGGGAGAACTGACACTCTCCCTTGCGTGCGACTCAAGGTCTTACAAGTATGCAAGGGCATCTCTGCTTTTATCTGCGAAACCACAAAGGGTATTTTTTTATCATTGTCTTATTGTTTCACGATTGTTGCTGCATGCCCAACGTTCTAAGTGCTGCAAAGCTGAATTAAAGCTGGGGGAACTGGAATGAGATGTTATTTCATAGAGTACTACTAAAAGGGCAGCAATTGTTTTATTTTTTTGCTGTTGCGTTTTCCACGCCCATCACCTTAAGGTCCCAAGGTCCAAGGGTCTGGAGGGTGGCAACGCAAGAACGGGGCCTTCTCTGCAGTGGCTCCCCTTCTGTAGAATGCTGTCCCCAAGGAAGTTCGCCTGGCCTGTCATTATACACCTTTAGGCTCCAGGCAAAAACATTCCTTTTTAACCAGGCCTTTGGTTGATTTGATTGACATCCTATGCCCTTCTAAAATGTGGTTTTTTTTGGGGGGGGGTTATTAGGTGGTTGTTGTTTTTATTTTGTGGTTTTATATTTTGCTTTTATTCTGTGATCCTCCCTGAGACCTCCGGGTATAGGGCAGTATATAAATTCAATCAATCAATTGAACCTAAGGTCCCAGGGTGGGTTACAACAGATTTAAAAAAAGAGTTGGAAAGTATTACAATTAAAATATATTATATATATATATATATATAATTTCAGTTGCCAAAGGCCAGTGTAAAGAGGGCCATCTTCAGGATCTGCTGAAAACTGTGTCATTAAGTTGCCAGATGCGTCTCTGTGAGGAAGGAGCACCACAATTTAGGGTGAACATTTTCACTTGGTGAAAAAACATTTGGTTTGCTTTAATCTGGGCATGGCTATTTACTTCTCTTCACTGATCTGCAGGCCAAGCCTTGGCTTACCTTCAGGAAACAAGGCAAGTCAGAAAATTTTCAAGATGAATTAGATAAATGTGCCGTGGTGACAAGCCAAGGTCAACATTGCAGAGCTATGATTTGGTGTTGTGAGGTGTTTGTCTGAACCCACAAAACGTGTTCATCACTTGAACAGACCCGACACATTCCACGGGTGGGGAGCCACTGCAGAAAAGGCCCTTCTCTTGTTGCCACCCTCTGGACTGAGGAGGCATATGAAGAAGGGCCCCAGGTGATGATCTCTGGGTCCAGGTCAGTTCATATGGGGAGGGCTTGGTCTTCGAGGTATTACAGTCCTGAGCCATTTAAGATTCCATAGGTCAAAAGCAGCACTTTGAATTGGACCCAGAAACTAATTGGTAGCCAATGCAGTCAGACCAGGATCGGTGTAATGTGCTCAAACCGTCTTGTTCCAGTGAGCAGCTTGGCCGCTGAATTCTGCACTAGCTGAATTTTCTGAACCATCTTCAGAGGCAGCCCTACATATAACGCATTGCAGTAATCTAATGTAGAAGTTACCAGAGCATAGACGACAGAAGATATACGATCCCTGTCCAGACAGGGCATAGCTGTCAACTTTTCCCTTTTCTTGCGAGGAATCCTATTCGAAATAAGGGAATTTCCCCTTAAAAAAAGGGAAAAATTGACAGCTATGAGACAGGGGTGCAGCTGGGCCACCAGCCCAAGCTTATGGAAGGCACTCAGCATCACTGAGGCCACCTGAGCCTCAGGTGACAGCAAAGGATCCAGAATGACTCCCAAGCTACAGTACATACCTGCTCCTTCAGAAGAAGTGTAGCCCCATCAAGACCAGGCCACCTCCCAGCATTCTGGTCTAGGGAACTGCCCAGTAACAGTGCATCAGTCTTGTCTGGATTGAGCTTCAGTTTGTTGGCTCTCATCCAGTCCAGGGGCATAGCAAGGGGGGGGCCCATGTTCCATAATGGAGGGGGTGACAAATTATCAAGGAACATTTTTAAAAAAATTTTTTTGAATTTTTTTTTTAAATGCCTGCTCCGAAGGTCTTATCTTACTATACTAGGGATTATATAGCTATATATGAAATTTCATGCATATCAGTTAATATCTTGACCCTCCTCCACCAAAATAGCTGTTTACTTGGCTGTTTTCCTATGTCGTGAAGGCTGAAATTTCAGTTCAGTGGAGCACTTACTGTTCCCAACCCTAACCCTGTGGAAAGCCATCTAATTAGACTTTAATTTGATTTTGAGATGTTTTTAGGAGGTAATTTAATTATTGTTTGATTTTATACCAATGTTATGTATCTGATGTTAGCCACCCTGAGCCCGACTTCGGCCGGGGAGGGTGGGATATAAATAAAAGTTTTTATTATTATTACTTGTTATTATTCCTTTGTAAGAAAATATGAAATAACGTAAAACCATTTTTGGGGGGGGGGAATCAATGGGGGGGTTGACAAGAAATTTTCCGCACCAGGTATCACCTGACCTTCCCATGCCTCTGGGAGGGGGGGTGACAAACAATTGGGTACCAATTTACCTTGCTATGCCCCTGATCCTTTGGCCCCAACCACTTTGGCCTCTGCCCATCATCAGAAGGCAGCTTCCCACCCACACCGAAAGTTGGTCAGGATAAAATTCAGTCCTTATGCTGAGAGTGCTTCTCCACCCCTGAATTAGGGCCAGTGGTTCAAAATTATCTTGCAGCTTCAGTTGATGGCAAAACCTTGTGCAGCTAATAGCAAAAACTACAAACCATAGTTCACCTCAAGCAACTCCTCCTCCTCCTCCTCCTCCTCCTCCTCCTCCTCCTCCTCCTTCACAGTACTTTGACTGACCTTTGACATTAAAGCATTAACCATCTGACCACCCAACCTCCTCCACTGTATAATGACTGCCCCGTAATAAAGTTGTTGCTGTTTATTTTGTATCTAGCCCCGTGCCAGAAGCATGCCATGATCCATAAAAGCAAGCCATTCAAGAAGTCCAAACCAGCACCCATAATTACAAGTAATATCTGGTCATATTTCACAAGAACTGGAAGTCCGTCTTCAGTCTTCCATCACCCGTGAGACATAGTACACTGTGCAGTGTGGGAATACGTTTTTGGGACTTCCCGCGCTTTGCCGCTTCACAAAAACCTTCCGCGCTAATGCACGGAAGAAAAGAGATCCGGCTAGTAACTGCTGCCTGGATCCCTCCGCGCTTGCTAGAAAGCGCGCCAGGAAGCTTCTCAGTAACGGCCGAAAGCTGTTTCCCGCCCGGAAACACAGACTAATGCAATGTTATGATTGGTTTATGCAAATGCTATGACGCTGTTCAGTTTATCAATAAATGGCCCCTGCTCTCTGTAGCGGTGTGTAGAGTGCGCGAGACAAGCAAAGAGAGAACAAGTAATGCGAGACAAGCACAGAGAGAAAGCGAAAGAGAAACTAAGCAAAGGAAACGCACAGAGAGTAGTTGGGAGAGCGCACCCCAACCATTGACTGCAGTCTCTTTATTTCTTATTTTTATTTGGCCGCTTTCCTACTTTTGGCCGCACCTTTTGCTGTCCTTTTCGCTGCCTATCCTTTCCTCTTCGGAACCTTCAGAAACCTTCGTAACAACCTTCAGAACTCCAGAAAACATCTCACGACCTTCAGTAAAACCTCATAACCAGCGGACCCATCATAACCAGTGGGAGCAGGCACTCCAGAATTACTGGTTATCCCAGAAGTTGGTTATCCCCACAGCGCAGGGCAACCTGTTATCTCTTCTTGCATTGCACTGGGTATATGGATGTATCTGTCCCATCTCAATCTTTAACAGTCCAGTTCCTGGATATTAAACAAAGGTGACGTTCATTCCAGTCTCAGACCACACCTGCCCCATACTTTTAATGTACTCTTATAACACTTGAAGAGTCCTGGCTTCCCCCAAAGAATCCTGGGAACTGTAGTTTACTAAGGATGCCAAAAATTTGTTAGAAGGCCCCTTTCCTTACCACAGAGTCAAAATTTCAAGAGTTTACTGGGAAGAGTGACGATTGCAGGATCCAGGTCAGGCCATATGGAAAGAGGCCATTTATTCTGTTTTCCTGATGTTTCCCTAACTGTTAGTTTCCGCATTTTATATTTGAGCTTTCACGTGACATAAAAGCCACATCTGGATATATCGCAGAATATAACTTTAGCACTCATTTATGTCATCTGCCTACTGAAAAAAAAGTCCATTTGCCAATAACACAGAAACGAGCCCGAAACGTGCGCTAAATTCCACAGAATTTCTGCAAGTGGCTTTTGCGTTGTATGAAAGCTCAAGTATGGTGCAGAAATTAACAGTCAGGGGGACATCGGGGAAATAGAAATATATTGCCGTGCGAATGGAGTTTAGGAATCTGCTCCTCCCCAAAAGAAAAGAAAGAAAGAAAGTGTGAATAACTCCAGATGCAACTGGAGAATACTCCCTTCTTCGCACCCAATATTCAAGAGGGTTTTTAACCCTCCCTCCCCCAAAAAAAAAGGGACGGTTTGATGTCCATATCAGTTAGCTTCTCTTGGAGTGTTCGGAAAGAATAATAGTGTTTGATAGTTTTACCTTGCACTGCCCAGCTACATTAAGATAACAGTAAACCACATTCTTATGGCTGTCATAACATTTAGCTCTGTAGGGTTTGCTGTGTGAGTAATCGATGGAGATATGCAAGGTGCAAAAGAATGGAAGGAGGGAGAGAAGGGGGGGGGAACCCAGCTGCCTTTGTGCCTCCGATTCGTGCCGATCAACTGTTAACAACCAGGCACAATTGCTGGTTAGGGTATTGAGCCTGCAGCTTGGTAGCACTTGCTACAGAGGACCGGAGGTGACCCTTGCCAGCTCCGGCCGGTCCATGAGAAATGCTATCCTCCTGCTCGGTTTCCCTTCGTCCTCTCGTCCTCCTCCTCCTCCTCCTCTCCTGCCCCCCCACCTCTCGCCAATCCTTCCTCCTACCCCCTTTCCCAGCCTGTCATCAATCTTACTAAAATGACAGCAGACAGATGTTAGCCTTTGCAAAGATCAAATGAAATCTATGGCTTTAGGGCTGTTCACCGAGGAGCAGCCGTGCTTGTACCAGAAGCTGGGCACCGGCAGTCACCCTCCCCTCCTCTGCGTCAGCCGGCCTAGAATCAATTTGGCAGCCATCGCCGTCTTCTCTCCGAAGGCAGCGGGGAACCCTGAAAATAGATTCTGACAAACTTTGCATGCTTTTCGCCTCTCCGAAAGGACAGCTTCTGGATGGGACAGATTTTGTGTTTTTGTTAATAAAGTCTCATTCAGAACTTTGAAGGGGGGGGTCCCCGTCTGACTTTCCCCTGGTCCTCTCTAGGAGGGCTAATTTGGTTTTGGGTTGTTGTTTTTCCCAATGCATCCAGGACCCTGGATGCTTCTAGCAAGAGGGGAGTGGAGGAAGGAAGAAATGACTCCATAGCATAAATATTCTGCATGTGTCCTTGTCTCATGCAATTTCTTTACATAGATATCTCAGCATATTTATCCCCAGTAGAAATGTTTAACTAATCTGGTAAATGTCAAACCATATGGTACATGTTGTAAGGATTTTGTCAGTCCTTCTCCTCGCTCCCCACTCTTTTAACCCTTTTCTGAAATCCGCCGGCGCTTTCTTCTCCTGCAGAGCAGGTAAATGCTGTCGAGGGAAAGGTGGGCGTGGCCCCACAGCGGATGCCATGCGTTCGAACCTGTCCTGATGACATTCTCATTTCCTTCCAATGGATTATGGGTATTGTAGTCCTGGGAGGGCCCTCTTGCCCATTATGATTCAGCTTTGTGACTAGGCGCACAAGCAATTCAGCCTGCCCAAGTTGTGATCCGAAAACTTTTCTCTTTCTAACTTGTTGTTGTCTTGTAAGTGTGCCAGGCATCCCAGAACCAGATAACAACAGAAGCCATAGACTCAAAGGCCTGCAGCTTTTGTTGAAGGAATCCCTGCAGAATGTCAAAGGACCATAGCTTGGGAAAGGATAATTGGTGCGTTTTGGTTTCTCTCAATTTCTCATTTTTCCAAACCTTAATTTCTGTATACTATGCCTCTGCATCCATTTGTGAATATTTCTTTTGGAAATGTGCACAAAGCATGCATTATTTTTTGTGCAGGTTTTCTGCTAACAAATGCATTTTTTTGCATGCAATTTGGCCTCATATTTGCATTTCTGCCAGCGATTTCCCCTAACACAGTGCCTGGTGACTGAGATCGTTGGATGAGTCCCCCTTCGTTCAAATGCATGGTTCATCACTACCAGAAGGCATCCCTTCAATATTGTGAGCCCAATTCTGTGAAACTCCCTCCTGATTGCATTTAGACAAGGCTCCTCATTACTAAAATTGAAGGCGCTTTGCAAAGACTTCCTTATTTCAGCAGGTAGTTTTTCACTCTGGTGAATTTTTAATTGTTAGGATTACTCTCTCTCTCTCTCTCTCTCTCTCTTTAACCTTATATGCACACCTCTTAGAAATTCTGAATTTTAAGTGGTATATGCATACTGGAAATAAATAAATAAAAGTCCCATTGATTGATTGATTGATTGATTGATTGATTGATTGCTAAAAGTGTGCCCAGTACTCTATGTGAGGTCTGACCAAAGCAGAATAGACACTTTGCTTCTGCTGATACAACCTAGGATCGCATTAGCCCTTTTAGCTGCTGCATCACCCTGCTGGCTCATGTTTAGATTGTGTCTACTAAAACCCTCAGATCTTTTCCTCACGTCTTGCTGTCACTCTGTATTTGTGCATTTGATTTTTCCTGCCTTTAGGAAGGGCTTTGCATTTATCGTAACGTCGACGTTTCTTTTTGTTCCTTTTGACACAGTTTTCCGTCCTGTCTTGGATCCTCTTTCTGTTGGGTGACACATGCAGCTGTGATGAATATCCCCTCTGCTACTGCGTCCATGTATAAAAATATTAAATAACGCCAGGCTCAAGACAGAACCCTGTGGTACCTCATTTGTCACTTCTTCCCAGGTTAACAAGGAACGGCTGACACAGCCACAATAGCAGAAGGCTGGGGTGGATTTTACGCAGTAGATCTTGATTATTGGCACCAAAAAGTGGGGCAGATAGCCCCACTGCTGGAGCCGACTCTGAATGTACAAATGCTGTGGGCCAGAGGGATCCTTTCATTGGAAATATGGTAAAATTTCACTGATAACAGGGAGGGATATGGTCACTCCCCAGTAAGAATGGGTGAAATCTGTCAATTTCAGTTTCTTCCAGTTTCTCTTTCTAACCAATCTTAATTTCAGTTCTCCAAATCGCAACAACAATTTGTATTGTTATGAGTTGGTGAGTAGGCTGGATGCCTGAACCGCCTTGTAATTCCTTGGTCCAGCACAGGTTCAATTGCTGGAATAGCCAAGCTTAAAGAATCCAAGAACTCTGTCCAGGCGGGAGATTCCAG
The DNA here is from genome assembly GCA_900245905.1 of Lacerta viridis. Taxonomy (NCBI): domain Eukaryota; kingdom Metazoa; phylum Chordata; class Lepidosauria; order Squamata; family Lacertidae; genus Lacerta; species Lacerta viridis. Next base: position 434,354 of record OFHU01000943.1, on the reverse strand, counting down.
CTGAAATAAATTAATATTCCATCTGACGAAGAATTATCGAAACAGGGCCTTGTCCTGGAATTCATTTCAACTGGAATTTGTTCCAATACCATAATAATAAAACTGTTTGAAGACTTTAAAACTGATCTCCCGCCTTTATTTTTGACTTCTGGATATCACCAAGAACTCCAATTTCTACAGGAATAGCCAGGCTAGCTTCCTGGTGAGGTAATGGCCCTCTAAGTATGGACCGTTAAAGTAACAAAGGAAGTGGCTCTGTGCCATATAACAAATGGGCTGGGGAAAGACAGAGGCCAGAGTTGAGAGATGTGTTATGTGAGCTAGAAGCTGGAAGCCAGAGAGAGAGAGAGCCATGTCTGATTTCTGCTTGAATCCAAGGCTGTGGCTATGGGAGAAACAAGAATTTTTCAGGGGGTTAATGCTGCAAACTCCTCCATTGTTTGCTCTGGTTGTATATTTTGATGAATAAACCATATATCATAAAGGGGATGCGGGTGGGGCTGTGGGTTAAACCACAGAGCCTAGGGCTTGCCGATCAGAAGGTCGGCGGTTCGAATCCCCGCGCCGGGGTGAGCTCCCGTTTCGGTCCCTGCTCCTGCCAACCTAGCAGTTCAAAAGCACGTCAAAGTGCAAGTAGATAAATAGGTACCACTCCGGCGGGAAGGTAAACGGCATTTCCATGCGCTGCTCTGGTTCGCCAGAAGCGGCTTAGTCATGCTGGCCACATGACCCGGAAGCTGTACGTTGGCTCCCTTGGACAATAAAGCGAGATGAGCGCCACAACCCTAGAGTCGTCCGCGACTGGACCTAACAGTCAGGGGTACCTTTACCTTTACCTTTACATAAAGACACCAGAGCCCCTGCTGTTCCTCATTCCGAAGAAAGCAAACCCCAAGCACTTGCAGCTCAAGGAATATTGCACTGCTCTGAGATTGGGGTGGTGTACAGTTTTATTATTATTATTATTATTATTATTATTAGGAGTCACCAACAAAATTCATCACTAAATTTCACCCCTTCCTCACTCCCAACCACATATTTAATTAAACACTGTCCAGCAGGCTCCTTCTGGTTTTCTTATGTAGTTGTTTCAACCTGTCATTCACTCACTCTGACACCACTAACTGTTGCTCTTCCTGCCTTCTACCCTAGGAGTACCAATGGGTGCCAGCCTCTCTAGCTCCATTTTTTATGCTTTGTAAGATTCATTATCCATTCTTAAAGAAATCAGCCCTGAGTGCTCACTGGAAGGGCAGATCCTGAGGTTGAGGCTCCAGTACTTTGGCCACCTCATGAGAAGAGAAGACTCCCTGGAAAAGACCCTGATGTTGGGAAAGATGGAGGGCACAAGGAGAAGGGGACGACAGAGGATGAGATGGTTGGACAGTGTTCTCGAAGCGACTGGCATGAGTTTGGCCAAACTGCGGGAGGCAGTGGAGGATAGGGGTGCCTGGCGTGCTCTGGTCCATGGGGTCACGAAAAGTTGGACACGACTGAACGGCTGAACAACAGCAAAAGATTCCCCCCTGCTACCGTGCTGGATACCATGAGGGATACCCCTCCTGCATGAGGCAGAATCAAGTAGCTTCCACCAGAGCACGCCACAAGCTGTGTGTGCCATTTCAGATCTAAGTTGAGAAATTTGGGGTTATTGGTCTGAGTTAGGCAGTGGCGCTCTCTCTGCTCCCTGTTCCCCACCCCACCGGGAAAAAAAAGAAAAAATGAAGAAGAAGCAATAGTGCTCTGTCCTTCTTATCGCTTCCTTTGTCTTATCAACAAAATGAAAAGCTTTCCCCCAGTATGTTTTCAGCTTAAAGGAAATGTGTGTCTGGGTGTTTATATCTCCGCTATCTCGAATTTCCCTCCCCGAGATAGAGGGCAGTTTACACTAAGCAATACTCCGGGAGAATAAACCATTAGGCCAGCTCCTGGGCTAGTGCTTATTCATGGTTCTGCAACAAGACCAATCTGTTTTGTCCGCCGAAATCTAGACTCTATATTTAGCGACTGGTAAATAGTGACTCAAAAGAGTTGGCTGCCTGCCATTTCCGAGAGAAAACAGAGGATGGCAACTGAGGCCTCTGAAACAGCCAGCGCTTCAGATCAAGTTAGGACTCCCTGTGTTTGCTTAGAGGAATTTGTAGAATTGTAGCATTGGGAGGGACCTCAAGAGTCAACTAGCCCAACCCCCTGCAACGCAAGAAGAGTCACTGCCAGTCCTTGTAGCCAATGCAAGCAGGACTGGGGAAATCTCTGGCCTGGAAGCCTACAGAGCCTCTGCCAGTCAGAGCAGGCAGTCAGGAGATAGATGTGACAGCGGGCTGACTCTGGAGGTTCCTGGAGCAGGAATCTCTGTGGGGACAAACAGAATATTCATGCATTTCCAGCAGGAAAATTCTGGCGCAGGAAAGGGGTTACTTGCCACCACACACCTTGGCGATGTGGTCCCTATCACTTCTGTCCTCACTGCCCCTTTTCCTGGACTGTATCACTCCAGGCTACAGGTGTGGGGCACGAAATTCAATTTTCCTTTGGAAAAAAAAATAAGGATTTTTTAAGTGGGAGAGAGAGAGAAAGCACCTTGCACACAGAAAGTTAGTAGATTTCTCCCTGACATGCTCCATTTCTACTTGCAGGATTAAAAAAAATGTTTTCTTGTTGTGTCAACCCCCACTTGGCATCTAAAATGGAAGAATACAGAGGCACCCTGCACTGTCTGGTTTTAGGTTTTGGTTTTTTTGAGAAAAAAGGCCAACCTTTCCCTCTCCTTTCTTTCTTTCCGAGGGAAAACAAGGTCAGGACGACAGAAGAACTTAGTTACAGAAACAAGTTGAGTCAATGTACATGCTGGGCTCGAAATCTCCTCCGGGGAAATGCCACAACCCCTACGCTGGGCCTCTTGACAGCCGCATGCTCAGAGGCCATGCCTCCCCCCCCCCTTCTTCTTCTTCTTCTTTTTTTTCCCAGGCTGGCAACCCGGGAACCGTCAATAATCTCTGGACATTGTGCATATGCCTACCAGCCTCTGAGCAAGTGTCTCTTCCCCAGCTGTGTGCTGTGCCTCAAAGGCTCTCGAGGGGTTAATACATGCCATTCCCAAAGTTCAGGGAAGGGACAATACGGAGGGAACAGCGGGAATTTCCAGCATGTTAATAGCCCCGGCATCTCCTGACCGGCCCAAAACGAATGCGCGGTACAGTAAATTGTCCTTGTCAGCTTAGCTCAAATGATGGTCTTCTTTATATCTACACATGCCTTGACTCTGTCCATTGAATTTATGTCCAGAAAATAAACACTTCCAGACGGCAATAAAGCATCCGCTCGGAGCTGCCTGGCTATCGCACAGGCGGAAGCCGAGTCCCAGTGCTTTGCCGGGGGAACTGGTGCAGCCGGCAAACTGACAGTCTGGCCTCCTGTTACCTCCTCCACCTATTTTCCATGGTGGAAGCAAAAACAGCCTTATGTCTCATAGAGTGGAGCAATAAGGAGTCAGGACGCTCCTTGCCCGCAGGGTTTTAAGTAGAGGTTGGATGGTGACCTATCATGGATGCTTTGGTTGAGATTCCTGAATCTCAGGGGGTTGGACTAGATGACCATCTACAGCAGGGGTCCCCAAACTAAGGACCAGATGCTGCCCAATCGCCTTCTCAATCCGGCCCGTGGACGGTCTGGGAATCAGTGTGTTTTTACATGAGTAGAAGGTGTCCTTTTATTTAAAATGCATCTCTGGGTTATTTGTGGGGCATAGGAATTCGTTCATTTTATTTTATTTTTTTCAAAATATAGTTCGGCCCCCCACAAGGGACAGTGGACCGGCCCCCTGCTGAAAAAGTTCACTGACCCCTGATCTACAGTTCCATGATTCTATGGTCCATCCAGATCAGAAACATCTACATCAGAGTGAGGAAGCTTTGTTTTTAAACCCAGGGGCCACATCTTGTCATAGGGAGCCTTCCAGGGGCCGCATGCCAGTAGAGTGCATAGCTAGAAGCAAAAGTAGGTGGGGCAAGGAATACCTTTCTGCAATGTGTTGCGTGCCAGAGGCTCCATCCGCAAATAAAGAGAATTAAATCAAATCAAATTCAAACGTTATTTGCGTAGCCGACTGGCCATAGCATCCAAAAGACAAACACCAACAAAAAAACAACAAATATGGTTATCAATAAAACCTTATAACCTATTAAAACTCAAGGTAATAGCTTCTTGGAACTTAGCATAAATAGTAAAATATTAATAATAATGATAATAATAAAATCCTATGCTGGGAATCCGGATGACTACACTGTTGTCGTTCAGATAGCAGCTCTCAATCTCATTGCTCTCTCGATAAATCTGGCAACCTTCTCTGTTATCGAGCTGTTCTGGTCAGCTAGAAGTGAAAACAATTTGGCTTCACAAGAGCGGCCCGGGATGGCAGATAGGAGCGGCGTGATGGTCTCATCCCTCAGATCTTTATATAGGGGGCAGGACAAGAGTACGTGTGACACAGTCTCTACATAGCCGGATCCACAGGGGCATAGAGAATTAAGCTGAGCCAAATGTAACTTCCATGTGCGGTGGGCTGCATCTGCCATCTTTCTGGACCATTTGCCATGCTGGCAAGGCCTAAGGGTGGGTGGATCTATCAATTTTGCTTTGCGTTTCTCGTTTTCTTCCAGTCTTAAGTTCAGTTCTCCACGTTTCAATATCAGTTCGCAAAAAATCAAATCAAAATCAAAATGAAGTCCCCATGAGGTTGGATGGCCATCTGTCATGGATGCTTTAGTTGAGATTCCTGCATCGCAAGGGGCCGGACTAGATCATTCTTATGGGGCCATCCAACTTCTGAAGCACTCTGAGGATGCCCAACTCATTTTCCATCCAAATGATGAATCAGCTGCTACCTTCACCCTGGCCTCTCAGCCTGGGATTTCCCTCCTGGTCCTGGAGACGCGGAAACCAGCGTGGCACGTATGTTTGACTGTGGAATGCCCTCCCATCCAAAGTCAAGCAGATGAAGAACTACGCAACTTTTAGAAGATATCTGAAGGTAGCCCTGTATCAGGAAGTTTGACGTTTCAGGAAGTTTGATGTTTTATTCTGTGTTGGAAGCCGCCCAGAGTGGCCGGGGAAAACCAGATGGGCAGAGTATAAATTATAAAATAAAATGGTTGCTACTTCTGCTGCTGCTGTTACTGTGTTTAGAATAGACATGAGGAAGGTTTGTCAGAAATTTCCTTCCAGGGACCCACATGTCAGTAGTGGGTGGGGCCAGAATCAAAAGTGGGCGGAGCAGCATATGCAAATTGAGGTGGTTGCACTTGCTCCTCCCATCCACCCCTTTCTCTAACTTGTGGAAGGTGACTTTCGGCAGTAGCGAAGCTCACTCGGTGCGTACCGAAAAACCCATAGAGTGCCTCTACTGCAGAAAGTCTCCTTCTGTGAGTCAAGAGAAGCAAGAGATCCTGGAACTTAGCTCAGACCATGAGATCTTGGCAACATCACCATCCCACACCTGAACCCAGGGAAACACACATTTCAGCTCCCCTTGATCTTTATTTTTTCTAACTCATCACACCTAAGGGGTTATTCTAACCCATGGGTAGGCAAACTAAGGCCTGGGGGCCGGATCCGGCCCAATCGCCTTCTAAATCCTGCCCGCGGACGGTCCGGGAATCAGCGTGCTTTTACATGAGTAGAATGTGTCCTTTTATTTAAAATGCATCGCTGAGTTATTTGTGGGGCATAGGAATTCATTCATTCCTCCCCCCACAATATATATATATATATAGTCCGGCCCCCCACAAGGTCTGAGGGACAGTGGACCGGCCCCCCCGCTGAAAAAGTTTGCTGTTCTAACCCTTTGTTTGCACTGTCCTCAGTAACAGGTATCGGAGCCACATGGGCCTTTACAGACTTCTCCCACATGCATGCACACATACATACATGCCACATGTATGTACACGCATTCTCTCGATGTCCCCAGGTTCCTTCCCCTCCATCTCTCTCCCATTCCCTGCTCCTGCCTTCCTCCTACTTTCCTTTTGTCTCCCACCCTGTTCAGGCCTTCCCGGGGGCTAATTCCGTCACACGGACGGCAGGTCGAGAAAACCGAGAAGCAACGAGCATCTTGCCACAATTAAGGGAAAGTTAGAAGGCCGGAGTATTGTACACACCGAGCAGCCATAACTTAGGAACGGGTTCGACTGTATCCCTGCTAAATACAGACCCTTTCATTAGCCAGCCTTGCTTCATCCTCTCTCATTAAATTTAAATTTCCAGTTTCGTGATTTTTTTTATCGCTTAGAAATTTAGTTGGAACTGATTACCATGTGCTGAGCCACAAAGGTCTTTTACTCCCCTCTGTGTGTGTGTGTTCACGATGTGTCCTTACCTTCTAATTCTTAGCAGCTTGAAGAAGATAAAGAAAAATCCTCCATGTTGATTTGGTGATCTTTCACCATCTTTCTTATTTCTCCTCTTCCTCATTCTTTTTCCTTGGACCTAGAATCATAGAATCATAGAGTTGGAAGAGACCACAAGGGCCATCCAGTCCAACCCCCTGCCAAGCAGGAAACACCATCAAAGCATTCCTGACAGATGGCTGTCAAGCCTCCGCTTAAAGACCTCCAAAGAAGGAGACTCCACCACACTCCTTGGCAGCAAATTCCACTGTCCAACAGCTCTCACTGTCAGGAAGTTCTTCCTAATGTTTAGGTGGAATCTTCTTTCTTGTAGTTTGAATCCATTGCTCCGTGTCCGCTTCTCTGGAGCAGCAGAAAACAACCTTTCTCCCTCCTCTATATGACATCCTTTTATATATTTGAACATGGCTATCATATCACCCCTTAACCTTCTCTTCTCCAGGCTAAACATACCCAGCTCCCTAAGCCGTTCCTCATAAGGCATTGTTTCCAGGCCTTTGACCATTTTGGTTGCCCTCCTCTGGACACGTTCCAGCTTGTCAGTATCCTTCTTGAACTGTGGTGCCCAGAACTGGACACAGTATTCCAGGTGAGGTCTGACCAGAGCAGAATACAGTGGTACTATTACTTCCCTTGATCTAGATGCTATACTCCTATTGATGCAGCCCAGAATTGCATTGGCTTTTTTAGCTGCTGCATCACACTGTTGACTCATGTCAAGTTTATGGTCTACCAAGACTCCTAGATCCTTTTCACATGTACTGCTCTCAAGCCTGCAGCTTCTAAAAGATTCAGCAGGGCCAGGAGCCTCTGGAAAACTGCAGCAAGGTGTTTTCTTAGAAACCTAGAACTGTAGAGTACGCCATGGGTCATCTAGTCCAGCCCTCTTCCAATCAGTGCCAGATTTACATATAAGCTAAACAAGCTATAGCTTAGGGCCCCACTCTCTTGGGGCCCCCCAAAAAATTAAAGGAAAAAACTGGATGTACATTTCCAAAATATAAGATAAAAAACAAATAAAATAAAACCTACATACAACAACAGTGTTTTGTGTTGTGTAGGTCCAATTAGGTTGATAAATTACCATATAGCATATATTCAACACAAAAAACAGTGACAAATTGTTGTTGACTGTTATGTACTCAGCTTGGATCCTAGAACAATAGGCAGGTAGGGTTGTAGAATGCAACAACCGATTGGCCTGCAGGAGAAGACCAATCAGGCTCCAGGAGGGAAGCAGAATCAGCCAATCAAATGGGAGTCATTGTGTAAATAATGTATATAAAAGCCTGAGGTTTGGGGAAAATTCAATCACTGTTTTAAAGGTAAAGGTAAAGGTAAAGGTAAAGGTACCCCTGACCATTAGGTCCAATCGTGGATGACTCTGGGGTTGCGGTGCTCATATCGCTCTATAGGCCGACGGAGCCGACATTTGTCCGCAGACAGTTTTTCCAGGTCATGTGGCCAGCATGACTAAGCTGCTTCTGGCAAACCAGAGCAATGCACGGAAACACCATTTACCTTCCCGCCGGAGCGGTACCTATTTATCTACTTGCACTTGACGTGCTTTTGAACTGCTAAGTGGGCAGGATCTGGGACCAAACAACGGGAGCTCACCCCATCACGGGGATTCGCACCACAATCACTCTTTCAATATGGCAACACTTGCACTTCGGAACTCCTTGCCTCTTGAGATGAGGCAGCCGCCTTCACTTTACTCTTTCTGGCACCGGATAAAAACATTTTTGTTTAGGCAAGCTGGCACAGATGCCAACAATGCTGGTGCGTCTTTAGTTTATTGCTGTTTTAATCTGTTTTGAACATTTTAATGGTTTGGTTTTTTTTACTAATAATTTATTTTTATTCTTTTTGTAAATTGCATTGAGGTTTATTTATTTATTTTGCAATCCAGCAGTACCTGAATTTTAGGAAACTGTCGTTGCCGGCATCTGTCTGTCTCAAGAAACAATGGAGTGCACCTCCAGGGGTGAAGTCAATTTGCTATCTTAGCAACACCGAAGTGACCTCCTGGGTCTGCAAGTCTGGGCAGTGTGTATGGAGGCCCTGGGCTGCCCAGATGACAAGACCCCCCTCTCGGCCTCGCTGATGTGGTCCAAAGGAAAGCAGAGCAATACGTTTGGCACCAGCTTGGCTGAAGGAGTTGCCGGAAGGAGACATATAAGGTGCCATCCAACTGTCTTAAGGATTCCACTCTGGATTTCTGTAGGGTTTCCTCCTTAGTCTTTTCTTCTGCCAAAGATGTCCCAGAAGGCCTCCTAGATGGGCCACCTTCCCAAGTTGACAAGCCCCAAATAAGTCAAACAAATTAAAGTTCTGGTTTTGATTTTAACGTGTGATATTTTTGTATCTGATTTTTGTTGGAAGCCGCCCAGAGTGGCTGGGGAAATCCAGCCAGATGGGCGGGATACAAATAATAAATTGTTGTTGTTGTTGTTGTTGTTGTTGTTGTTGTTGTTGTTGTTGTTGTTAATTCATGGGTTTTATGTGGCCAGTTTAAAGCAACAGCCTGGTCCCAAGATCCTGGGAGCTTCCTTCCTTCCCACCTGCTTCACCCCAGCTCCCAGCAGAGACTGTTCGAAGGAGCCTGGAGGGGCAGGGGGAGGTCTCTATTCATCTGTCCTTCCAGCTGCAACCCTCCCCATAGAAATAAACAAGTCTTCAAAGAGACTCGAGCTGGCCTTTTTCTTTACATCCCGGCTTCTCCCACCTCCCTCCTTCCCTCGGCTGCTTGCTCTGATCTCGGGCTGGCCTGGATGTCACAGCCAAACTTAGGACTGTCATCTCCAGACGGCTATTCTCTTAGCCACGCCAGGAGCGACACGTTAGTCCTGTGTTAATTGCCCTGCTCAAGGCTCGGCTATCAGCCAGCCCCTGTCTCACATTTGCTGATTGAAGACGTGACCGGGGTGAATGAGTGAGCCAAGGAAGGGGCTCAGGGCTCGGAGGGGCCAAGTTCAAGGGCACCGGCTGGTATCAGGCATACAAACAAGGGACTGGTATGTAAGCAATAAAGACATAAAGGTTGCGATCAAGGGTAGCCATACAATAAAGAGCTGTGATAAGCCGGCGTTGCTTGTAGATAAAAGGGCTGCCATCCTGTACTCTTTGAAATCTCGTTTGCCTTTCCTTTTGCACATCTAACTGGGTGTAGGATTGCAGCTGAAGAATTTATGGGCATCTTTTTCCTTCTTCATATTTTCTTTCCGCCCCCCAAATATATATATATATATAATATATATATATATATATATATATATATATATAAACCGGTATGTATGCAGCTTTTTGCAGAGCACATTTTTTTTGCCTGGCAGTTTTCACTCCTTTCAGGAACTCAGCCTGAGAAAGTCAAACAAATAATCTAAAAGAGCCTCAAAGCGCTAATTTTATTTATTCGCAGACTAGGGAGCGGGAAGACTTTTGGTTCAGTCTGCATTTCGACACGAATCGACACAATTCGCATGACCGGACGCACGATAAGCACCGAAGCACAGTCTGTCGAAATTTGCACTACTCTGAATTCTTACAACTCAGTTATCCAGTTGAGTGCTGTGTACAGAAATGCATGTGCTAGGTAATGTGTGCACGTATTGGTGAAAATAATGTGCAAATTTCATTCCATCAAGAGAAATTGCATTTTAAAAAAAATTGTAATTCACATTAAAATTCTGGTGAATTTTCGTGAGGATTGTTTTAAAAACCTACACTGATATGGAAATTCGGAGAAATGAATTTAGGATTGGGAAAATGAGGCAACTGACGGATCCAATCATTCCTATTGATTACACAGTCCTATACATATCTTTACTCAGAGGCAAGTCCCTTTGAGTCCAGTCATGCTTACTCTGAGGAAAATGGGTAAAGGATTGAAGGTATATGCACTTAGCTGCATATTTATTCATCAGTCAGATTCCTTCTGTGGCTCTTAAAGCAACTTCCAATAACAAAAGCAGTTGCTTTAAAAAGAACATTTTTAAAAATCAACAATTAAAGATTAAATTAAGCATTAAGTGGGGAAACCACAAGCATTTATTACTGTGCCTCCCATCCAATCCTGAGCATGCTTGCTTGGAAGCAAGTTGCACTGAGTTCAGCTAGTCGCAGCCTGAATCCTGCAAAATTTCTAATACAATCTCATTTGAATGGCAAGTGCCAACTCTCACAACACCCATCTACTCATTTTGTTTACAGTTTACCCTGATGAAGAGCTTTGGAGAACCCGGAAGTCAGCACACTGCGTACTATATTGTAACATTATTTTGGCCTCATAAAGGCATTGCCTTAATGTCGATTATATATGGAGCTGCTATTATCTTCATAAGAATTTGAACGTTTCGTCAAGGGCTGCTTCATCAGGTTAACTTTCGCCCAGCTGTCGGGCTGGCAAAATGATTTTGGAACACTTAGATCAGAAGGTAGCATCTCGTACGATTTTACTGTCTTGTGAGGATCACGTTTCTACATAGCTTAGTGCAGCTATTGAGCCAAGTGACCACATTTCTGAAGCAGAAAATGATTGTGTAGCAAAAGGAGCTCAGAGGGTGACATTTTAGAAAGCCCTCAAGTATATAAAGACAGAGATTTTAAAGTCTTCCCACAGATTCTCTCTAATTCCTCCAATTCCACTGTGTAATGGGACCCCTTTTGGGGGCTAAATCCCATAACTTTGCACATATTGGCATAGCAGTTGCCAGGGCCTGTAAATAAGGCAAGTCTTCAGCAGAGGCCAATGGGGCAACAGAGCCGAATTTAAACACATAAAGAACAGAGTCAAATGTTGGGGGGGGGGTTGACCAGAAGCAGGTATTTGTGTGAAAGGGCCATGAGCTCAGTTCTGGTACTGAAAACAAATCCCCGGGCTGAGGTGTGTCCCGTCCACTTATAATAAAAACCTCTTAAGCCACTATTTTGGACCAAGGTCCAGTTGGTGGACCTCAGATTTCTATTTTAAAAAAGAGAGTTTTCCCAAAAACCCAAACTAGATTTCACAAGCCTGCAGTCTCCCTACCCCGAGTTGGAAAGGGAAAGTTAGAGCTGCTTCACTTGACTAAAGATGAAAGGACATGGCAAACACAGAGGTTAAGGATACAAGAATAGCCTGCCGGATCAGGCCACTGGCCCATCTAGTCCAGCATCCTGATCTTGCAGTGGCCAACCAGATGCCTCTGGGAAACATGGTCCCTGACTCCTCGCAGCCATTCACCTCCTTCTCCAGGGCATTTTCCAAGCAACCAGAGACTGTGCCTGCGTGCAGCCAACCTTTCCTCTGCCCTTTTCATGCCTCTTCTGGTTCTGGGAGACCAAGAATGAGGGGAGCTTGTTGTCCCAGCAGGAAGGATAAACACCCATGAGTCTTCACCATCTTCACTTCCTCTCTGCATCTTAGCCTCCCTCCTTCCTGACTTTACCTTCTGCATCTGATTCTGGACTTCTTTCTGCAACAGATGCCCCCTCCCCAGCTCACTAAACCCTGTTTACCTCTTCAGCTTCCAATACCTCCTCTTCCCGTTCTTCTCTCTCTTCTTCCTCGGACCACTAATCATTGTCCCACCACCATCCAACCAGTCCATGACATGGACGATCCTCCACTGACTAAAACTCCCATCAGTCCTGAGCACTGGCCATGCCAGTTGGGGCTGATGGGAGTTGGAGTCCTACATCGCGTCCTTTGACTCAGAGGCATCTCAGCAGAGGCGAGGGCTTTAGTCACCCCTACCCAGTGCCTAGGGCCTTACCAGAAACTTTATTCCTTACATCCCAGCCTTTCTTCCCACTGTCTAGCTTCAACCTGAAAAATATCTGGCAAGGGAAACAATCCCAGCTCCCAAATGGAGACTTTGGGAACATCTGAAACTGTTCATGTGACCAATGCAGGACTCAAGAAAGATGATGAAGGAAACACATGATATTTGTTTCATGTTGGTTCCCCCCCCCAAAAAAATGTGGCATCCAAACCCCTCCACCACCACCCCCAGTGACCCCCTGCAAAACAAGTGATTTCTCATGGAGCGTTTAAAAAATCTGAATTTTTCAAAATGTACACCGTTCCCCCCCCCCTGGTTTGATAATTGCCCTGTGTGCCAATGCAAACCATTTGGAGAAATTTCAGAGATGTGCAGTGTTTGGCTGCTGGGAGCAATCCTAACCGCCGCCGCGCTGGGAAATAATTTTTAAAAAATAAATTTGAAGAAATATAGACGCGTTCTGGAAAATGACACATTTTGCCACCCTCTCCCGCCAAGCGCTTTTGAACAGCTAAGCAATTTGCATCTAATCGCAAAGTGTTTTTTAATCAGCCAGATCAATTTGTGAAGAATTGGTACATTAGGTGCAACCATATAGCTGAGATCCGTACCGGCAGAGGTTTAGAAGTAATTGCTCTCTGACCCAATGAGCAATGTACTACTATAGAAGTTTGTATTCTATTAAGAGTTAATAAGTGACCAAGAGCTAGTCTAATACACTGTCAGGGTTCATTATCTTTACAGGTTCTATGCTATTTTTCCCCCCCTCGGTGCCTTTTGCTCTGCCCTTCTTGCTACATATGGAAAACCTATATCAAGATGGTTGTCATGGCAATGGGCAGATTTGCATGTGTCTTATCTATCTATTTAAATACCTTCTTATGGTTTATAACTGCCATAATACAGCCCTCCAGTCTTGCTCATTGCTAATTTAAAGCTAGCCTAGTGTGTCTGAGGTCAGTGATACCATCTAAGGGATGTTGTCTAGACAACTCTGAAGCCACTGTCCATGGGGTAATTGTTTTATGCAAATTTCCCTTAAAGTACAATGGTGACATGTTCATCCATGGTTTGCACAAACCGAGCCATGTTGGGGAGCGTACGCAGAGAATGCCAAATCGGGCGCCCCTCCGCGTAGAGATGTTTGCTGCTAAACGAAGTGGCTATATTTCGGGAAAGAGCAGATCCTTAATCATCCTTCTGATCAAATCAATAAAATTCAGCTCACACGCTACAGGGGTACCTTCCGCGGAATGAAATAGTGCCAAACACTCTTGCCTTTTTATGAATTCATTTGCCTGTCGTTACGAAAATACATTTCAAGGTAAAAGGGGTGTGGGGTGTGGGGGGAGGAAATTCGCCAGCTCGGAATCAGTAATACCTTTTGACAGGCAACAAAATATTTGGGTGTTTTCACCTTTCTCTTGCGTGCCTGCGTGTGTGTCTTACCTTAACGGTGACGAGGTTGGATGGAAAGGCTGAATTTTTATTGATGGATCGGTGGAGGTTTTCTTCTTTTATGTTCATCAGGCTCAAGGCTGGTTACAATGTAAAATATGTTGAATGGGGGGGTGGAATTGATGTGGGATGGGGAGAAAATGTAAACTCCATGAGCGTAATGTATCCTGAAAGAAAATGAAATATTTCCAATGAAATTTCCCCCTTAGTACATTTCTGATGTTTTTGCCAAATTTGACTGTCCGTATCCTTTCATTATTATTATTTGCAAATAACATAGCTTCAAAATACGGTGAGGGTTTTGCTTTAAAAATGGGCAGTAGGGCGGCGGCGCGTGGCTGGGGGGGGGGGAATGATCTAAGTTTTTGCTTATGAATATGAACAGCCAAACAACCTTTGTTCATTTATCTGCGTTTTTTTCTTCCCTCTCCTCTTCTCTTGCACACACTTCACTTTTCTCTTTAAGCAGTTTGCATTTTATAAATTCCACTCGAATTATAGGGTATGCAAACACGATTATCGTGCATAAATCTATGCAAAATTTGACAGTCGGGGGGGGAGGGTTAATGTAATGTAATAACAACAAAACACAGACTTCTCCCCCCCTCCAAACGAAAACCAGCGACTTTGAAAAAGAGACAGTTTGCTGCATGATGCTAAGGATTTGTTCGGCAATCAGATGCTAAAAGATTCTTTCATACATTTCTCCCTTTTTTTTTAAAAAAAAAAATGCTGCTTAACTGATTCCCCCACCCCTTCCCTAGTGGAAATTTCTATCGTTATTCTTAATCTCAGGGGAAAAAACCGAACTCATGTAGCAAATCTGAACTGTTCTCCCGGACAATTGATTTAGTCAGCAGCAGTGTTTACATACAAAACTTTGGTGTTGTAATCTGCAGTGGGGGGGGGGTTTGTCGGCGGGGGGAGGGTCACTTCCATATCCCTTTCCCCAATCTATGCTTCTCTCCCCCCCCCCCATTTTCACTTTTCAACTCCTCTTTTCTAGTCCATGGCAAACTTTTGCATGGTGCATTTTTCCCCGCACCGAAAAGCCGAGTTTAGAGCGTTCTAATCTGGACTGGAAGTTTAGCTGACACATTTAGTCCGAGTAACAGAAACGTACTAGGGTAAAAGCCGTGCTTTTCGGGATACACGCCACGGGCTCACACTTCCACATCTATATAAAACCGACAACACACTCCCCAGACAATTTCTTGTCAATTTTCGCCGACGCAAAGACTTCAAGCCGACCATCAGTTTTCCGGGTGTTTTTCATAATGGATTTCAAAGCAGATGACCTGACAGCTAATCTTGTGATCTAAGTTGTGCTTTGTGGCATAACCACAAACAACTCCCCCCCCCCACCACCGCCGCCTGCTCAAAAGGATCACACTGTTTTTCACATGACATGTCTGCGCCGCTAAGAAGCGCAAATGTCCAGAGGTCCAGACTGACCTGCTGACCTCCTGTCTGGGAAACATTTCTTCCCCTGAGCAGCTCTTTCTTAACAACAAACAGAGCAAGACCACGGCATGACATGGTAGAATTGAGCTTGTCTGGTGCAACAATGATGGACAATGAGTATGAATAAGAGACAGAACGGTGCACTGGTTGAAATGGCTCAGAGCATCTCCCGTCTGCCCAAACTCACATCCCTCCCCCCGTTTCTTTTCAGTTCACATCCCTCTCTCTGACAACCCCCCACCCCCACCCCCAATTACAAATATATCATCTGCTCAGGATGCCTAGGAGGGCCAACTAATTAACGGAAGCAGCTTCATTTGCAAGGATGGAAACCGCAAAGTTTTGCAAAGGAGGGGCTTTCGACACTTTCAGCCGTGTTCCTCCGCCGCCTCGTGCAAAACGGTGAGGTTCGAATGCTGCTCTCCGTGGCAGGAACCGAAGAACAAGGATAGTGACTGAGAATCAACGTGTTTCAAGTGCGTTGCAGGTTCACACAGGGCCCCCGCCCCATGTTGAAAGAATGTGCAGGAGGGGAGGCTATGGGGCCATGGCAGCTAGATCTGCACAGTGGAAATGCTTCCCTGCCACCTGTGTCTTCAATCCGTGTGGGAAAGAGATCTATGTGTACACAAACTGTGCGTAGGGCATATAAGGAAAGACTAAGGCCACATTCACACCATGCATTTAAATAGATGCCACTTTAAACACTTGACAGCTTCCCCCAAAGAATTCTGGGAGCTGTAGTTTGTTGAGGTGGCTGGGGGTTGCTAGGTGGCTGCTGTTCCCTTGCTAGAGCTACAATTGGAAGAGTTCCCTAGGAAGAAGGATTGGCCATTAATTTGGATGGCATCCGCCTGTCTCGGGAGACAATGGAGGGTTACGCCTTTGGGGGTGAAGTCAAACTGGGTGGGGGAGCCCTCCCATGGCAGAATGGGTCCGTGTATCTAGCTGTTAACCAGAAGTTTAGATGATTCGAGCCCACCCAGGGATGGCTGTGGAAAGGATTCCTGCATTGCAGGGGGTTGGACTAGATAACTCTGGGGGGTCCCGTCCAACACAATTCTATGTTGGAAGGATGCAGTGCCTGCTGTGGCTGTAAATCAGGCATAGGCAAACTCAGCCCTCCAGATGTTTTGGACTACAATCCCATCATCCCTGACCACTGGTCCTGCTAGCTAGGGAACATGGGAGTTGTAGTCCAAAAACATCTGGAGAGCCAAGTTTGCCTATGCCTGGTCTAGAGACTGATGTGGGAGAGACATGTTTAGTTGCACACTGAGAAATGGAGCTCTGTGAGGGGAATAGAGGTCTCCTAGCAAACTAACAAACGACAGCTCTCAAAATTCTTTGGGGGAAGCTGAGACTCTTCAAAGTGGCACCATCACACTTGAAATGTATGTTGCTGGAGGTCCATTCAATGCCCTCCATCACATAGAAGAACTTTGTCCATGTTCTGAGGAAGGGGAAGAACTCTTCACCAACCTTTGGGTATTTGTGGGGGCAGGAACACTTCTGCTGTGTGCAGGTTGTGTACCATCAGGGCTAGCCAACATGGCCCTGCAGCATCTCCTCACGTGTAATTTCAATGCATAGGGGAAGGTTGTGTGGACTTCTTGTGAGTAGGCCAGTATGAAGTGCTGGTGGGGGTGAGCAGGACGAGGCAGAACCGCTCAAATGTTCCAAACAGAGATGCCATTGTAGTGCTTCACAGTCACGTGCTATTGCTGCAGGGCATTGTGGGTAATGTCTTGCTGATTGCCCAGTGCTTGCCAGCAACTTGTATCCCGGTACACACTGCCTTCTACAGTGGCGCTAGCATATCCATCAACTGCCCCAAGAAAAAATGGGACATCCCTTCCCTCCCCCCCTTGCGAGAGCACAGTGGCCATTTGGGAAGCCTTGCTTGTGAGATTTCGGGCCAAGATATCCCCTCAAATAAAGTGTTGGGGGGGATCTTGCAAAGCATCCCAAAACACACATCTTTAGGTGCTGTGTTCCAAAAAAGCCTTTTTACCGGGTCCACAGTCTCACGTGGGTCATATGGCGATAGAATATAGCCACTACGACTAGTAGCCATGACGAATAACTTTATCCTCCATAACTTGGCCTAATCCTCTTTCAAAGCAATCCGAGCTGGTGGTCATCGCTACTTCTAGTGGGAGCAGATTCCATGGTTTATATCTGCATCCTGTGAGGAGAATTCCTTCATTTTTGCAGCACGAAAGATGGCCCCGGGATAGTGGCATCGGCAGCAGGGGCCCTAGGCCAGTGTCGCCACCTCCTGATGCCAGGCCCGATTTCGACACGCATGGCGACTTTTACCTCACAGACTCAGTCATCCACACAGTTTCAAAGCACAGGTGACTGGTGCCTATTGGACCTGATAGGGCAGAAGGCAGGGAGTCCAACAGTAGGTGGCACCAGAGAGCCAACGACCGGCAGAGCTGCTCCCTGACTTTTGAGAAAGAGGGCAGGCAGGTGGGGATTTTCTGAGGGCTGACAGAGGCTGGTAGGGCACTGCCCCATTCACTCCAATGGCTCAGCCTCTACTGTTCCAAACCCCCCCCCCAAAAAAAGCCATTACTGGGGGCTTGGAGAAGGTCAATTGCAGTGGCTAAAAAGTGTGAGTCAGAAGAACTCCGCCGGTTTGCGTTTTTCCTCAGTGCTGAACCCAGTCAGATACTTGAAGCCAATGGCTGCCTCTCAGCTTCAGAGTCCACCCCCCCCAATCCATCCATATCCGCTCTGGAGTTATTAATCATAGAGATAAATTAGTAGTTAGTTGGGGAAGGGGTTTGCATGCATTTAGCATTCAGCTAGGGACAAGCTCCTCTTAATCTATTTACAAAGAGGATATATTTAGCAATGCCACTGAAAGTTAAGTTTCCTGGCTCAGAAACAGAAATTTCCAGTTAGTCTTCACGCTTGCCTTGGTTTTTAATGGGAGATGGAGAAGAACTTAAATTCTCCCTCCATACCCCTAGCACCAAATCCCCTCCCTCCCTCCCTCCCTTCCTTTTATATCCTGCGTTATATCCAAGGAGCTCAAGGAGGTATATACACATTCTCCCTGTCCTCCGTCCAGCGGCGGAGCAAGCCGATCAAGCGCCTGGGGCAGTGTGCATGCCCTGCACCCGTGGGTGCAGAGCCAGCCGCCCATGGGGTGGAGCGAGCTGGGGCAGGACGCTCCACAGGGCCTCCGAGGTGTCTGCCTACCCCTTCCCACTCAGCCGCCCTACAGCTGAGGGGGAGGTGGCGGGCGGACCATTTGGGGCAGTGCGGAGCCTGTGGGCAGCCAAGCCACCTCGTCACTCCCAGGAGAGGCATGTGGCTCGGGTGCGCTGCAGGCCCCGCGGTGAGTGCCACCCGGCATTTTGTTGCCCCCCTCAGTGGTGGCATCCAGGGCGTATACCGCCCCCACCGCACATCCTTCCTCTGCCTCTGCCTCCATCTGATCTTCACAGGGTTGTCCCTGTAAGATACCTTAGACCAAGCCACAGTGAAGCAGTGTCAGTGTTCAATATCTTTATAAACAACTTGGATGAAGAGATTGAGGGGGTGCTCATGCAATTTGCAGATGACACCAGACTGGGAGGGGTAGCTAATATCGCAGAAGGCAGAACTGGAATTCAAGAAGACTTTAACAGATTGGAGAACTGGGCCCAAGCTAACAAGGGTTTCCTGCTTGGCAGGGGGTTGGACTGGATGGCCCTTGTGGTCTCTTCCAACTCTATGATTCTATGATTCTATGATTCTATGAAAATGAATTTCAATAGGGACAAATATAAGGTTCAGCACTTAAGCAGGAGGAACCAGCTGCACATATATAAGATGGGGGACACCTGACTTGCCAGGAGTACACGAGAAAAGGATCTAGGGGTCTTAGTAGACCACAAGGTAAACATGAGTCAACAGTGTGATGCAGCATCAGCAGAAAGTGAATGTTATTCTAGACCAGGCATAGGCAAACTCCAGGCCCTCCAGATGTTTGGGACTACAATTCCCATCATCCCTGACCACTGGTCCTTTTAGCTAGGGATGATTGGAATTGTAGTCCCAAACATCTGGAGGGCTGGAGTTTGCCTATGCCTGGTTCTAAACTGCATCAACAGAAGTTTAGAGTTGAGATCAAGGGAAGTCATAGCCCCACTGTAATCTGCTTTGGTCAGACCACACCTGGAATCCTGTGTCCAGTTCTGGGCACCATGATTTAAGAAGGATATTGACAAGATGGAATGGGTGCAGAGGAGGGTTGACCCAGATGATGAACAGTCTGGAAACTAAGCCTTATGAAGAACGGTTGAAGGAGCTGGGTATGTTTGGCGTGGTAAAGAGAAGCTGAGAGGATATTCGATAGCCAAGTTCAAATATCTAAAGGGCTGTCACGTGGAAAATAGAACAAGCTGGTTTTCTCCTGCTCCAGGGGCTAGGACCCAAACAAATGGGTTCAAGTTACAAGAAAGGAGATTCCGACTTATCATCAGGAATAACTTTCTGACAGGAAGAGCTGTTTGGCAGTGGAACGGATTCCCACAAGAGATGGTGGGCTCTCCTTCCATCCTCTCCAACTGTCTTGGAGGGTTTAGCTGAGACGGCTGCATTGCCAGGGGTTGGACTAAATGAGCCTTGGAGTCTCTTCCAATTCTATGGTTCTATGACTAGCCCAAGGGGATTTGAACCTGGGTCTCCTAGGTCCTAGACCTAGTCCAACACTCCAACCACTACACCACACTGCCCCTCAATCTTTCCCTTGCTTTCTTGTAAGCTCTCTAGTGAGGTTGGATTGGTGCTTTCCATGTTACTGATGGTATCATCAGATGCATGGTAGGGTTTCATTTGAGCTTGGAACTGGTTTCATAATAAAGTGACCTTATTTTAAAGGGGTTCGGGGGGATTGCTGAGTTTTCTGTGTCTGACATAGGGACATTTGCCTCTGTCTGCCAATGCTTTTGAAGTTAATAAATTAACTAAATACAGCTATAGACCACCCAACATCCAAAAAAGAAAAAAGGATCTCACAGCAGTATACAAAGACGTTTAAAATTACAAATACACGATAAGACCTAATCAACCGTACTATAATATTAGAAGTGATGAAACAATTCAACCATAATCTAACATCCCTGGGCAATCAAAGTAGTTTTTTGTCTTTGTTGTTGTTGTTGTTGTTTACCTTGCATCAAAAATAATACCACACTGGTATCAGATTAAAACCATAGCTTTCTGCTTTCTCCCTGCTCCCATCCATCAGGAGAGGGGGGAGCTTGGAATTTTTTTTAAAAAAAAAAAATTAGGAACTTGTGTGAATAGGTAAAGAGATTTTGGTAGAGAAATGAAACTCTTAATCTTGGGGTGTGGGTCTGAGCCCCACACTGGGAAAATGATTCCTGCATTGCACGCAGTTGGACTAGATGACCTGTATGGTCCCTGATTCCAACACTACAATTCTATGATTTGGGGCTGAGCATTATGATGCCATTGGGCAGGTTGTTGGCTGAATGCTTATTCCTGACTTGAGCCCTTCTCTCAAGATTTAGGGAAGTGGTGAACACACCTTACTACTATGAACTGCAGACCATGAAGTTCCTTGTAGTGGCATTGCTAGGAATTGCCAGGAGCTGGAGAGGAGAGGACCCAGGTGGCGCTGTGGGTTAAACCACAAAGTCTAGGGCTTGCTGATCAGAAGGTTGGCGGTTCGAATCCCTGCCAAGGGTGAGCTCCCGTTGCTCGGTCCCAGCTCCTGCCCACCTAGCAGTTCGAAAGCACATCAAAGTGCAAGTAGATAAATAGGGACCGCTGTGGGGAAGGTAAACGGCTTTCCGTGCGCTGCTCTGGTTGCCAGAAGCGGCTTTGTCATGCTGAACATGACCCGGAAGCTGTCTGGACAAACACCGGCTCCCTCGGCCTATAGAGCGAGATGAGCGCTGCAACCCTAGAGTCGGACAAGACTGGACCTGAGGGTCAGGGGTCCCTTTACCTTTACCTTTATTTTGATGCCATTGGGCAGGTTGTTGGCTGAATGCTTATTACTGACCCGAGCCCTTCTCTCAAGATTTAGAGACATAGTGAACACACCTTACTACTATGAACTGCAGGCCATAAAGTTCCTTTTAGTGGCATTGCTAGGAATTGCCAGGAGGAGGAGAACATCTGTCCCTGAAAACTTAGAATTATAGATCTGTTGACATGGAAGTTTTCAAAGCCCTGCAATGCAGGAATCACAGCTAGGTGCGATACAATTTGGCAACTAGTCTTGGGTGAAAAGTTGACCCAGAAGTCAGGAGAGGTATGGGGGGACGAGACCAAAACTGACAAATTTATGGTGATTTGGTTCCCTTTGCCCAATGCATTAATAAAAAGTGACTTAATTCAAATATCTGAAGGGCTGTCACATGGAAGATGGAGCAAGCTTGTTTTCTCCTGTTCCAGAGGACAGAACCTCAACCAATGGATTCAGATTGGAGATTCTGTCTAAACATCAGGACAAACTTTCTGACAGTAGGAGCTGTTTGACTGTGGAGCGGACTCCCTCAGATGATGGTGAACTCTCTTCCCTTGGAGGTTTCTAAGCAGAGGTTGGATGGCCATTTGTCAGGGGTTCTTTAGCTGTGACCTCATGGTCCCTTCCAAGTCTCCAATTCTACGACTCTTTGTTTCTTTGTGTTCTAGTGTTATGATACAAATTGCTCAGGCAGAACATCTGAACTGGCCCCTCCTTTTCCAACGCTGAGCCTCCGTTCCTTCCCAGCTTCCAAGATAGGTCCTTCACTGTAGGAACACAAGAAGCCACCTTATACCGAGTCAGGTTGTCCATGTCTCTCAGCATTGTCCACACTGACTCCCAGTTGCTGCCCCGCAGATTCAGGCGGGGCCTCTCCCAGACCTACTTGGTGGTGCCAGGAATTAAACTTAGGACCTTCTGCATTCAGAGCAGATGTTCTGCCACTGAGCTGTGGCCAAGATGGGGAGATACTGAGCCACACCGTCTGGCCCACCAAGCTCAGTATCGTCTACAATGAGTACCAATTTCAGATAGGGGTCTCTTTCCCAGCCTTCCTCGGAGATGCGGGGGGGGGGGCATTGAACTTGGGACCTCTTGTGGGCAACCCCCCACTTCCCTTCCTCTCTTCCCTGACCCTCTCAGGTCAGAAAGCACATTCCTCCCCACCCTGCCCCCACATCGGTTATTCCTCAATAAATGAGACACACCAGCTCCTTTATCTTTTGGAATCTGATCCGGCATCCCCAAAGAACCTCGCCCCTAACCCTTCTCCCTCCTTCTTCCTCACCCCCCTCCCCGAGACTCTTCATCAGCCCTCGAAGTGAAAATCAACGCTGAGGTGGAATGCACTAGATTGAAGTTAACCCCCCCCCCGCCGCTCTGCACCTGGCTGCAGGAAGGTCATGGCTGGGTCAGACTGTCCTTTTTCTCCAGCCGTTTGTGTTATTCACCCATATCGCCCGCTTACAGTTATAGGGGTCAGTTCCGTGGGAAAGCTTAAAAGTGCCTGGAGATTGTTAAACGCGGGAATTTGTTTACTCCCGGCTTTTTATACGAGCATATTTCATCGGGCTCAAAGGAAGAGGCCACTCGTTCGCGGAGTTCAACGCCGTCCTTCCTCTACAAAGGTCTCCTCCATTTCCATTTTAGGCATGCAGCTCTCACCGGCTTGGCTGTTATATTCAGGGAAGCCACTGCCGTCTCCAGAAACAAAACGCTAGACGGTAGGTGGGGTCTTCAGCCTACCAATGTCGCTGCGACACTGCTTCTGATTGCATTTCTAGTGCCTTGCATGCTTTTCAAAAATGGTGCGGCCTGTAAATGACAACAGAGCTCTCCTGTCAGTCCTCTAGCTCAGCGGTGGAGCATTGCTTGGCCTGCAGAAGGATCTAGGTTCAAATTCTAGTGCCTTCAGGAGGGGCTGGAGCAAGCTTCTGCTGGAAACTTCGCAGAACTGCTGCCAGTCAGAGTTGACAATACTGAGCTAGGCGGACCTAAGGATCATCTAGTTCAACCCCCTGCAATGCAGGAATATGCAGCTGCCCCATGCAGGGATCAAACTTGCAGCCTTGGCATCATCAGCATCACACTCTGAGCGACTGAACTATGCAGGTGTAGCCTCCCCCAACCTGGTGCTATCTAGGCATCTTGGACTACATCTCCCATCAGTCCTAGGCAGCATCGTAGTGGCAGCACCTGATGGGAGTTGCAGTCCAAAACATGTGGACTTCCCAAGCTAGGGAAGGGTGGTCTACAGGATAAGGCCAATCAGGCTGTAATAGGATCTGAGCACAATGTTCTGTACAGTTGCACCATTAGACTCTGCAACTGCATTCTCAGTGACCTTTTTCAGATGTTTGATAATTGGCATGTGTAGGGAGACACAGGATGGTGCCTATAACAGGCCTGCACTGGTTGGTCAGAAATTAGGAGCAGAAAACTTGCATACAGCTGACTTGCCTCACCACCACGCCTCCAAAACACAGTCATGCCTCTATCTTCAGCAGAAATGCATCAAGGTGCATCAATCTGGCCCCTTTCCCCGTCCTGTCCTCTCTCTTTTCCTGCCTCTCTCACTCAAAGGGTAAGTGTCTCGTTTGACAGGGAAGGATTAAATTAGAAATTCTCAGAAGCCAAAACGAGCAGGAAGAAAGAAAAAAAACCATAAAGAAAAAGCGGTATGTGGTTACAGGAAGTCATATTTCTTTTAAGGAAGACCTCAGGAAGTTCTGCTCCTTCTAATGCTTTGTTGTCGATGCTGCGAACCGGCATTATGTTTCCCGTCGACATGCAAAAAGAATGAATAAACGGAGCTCCATGAATTGGGCTTTGGCTTGTGAACTGGACGATCCAATAATGTGTCTACTCTGGAGGAAGCCTTGCAGGATTCAGTGGTGCTTACTCCCAGGCATATGATGAAGCCCGAAGGGGTTTTTTGTCAAGCCCAGCTTGCAAGACATTGGTCTATTGTTACACTGAGCTAAGAATGTGCAGAGGAAAGGACTGTGACATGGAAGAATCCCTGATTGGTCCAGTTTTTGCACACAAAGGACTTCTCACAGTCTCTTGAGAGACAGGGTAAAGCCTAAACAAAATAAAATAAAAAATTCCTTCCAGTAGCACCTTAGAGACCAACTAAGTTTGTTCTTGGTATGAGCTTTCGTGTGCATGCACACTTCTTCAGATACACTGAAACAGAAGTCACCAGACCCTTATACAGGTGAAACTCAAAAAATTAGAATATCGTGGAAAAGTCCATTTATGTAAGCAATTGTTTTCATTAGCTACTGGAGTTTAATATATGAGATAGACTCATGACATATGTCAAGCCTTTGCTTGTTATAATTGTGATGATTATGGCACACAGCTGATGAAAACCCCAAAGTTGAAATTGTTAATTTGGGGTTCTCATCAGCTGTACGCCATAATCATCACAATTATAACAAATAAAGGCTTGACATATCTCGCTTTGCATGTCATGAGTCTATCTCATATATTAGTTTCACCTTTTAAGTTGAATTACTGAAAGAAATGAACCTTTCCACGATATTCTAATTTTTCGAGTTTCACCTGTATATAGTGAGGGAGTGGGGAGGGGCATTACTCAGAAGGGTGGTGGGAATGGGTGATCAGCTGATAGGTGTGGAAAACCTGTTGACGACTGTTGATGACTGCAATTGGTCTTACAGGCGAAAGCCTGTCAGCCTGAGGGGCACCTTCCCTTGTGAAGAAGCTTCTGGGGTCTACATACTAGGTGACAGGCAAGGTCAGAGGAAGAGTGTGCAGATCAAGCTCACTTTGGGGGCCCTGCAGCCCTGAGGCACCCAGGGCATGTGAACTGGCCTCGGGGCAACTGGAGCTGCACCAAATTGGACCGTGAAGATGTCTCCTTCATAGTTAGGTCGTGGGGAACCCCTTCAACTTGCCACGCTGTGCGTGGGACTTCTCACAGTGCCCTAAATCTGATGCTACCAGTTGCAGCAGGTGATGGGAAGATGAGGGTTAAAATCATAGAACCGTAGAGTTGGAAGGGGCCCCATGGATCATCTCATCCATGAAAGAGGGCCATCCAACCCCTCTGCTTAAAAACCTCCAAGGAAGGAGAGTCCGCAACCTCCCGAGGGAGACTGCTCCACTTGGGGTTGTGCCAAAGGATTCTCAGAAATGATGTGTTTTGAGAGGGGATGTGGAGAAAGAGAGGTGGCCTGGTGGAGACGTTCTGGAAAACAGTTTTAGGCATCCGTGCCAGCAAGGGAGCAGGGGTGGAGTCATTTGAAGGAGCAGTCGACCTTCAGGCAGTGGCGAGCAGTGGAGCTGGAAGGCAGAAGGTCAGAGGCAGGGATTTATATGCACATGGAGAGAGAGATTGCTACACTGTGCGAGGTGTTGTCTGCCTGCAAAGGCTCAAATCTTTCAAAGGACAGGATTCTTCTGAAGAGCTGCCTGACCCAGAGGGAGCAAAAACACCATCTCCGTCTGTCTCTGGAACAGCACTTCCCCTTTTCTCCAGGAACCTACACCAGCAACACCGTCGCTCCCCCTCGCTAGACTTTCACAAGGTTACAGACGGATCTGCCTTCAACTCGCTCCTGACAGGCGTCACCCAGGGGCGCCCGCCGTTCTTGGCGCAAAGAGGTCTGTCCCTTCCCTTTGAGCTGCTTCCGCATTTCATGTTCTGACAGTTCAAGGGATGCGGAGGCATTTGATCACTAAATGCAAAAAAAAACCAAAAAAAAAAAAACACCCTACGCAGCCCAAGCCCCAACCACATACATACAAAGCGACGTCCCTGTTTATCCTTAACAGTCGCCGGGGCTGCTTCTCATTTGTGCGTGATACGTCAGGCGTGGCGCGGAAGATCTCTGCGGGATCTGGAGCCAGCTATCGGAAGGTCAAGGAGTCTTGTATGCACTTAGAGACATTTAAATAGCATTGCATGGATGTAAACCTCTTTCTTATCGGAAATATCAGCTTGGTGTTTTGGGCAATCTTGGATCTTACTGTTAGCATCTCCATGTGCCCAGCTCCCCATTTATTTTTTACAAAATAAAATTCAAGGGAGTTGGGAAGGATCCTATGAATCAGTTATATGATCAATGACTCATAATGTTTTGTTTGTTTTTTAAGCGTACCTAAGGCTTGCTGATCAGAAGGTCAGCAGTTCGAATCCCTGCGACGGGGTGAGCTCCCGTTGCTTGGTCCCTGCTCCTGCCAACCTAGCAGTTCGAAAGCATGCCAGTGCAAGTAGATAAATAGGTACCGCTCTGGCGGAAGGTAAATGGCATTTCTGTGCACTGCTCTGGTTCGCCAGAAGCAGCTTAGTCATGCTGGCCACATGACCCAGAAGCTGTCTGCGGACAAACGCCGGCTCCCTCGGCCTATAGAGCGAGATGAGCGCTGCAACCCCAGAGTCGTCCGCGACTGGACCAAATGGTATGGGGTCCCTTTACCTTTTAAGGTTTGAAAAGGCAATATCATCTTTGGCTATCTTCAAATGTCAAAGACACACATGCACACACTATTGGCTGTAGAGCTTCCTTTATTTTTCAAACAGGTCACATTCACACCACAGATGTAAAGGACCAGGGGCGTACCCAGGATCAAAACTAGGGGGGGGCAAGCCATGGTCGTTCAGGTTGTGCCCGGGGGGCGGGGATGGGGGCGGAGCTGGGGGCGGGGTGAAGGAGAGGCCGGCTGGGGGCGGCCCGTTAGTCGCCTGGCCTTGAACAGTGGGGCAGCGGGGCTCGGAGGCGGCGCAGCTCAGCCGAGGTCAGACGGCTCTGGCGGGGAGCGCGCCTGAGACGCGCGCGCTCCTTCGGAAAGAGATGGAGCTGGGCGAGCGGGAGGGGGAACTTTGAAGACCCCGCCTCCGCCTTCAAAGCAGGCGCCCATGGGAGAGGCTGCCCCCCCCAGCCTGCCTGGCAGGACCAACCCTGCCCAGCTCCGGGAGTCTTCCTAGCGTGGCAGGCGGCCTCGGGGCGGACAGGGGAGCTCTGGGGTTGGCGGCTATGTGGGACCCCGCGGCATCCAGAGGCATCCGGGAGGCGGGACAGGGGATGGGGGCAGGAAGGGGGCACTGGAGGCCAGGACTCCTCGGCTGGGTCGTGGGACCGCGGGGGCGGGCTGGCCGCGGTTCCTCTCGGAAGGCACCTATGGGAATAGGTAGACGGCCTCTGCCCGTGGGGGGGGGCAAAGGGAGGAACTCGGGCGGCGGGGACAGCAGCCTCCTTCTCCACTGCCTCCCCTTCTCCGCTCCTCTCCTCCCGCCCCACTTCTTCATCAGCCTAAACGGACACGCCGGGCAGCCCGGGCTGCGGCTCCTCTTGCCCGGCACCAATCATTTTTGCTTCTGGGAGGGGGCAGCTGGCTTCTAGGGGGGGGCATCTGCCCCCCCTGCCCCCCCGTCGGTACGCCCATGTAAAGGACTGTGATACTACCTTTAAAGAGTCATGGCTTTCCCCCAAATAATTCTAGCATTCTTAGGTGTTGTCAGGAGACCTCCATTCTTCTCTCAAAGCTATGATTCCCAGAGCTCCATGTGAAGAGGGCTTAATCTGTGAAGTGGGCAATGAGGGCTTCACTTATGATGAGAGAAGGTGCAAGAGTGGTCTGGTGTTAGTGACAGGGTTGGGCTTAACCCATGGCCTTCCCGCTGCTAAAGGGAGGTAGTTGAGAATGATTATATCCACTGAGCCTCTTGGGCTTGCCGATCAGAAGGTCGGCGGTTCAAATCCCCGTGACAGGGTGAGCTCCCATTGCTCTGTCCCAGCTCCTGCCAACCTAGCAGTTCGAAAGCATGCCAGTGCAAGTAGATAAATAGGTACCGCTGTGGCGGGAAGGTAAACGGAGTTTCCATGTGCTCTGGTTTCTGTCACAGTGTTCTGTTGTGCCAGAAGCGGTTTAGTCATGCTGGCCACATGACCTGGAAAGCTGTCTGTGGACAAACGCCGGCTCCCTCGGCCTGAAAGCGAGATGAGCGCCGCAACCCCATAGTCGCCATTGACTGGACTTAACCATCCAGGTGTCCCTTACCTTACCTTTTACGTGAGAATGATGATCTCCCGAGCACATCTCGATATAGCTCAAGCTCACATGCTGCAGCATCTTCCTAGGGCCATACTCGCCCTGCACATGTAAAACATTACAATACCTATTTAAATAGTCATGGCTTCCCTTCAGGGAATTCTGGGAGCTGTAGTTTGTTAAGGGTGCTGAGAATTGTTTCTATTTCATACAGCCAGTGAAGGTGGTGAATGTTCTGCGTGAATGTGTGGAGGTGGTTGGAGGATGGTTGAAGGTGACATTTTTAACATTTCATGTTTTATTATGTTTTCTACATGCTGGAAGCCCCCCAGAGAGTCTGGGGCAACCCAGTCAGATGGGTGGGGTACAAAAATAAAATTGTTGTTGTTATAGATAGGTAAAGGTAAAGGAGGGAGCCGGCGTTTGTCCACAGACAGCTTTCTGGGTCATGTGGCCAGCATGACTAAACTGCTTCTGGCACAATGGAACACTGTGATGGAAACCAGAGTGCACGGAAACGCCATTTACCTTCCCACCACAGCTGTACCTATTTATCTACTTGCACTGGTGTGCTTTCGAACTGCTAGGTTGGCAGAAGCCGGGACAGAGCAACGGGAGCTCACCCCGTCACAGGGATTCGAACCGCCAAGCTTCTGACTTTGCAAGCCCAATAGACTCAGTGGTTTAGATCACAGCGCCACCCACTGTGTTATAGCTACAATTCTCAGAGTTTTTTGTGAAGAGGGGTTGATTGTTAAACCACACTGGGACCTGGAGCTCTTTGAAGGGAATAGAGCCCTCCTCCTAACAACTCTCAGCACCCTTGACAAACTACAGCTCCCAGAATTCCTCAGGGGGAGCCATGACAGGTTAAGGTGCTTTCCTTGTGCTTTAAATGCATGGTGTGAAAGTGGCCTTTGAGCAGACTTGGCCAAGGTCCCAGTTAGGTCCCACCAGCCTAAGGTGCCCAAACCCATAAAAATTAAAACAAAACAAAACAAAATGCAAGCAGAGCAAAGATTGGTTTGGATTTCTTCAGACCCTCCAGGATCCGCCAGCCCAGTCTCCTTCTTTAAAAGCACAATGGTTCTTCAGTTTCTCTCAGGTACAGATTCATTAGCTCTTGACTTGTTTGCCAACTACTTGTGCGGAGGGCGGGAGGGGGAGGGGAAGAAAAAGTCATTTACCCTCGTGAATGTCAAGGTTAGTGCAAACTGTCCGTGTCATCAGTCTCTCTGGCAGAAGGTCAGGGATAAGCTTTCGTCAAATGGGCAGCGTCAAACAAAGCACAGGCTGACTTAACTCATGGAAAGAAAGGAGACCTTCCCTGTAAGTCGATAAACATTTCACTGGGCAAAAAAAAAAAAAGAGAGAAGGAGCTGCAGCAGAAAAGGGTAACCCTTTCTTTGCCAACTTGTGTAGTCCTCCCCTCCTCCTTCTGTTTGTCCAGTATTCTCCACCGAGAAGCGAAAGATTGTATACCAAGGAAAGGAAAGAAATATTTGAGGACTAGACAAATTCCTGGAGGAGAGGGCTATCGATGGCTACTCACCATGATTGGCTGTGCTCTGACTCCACAGTTGGGGAGCAGCAATGCTTCTGAATACCAGTGGTTGGAAACGACAGGAAGTGAGGGGGCTCGAATGCTCAGGTCCTACACCCTGGTTTCTCACAGGCATTTCATTGGCTGCTGTGAGAACAGGATGTTGGACTAGGTGGGCCATTGGCCTGATCCAGCAGGCTCCTTTTAGGCCAGTGTGGTGTAGTGGTTAAGAGTGGTAGACTTGTAATCTGGGGAACCGGGTTCGTGTCTCCACTCCTCCACATGCAGCTGCTGGGTGACCTTGGGCTAGTCACACTTCTTTGAAGTCTCTCAGCCCCACTCACCTCACAGAGTGTTTGTTGTGGGGGAGGAAGGGAAAGGAGAATGTTAGCCGCTTTGAGACTCCTTCGGGTAGTGATAAAGCGGGATATCAAATCCAAACTCCTCCTCCTCCTCCTCTTCTTCTTCTTCTTCTTCTTCTTCTTCTTCTTCTTCTTCTTCTTCTGGTCTTACTAACCTTTTACCGGAAAAGGTAAGTAAGGGGGACCATGACAGGGGTTTAGTCAGTCAGTGAATTTTGCTGTACATAGCCAAAGCCCAAATTTCCAAAGCAATACATGAATTAAAGGGGAAATTTGTTTTGGATTGTCACAAGGCAACCATTAATAGCCATAAGACCCTGATGTTGGGAAAGATGGAGGGCATAAGGAGAAGGGGATGACAGAGGATGAGATGGTTGGACAGTGTTCTCGAAGTGACTGGCATGAGTTTGGCCAAACTGTGGGAGGCAGTGGAGGCTAGGCGTGCCTGGCGTGCTCTGGTCCATGGGAGTCACAAAGAGTCGGGAACGACTGAACAACAACATCAGTCCAACAGGTAGATCGTGATCTACTGGTACATTGCGGTGTGTTCCTGGTAGATCCTGGCTGATCTCTGGCCCCTCAGCGATCTCCTTACAAGAAAGCAAAAAACAAACCAACAACCGAACTTTGCCTTCCCCAAAAAAAGCTCCACAACTTCCTACAAAAAGCTCCACAACTTTGGGTAGATCACTGCCAGTCTTTTTACGACAATGGGTAGATCACTGCATAGTTCGCCGTCTATTGGGAGTTGGATGTCTCCTGCCATATATCATCTTCCAAGGGTAACAAAGCATTGGATTAAGACATATAATACACTGCAATTCTTGCTATGGCTAGAACACAGCTTCTTCACTTCCAGCAAAAATTTAGCTACCAAATGCATAGTGTACAACTGTTTGTCAGCTAGAAGTTCAACCCCCCACTTCCTGAGTTAAACTGAAAAACAGGTGACAGAAATTTCCCTCTGAACTGCAAATACAGAGGATAGGACAGCAAATAGTTCACAATATCTTCAGTCTGATCAGTGCCAAATATACTTTTCTGTTCCGTGACAGGAATTCCAAGGTCTCTCACATTCAGAGGTTTATAATATTATGCATGTTGTGAAGAAAGTAGACAGGGAGAGATTCCCCCCTCCTCCTTAGAACCCTAAGGGACATCCAATGAAGTGAAATGTTGGACGATCCAGGACAAAGGAAACATGGTACATTGTTAAGCTGTGGAACTCATTCCCACAAGATGTGATAGCTGCCAACTTGGAAGGATTTAAAAGAAGAATAGATAAATTCATTGAGGGCAAGGCTGTCTGTGGCTGTGCTTTACAGATGGACCTTGGGACTGATCCAGCAGGGCTATTATTATGTTTTTATATAGTCATGAATGCAGAAGGTCACAGGTTCAATCCCTGGCATCTCCAGGTAGGACTGAGAAAGGACCCTGCCTGGAATCCCGGAAAGCTGCCGCCAGTCAGCAAAGACTCTACTGAGCTAGGTTGACCAATAGTCTCGACTCAACTCTATGATTCTATGATTAAGAATATGGCAGCTTCCTATGCAACAATTCTTCAGAGATAACATTATACTGATAAACATGAGTATAGGGATGTTCCACCACCAAATACAGCCTTGCCTCCTCTTGAAGAAATGGAAATGTAACATGACCCAAGTGGGAATTCAATCAAAATCTTCCCTCATGCAGCTCCTGTCTCACAAAATCCCTTTCAGAGAGCTACGGGAACAAATATTTCTGATTGAGGAAAGCCAAAGCCATAAAGGGATGCATTCATCATTTGAAGCCCTGCTTTGTGTGCCTCCTCCATGTGAGGTCCTGAGGATGACAACACAAGAAAGAGCCCTCTCTGTAGTTCGCCTGGCACCTTCTTTATACAGTGGAACCTCGGTTTTCAAGCGTCTCGGAAGCTGAATGATTCAGAACCCAAACGCCAAAACCCAGACGTGAATGCTTCCACTTTCAAACGCGCCTTGGAGGTCGAACGGCTTCCGAGGCACTTTTCTCCATTTTCTCAATGGAATTTGCCGACCACCCATTGCGCCTCAGTTGTCAAATGTTTTGGAAGTCGAATGGTCTTCCGGAATGGATTACGTTCAGCAACCGACGTACCGCTGTATATATTTTAGGTGCCAGGCGAAAATGTTCCTTTTCAGCCAGTCCTTTGTCTGATTAATAATCTACAGCCTTTTAAATGTGTCTGTGTGAAGGGGGATAATTGTGTTGCTGTTTTGCTCTACTCATTTACTTGTTTTTATCCTGTGCTTTATTCTCTGAACCTCCCTGAGATCTTACGCTGGAGGGCGGTATATAAATCTAATAAATATAAATGAAATATAAATATTAACGAGAAATGAATAAAATAGATTGGCAGGGGCAGAGATGCCTGTGTTGCAACAACTTGTGAGCTGACCCTCAACGACGACAAGATAGGAGGTTTCTTTGAATCAGAATGCACTGCTCATGTGGATGTCGCAACAGATGAAGTGATGCATCCAAACTGCTACTTGCAGGCAAACTGTTTTGCAAAGTTTCTGTGCTTTTCCCTGCTGCAGCCATGC
The DNA here is from genome assembly GCA_900245905.1 of Lacerta viridis. Classification (NCBI taxonomy): domain Eukaryota; kingdom Metazoa; phylum Chordata; class Lepidosauria; order Squamata; family Lacertidae; genus Lacerta; species Lacerta viridis. Next base: position 401,764 of record OFHU01000943.1, on the reverse strand, counting down.
CCTGGGTGACGCAACGCAGGAATCCATCAGGACTGCTCATACGGGAACCATTAAGGCGCATAAGCAAACAATAACCACCCACTTTAGACTCATTAGCTTTGGTTTCTGGAGCTCATGCTGTGATATCTTCAAGGTGGTGGCGACGGCACTGCCTTTAATAGTAGCGCAGCATATGTGGTGCTTAATGAAGGCGCAGTGTGTGTGTGTGTGTGCGCGCGCGCGTGTGCGTGCGTAGTGCCAAGTCCAACTATAATTAATGTAGAAAGGAAATCATTTCCGAAGGAATACCTTGGTAAGCGCAGCGAGGATCAATTATTAGAAAACGGGTCTCTCACATCTGGAATGGACCTCGGGGAGGAAATGAATGAAAAGGTAAAACAACGAACCTGTCACCTTTTAGGTTTCGGTACCATGTATTGTGTGTAGGTGAGTCAGAAGAACAAACTTTCTGGCCTTGAGAAAACAAGTCTAATTCAGAGCTGTGGGCACACTGTGGCTCCACAGGAGTGCAGAATGAGGCTTGGATGTGGAATTAGATGCGTGGGAATTTTCGTTTTGTTGTTGAAACAAAGCCAATTTCTAGACCCTGTGACAGCAAAGATCTGATTGAAAGCACGTGTGAGCAATGCAAGTGAAAATATGAGAAGCCAGAGAGGTGGGTGACTGTGGTGTGCAATGTTTGGAGTGTCCAGCACAACTCTGTCCTGTTCCCGATGTTGGCAAGAGTAAACTATGCAAGATTTGCCCAAATATTCAAAGCTGCGAGCGGAATAAGCGTCATTACGCGCATATCATTGATCTGAATAAAATATGTAGGCTGCAGAATTCAGTTACACTTGACATAGAAATTGGATTGCCTAGACGCCTTTAAAATAAAAGGAAAACACATCCTTTGTGTATCAGACTGGATTTATTATTATTATTATTATTATTATTATTATTATTATTATCTCACCCATCTGGCTGAGTTTCCCCAGCCACTCTGGGCAGCTTACAGCACATACAAAAATGTAAAACATTAGGCATTAAAAAATTTCCTGATACAGGGCTGCCTTCAGATGTCTTCTAAAAGTCAGATAGTTGTTTATTTCCTTGACATCTGATGGGAGGGCACCACTACCGAGAAGGCCCTCTGCCTTGGTTCCCTGTAACCTCACTTCTCACAGTGAGGGAACTGCCAGAAGGCCCTTGGAGCTGGACCTCAGTGTCCGGGCAGAATGATGGGGGTGGAGACACTCCTTCAGGTATACTGGGCCGAGGCCATTTAGGGCTTTAAAGGTCAGCACCAACACTTTGAATTGTGCTCGGAAACGTACTGGGAGCCAATGTAGGTCTTTCAGGACCAGTGTTATATGGTCTCGGCGGCCACTCCCAGTCACCAGTCTAGCTGCCGCATTCTGGATTAGTTGTAGTTTCTGGGTCACCTTCAAAGGTAGCCCCACGTAGAGTGCATTGCAGTAGTCCAAGCGGGAGATAACTAGAGTATGTACCACTCTGGCGAGACAGTCAGTGGGCAGGTAGGGTAGGGTCTTAGCCTGTGTACCTGATGGAGCTGGTAGACAGCTGCCCTGGACACAGAATTGACCTGTGCCTCCATGGACAGCTGTGAGTCCAAAATGACTCCCAGGCTGCACACCTGGTCCTTCAGGGGCACAGTTACCCCATTCAGGACCAGGGAGTCCCCCACACCTGCCCGACCCTGTCCGCCCAAAAGAGTACTTCTGTCTTATCAGGATTCAACCTCAATTTGTTAGCCGCCATCCGTCCTCCAACCACCTGCAGACACTCACACAGGACATTCACTGCCTTCACTGGTTCTGATTTAAAAGAGAGGTACACCCTGCATACTGATGTACACCCAGCCCAAACTTGTCATCATTGTTAGAAACCCTGGTATGTTTGGCACCAGCTTAGCTGCGGAAGTTGCTGAAAGGAGTCATTCAAGATGCCATCCAATCATCTTAGGGACTCCACTCTAGATTTGTATGGGGCTTTCTTCTTAGCAGACGCGTAGCTAGCCGCTGGGCTGCCGGGGGCGGCAAGCCAAGCGGCACCCATGGGGGCGGGGCATCGCTCCGTGCGCATGACGTCATGACGCATGCGCACGGAACGACGCCTCCGCCCGGGCCAGTTGGCCCGCCCCTCTCCCGCTGCGCTCCGTGAGCGGAGCCGTCCCGGCGAAAGGAGAGGGGTTGGGCCAGCCAGGGGGTGTCATTCCCCTCGCTGGCCTGCCCCTGTCCTTTCCCCCCTGGGCTCCGCTCCCTGAGCACAGCGGGCAGGGAGCGGAGCGGCGAAAAAAGCCGCTGAAAGGGGGAAAGCCCCCTCTTTCAGCGGCTTTTTTCGCTAGACGGGCCGTGTGCTGCTGCTCCCCGGTGATGGAGGGAGCGGCAGTGCGTGGGGGTGACAAGTGGTGGCCCCTCCTGCCACTCCCCACACACCACCGGTCACCCCGGGAGGAGCAGCGCTGCACGGACGGGGTGACGGAGGGAGCGGTGGCGCGTTGGAGTGGCGGAAGTGCGCCGCTTGTCACCCCCACCCGCCGCTTGTCACCCCACCCTCCCCTGTCACTGGGGGGTGTACTGCCCCTCCCACCCCTCCCCAGCACCCCTGCTTCTTAGCATTTTCTTCTCCCAAAGATGTCCCACAAGGCAGCGGAGTTTTAAGATCAGTTTTCCTTTTCTTAGATGGGCTACCTACCCAGGTTTACTAGCCCCACTTGCACAGTAATAGTTTGGAATCTCCCAATGAATTTGCACCGAAACAGCAGCCTTAGAACCAGTGGAAACTGGTCTATTAGGCTAAAAGGGTCATTCAGCTGACTATCACATGACATCAAGTCCAGGCAGTCAGAACTGGAGATCAGCTTCCTCCTCCTTAGTCACAGGGAGGAGAATAATGGTGGCAAAACTAGAATTACTTGACTGTGATGCCCCCTATTGTTGACCTTTCCTCCTTCTGGCCTATCCATCTCAATGGGCGCCAACCACCACAGCTTAGAACGGAGAGCCCAAAGTCCGACCCTCTGGGAAATTTTGTGGATTTCAAATAATTGCGACTCCTCATTTCATCTCTCCTGTGTGCAGTCATGTTGCAATTCCTGGAAGCAAGGGCAATCACTCTCAAACACCTCTGGGTTCTTCTTCTGTCAGGTGAAGAAGATAGAATGGACAGCGGCTCCGCATTTCCTTTGTTACAGCTGAAAAGTTCATGTAGGAGCCAGCACACCAGAACGTTTTCATTTCCATACCTTACAAAACATGCAAAATGCCATCTGCAGTTAGTGTAGCTAACTTCAAGCACACAGCCATGTAATAGACCCACTCCGAGCTCCCTTCATTTCGCTGCTAAACATTATTCCAGAACGAAAGGAAATCCATTTTTACTGCTAATGCCACCTGCAGGTAAAAGAAAAACAGTTGCCTTCCCGGTCCCTGAAAATTGCTGAAATATATGCCTTTGTGGGGGAAATCCAGCTGCAAGGCTTTTCGGCTGGGTTGTGTTTGGGGGGAAATGCACAACTGTAGGGTCAGGGAAGAAATGTGTTCGGTTCACAAGTTAATTCGCACTTCCTGAGTCAATACACCAGCTGAAACACAGCCATCCTTCAAAATTTACACCTCTCCAAATTTTGTGACGCCCTTCTCCAGCCAAAACATGCCTACAGAAAAAGTTTCTATTCAAGAAAGATGCGGCACCAAAAATGCATCCCACATTGTCTTATGTTAGGAATGCTTTTTGCATGCCGCTTTCTCCCATCTTGCAAGAATTTTGCATGTTACATTTACTAAATATATGCATCTTTATGCAGGCTTTCCCCTTTTTTGTACACATCACTCAACTAGAGAAGCAAGTGCATTGCCAAATTTGGGAAAATGCAAATTTTTGAGGATGTCTGTGTTTTGGTTTGCATACTGTTTCAGGAAATGCGAGTCGTGTTGCTTGTAAATGCAAAGGAAGTGAATATCTTTTTTCATCCCTAATTGGCAGGGCAGCACTGATGGAACTCAATACAGGGCATTGGCCGATTGTCTCCTGTCCAGGTACTGGCCAAACCCAGAGCTGTTTAGCTTCAGCAACATGGTTGATTTATATACATTGGGAGCAACAAATTGCTTAATTCAACAGTCTGGAAATTTAAAGCAGGGAACAGTTTGCAGCAGCTTTCATTTACGGTATTTTCCATATTATTGCATATTATTATTTTCATCATTATCATTATCTTTTTCCCAGTAGTGATGTATGGAAGTGAGAGCTGGACCATCAAGAAGGCTGATCGCTGAAGAATTGATGCTTTTGAATTATGGTGCTGGAGGAGACTCTTGAGAGTCCCATGGACTGCAAGAAGATCAAACCTATCCATTCTGAAGGAAATCAGCCCTGAGTGCTCACTGGAAGGACAGATCCTGAAGCTGAGGCTCCAATACTTTGGCCACCTCATGAGAAGAGAAGACTCCCTGGAAAAGACCCTGATGCTGGGAAAGATTGAGGGCACAAGGAGAAGTGGATGACAGAGGACAAGATGGTTGGAAAGTGTTCTCGAAGCTACTAACATGAGTTTATATCCAAACTAGTCTTCATATATTTAGCCTTGTGCTCCTCAGATTATTTTTGTTTGTGTGGGATCCCCTTGTGGTTTCCTTGCATTTCTTTTGCCAAAGTTTGTGTTCCTTTTTTTGCTCTTATTTAAACCACAGAGCCTAGGGCTTGCCGATCAGAAGGTCAGCAGTTCAAATCCCTGCAATGGGTGAGCTCCCGTTGCTCAGTCCCTGCTCCTGCCAACCTAGCAGTTCGAAAGCACATCAAAGTGCAAGTAGATAAATAGGTACCACTCCGGCAGGAAGGTAAACGGCGTTTCCGTGTGCTGCTCTGGTTCGCCAGAAGCGGCTTAGTCATGCTGGCCACATGACCCGGAAGCTGTACGCCGGCTCCCTCGGCCAGTAAAGCGAGATGAGCGCTGCAACCCCAGAGTCATCTGCGACTGGACCTAACAGTCAGGGGTCCCTTTACCTTTACCTTACCCATATTCTGGCCTCCAACAGCTTCTTTGACTTATTCTCAGGTTAGTAGTAGTAGTAGTAGTAGTAGTAGTAGTAATTTATTATTTGTACCCCGCCCATCTGGTTGGGTCTCCCCAGCCATTCTGGGTGGCTTCCAACAAATATTAAAATACATTAAAATTTAGGATTCCATCCTCGTTTGTCACATCAAGAGCTGCACCTTTGGTACCAATGCACAGAAACACTCAAGCAATTTGTACATTCAAGGTGGTTTGTTGAGGTTAGCCTGCAACAGCTTAACACACCACAGACATTGACGCCTGCAGAGTACACACAAACACACACACCCATTCTGAAATGAGAGAGCACCAGAGATCATGGAAATAGTCTCCTCCTTCCCCTCTCCAACCCACTCCCTCCTCCCCCTCCGCAGGGCAGAGCCTCATTCAGCTTTACATCTAAATTTGTTGAAAGACAAAGCTATTTCAGGCAAGACGTATTTGTCATTTCTTCATCTTCCTCTCCCCCTCGTTTCTTGCCCTGAAATGGACATCTTGGACCTGCCTTTTAAGAAAAAAAGAGCAAATAGGGGGGGGGGAAAGTCAAATAGGCTTCAATGTACGAAACGGTGCAACCTTTGACATGATGTAACCATTGACGATGATGACATAATGTCATGAGAACACTTGGAAATAATATGGTGAAGCCCCGTTCCCTGCCTCTAATAGGCGGCTGGTGACATGAGCGAAACACCTCCTGCAGCACTTAATAAAATTATCTTCATTTCGGGGGGGAAAGGGATGCAGATATGGAGCCAATTACCTTAGGGGATCTGACAGGCAACCTTAAATGGATCTTCAGCTTGCTCCGTTTTGGACCACTTTCTCACACACACACACACACACACACACACACACAATGTCTAAGGAAATTCTAATCCTCAGCCTGGTTAAAAATTAATAGCAGAGGATTCAAAGCAGACTAGAAACTGGGGGCATTTTCTCATTTGTCCCTTTACGTCTTTGACTGAATTACAGGAGTCCATATCTCTTATCCCTAACAAGAAACCAACAGGCTAAACATAGGATATAAAGTGGAGTTTGTTTTTTTGTGTAAATAATTTTTTATTGATTTTAACTAAGTACAAGCCAAAAATTGTAACAATAAATTTTACAAATAAGAATTGTAAAAAAAAAAAAAAATTATATCACACAAAACATTTAAATTTCAAAAATGGAGTTTTTAAAGGACGGAAAATATGGGTGCAACTTAGGAAAAGTTCCAGGGTGAGGTGGGGTGTCTCTAATGGGAGCCTCATTCGTTTTGTGTGGACCCTTTCATCCAGACACAGCAGATTCTAGTAATTCTCAAGGAGGGCTTAATTCATAACCTCCAGCCATCTTCTTGCTCCTTCTCTTTGTCTCTCTTCTCCCCCTCCCCCCTCCAACTAATGGGTGCTGCTGAGGACAAACTTCTCAAAACTCAAACTCAAGGATCGCCCCTCCTCATGTGAACCGACCCGTACCTCGGATCATCATCTGAGGCCCTTCTTCGTGTACCTCCTCCACAAGAGGTCTGGAGGGTGACAACACAAAAACGGGCCTTTTCAGTGGTGGCTCCCCACTTGTGGAAGGGAGGCTCTTCTGACACCATTGTTACATATATTTAGTCGTGAGGGGAAAACGTTTCTCTTTTGTCAAGCCTTTGGCTTTTAACTATCTATGGCTTTTTTGCATGGAGGGGATATTTTAATGTAGAGGGGGGCATTAACAGAATTGTGGGTTTTTTTTAGATTTTTTAATGGTGGTTTTTGTTTTGTTTTTGCTTAAAATATCGCAAGTCACTTTGAGTTGCTGTGGCAAAAAAGTAACTAATAAATTTAGATAATAAGAATAAGAATATAGCAGACTTGTAAACTCTCTATGCCTCCCATGCCAGCCGATAAGCAGAGGGAACAGCTAGTCAGCTCTGGGTTGACTGTTGGATACAGCCCATAATACATTTTCCCCCTCTGCCAAAATGCAATACTTTTTTTCAAACCCTCCAGAAACAGGTGGACTACATGGAACACCAATGTAAAACTGAGCTCACCAAAAATGGTCACCTTTCCCCCCCAAGATTTGGGATTGTTTACCCCATTGTATCAACTGCAAAAAAATGACTCGAATTATATCTGAGGTATGAAATGGCTGGAAATCTGGATGGGAGTGCTCCACGCTGCAACATTTTTGTTGCAGGGCTTCTTTGTATACATCTAGACAGAGCTCTCCGCCAAAAACAAAACCCTGACCTAAATGGAGCAACTCTTTTGTTCCAGTATGGCAACTTCTATTATCCAGTGGAAGTACAGATTTCATGGTGGGAGCTTAGTTCTGTCAGATTAAATCAAAAACCTAGGAATAGCTGTAACCGTAGCCGGCCACTTTCTAAAACAGACACATGCACATACAAACAGGAAAACAAAAATATTAATAATTATAATTAATAGCAATGTAATGCTGAGGTGTAAAGAAGGGGTGGCGAGATCTTGTTTGAGGAAGGGGGCAGGATCCCCAAAGTGTGTCATTTGTGGTCATACTAAATGCTCATGGGCAAAAGTCATTCAAAGAGAAATTATTCACCTAAAAAATCAGAGAAATGTTGTTGTTTTTCTGTGTATGAAAACTGATACTTGACCTCAAATTCCTCCACAGCACCGGGGGCAGGGGGGGAATGAAATGAGAATAGAGATAAGATACAGCTTTCCACATCCAGAGGTCACGAGGACAATCCATGCCTTTCTCCATGGCAAGAACAAATTCCTGCATTCCAGCTCTACAATTCTACAATTCCATGAAGTCTTCACCAGGCTGTCAGCCCAGTCTGAGTCCTCATAACATCAGTTTACCCCAGGGGTGGGGAACCTGGTCTCCCTTGGAGGTTGGATGGCCATCTGTCATGGATGCTTTAACTGAGATTCCTGCATTGCAGGGGGTTGGACTAGATGACCCTTGGGTCCCTTCCAATGCTACAATTCTATGATTCTATGAAAATTCATATTTGAAATTCAAATTTCTAAGATATTTTACTTTAGAGCGAGCAGGAGAGCAGAGCTCTCTCTCTCTCTCTCGTGTGTGTGTAGGGCCAGATTTAGGTTTGATGAGGCCCTAAGCTACTGAAGGTAATGGGGCCCTTTATATGTCCAGCTGTCCTTTGTCAACAACAAATTGTCACTTTTTTGTGTTGAATATATGCTATATGGTAATTTATGGACCTAATAGGTATCTAAAGCCATTTGCACATAACAAAATATATATTTTATCAAAGTAATTATTGAACAGAAAAACAATTAAGAAGTACAGTGGTACCTCAGGTTAAGTACTTAATTCGTTCCGGAGGTCCGTTCTTAACCTGAAGCACCACTTTAGCTAATGGGACCTCCTGCTGCCGCTGTGCCGCCAGAGCACGATTTCTGTTCTTAAGTGGAGTTCTTAACCTGAAGCATACTTAACCCAAGGTACCTCGACTTATGAATTTAATCCATTCCGAATGCACATTCGTAGGTCGAAAAATTCGTAAGTCGGGGAAAAAAACGATTTCCCCATAGGAATGCATTGGAAACGAAAAAATCGGAAAAAAATCCTAAGTCAAGTAAACCCCATCTAAAACTGCCAACGGGTGTCCTATGGATGTCGAAAAATTCGTAGGCGTGCGGGCACTTTTCTCATTCGTAAGTCGGAAAATTCGTATGTCGAGTAATTCGTAAGTCGAGGTACCACTGTATATTAATAGTGAAACACAATTAGGAAGAAGTATATTTTGGGGGGAGGCCAAGAGAGTGGGGCCCTAAGCTACACCTTGTTTAGCTTATACGTAAATCCGGCACAGTGGTGTGTGTGTGTTTGTACACACACAGAAAGAGATTTAAACTTGGGCCCATATCACAGGCTGGGATTAAAGGGAGCTTCTGTGTACGCAGAGGTTGGAGACCAACGAGAGCGATGGCTATTATGCACTAAAAAAAAAAAAAAACCTGGGTGCTAGGCAATTAATATAAGTGGCGATAGCTCTGCCTACTTGCTTGCAATGAATAACTAATATTAAATATGATACATTAGCCCCGTTTGTCCCCCTTCCTGTCTCCCTCGCCCTCTTCCCTTATCACCTTTTGAATGACAGAGATCTCGTTTCAGATGAGCATGTTGAACAAAAAAAGAGAAAGGGGGGGAAGGCGCCTCCATCCTGCGTCACCCTCTCCTTTCTTTCTTTTTTTATTTCATTATTTTCCCCCCCAACATGGCGGTGCATGCCTCTGCCCGCTATCTGCATAAGCCTTTTGTGTATTGCTAATGGAGTGCTGGAATTGTGGCAGGCTCTGAGCAGGGAATATGTTTGAGCAACAATGTGCTGACAGACCCCTCTGTGGAATCTAATCCGTTCCAGCTCATGCACTCCTCAGAAACTATTTAACTTTCATTAAACTGTGTTTGATATCAGCTAAATAGAATGCATACGGCACCAATATCGCTCATATGGTCTCATTCATTCAATCACAGCAGTCTCTCTCTCTGTCTCCCCCCCCACTCTTTTTTTTTGTATTCCCCCCTTTCCTTGTCTCTGTACCCAGGATAGCGGGGTAAATAGGAGACCTTTGAAGATATAGTTAGTGCTCAGATTTCTCTATTCTTTTGTGCTGGTTTCTCAGTGTTGAAACAGTGATTCATGTATGTCTCAGACAGCTTCCATTAATTTCATGTAATGTAGCTTTTATCTCTTAGCTGGGACAACTCTCTCTAATATGGACTCTCTCTATTGTACCCCCCCTCTATTTTCACTAGCTCCTCTCTCTCCTCTCTTCTGTTGCTGCCTCCCCAGTTGTCCCTTGTTCAGGGACACCCCTTTACAGGAAAAAGGGGGGAGCATCTTTTTAAAAAAATCAGAACATGGCAACCGTATAAAAACACAAGGAGGGACATCTCCTTTTACAGAGCTACGGCAACACAATCCCCCCCCCCAAGGCAAGATAAACAGGTCTGGCTAAGCCATTGTGCTAAGTGTGCCAGAGAGCACTGAACTCTGTTTTAGTGCAATTATAAGAGGGCGCATAACAAGATCGTAAACAGCGATTCCAAATTAATTAATCGTCCCTAAAAGAAAGAAAGGAAACTTGTCCAGGAATCATAACTGGTCTTTAGTCAAATGGAAATGCACATCAGCTCCACACTGATCCTGTCTTACTCTTGGCTACAGCCATGTTGGCATTTTCAGTGGGCAGTGGGCGTGTGAGAATTACAAGCATCCCACATTTTGGGGGGCAGGCGGTTCTCAATAAGAGCATCAATGGTAACAGAAAGAAGACTTGATGACGTTCGCCTGACTGAAGTGTTCCAAGACTTGGCACTCCAGAATGGCTCCATTATCTAGACCTACAGAAGTTTGTCTGCAAAGAAGAAGAAGAAGAAGAAGAAGAAGAAGAAGAAGAAGAAGAAGAGTTTGGATTTGATATCCCGCTTTATCACTACCCGAAGGAGTCTCAAAGCGGCTAACATTCTCCTTTCCCTTCCTCCCCCACAACAAACACTCTGTGAGGTGAGTGGGGCTGAGAGACTTCAAAGAAGTGTGACTAGCCCAAGGTCACCCAGCAGCTGCATGTGGAGGAGCGGGGAATCGAACCCAGTTCACCAGATTACGGGTCTACCGCTCTTAACCACTACACCACACTGCGAGAAGCCAGCGTGGTGTAGAAGCCATAGCGTCAGGAGAAGCCCTAGCAGAACAAGGAGGTGACAATGTGTGGCAAGCGTTGGGCCTGTACAGGGCACTGTCCCTCTTCAGCCACATTCTAATTGTCCCATCTTAGCTGGCTGTGATGATGCCACAACAGAAAGAAATGAGAAGAAGAGGTATTATGTGTGGAAGAAAGGCAAAACATTGTTAGTGCCAGGACACGAGGCCAGTTTCCACAGGTCTGATCAGGGCGAATAGGGAACCAGGGCGAATAGGGAACCCAGCCAGGTCCTCGTGGCTTCCCACCAGTCATGCAGCTTTTGGGCAGATGCGAGGTACTCTGGTGGGTTCTCCATCAGTGGAGCCCAGCGGGAATCCCCAAAATTTGGCATTCCAAGGGTGGGGATTGGTCACCTTGGGATCTGAACCCAATGTGGTCTCCAATGAAGAAGTTCCATTAGAGAGAGGACTGGCCCCCAATCCTTGCACCAGCCTGGAGAGGCCTTCTCCACCTCCTGCTGCAACTCCCCTGAGCAGCGACTGCAATGATGACCCCCATCCTATAGAAACTGTCTAGGAATTTCTCTTTTCTCCTCCCTTCCTGCAGATGGAGGGGAAGGTATTGCCCTAATAGGCACCCCAGTTTCTCTGCTCACGAATACGGTGGAGAAATCAAAGATGCCATTGATGCAAAGATCTAGTTTCAAACCGAACGTTCTGCCTGACATGCTAGCTGATTTCGTGAAAGGAGGATGGAGGATCCTTCAGCAGTGATGGTCAGGGACTGTTGAGCCTGGTAGGGTGGAAGGCAGGGAGGTCAACAATAGGTGGCGCCAGAGTGCATGGCACGTGGAGCCGATCTGTTCCTTCCCACTCTCTCCCCTGCTGAGTTCAAGAAGGACAGAATCAATAAGAAGAAGAAGGATAGAATCAAAGAGTTGTAAAGCTGGAAAGGACCACGAGGGTCACCTAGTCCTAGCCCAACCCCCTGCAATGCAATAAACTTTTTGAACCCATTACCCTGAGATTAAGAAATACCGACTGAGCAGCGCCACCCACTGGACAGAAGAAGGCAGGCAAGTGAGGGCTGTCTGGGGCTGACCGACATTCAGTTGGGTTAGCTCCCAGCTCCGCTCCAAGACACAAGTTTACCACCCCAGTGAAAGCTAGACCTGTGATTGCAAACACACAAGCGCTGCGCCTCACATGTCTTGCCGGTTTTGTTCCTTTCTACTCTGTGCCTGGCAGTTTGGGGGATATTGCTGAGTTGCCCTTTGTGAATTCTTCTCTTCCCCCCACCCTCCATGCCTCCAATCCAAAATCAGGTCAGATTTGGCAAGTCAGAAGCCGTGTTGCCATTTGGGTAACCTATTCACACTGCACTAATTTGACTGAGAATGAAGCACAGTGGGAGCCCTCGGTTTGCGCCATGAGGACAGGGCGGCAGATGCAGGAGGAAAGGCCGCTGGGAAAAGTTTTCAGGGTGAAATTCCCACGCAGAGCACCGCGAAAACACTCCTGGGCATATTAATGCTCCGAAGGACCATCATCACTCCGTTGGGATGATTCTCCCTTTTCCTAATGAAAATGGATTCAAAACACACACACACACACAAGCCGGTCCTTTCCCTAAATCCTACTAGCTTCACCTGAGTGTAGAAGAAGATAGAAATCTAAACTTGAAAGCGAAAATTCAACATTGTTAGAGGGACCCAGGCTTCCCTTTCCCACTTAAACTTTATCGAAAGGAATAATCATGTTTGTTTCTCGGCAGCTTAAGATGAACAACATGGGGTCCTTCGACAGAGGGAGAATAACAAAGGATATTATTTTCGTGAAATGTTTTATTTTATTTTACTTCTCGTCTGAAAGATCTCTAGCGGGGGGAGGGAGGGGTGTTTGTATGCTCAAAGCAACATAAAAGCAACAACAACTTCTTTTCTTTTCTTTTTGGAAGAAACGTCTTGCCAGGACAATTAATTGCATCCACAAAAAAGGCTTTATTGTGCTATACGTTCTTAAAGAGAGAGAGAGAAAGAACAGTTTTTACGCTGAAATGTATGACTGGGGGCCACTTCATGCTCATCTAAGGCAGCTGCAGCACACATTATGGGTTTGTACCAGAAAGTAGCCCATGATGCAGGGAACTGTAGAGAGAGCCTAATGTTGTTTGACACTGACTGGCAGCAGTGGCAATTCATGGTTCCAGGCAAGGGTGCCTCTGAACTCTACCTGGAGGTGCCAGAGATTGAACCTGGGAACTTCTGCATGCAGGTACAGTGGTACCTTGCAGGCCAAACGGAATCTGTTCCGGAACTCCGTTCACCTTCCAAATCAATCGGAAACCAGGGCCCAGCTTCCGATTGGCTGCAGGAAGCTCCTGCAGCCAATCAGAAGCCGCGGAAGCTGTGCCAGACATCCGGGTTCCAAAATTGGAATGCTCACTTCCGGGTTTGCGGAATTTGGGAGCCAAAATGTTTGAGTGCCAAGGCATTTGGCTTCCAAGGTATGACTGTACTCTATCCCTGAGCCACTGCTCTTCTTCAGTGACCTGAAAGGCCACCATCCTTTGAGTAAGAATCCAGTATCCTTTACATTACTTTCATGTGACACTCCACAGTCCATCAGCCAGCATTCTGCGGCTTCTGAGCATGCTCAGTTCTCACCCCCTGCCCACTCTAGGGTTTCTCCCCACCCACAGTAAAAGATTCAAACTTTTGCAAACCAAGCTATGACCTATGCCATCCTGGATGGATGATACAACAGGGTACCGTATGAAGACAGACTCTGTTTATGTGGGCAACCGCAGGTGGAAGCAGAGGCATAGGAAGGTCAGGTGGTACCCAGTGCGGAAGATTTCTTTTCACCTCTCCCATTGATTCCACCCCCTGCAAAAATGGTTTTACGTTATTTCATATTTTCTTACAAAGGAATAATAACAAGTAATAATAATAAAAAACTTTTATTTATATCCCGCCCTCCCCGGCCGAAGTCGGGCTCAGGGTGGCTAACATCAGATACATAACATTGGTATAAAATCAAACAATAATTAAATTACCTCCTAAAAACATCTCAAAATCAAATTAAAGTCTAATTAGATGGCTTTCCACAGGGTTAGGGTTGGGAACAGTAAGTGCTCCACTGAACTGAAATTTCAGCCTTCACGACATAGGAAAACAGCCAAGTAAACAGCTATTTTGGTGGAGGAGGGTCAAGATATTAACCAATATGCATGAAATTTCATATATAGCTATATAATCCCTAGTATAGTAAGATAAGACCTTTGGAGCAGGCATTTTTTTTAAAAAAGTTTTTTTTATGAACAGCCCTAGTACGGCAGTAAATTGTTCCTTGATAATTTATCACCCCCTCCATTATGGAACATGGGGTTTATCGCCCCCTACCCCCCCCTTGCTATGCCCCTGGGTGGAAGACATCTTGCACTATTTACTACATTGCCCACTATACATTGGACCCAGGAGGGTCCATACAGGACAGGTGTCTCTCCCCAGCAGAGAAGGTCATATGGCTTCTTAGTGATGCAAATGCTTCAGTGACTCAAAAAGTTGCCTTTTTTTGCTCTGGTGGACAAAAAAATCAGAAAAAATACCCTGGACAATATAGCACTGAACAGTAAAGGAGATGCAGAGATCTAAATTGTTGTTGTTGTTCAGTCGTTCAGTCGTGTCCGACTCTTCGTGACCCCATGGACCAGAGCACGCCAGGCACGCCTATCCTTCACTGCCTCTCGCAGTTTGGCCAAACTCATGTTAGTAGCTTCGAGAACACTGTCCAACCATCTCATCCTCTGTCGTCCCCTTCTCCTTGTGCCCTCCATCTTTCCCAACATCAGGGTCTTTTCCAGGGAGTCTTCTCTTCTCATGAGGTGGCCAAAGTACTGGAGCCTCAACTTCAGGATCTGTCCTTCCAGTGAGCACTCAGGGCTGATTTCCTTCAGAATGGATAGGTTTGATCTTCTTGCAGTCCATGGGACTCTCAAGAGTCTCCTCCAGCACCATAATTCAAAAGCATCAATTCTTCGGCGATCAGCCTTCTTTATGGTCCAGCTCTCACTTCCATACATCAATAATAATATAGGCCTACTAAATAATAAAGATGAATATTTTTTAAAAGTAATTTAATAATGGAATCAAAATGAATAAATTATGTATTACATCAGGGGTCCCCAAACTAAGGCCCGGGGGCCAGATGCGGCCCAATCACCTTCTAAATCCAGCCTGTGGACGATCTGGGAATCAGGGTGTTTTTACATGAGTAGAATGTGTCCTTTTATTTAAAATGCATCTCTGGGTTATTTGTGGGGCATAGGAATTCATTCATTTTTTTTTTTTCAAAATATAGTCCGGCCCCCCACAAGGTCTGAGGGACAGTGGACCGGCCCCCTGCTGAAAAAGTTTGCTGACCCCTGTATTACATGAAATCAATCCATATGCATAAGACTCATACCCTTAGTCTATGCTGCCTGATCATCAGTCTACAAGCACTACTTAGTAATAGGTAACACGTACAACAGCTTGACCTACATTCAACGGTGCTGCTCTGCAGTCTGCAGCTGCATGCTACATCTTGCCCTGCAACCAGTCCATGAAGAATGTAGGCACCCTATATATAGAAATGAGCAAACCAGTGATATTTTAGGGAGCAGGCTAGCAGGCGGGGCCCATTACTTACATCATAGGAGCCTACACAACACAAAACACTGTTGCTGTATGTAGGTTTTTATTTTATTTGTTTTTATCTTATATTTGGAAATGTAAATCCAGGGGTATTTTTCTTTAGTTGTTTTGGGGCCCCCAAGAGAGTGAGGCCTTAAGCTTGTTTAAGTAAAGGTAAAGGTAAAGGGACCCCCTGACCATTAGGTCCAGTCGTGGACTCCGGGGTTGCGATGCTCATCTCGCTATACTGGCCGAGGGAGCCGGCGTACAGCTTCCGGGTCATGTAGCCAGCATGACTAAGTCACTTCTGGCGAACCAGAGCAGTGTACAGAAACACCGTTTACCTTCCCGCCAAAGCAGTACCTATTTATCTACTTGCACTTCACCGTGCTTTCGAACTGCTAGGTGGGCAGGAGCAGGGACCTAGCAACGGGAGCTCACCCCGTCACGGAGATTTGAACCGCCGATCTTCTGATCGGCAAGCCCTAGGCTCTGTGGTTTAACCCACAGTGCCACCTGCTTATACATAAATCCAGCATTTATTGGATGCCAACCTGGCTGATACCTTCTCAGTGGCTGCTCCTAGATTTTGAAACTCCCTAGAGAAGCCAGACTGGCTCGCTCCTTGCTGTCCTTCCACTGTGTGTGCCATTGTGGCTTAAACCACTGAGCATCTTGGGCTTGCTGATCATAAGGTCAGCAGTTAGATTCCCCGTGACAGGGTGAGCTCCTGTTGCTTTCTCTCAGTTCCTGCCAACCTAGCAGTTCGAAAGCATACCACTGCAAGTAGATAAATAGGTACTGCTGTGGCTGGAAGGTAAACAGTGTTTCCGTCACGGATGTCCCGTTGCACCAGAAGCGGTTTCGTCATGCTGGCCACCTGACCCATAAAACTGTCTGTGGACAAACAACGGCTCCTTCGGCCTGAAAGTGAAGATGAGCGCCTCACCCCGTAGTCGAATTCGACTGGACTTAAACATCCAGGAGTCCTTTATCTTTTACCTTTTTACCTTTACTGGCAGGTACCGGTAAATATTTTCTTGTTCCAACAAACGTTTGGGGACTGACCGCTTTTAATGAAAAGGCTGGTGTAATTATTTGTTTGGTTTTAATAGATTGTGCGTATGTGTGTGTGTAGATATAGTTTAAATTTTAACAATATTTAATCATTTTTTTAATGATTGGGTTTTTTCCTACGTTTTTAAGTGCTCTTATTTTTATCTGTAAATTCTTTCAGAGGAAAATGTGGGATACAAACAAACAAACAAACAAACCTTCCCCCTTTTACATAGATGGTGCCACAGGTTTGTTTGTTTGTTTGTTTTTGCTACCTATGCGGCATTCACCACTTGAACATTGGAAACAGAAAGGTTGATATTTTAGGGGGGGGGCTTCTTCCTGGAGCTCCAAGCTCGTCACCCTCTGTTCCATCTCCTTGCCTGACCCAAGTCACAATTTCCAGCCCACGTTTTCAAATTGCTCGTGTGTTGCCGGTTGAATGGGTATCATAAAAATTATTTAGATAAATGCATTGACTTTTTTTTTTACTATACATTATTAATCGCATTAATAGCATTAACAAAGGCTAATTGAAAATGCTTCACCTATAATTACCCTAGTCTTCATTTCAGTACAGTGTGTGTGTGTTTGTGTGTGTGTGTATCAGAGTATACCAAAAAGGAGTAATTAAGACTCAGCTGCTATTTACCCCTTTTTATTTTTATTATTGAATTTGTTACTGGAGTAAGTGTGGGAGAGAAAGAGAGTATTTGCAGGAAGAAATGCTTTCGTTGAATGGCACGCAGCAAAGAAATTTGCAGAGGGGGAACTAAACAGGTGTGATTCCCTTGTATAATGAGGCTATTTTTATTTCAGTGTTCTGGTTTTTTAAACAACAACAGCTTTACACGTTGGCATCCATCTGTCTCTAAAGACAATATAGTGTGCCCCCAGGGGTGAAGCCAAACTACTGCATTAGCAGAACTGAAATGACCTCCCCTGGGTGCAAGCCTGGGTAGTGTGTATGGAGGTCCTGGGCTGCCCAGAGGACAAGACCCTCCTTTCAGCCTCGCTGATGGTAGACTATGGTTTGGTTGGCCAAGTATGTTTTGGGTTGCTATCCTCTGGCAATATGCATTTTCTATGGTTTGCATGCAGCAAAATTCACATTTCTATTCTTGGTATAACTTCTGCTTGCATAATGAAACTTTCCCCCTCTCACCTACCCCTTGACAAATCCGCAAGACAGGATTAGGAGAACCAGCATGGCAGATTTGGGGGAGTCAGGGGTACACAGTGGAGAGGATCAGGAGCAGAGGTTCTACTGTGCATGCGGAAGGCATTCTGCAACCACAACCATTTCAGTAGATACTACCACCCTATGACTTAAATGTAGAACTGGTGGATTTTCTACATGTTCTATATATGTACAGATGAAACTTGAAAAATTAGAATATCGTGGAAAAGTCAATTTATGTAAGCAATTGTTTTCATTAGCTACTGGAGTTTAATATATGAGATAGACTCATGACATGCAAAGCGAGATATGTCAAGCCTTTATTTGTTATAATTGTGATGATTATGGCGTACAGCTGATGAAAACCCCAAAGTTGAAATTGTTAATTTGGGGTTCTCATCAGCTGTACGCCATAATCATCACAATTATAACAAATAAAGGCTTGACATATCTCGCTTTGCATGTCATGAGTCTATCTCATATATTAGTTTCACCTTTTAAATTGAATTAGTGAAAGAAATGAACCCTTCCACAAAATTCTAATTTTTTGAGTTTCACCTGTATGTGTGTGTACACACACACACACACACACACACACACACGGCAGAACCTCGGTTTTCAAATGTAATCCATTCTGGAAGACCGTCCGACTTCTGAAACATTTGAAAACTGAGGCGCAAAGGGCTGTCAGCAAATTCAGTTGAGAAAATTGGAAAATACTCAGCCGAAGCCATTTGACTTCCGAGGCACGCGTGAAAACGGAAGCATTTACTTCCTCGTTTTCGGCATTCGGGTTCCAACACCTTCGTCAACGGAGACGTCCGACGATTGAGGTTCCATTGTATATACTTAAAATTTATTTATGGGAAGGTTTTTATTTGGAATGGTTTCATCTCCCACATGCCTAGCTCGAAAGCTGAATTGCTCATGGAATTGCTTACAACCGTCAACTCAAAAACCAAGAAATCGTTCTTCCAAATCTGAGAGAGAAAATCGGTAAGAGCAGCAGAAACAAATGACACCATTTCCTAAATAAACAAATAAGGCCGGGGTGTGTGTGTGCTAATGATGGAATCATGAGTCTACCAGGCTAAAGGTCTCCTTGGTTAGAATGTGTGATTTTATTGCACAATAGTAAAAAGAAAACATCCCTAAGAATCGATGTCTAGGAAGAAAATGTTTGATTTGGAAGCAAGGGAATCCCCGTGAACAGGATGTCTAGAGGATTCTGGGATTGACTTTCCACATACACAGCAGCAGAACAAGCCATTCGGGCACCTGGGGCTGCGCATGTGCCTTGTGCCCAGGGGTGGGGCCAGGGGTGGGGTGGGGCCAGCCGGGGCAGGATGCACCGCAGGGTGTGACGAATTGGCCCTAGGGTGGAGGAGGTATGACGTCCCAGCGCAGAAAGAGTTAAGACACCTTTGTCTTGACAGACAGTTCATCCTTTGGGGCAGGGCGATCCCCGGTTTAAAAGGAGGGAACGGCCGTTTTGGCAGTTGAGAAGAGGGAGGGTGTGTGTGGAGACAGGGAGAAGAGGGGTGTGGGGCCAGGATAGTGGTGGTTAGGCTAGGATAGGATGAAGATTAGTCGGTTATACTGAAAGAGTTTATATTCTAGATGTAACTAAGCTGATGAACTATTGAAATACGCGAAACATGATGTTCTGAAATAAATAAAGACTTGTTTTTGTTGAGCCAAGAGAAAAGAGGCATTTATTTGGTCCAGCCATATATGGGTGCTCATGAGGAGGTGAACTCAGGGAAAAGGCAAAACTGACCTGCAGGGTGATAGTCTGTGTCTTGGCAGAAACTTTGGTGAGGCTACACGGTTACTAAAAGGGTTTAGCTAACTGATGCAGTGGAGGGGGGGGGAATCTAATGAGAGAGAGCCCCAGAACTGATAGAGCTGAGAGGTATTCTCAACCCAGGAGCCCAGTGCAATATATATATAACAGGCCACGACAGCTGGACAAGAGAACCCCGTTACTAAGTTATCTCTAGTTATAATAAAAGGGGATTATCCACACAGACGGACCTCAGGGATTGAGGTGGGGTGGATAAAAAAAGTGACCCCGAACACCTCAGAAGTAATACACTTAGTAACAGAGGGGAAGTTGGTAGGGAGGTTCGTCGCACAGGGCCTCTGAGGAGTCTGCCTGCCTCCTCCGACTCAGCCGCCCTACAGCTGAGGGGAATGTGGTGGGCAGACGGTTTGGGGCAGCACAGAGCCTGTGGACACCCAAGCCACCACGTCACTCCCAGGAGAGATGCGTGGCTCGGGCACGCTGCGGGCCCCATGGTGAGTGCCACCCGGCATTTTGTCACCCCCCTCAGTGGTGACACCGGGGTCAGGCCGCCCCCGCCGCACCCCCTTCCTCCGCCCCTGCACATACAGTGTCGGGGGTAGGCAGGAGTTATTTCTGGAATCAAAAAACAAGGAAATGGGCCGTAAACATATCCACGTTATATTCTATTCTGTTATTTTTATGGAAGTGCCTTTTGCACCATGCGAAAGTTTTCAATGATAATGCGGGAATTAACCGTTAGGGAAGTGTCAGGGAAACGGAACAAGCTGCTGTGTGGATGCAGCCTCAGACCGGGTCAAGAGATGGTTGTTAGACCCACAAACTCTTGCATGCATTCTTCCCAGGAGTTTGCAGTTCACTCTTCAGAAGTGGGAAATAACCCATGGAAATGATCCATCGCTTCTGACACCAGCTGAAGAGACTCGGAGAATTCGCCACCTCTTGCCCTCCTTGCCAGTCACCGTGGGAAGAGAATTGCGGCGGACCGCTTGCGCGGCCAAACTCACCGCGCATTCCCAAGCACTTTGTGAATTTAAATGGCTGTGCAAACAATCACAACAATGCTGGGACCAAGCAGAGCATGGGGCAGAGGGGGGAGCTGCAGCCGAACCTTGCGCGGAGAAACAGGAAGCATAAAGCAGGAGAAACACAAGTGTAAAAATAGCTGCTATCGTGTGATAATTTATTGCCCGATAATGGGGTACTGTGACAGTTTATTCCAGGAGCTGCCTGGCTTGTTTGCCTTCATGTAATGCCGTTGTACAGAATGTGATGTGTAATTGTTTAAGCAGTTAACAGCATTGGTGTGGGTAAATGCTACAGTAAACTGCCTAGACAGGAAAGCTGGCTTTGTTGCAGCCAGGATGGGAAGGAGCATGAGAACATGGGAAGCTGCCATATCAGTACATCAGTCAGGAAGGACATTGGTCCGTCTAGCTCAGTATTGTCTGCTCTGACTGGCAGCAGCATCTCCAGGATTTCAGGTGGAGGTCTCCCCAAGCCCCACCTGGGGATGCTGAGGACTGAGCCTGGGAACTTGTGCATGCATAACAGTTGCCCTGTCGCTGAGCCACGGCCCTTAAAAAAACCAACTGTCCATTCTGACAGTTGATATGGCTTTGAAAGCACAGAAAATCCACAGGATCTTAGAATCATAGAGTTGGAAGAGACCACAAGGGCCATCCAGTCCAACCCCCTGCCAAGCAGGAAACACCATCAAAGCATTCCTGACAGATGGCTGTCAAGCCTCTGCTTAAAGACCTCCAAAGAAGGAGACTCCACCACACTCCTTGGCAGCAAATTCCACTGTCCAACAGCTCTCACTGTCAGGAAGTTCTTCCTAATGTTTAGGTGGAATCTTCTTTCTTGTAGTTTGAATCCATTGCCCGTGTCCGCTTCTCTGGAGCAGCAGAAAACAACCTTTCACCCTCCTCTATATGACATCCTTTTATATATTTGAACATGGCTATCATATCACCCCTCAACCTTCTCTTCTCCAGGCTAAACATACCCAGCTCCATCTTGAACGTCAGAACACTGGAAACTGTCTTATCCTGAGACAGATTATTCACGTGGCAATGTCCCTCCCCTCCCCATAGAAATAATGGCACAGACACATCATGTAAATTTTAATGGGCGTAAAGGCCACAACTTTATTGATTACGGATGTTGAGCGGTATTGGCTTAGGCATTGGACCCTATCAGCTATATCTGACCCCAACCCATGTGTTGGAAGTCAGGGAAGGGTTAACCACCAGTAAGGAACCCCAGTGATGTACATCGACCGGAACTCCCCCTGTGATCACCATTAGGGGCGTGCCTTAGGTCCTCAGCTCCCCGGGCTTCAGACAGGGCCACACCCCCGGGAATCCTTTACCGGAATACCCTTCAATTGAGGGGCAGTTGATGATGCTACCTCTCCTCCCCATTTCATATGGAAATTTCCAATGTCTAACCGCCAAACCAGGAGTTGTGACTATTGCCACGAGGTAGGTGAAAAAACCCCTTTGGCTAGACCAAGTGGGGAAAAGTCCTACCAGGCCCCCTGGCCAACCAAGGCGACCAACCGAAGTCCATAGCAAGGTCAAAGCTAAATCTGAAAGGGACGGGTGGGTGGGTGAACCTAACCAGCTGGGGAAGCGGGACAAAGAGGGCGAGTTTCCCACCCGTCTCTAGCTTAGAGGGACTAGGACAATCTGGTTGGCCTGAGGTAGGCGTGGGGGATATTTTGCCAACCACGCAGGGGCTGAGCTCAGCCCCTACGTATTTGTCCATCTAGAGCAGAATGGCTTTCCAGGGCTTCAGGCAGGGTGATTTCCATTCCTTAACTGGAGATGAGTTTGGGAGTTGAACTTGGGATCTTTGGCATGCAAAACAGATGCTCTGTCACTGAGCTGTGGCCCTTCTCCAAGTGAAGTGAGCTGCAATGTCCTCAGTTTGAATCTTGTGTTTGAATGAACCTCAGTAGGTAGCATTAGGCAAGCCAGAGGGAACACCAACCCACCACACTTATCCAGTACCAGAATAATAATGATACTTGTCATGATCAGACTCCACCTGGTCCAGTTCTGGCCACCGTGATTTAAGGAGCCTACTTTGCTTAATGAGAGGACCAGTCTTTCATTTCACATTGAAGTCCATAATCTCCATAAATCCTTTTTTATGATGATGATGATGATCTGGGAAAAAAAATTTTTTTTCAAGAGGAATGTGGAGGAGACCACACCAGGAATACTGTGTCCAGTTCTGGGCGTCACAATTTATGACGGATATTGACAAGAACGAATGCAGAGAAGGCTGACTAAGATGACCGAGGGTCTGGAAACCAAGCCTTATGAGGAACGGTTGAAGGAAGCTGGGTATGTTTAGCCTGGAAAAGAAGAGACGGAGAGCTGTCTTCAAGTATGTCAAGGGCTGTCACATGGAAGATGGAGGCTAAGACCTGAACCAATGGATTCAAGTTACAAGAAAGGAGATTTGAGCTAAACATCAGGAAAAGCTTTCTGATAATAAGAGCTATTTGTCAGTGGAACAGACTCCCTTGGGAGGTGGTGGACTCTCCTTCCTTGGAGATTTATAAACAGAAGCTGGATGGCCTTCTGTCTGCTTTAGTTGCAATTCCTGCATTGCAAGGGGTTGAACTAGATGACCCTAAGGGTACCTTGCCATACGTCCTCTATTTCCAGGACACGTCCTCTTTTTCATGGGGATGTAAAATGAGAGTCGTCATCGCGATCCATAGTTAAAAGGAGGAGTCGGCAAATGTGTCCTTCGAAACATGGCAACCCTAATTTGTACTCTACAGTTGTCTGATTCCATGATTCATTCCAAGGTGCTCTGAGAAAGAGGCAGAACGATGGGTTTCGAGTAACTGGTGGACAAGCTTCCTCGCAGCAGTCGTGAGAAACGGAATGGTTTTTTTGTTGTTTTTTTAAAAAGCAAAAACCACCCAACTAAACCCCGACCAAATGAGCAGCTTTGTGTGCATCATAATCAGGTAGAGTTTGAGACCTGAACTGCTTTGCTTCGTAATTACTCCTCCACGTTTCTCGGCGGCTGTAATGAAAACGCTGGCATATTGGTCGCTCTGGCTGCCAAGTGATATGGTCGTGCCCTCTCCGCAGGATCCAAGTACAAACATGCCTGATAGGGCCTCTCGAGGGGGAGGCCCGGCTCTGCCGTCACACTGTCTAACATATGTAGGTGCACCTGAAAGCTACAGGCTGCTGCTTCTCAGGGCCCTCGCTTGGCTACCTTTGGCTCCGCTGCCACCAAGGGTTAATTTTCTAATGGCTGTTTGCCGCTAACGCTGGCCAAGTTTTCCATCGCCTGCAGAGCGCCACAAGCTGTGATTTGGAGCCAGAAAACACTATTAATTTTCTAAATACGAAGGATCACATATGTAAACTGTCTGGTTGCATAACCAATTGGGCAGGTGGAAAAGACAGAGAGAGAGAGAGAGAGAGAGAGAGAGAGAGAGAGGAAGAAGTTCTCGCTGAGGAAAACCAGGAGGTGATTTTTTCCCTCCACCAGCTTTTCCTCCATATTCTTTTTCTTCCTTGCCTACACAAAATAAGAGTTTGGATTTGATATCCCGCTTTATCACTACCCTAAAGGAGTCTCAAAGAGGCTAACATTCTCCTTTTCCCTTCCTCCCCCACAACAAACACTCTGTGAGGTGAGTGGGGCTGAGAGACTTCAGAGAAGTGTGACTAGCCCAAGGTCAGCCAGTAGCTGCATGTGGAGGAGCAGGAACGCAAACCCAGTTCACCAGATTACAAGTCTATCACTCTTAAACACTACACCACACTGGCTCTAGATGTCGTCAGGAGGAAGACCTGCTTCTTCTGTTGAGCAAAATTTGAGACTGCAAAGCCATAATAAGAGCCCGCCTGAATCAGACCCATTTCGTCCATTTTTCATTTCCTGAAGTTCCTGGGAGTGACTCTATGCCATCATGTAGCATTCCTCTGTTGGAAGACTTGGGGGGGGGGGTGGCAGGGCAGTTACCAGGGGTGTCAACTCCTAGGGGCCAAGGCAGTTTCAGCCAGTGTGGTGTAGTGGTTAAGAGCGGTAGACTCGTAATCTGGTGAACTGGGTTCGTGTCTCCGCTCCTCCACATGCAGCTGCTGGGTGACCTTGGGCTAGTCACACTTCTCTGAAGTCTCTCAGCCCCACTCACCTCACAGAGTGTTTGTTGTGGGGGAGGAAGGGAAAGGAGAATGTTAGCCGCTTTGAGACTTCCTTCGGGTAGTGATAAAGCGGGGTATCAAATCCAAACTCTTTTTCCAAATTCTTCCAAATATTTTTTTGAGGGGACCAGGCCCCCTCAATATTCAGTGGATGCCACACAACACCATGTCAGGGACCCCCGATCCTCTGCAGAAGCTGGGCACCTCTGGCGGTTACCGCTTTCCCAGTAAGAACAATGAAAACAGAAAACTGGTGATCACTGAAGCACAAACAACAGATACTTTTGGAGAGATGTGGATGATAATGTTGAGTCCCTCCATTTTTTTTGCCCATCGTACATAAAGAACATCTGTTTGAAATCCACACGGCAGCTTCTCAGCAGGACCCTTCCACTCATATGGAATTGTGGGACTTCGTGTAATTATGGAGATACTGTAAAGTCCTGAAATGACATCATAAAGGAATTCAGAGCCCCCAGAAACAATATTATGTATGGGAATGCGTCACAATAAATAGTTCTTTTCCAGCTTCCAACGGTGTAATGGGCCTTTCTTACTAAGTCCATGCTTCCGTTAGCCCTGCCACTTTCTCCCGGGAAAACCTGCAGTTTAGCACTAAATTGGATCAAACAGCAATTGGGTTTTCTGCAGATGGTCGTTTGCTCAAACTTATCGCCGCAGAGCTGGTTTTCTGGGGGGAAGTGGTGGGGGAAAGGCAAAACCACTTGGTCAGGCAGAAAATCCCTTAGACCCGTGTGGTTGAGCACTTAGTCTGCCATCAGGGGTGACAAACCTGAATAAAATATTGAGGGGGGGCAGGTGAGCCCCGTCCCACATAAGTGATCATGAGATCTTGTGTGGAATTGCTTAATTGGCTATCCCCAAAAGTAGGGTGAGCCAACAGCTAGGAGAAACAATGGCAATGAACATGAATGAGAAAAGATGAATAGCGCACAAATGAAAGCACAGATTTCACAAAACCTGGAGAAGAAGAAGAAGAGGAGGAGGAGGAGGAGGAGGAGGAGGAGGAGTTTGGATTTGATATCCCGCTTTATCACTACCCGAAGGAGTCTCAAAGCGGCTAACATTCTCCTTTCCCTTCCTCCCCCACAACAAACACTCTGTGAGGTGAGTGGGGCTGAGAGACTTCAGAGAAGTGTGACTAGCCCAAGGTCACCCAGCAGCTGCATGTGGAGGAGCGGAGGCGCGAACCCAGTTCACCAGATTACGAGTCCACCACTCTTAACCACTACACCACACTTCCTGATCACTGGTGTAGTGATCAGGAAGTCCCACTGTCTTCCTGTCTGTTTCTTTGACCTCTGCAGCCCTTAATGTTTTTTGGTATGGTCTAACAAAGCAATTGTGTACATGTTTTAATCACTGGAAGAGTGCACGAAGTCCATGACTCTCGACTCCTCAACTAACAAGCTATTCACCGCATCCTAGTACCTAATTTCGGTTTTCCATACGTGCTCATTTCTTACATAAACGGCAGAGAAGCCTTAGATAAATGATTCAGCTTGCATAGTATATAGCTTTTATTTTTACAAAATATTTGCTTCCAGCAGAGTGTATCTTAATTTACAGATGCTGAAATCTGTCATTAGGAGTTGACCCAGCCGCGTGGCATTGTCAAATGCAATAACGTATCTTTTAATAGTTTTATATCAAGGAAGGATATAACATATCATTAGTTTAAATGTATTTGCAAGCAATTACCCCCACCAGGATATTTGTGAATGCTCATACAAAATTGATGAAACCCTGACATGCTTAAACATTGTTCATTTAGCTCGATTCCTTATGTATAGAAGAAATAACATAAATAATTTGTCTGACACTTGGAAAAAAAGGCTGTTGCATTTTCTCATTCACTTCAAGGTTTATGACTCACCTTTTAAACAATAGCCTTTGGTGGTGGTTGTTTTTTTCAAAAATAAAAAGGAAGGGTTAGGTGTTGGGGAAACAAGTTTCATATATGTTTAATGTTAAATGAGTGTGCTAGATTATTCATGCTCCATTGTCTCATTCCATGCTGTTGTGGCAATGTGGGCTGGATTTACTGTGTGCCGCCTGCTTCTTCTTCTTCCTCCTCTTCTTCTTTTTATATAAAAAAGGGGGATTAATTATTAAATGGGACGAGGTTGTCTGACAACAGGTTTCCCAGTACTTCACAAAAGGAGGACCTTTGACATTCAGCTGTCTTTTGCAAAGAAGAAAGAGAAAATCAATTAAGCCACTGTGTTGCAGTTCAAAAAAAAGCAAGCTGTTGTGCCGTAGACTTGCTTACCTCTGGGCGGTTGTGCCGGCATTGTCTTCTCCGCTGGGTTTTCGCAAGGGTAAGCTAGCGTTACCCCAAGGGTGGCTGCCATCTGCTATCTGCTGCCTTCGGAAGGCAGCCGTGCTCTCCACACCTCTTCGCCATCTCTGTGGTCAGCAGAGGCATCCAGAACTCTGCTTGGCAAGTACAAATAGGGAGGGCATCAGAAATGAGGTCATTGATCACTCTTCTTTTCCCTTAGAGGTCCAGCAAAGTTGGTCTTCTAGAAATGATGGGGGGTGTGATTTTATTTTATTTTATTTTATTTTATTTTATTTTATTTATGCCTGCAAACTTTCCTGATTAGGTTGCTGACGCGATCACAGTTGCCATTTCAGGTTCAGCTTGGCAGGGGAGACGCTTCAGGGAGTGCCAACCTCCTGAGAAAAGTTTGTTCTTGGATAAACTCAGGATCAGGGCCTCATCTGCACTATACCTTTAAAGCAGGGCTGTGCCACTTTAAACAGTCATTGCTTCCCCCAGTGAATCCTGGGGAGTTTTGTTTGCTAAGGATGCTGACAGCTGTTTGGAGACCCCTATTCCTTGTTTTTGAGGGTTCACTGGAAGGACAGATCCTGAAGCTGAGGCTCCAATACTTTGGCCACCTCATGAGAAGAGAAGACTCCCTGGAAAAGACCCTGATGTTGGGAAAGATGGAGGGCACAAGGAGAAGGGGACGACAGAGGACAAGATGGTTGGACAGTGTTCTCAAAGCTACTAACATGAGTCTGACCAAACTGCAGGAGGCAGTGGAAGACAGGAGTGCCTGGCGTGCTCTGGTCCATGGGGTCACAAATAATAATAATAATAATAATATTTATTATTTATACCCCCACCCATCTGGCTGGATTTCCCCAGCCACTCTGGGCGGCTTCCAACAAAAATCAAATACATTAAAATATCACACATTAAAAGCTTCCCTAAACAGGGCTGCCTTCAGATGTCCTCTAAATGTCTGGTAGTTGTCTATCTCTTTGACATCTGAAGGGAGGGAGTTCCACAGGGCGGGCGCCACTACCGAGAAGGCCCTCTGCCTGGTTCCCTGTAGCTTTGCTTCTCGCAGTGAGGGAACTGCCAGAAGGCCCTCGGCGCTGGATCTCAGTGTCTGGGCTGAATGATGGGGGTGGAGACGCTCCTTCAGGTATACAGGACCGAGGCCGTTTAGGGCTTTAAAGGTCAGCACCAACACTTTGAATTGTGCTCGGAAACGTACTGGGAGCCAATGTAGATCTCTCAGGACCGGTGTTATGTGGTCCCGGCGGCCACTCCCAGTCAAGAGTTGGACACGAAAAGTTGGACACAACTGAACGACTAAACAACAACAACAACATTCCTTGTTTTCCAGACATTTGATCATCTTGGTTGCCCTCCTTTCAACATGTTCAAGCTTGACAACGTCCTTCTTAATTTGTGGCTTCCAGAACTGGACACAGGATTCTAGGTGTGGTCTGACCAAGGCAGAATAGAGTGGTACAAGAATAGAAGGCTTCTTGTTGCACATAAGCCTTGCTCTTCCTGAACTTTGGCATGTTCCAGTATCCTTTGGTTGTCTTCAAGCCTGACTTCTGGTTTGTTCTTCAATCCTACCTCCGGTATATTATTCAGTCCTGACTTCTTTTAAACAAAAAAACAAAACAAAACCATTTTTTATTGGTTTTCAAACAAATACAAATACAACTACCATGTTTCTCCTAAAATAAGACACTGCCTTACATTTTTTCCCCTCAACAAAACACAGTATGGCTTATTTTCAGGGGATGTCTTATTTTAACCGCGTCGCATCGGTACGCTGCATAGCCACGCCTCTCCAGGCTGTTTTAATGGGAGGTGCCGCGTCACTATGGCTTATTTTCGGGGTATGGCTTATTTTTGGGGAACGGCTTATATTTCGCAAATGCATAGAAATCCTGCTATGGCTTATTTTATGGCTATGTCTTATTTTAGGAGAAACACTGTACTAAACACTTATCCAACAGTAGAGCTAATGATGTTTGTTTTTTCCATTGTCTCTAGACATACACATACTTTGACTTCTGGCTTCATCTTCAGTGCTATCTCATAGCTGTTTTTTTTCTGATGCCGACCCTGTCTTGACCTTCAGTCCTGCTTCATGGTGGTCCTTTGTATAATAACAACAATAATTCATTATTTATACCTCACCCATCTGGCTGGGTTTCCCCAGCCACTCTGGGCGGCTCCCAACAGAATATTAAAAACACGATAAAACATCAAACATTAAAAACTTCCCTAAACAGGGCTGCCTTCAGATGTCTTCTAAAAGTCAGATAGTTATTTATTTCCTTGACATCTAATGGGAGGGCATTCCATGGGGTTGTCACTATCGAGAAGGCCCTCTTCCTGGTGCTGTCTTGCTCTTGGTTCTGCCTAGCTCCTCAATCCTACCTCCTGACGTCTCCTTCAGCTTCAAGTGATCCTTCAGTCCTCCTGAATACTGGCTTCTTAGCGTAGCTCCTGGTTCCCATCTCTCGGCTCACCTCCTCACAGCCCAACCCTGTACTGATTGTAGTGCATGCAGGTACCCAAAATTTGTGTGTTGGTGTGTGAATACACTTTGCCTCCATAAAATCCCATTGTCAGTTACACCTGACTGCATCAAACAATCAGGGAACAATTTTAAATATAGCACAAGTACTGGGGTAGGAGAGCTGGGTGGCAGGGAATTCACATCGGGCAACCAATGTGCCCGCCCCTTTGGCTTCAGATAGTACATGGGTAGATGAGTCTAAAAAGCTTGGGACACAAATTTTCGCAGCCCTCTAGCAGTTATGGTGGCTCATTTACCAAGAGTAATGTATTTAGTGTTAACTCTGGAAATGTGTACTCAATTCTGGCCAACTCAGCCTCCTGGTGTATATTGTGCTCTAGGAGGCTTAGTTTAGTCAGAATTGAGTAAACCGCTTCCAGGGTTTGATGAACCACCATAGCTGCTAGAGGGCTGTGAAAATTGGTGCCCCGGGCTTTTTGGACTTGTCTACCCATGTACCATCTGAAACCAAAGGGGCAGGCACATTGGTTCCCCGATGTGAATTCCCTGCCCCCCCCCCAGCTCTCCTACCCCAGTACTTTTGCTATATTTAAAATTGTTCCCTGATTGTTTGATGCAGTCAGGTGTAACTGCCAATGGGATTTTCTGGAGGAAAACTTCGGTCCCTGCTCCTGCCAACCTAGCAGTTCAAAAGCACGAAGTGCACATAGATAAATAGGTACTGCTCTGGTGGGAAGGTAAACGGCATTTCTGTGCACTGCTCTGGTTTGCCAGAAGAGGATTAGTCACACTGGTCACATGACCCGGAAGCTGTTCGCCGGCTCCCTCGGCCAATAAAGCGAGATGAGTGCTGAAACCCCAGAGTCGTCCGCTACTGGACCTAACGGTCAGGGGTCCCTTTACCCTTTACCTTTGCCCATGTACTATCTGAAACCAAAAGGGTGTGTTGGTTGCCATATGTGAAATATATTGGCATTCTTTTCAGCTCTCCTACCCCACTAAAGTCAATGGATGGCCCAGTCATTTAGAATACTACAAACTCTTGCCATCCTAGATTAAAGCATCATTTTTTTCCAAAGG
Source organism: Lacerta viridis (assembly GCA_900245905.1). Lineage (NCBI taxonomy): Eukaryota > Metazoa > Chordata > Lepidosauria > Squamata > Lacertidae > Lacerta > Lacerta viridis. Next base: position 371,241 of record OFHU01000943.1, on the reverse strand, counting down.
AAAGGTTAAACGAGGTTTAAGTGTGGTGCAATAAACTTCCACTGTTCATAAAGCTTTGTGATAAATGCACATGCAGTTATTGTATATAGAGATGGAAAGGGGTTAAATGTCAGGCACCAGGGAGTTAAGGTTTGCATTCAGCGAAGGGAGGGAGACCAGTAAATTTCAGTGTGTACACATGCACACACAGCTTGTCAGTCAACCGACCGTTTGACCCGCTCCAGCTCTCGCCAGAGAAGCCCGTTCTGAGGTTCTGCTTAATCTTATGTCATAAACATTGACCATGTGATATACAACCCGCTATGACATGTAATTTGTTCCGTTCCGAGGAAGTAGGACAAGGGGTTTGGAAGGTTCACTGCATTGCAACAGAGATGGGCCTGGTTGGTTGCAAGTTTTGCCCCCCCCCCAAATGTTGAAAGAAAGGGCTAAGCCTGAATAACTTTTAGGGGAGGAAAACACATGTTGTTTTTTCTCTCCCACTTCTTAAAAGAAAATGAAAGCTAGGCTTGAAGTGATTTGAATTATGATCTCTTAGAATTCCTCCAGAGAATCCTGGGAACTGTAGCATGTTAAGGGAGCTGAAGAGGTGTTAGGAGACTCCCTATATCCCTCTGAAAGCTACAGTTCCCAGAGCTCCCTGTGAAGAGGGATTGATTCTTGGACTACTATGAGAATTGCAGCTCTGTGAGGGGAACGGGGTCTCCCCACAACTCCCAGCAACCATGAAAAAACTACAGTTCCCAGAATTCTTTGGGGGAAGTCATGAAGTGGCACGACACTGCTTTCAATGTATTGGGCAAATTACCATATTTTTTTGCTCCATAAGATGCACTTTTTCCCGCCTAAAAAGTAAGGGGAAATGTCTGTGCGTCTTATGGAGTGAATGCATGGTCCCTGGAGCCGAATTGCCTAGGGGCCAAAAGCAGATTGTGCTCTTTTTTTTTACAAAGAGAGAAGGGGGTGTTGAAAGGAAGCCGCTGAACAGCTGTTCAGCAAGTGATGGGAGAGAGATAAGGCTCCCTTTCCAGCCCCGCCCCCTTGCCCAGGCCTCCATTGTTGAATGCAGAGGGAGGCTGTTTGTTTCCCCAGCGACATGTGACTGGCTGATTAGATTATCTGTCTGGAAACTGTAGAAATGGCTGTAGGACTAGAAGCTGCAGAACTGTGAGTTGAACCCCATAAAAACGGGGCTTTTCCTCTTTGAAAAAGAAGCTGCACCACTTTCAGCTGATCCTCAAAAAACAGGGCTTTTCCCTTTGCAAAAAAAGCTGCACCACTTTCAGCTGATCCTCAAAAAAAACAGGGCTTTCCCCCTTTCCTCCTCTAAAAACTAAGTGCGTCTTATGGAGCGAAAAATACGGTAGGCCCGATTGCCAGGGCAGTTCCCAGCTTTGTTTCTTAGTTCCCAGTCAACCTTATTTAAACTTTGAGGGAGGTTGCCTAAACTTAACTTTTAAAGCATTCAGCATCCTAGTTTGCAAATTGTGATCCGCACGCTCCGTGCACTTAAGAGAGAATCGACTGCTGCTCCCCACCTCCCCGCCAAGAAATGTAAAAGCAATGCTTGTTAACTAACCATAGACATTCATCCATTTGGTAAAGGCCAAAGCCATTTGACAATTTAGAAAATATCCTAAAATGTACGGCAAGATTAGAAAGTGGGTGGTGCACATGGGAGTAATATACCCACACATTATACTTTCTCTCTGAATATCATTTTATTGGCAGCATTTATTTTATTTATGTGTGTTAGGAGCAGCGAGAGAGAGAATAAACCTGACTTTGGGGGGTCAGCAACTGCTTCAAGCCCTTGGTTCATTTCCCTTGCAAGGAGTCTCTCTCTCTCTCTCTCTCTCTCTCTCTCTCTCTCTCTCTCTCTCTCTGTGTGTGTGTGTGTGTCAGACTTTTCAGGATCTGCTCCTAGTGCTCCTTTAGCCCCAAAAGAGTCATCGATACTAGTATTTGTCATTTTTAAGAAGTAAAAATGCAATGATGGCACATTACAATTTTATGAGACATTACTGCGGAGACACACGCAGGAGCTATGCAGCCATTGGATTTTATTTTTTTTGTGGGAACAGGGAAGAGGAATCTGATGGGATGCATCAGGCATAGGCAAACTTGGGCCTCCAGATGTTTTGGGACTACAAATCCCACCATCCCTGACCACTGGTCCTGTTAGCTAGGGATCATGGGAGCTGTAGTCCCAAGTTTTCCTATGCCTGGGATGCATGGACCCAACCAGCATGGTCATGGCTCAGGGATGATGGGAGTTGGAGTCCAGCAACTTCTGGAAGCCATCCAGTTCCCCACTCCAGCATTAGGGACTCAGACGCTTCATTTAAAAAGTGGGGGGGGGACACAAGGGTTTTCTGAGGAGAAGAGACCAACCAGCCAATGGCACATGTTCCCAAAGCAAGGAGGTAAGGATGTAATTGACTATTGCAATGCCAATTCCATCCAACTGGCACAGTTTAAGTGGGGTTGCCATGCGTCCTCTTTTTCTAGGACACGTCCTCTTTTTCAGGGGTAAAGTTTCTGTCCGGGTGGATTTTTCAAATTTGCTAATATAGACATAACTGGTGGCTGAAGACTTGCTTTCCTCTTCTTCTCCCCGCCCCCCCAGCAATATATCACCTTCTATAGTCTACATAGGGGACCCAGGTGGCGCTGTGGGTTAAACCACAGAGTCTAGGGCTTGCTGATCAGAAGGTCGGCGGTTCGAATCCCTGCCACGGGGTGAGCTCCCGTTGCTCGGTCCCAGCTCCTGCCCACCTAGCAGTTCGAAAGCACATCAAAAGTGCAAGTAGATAAATAGGGACCGCTCCAGCGGGAAGGTAAACGGCGTTTCCGTGCGCTGCTCTGGTTCGCCAGAAGCGGCTTTGTCATGCTGGCCACATGACCCGGAAGCTGTCTGTGGACAAACGCCGGCTCCCTTGGCCTATAGAGCGAGATGAGCGCCACAACCCCAGAGTCGGACACGACTGCACCTGATGGTCAGGGGTCCCTTTACCTTTACCTTTTATAGTCTACATATAGTAGGGGTATTTAAAATGAGAGCCGTCGTAGCATTCTCTCTTTTTTTTGCTCTTCAAAATATGGCAACCCTGATCTTTCCCAGTGGCATTTGAAAACATACTTTCCTTTGAAGGGTGACCTCCTCCTCCTGCCTCCTCCTCCGCTTTGTCAATCCCTTGTAGCCGAGTAAGATTGTCTTCCATAAACACAGTTTTAACAGTGAGTCCATAAGTGACTGTGGAGGCCAATTCTGGATCCACACGTCCTTCCACAGTGGGGACATAGGTTTCTGGGCGGGAGTTGATCACGGTGATGGTTTGCCAAGCATGCCTTCCTCTTAGCGTGTTTCTCCCTTTCAGAAAGGCCAATAACATAATGAAGGGTGATAAATGTGCTGATTTATATTAAATAACTTCCAGAAAAAGTCATGGCAATTGACTGCATATTCCTTTCCCACTAATTTTCTCAGTAGCTACTACAAACAATGCACACCTGAACAACGGCCCTAGGAGTTGGCTCCTGTGTTATTTTTTTATAGAAATTAAATAATCAATCAACCCATCAAGTTCTTCTTCTTCTTTAGCGATCACTCATAGCTGAGTAAGATTGTCTTCCATAAACATAGTTTTAACAGTGGGTCCATAAGTGACTTTGGAGGTCAATTCTGGATCCACACATCATTCCACAGTTGGGACATGGGTTTCCGGGTGGGAGTTGATCACAGTGAGGGTTTGCCAAGCGTGCCTTCCTCTTAGCACATTTCTCCCTTGCGTTCTGAGTTCGAGTGTCTTCAAAGTCAGTTTCTCCCTATCATCCTGCGTTTGAGCGTCTTCAAAGTCCATGACGCCTTTGGTAAAGGCTGTTCTCCAGCTGGAGCATTCACTGGCCAGTGTTTCCCAATTGTTGGTATTTATACTGCATTTTAAAAGATTTTCCTTGAGAGAGTCTTTAAACCTCTTTTGTTGACCACCAGCATTACACTTTCCATTGTTAAGTTCGGAATAGAGTAGTTGCTTTGGAAGACAATAATCAGGCATCCAGACAACATGACGAGTCCAACCAAGTTGATGTTGAAGAATCATTGCTTCGACACTGGTGATCTTTGCTTCTTCCAGTACACTGGCATTAGTTCGCCTGTCTTCCCAAGTGATGTGTAAAAAATTTTCGGAGACACCGTTGATGCAATTTTTCAAGGAGTTGGAGATGGCGTTTATAAGTGGTCCATGTTTCACAAGCAGACAGTAAGGTTGGCAGTATGATAAATATTGGTTTCCCTGCAAATGTCCTGGTCCTCACTCTGCGCTTCAATCGGGAGAAAACTGCACTCGCAGAGCTCAGGCGACGCTGGATTTTGGCATCAGCGTTGGCCCTTGTGGAAAGATAACTGCCCAGGTAGGAGGAGTGATCGACATTTCCCAACGTTACACCATTGAGTTGGATTTGTGGCTCTGCAGAGGGGTTGTTTTGTACTTGTTTGTATAGCGCTTTGGCGTTTTGGATGTTGAGTGATAGGCCAAGCTTCTACCACCTGAGACACACACCTGAGGCAGGACAAGCAGAAAACCTCTTGCTTTTTGGGCATGGGACAAACAAAAGCATGGACAAACCATAAGTCTCCAGTATACCATTTTCTCTGCACAGGACCTGGCATTGGGATGTGCATATTGAAAGTATAACTGAATATTATTTTTGACAGTCAGTGTTGTGAATTTCAAGGCTCATGGCAAGTTTCCTCTCTCTCTCTCTCTCTCTCTCTCTCTCTCTCTTAAGCTCCCACAAGTGTTTGCATGTTTCTGTGGGCCTTTGTAATGCTCCGACATTCTAACTATTCATGTTCCATACAGAAGACTATAAATATTAATTTAGGGAAGGGAGCATGGATTATTTCAAACAACCGACTCCTAAGGAACGGTAAATAAATAAATTAAAGAAACCTGTTGAAAACCGTGGCCTGCCAAAAGGGTCTTTCCCTAAATTCACAATCCCGCTTCTCTTTGTTTTATTACAGGGCGCATAAAAGAGAAACTCCGAAGGATCTTTCTCCTGACTTCTGTTCATTAATTCATAAAGTGCTTGAGGAAAAAGAGCATGTTTACCAAAACACATACGCAGAAAGAAAAAAAAGAGCTTTTCTCTTCTCTCTCTCTCTCTCCCCCCCCCACACACTTTTCTTTTCCTAAACACAAAACCCAAACCGCAGTTTTAATTAAAGAAATATGCAGCAAAGCGGTTGGGTGGTGGGGGGGGGGGAGAGAAGAGATTTCTTCTGGCTGGTGTTTTGTGATGTACCTTCTCGAGTAATATGCAAGTTTTTAAAAAACAGAGAGTCAACTCCCACCTGCAAAGGCGATGTGGGAGATTAAGGTGTTACTCTGGGGATAAAATGGAGCAAATAACACAATTGATTGGTTTTGTCATATTTCAAAGCTTTGAATGAGAACAAGCCCCAAAATAGATAGATAGATAGATAGATAGATAGATAGATAGATAGATAGATAGAGATATAGATATAGATAGATAGATAGATAGATAGATAGATAGATAGATATAGATAGATAGATGATAGATAGATAGAGATGATAGATAGATAGATAGATAGATAGATAGATAGATGATAGATAGATAGATATATAGATAGATGATACAGATAGAGATAGATCGATAGATAGATGTGTGTCGATAGATAGAGACCTCCCCCTAAATAAAAACACATTTGACTCAAATTTTAGTTTGGTTTTTGGCAGAATTTAGGCCACAACTTTATTGATTACAGAAAAGTGAGTGGTTGCATAGGCTCTGGTTCGAACTAGCTCCCTGCACCCTTGCAGGTAGCACTGACCCAGGTCTCCAGCATAGGTCAGCCAAGGGTGAACACCTGAGGTAGGTAGAAAGCCCAGGTACAGGCTATGTCCATTCCCCCAGATGCTCCCCTGGACTCAGGCATGGGCACAACCCCCTCTCGGGGTTGACCAAACCAAGTTGAGTCCCTGGATTCCTTTAACGGAATACCCTTCACATAGGGATGGCGAGATCGTTCTCCCATCCCTATCACATGAACCAGCGCCTATCCGCAACCTTACAAGTTGTGACGATTTGCTATGTGGCAGGCGAAACCCAAATGGCAACAGCCAATCAGCCAAGTGGGGAAAATTCCTGCCGTGCCCCTGTCCCAATGACAGACGACACACGACGGCATAGCAAGGTCAATCGCAAAATGCCCTAAATATAGGGAGAGGTGGGCAGGTGTTCTGATGCACGAGCCAAAAGGGGAAGCTCTGGTATTTATAGTTCCCTCGATCCATTGAGACAGCACCCCATTGGCCAGATTAAACCCAGTAATGAGGGACCTACCAGTTGGTTGTTGTGGCTGTCCAATATACCCACCCACAACATGAGGGTCAGTCTCCAGTTCTCACCGCAACAAGTGCGGTAGCCCCATAGCGCCGCTGGCAGGCGGGCCCCGGGCAGGCTGCAGGGCGGAGCGGCCTCGCTCCGCGGCTTGCTCGAGGCCCGCTGGCGGGGTAGGGCGGGGCCGGCCCAAGTGTCACCACCCTCCCCCGGAACCCAGGACGCCCCGCCCCCTACGCCCCACCCTCGCTACGCCACTGCTCCTTCCCACAGGAAGCAGTGATGGCGACCGAGTTGGATGGCTTCAAAAGAGGAGTAGAGGAATTCATAGAGGAGACAGCTATTGAGGGCTACTAACCATTAGCGCTAAGCTCCGTCTCCACAGCAATGCTTCTGAATACCAGTTGCTGGAAACCACCTGAGGGGAGAGGGCTCTTGTGCTCCAATCCTACTCCCTGGTTTCCCACAGGCGGTTGGTTGGCCCCGGTGAGAACAGGATGCTGGGCTATATGGGCCAATGGCCCAATGCTGCAGGTTCTTCTGATTTTCCTATCCCGCTCGTTCCAAATAAAAGAAAGGAAAGGAAATGGTGTGAATGGTGACAATATGAGCTTGCTAGAAACGGCAGAATCCTTTCTGTTCTTCCTTATCTAGGAAAAAAAAAAACCCAGACGGTATTCAGCTAAGAGGTTGCATCAATGTTGGTGTGTCTGTCAATGTCTCACACTCCAGCAAAGGAAAGAAACAAACCTGGATGTTCGTTTCTAAAATATAAGATTAAAAAAACAAATAAAACCTACATGCAGCAACAGTGACAGGTAGGTTAGCTGTGTTGGTCTGCCATAGTCAAAATAAAATAAAACATTAAAAAAATCCTTCCAGTATCACCTTAGAGACCAACTAAGTTTGTTCTTGGTATGAGCTTTCGTGTGCATGCACACTTCTTCAGATACACTGAAACAGAAGTCACCAGACCCTTATATATAGTGAGAGAGTGGGGAGGGGTATTACTCAGAAGGGTGGTGGGAATGGGTGATTGGCTGATGGGTGTGGAAAACCTGTTGATGACTGTTAACGACTGCAATTAGTCCTAAAGGAAAAAGCAAGGGGTGAGATGGCTAAAGATAGCTTTGTCATGTATAATGAGATAAGAATCCAATGTCTTTGTTCAGACCAGGTCTCTCCAGTGTTTTGTGTTGTATAGGCTCCTATGATGTAAGGAATGGGCCCCGCCTGCTATCCTGCTCCCTAAAATATCACTGGTTTGCTCCTTTCTATATATAGGGTGCCTACATTCTGCATGGACTGCTTGCATGGCAACATGTGCAAATGGCTTTAGATACCTATTAGGTCCATAAATTACCATATAGCATATATTCAACACAAAAAACAGCGACAATTTGTTGTTGACAAAGGACAGCTGGACATATAAAGGGCCCCATTACCTTCAGTAGCATAGGGCCTCATCAAACCTAAAGCCGGCCTTGAAGGAGACCACTGATGTGATCCCTTCTTTTGCTGCTGGAACCTGTTTGCTCACCAACCTCTTGCTTTGATCCAGGCAAAGGTGCTGCCAAGAAAGAGGGCCAGTAGATGCTGCTCGCTGCTCGCTCACTGCCTCCCTGTGTTCTTGCCAAACAAATGGGGCAGCAGTGAAGGAGGTAGACCCACTGAAGGAAGCAAAGTCTTGCTGAAGGACCTTCTGAAACCTGGAGCTGCCATACACACACCGCTTGGGGGAGGGCCATGGCAGCACATCTGCTTGGCATCCAGAAGGTCCCTGGCAAGGCTTTTCCTCAGCCAGAATGAGCACTCAAACTTTACACTGTGCACGCACTTTGCGGGATCGCGCACGGCGCTTCAGACCCCAGGGAACTTACGGGTTTGTATGGGCTGGCCTGCCTCTTGGTGTTATTCTTTGGGGGCTCACGCCCAGCCTCAGTTAGCCAATTTACACTGCTGGGGGGTGGGGCCATAAATAGGGGGTGGAGCCGGCAGCAGCCAGGCAATCGGCTTCAGGAGATTCACCCACCCACCCCGACCCTCCCTTTGTTTAATGTTTCTTGTTTGCAGGTTAACCTTTTTTCTTCCTGTTCATCGGGCGCTGCTACAGTCTTTTGACTGGTTGCTGCCGAAGACCCGAGATGAAATTTTCCTGCATTGCCAGGTTTTGTCTTCCCCGTAGCAATTTGTCACAACTTTGGGGGTTTAGGGAGGAATCCTTTCGTCTTTCTTCCCTAAAGGGGTGTGTGTGAAGTGGTGACTCACCTCTCTGTGGAGATGATTCCAGGGTCCCCTCTTAAAGGGGTTGTAATATGGGTGTCACTGGCCATACACTGAAAGGTCACCAGTGAACTACCCTGTGTGCGGGGATATAGGGTGTGCTGTCTATGTACGCATGTGTCTTGCAGAGCACCTCCATATCCCATTTGCCCTGAGGAGCCCCAGTCCTCCCAGCTGGGGGGCTGGGGGGGATACACACCCAATGCCTAAGCCAAGGTCTTCCTACATTTGAAAGTTTAAGAAAGTTGTGGTCAAATTTTAATTCCATAACACGTTGTCATGAGTCATTATCCCTTTCTGGTACAAATCTCTGAATGAGAGCTCCTAAAGCAGGCGTTGGCAAGGTTATCCGGCCATGGGTCGGATCAAGCCCATGGAGAGCGTCCGTGGGCTGGACATATGCAGCGCAATGCCGAAAATCGCGCCTGCGCATGTCCATGGCCCCAGAAATTGCTTCTGCGCATGCCCAGGTGCCGAAAATCGCGCCTGTGCAAAAGCGATTTTCGGCATCTGGACATGCGCAGACATGATTTCCAGTATCTGCGCACGTGCAGACACAATTTTTGGCGCCACGCACGGGGGGCTTGCCGAGCAGGCAGCTCGATTGGAGGGCAGGTCATGGGCCGGTAAAACGGCCTTCATGGGCCACCTCTGGCCTATGGGCCGGAGGTGGCCGACCTCTGTCCTAAAGGCTTCAGGGATAAGATGGCATTCCTTGGGAACTCACAGCTCAAGTGCCAAGATATGAGAATTAACATTTTTCAGTCCATGGGATGGAACACACACATCTAAACTGTGACCATGTAAATGAAGATTTCCTGGAACAGGTAGTTCTGGAGTCCACATGAGGTCTATTTAAGGGATTTTGGTTGAAACAGAGAGCAGGAATGGGTCCAAGAAGTAATATTGCTGAGCACCTAGAGAATACAAAGCATAATGAAATCAAATTCCTGTTCAAAAGATCCAAGGCAGAAACACAAATGTAACTTTTAACTTCAAAGGGAGCGATTTTACACAAACACAATTAATCCAGAACACAGTAATGAAGGCAGATAACGTTTCTAAAATAAGTCAGGATCAGTGAACACAATTGCTTAAAATTATCAGAGGAAACTTTGTGTGTCCTAATTTCTTTGTTAGAGGCATGGGATTTTCTGCAGAAATATCTGCCTGGTTAAATATCACAATTTGGAAATTTATTATGGCAAAACAGCATCTTTTCGAAAGTGAAAATGAGATCCAGATGATGGCAGCCCACAAGAGCTTAAAAAGTTAAATGTGCAAACATCTAAAGAAAGGCCAGGAAGGATTTGGAGGAGCAACTCGCTAAAGAGGAAAGAAAAACGAGTTTTTATTAAATGATTAATAAACACATTTTAAAGGGCTGCAGAATGGACCACCAAGCTGCAAGAATAGCGATCAAAGACCATCATTGAGATGTGAAGTGAATACATCACACCCACCCAAAAAGTGTGGAGAGATTTCAGGGCAGGCACAAGACCATTGCATGCACAGATCCTAAATGAACAGACAGTTGAAACCTATTTCAACCCTGGGGAGAGAATATGGAAGATGGAGGAAGCTTGTTTTCTCCTGCAAAGGTAGGGATCACACTTCAAAATGACCTTAACAGATTAGAGAACTGGGCCAAAGCAAACAAGATGAATTTTAACAGGGAGAAATGTAAAGTACTACACTTGGGCAAAAAAAAAAAAAAAATGAAAGGCACAAATACAGGATGGGTGACACCTGGCTTGAGAGCAGTACATGTGAAAAGGATCTAGGAGTCTTGGTAGACCATAAACTTGACATGAGTCAACAGTGTGATGCAGCAGCTAAAAAAGCCAATGCAATTCTGGGCTGCATCAATAGGAGTATAGCATCTAGATCAAGGGAAGTAATAGTACCACTGTATTCCGCTCTGGTCAGACCTCACCTGGAATACTGTGTCCAGTTCTGGGCACCACAGTTCAAGAAGGATACTGACAAGCTGGAACGTGTCCAGAGGAGGGCAACCAAAATGGTCAAAGGCCTGGAAACGATGCCTTATGAGGAACGGCTTAGGGAGCTGGGTATGTTTAGCCTGGAGAAGAGAAGGTTAAGGGGTGATATGATAGCCATGTTCAAATATATAAAAGGATGTCATATAGAGGAGGGTGAAAGGTTGTTTTCTGCTGCTCCAGAGAAGCGGACACGGGGCAATGGATTCAAACTACAAGAAAGAAGATTCCACCTAAACATTAGGAAGAACTTCCTGACAGTGAGAGCTGTTCGGACAGTGGAATTTGCTGCCAAGGAGTGTGGTGGAGTCTCCTTCTTTGGAGGTCTTTAAGCAGGAGGCTTGACAGCCATCTGTCAGGAATGCTTTGATGGTGTTTCCTGCTTGGCAGGGGGTTGGACTGGATGGCCCTTGTGGTCTCTTCCAACTCTATGATTCTATGATTCTAGGTAGGACCTGAACCAATGAATTCAAGTTACAAGAAAGGAGATTCCGAGTAAACATTAGGAAGATCAAGAAGACCCGACAGTGGAATGGACTCCCACGAAAGGTGTTGGATTCTCTTTCCTTGGAAGTTTTTAAGCAGAGGTTGGGTGGTCATCTGTCAGGAATGCTTTAGTTGAGATTCCTGCATTGCAATGGGTTGGACTAAATCACTCTCTGGCTCCCTTCCAACCCTAGAATTCTAGGGTCCTATGGTGGTTGCGCCGATGCCACATAAGTCTCATCTTCCAAATACAAATCTAACCCGCACAGCTGTATTACCTGTATCAGGTGATAACTTCCAATCATTCTATGATTCTATGCAATGCCGGATTTACATATAATCTAAACAAGCTGTAGCTTAGGGCTCCACTCTCTTGCCCCCCCCCCAAAGGAAAAAACAACACTGGACGTACATTTCCAAAATATAAGATAAACAACAAATAAAATAAAACCTACATACAGCAACAGTGTTTTGTGTTGTGTAGGCTCCTATGATGTAAGTAATGGGCCCTGCCTGCTCCCTAAAATATCACTGGTTTGCTCATTTCTATATATAGGGTGCCTACATTCTGCATGTGCAAATGGCTTTAGATACCTATTAGGTCCATAAATTACCATATAGCATATATTCAACACAAAAAACAGCAACAATTTGTTGTTGACAAAGGACAGCTGGACATATAAAGGGCCCCATTACCTTCAGTAGCATAGGGCCTCATCAAACCTAAATCCGGCCCTAATTCTATGTGTGATTTCCTTGCATGTGAAATAAATATTACACAAAGGTATGCTGCAGGGTAGATTTTGGCCATAGTGGCTATTAGCTATCAGATGTTTTGAGCAAAGTGCAGCTCGGTGGCACAGCAGTGATGCAAGTGTGCTACAAATGGTGAAATAGGGATCATTTTTCATGACTTAAAACAAAAGTGGAGAATGTATACATTTGAGGGATCTGCTTTAAGTTAGTTCAGATGCATTTGTTTGCATTCCTTAAACAACAGCGGGTTGGGTTATTGCAAGCAAACCAAAAATATCTCCCCCCCCCACTCCCCTGTTCAACAAATCCTTTTGTGTCCTGAAAGATCCCGTTAATCATGCCAACAGCCTCATTGCCTGTGATTTGTATATTAAAAAGATTTTAATTGCCCAGGTAAGTATCTGCACCTGTTAGGACATTGTATATTAGAGCACTTTATTTTAATCTTTTTACATTATAGGGCGCAATTCACCCATAAAATGATTCTCTATACAATTATAGCTCAGTTTTGCTGAGGTAGAAAGTGCAGCTGAACAGTTTGGTCGGACTCATTATTATCAAAATCATGGAAATTAGGATCATTGGATAGCAGTTGTGTAGTTAACTCCCGGTCACGCCTTTCCCTTTACAGTACAAACACTGACAGGGATATAAATGAATTGTTACATCGGCAATATTTAGAATTAGATCTGCTGCAGAAGATGGCAGAGAAAGCAGATGAAATTCATCAGCTGGGGAATACTTCTGGAAGGCTGAGTCTTTGTTCCTGATGCAAAAGTGTTTAGGGCAGACATGGCCCAGCAAGTGAAATTCAGCCTTGCAGCCTTTGTGCTGCATTGCTTGACAAACCTTCTTGTTTTCGCGAAGCAAACCAGTCCCAGAACATAGGAAGTTTGGAAGCCTTGGTCCATTGGTCCATCAAGCTCCGTGTTGTCCAAGCAAAGGCAAACTCGGCCCTCCAGATGTTTTGAGACTACAGTTCCCATCATCCCTGACCACTGGTCCTGTTAGCTAGGGATCATGGGAGTTGTAGGCCCAAAACATCTGGAGGGCTGAGTTTGCCTATGCCTGATGTTGTCTATACTTTGGAGAGCTCCCTATTGTTGGCATTTTGGATAGGAGTCCCAACCGGCTTTACCTGGAGATGCTGGGGATTGAACCTGGGACTCCCTCCCCCCTCCTTGAAGAAAGGCGGTGGAACACACTTCCCTCAGAAGGTCCACCCCACCCCACCCCCCCCGAGCCCCAAAAGGATATATTCAGACTTGTTGAAGCTGCTCAGCTGAGTTGTGAGGAGCATTCTGTACCTCAACTGAGTATCTTACTTAGCCCTCTTGGTGCCACTCTGTCTCGCATGAGCCAGAATGGCATGACGGGTTCCTCAGCCGAGGTGCAGCTTTCCAACCGGGAGAATGACTAGCCTCAACAAAACCCCATTGTGCTTCCAGCTCATGAGGACACCCTCTCTGGAACCCGAAGAGGATGCCCCCTTAGGGCTCTGGGGAAGGTCTCCTCACGAGCTGAGGCTGGTCAGGTCTCCCCCCTCAACACTTTCAGGGCACACCTGAGAGGTGCTGGAACGCCATTCCGGTGCATTGCGTGACCAGGCGGCGACCGCCCCAGCCCCCAAGGACCTGTACAATGCGATCAAGATCCTTATGACACACCACAATATATTTTCATTTCATCTAAACTGGGATACGCCAGGGTATGGACTGGAAGAGGCCAATAAATTGAAGCTGAATCCTGGCAACACAGAGGTGTTGTTGGTGAGCAGTTCCCAAGTCTGGGAGTTGGGTGGATGGTTTGTTGTGAAGGAAGACACACTCCCTATGAAGGAGCAGTCTGCCTATACCTTAAGATCTACAGGAGGTGCCCTGCTCATAATTCCATTGATAACTATAAACTGCGGCACAGGGGACCAGGGCTAATTGCTTTTAGAAATGAGCTGAATATGTCATTGTTTTCTCAAATTTCAGGTGAGAGTTTTTGAACTGTTTGCAATTTCAGCCCAGACGCTGATATCCAGCTCTGAGGGCCTTCTGACGGTTCCCTCACTGTGAGAAGTGAAGTTACAGCGAGCCAAGCAGAGGGCCTTCTCGGCATTGGCAACCTCCCTGGCACCTATGGAGGGTGTTTGTAGAATTTGTACTGTTAAAACGGAAAGGGGTAAAAGCATTGCAGGAGGTGTTGGAATTTTGGGAGGTTGGATAGTTACAATGGAATGGTCTCAGTGGTGCGGTGCACAATTCTATTCTTTTTTATTTATGATTATTACTTTGTCAAAATAAAATTTTAAAAAGGAAAAATAAAGAAATAATAAAAAGCAGTTGCGATCACATCATGGAAGTTAGGTTATCAGTGACTACTAGCCATGAAGCTATTTAGAGGTGGTATACCTCTAAATACCAGTTGGGGTCGCGGGTGGCGCTGTGGTCTAAACCACTGAGCCTCTTGGGCTTGCCGATCAGAAGGTTGGCGGTTTGAATCCCCGCACGGGGTGAGCTCCCGTTGCTCTGTCCCAGCTCCTGCCAACCTAGCAGTTCAAAAGCACGCCAGTGCAAGTAGATAAATAGGTACCACTGTGGCAGGGAGGTAAATGGTGTTTCCATGTGCTGTGGTTTCCATCACTGTGTTCCGTTGTGCCAGAAGCAGCTTAGTCATGCTGGCCACATGACCCGGAAAGCTGTCACACCCTTGGTCTGAAAGCGAGATGAGCACCACAACCTATAGTCGCCTTTGGCTGGACTTAACTGTCCAGGGGTCCTTTACCTTTACCTACCTCTGGAAGGACAGATCCTGAAGCTGAGGCTCCAATACTTTGGCCACCTCATGAGAAGAGAAGACTCCCTGGAAAAGACCCTGATGTTGGGAAAGATTGAGGGCACAAGGAGAAGGGGATGACAGAGGACGAGATGGTTGGACAGTGTTCTCGAAGCTACTAACATGAGTTTGACCAAACTGCGGGAGGCAGTGGAAGACAGGAGTGCCTGGCGTGCTCTGGTCTATGAGGTCATGAAGAGTCGAACATGACTAAATGACTAAAAAACAACAACAACCTCTAAATACCAGTTGCTGAAAAGTCACAAGCAGAAAGACGGCTGCTGCACTCAGGTCCTCCTTGTGGATTTCCCATAGGCATCTGGTTGGAGAGCTGTTATTGCTGTTGTTCTGCATGGTGGATGTCCACTATGGACATCCGTCCATCATTAAGGGCATCGCTATGCATCCAATCTGCCCAATTCTTCAAAATCATGAAAACAATGGCTGAGGATACAACACTTTCCTCA
The DNA here is from genome assembly GCA_900245905.1 of Lacerta viridis. Taxonomy (NCBI): domain Eukaryota; kingdom Metazoa; phylum Chordata; class Lepidosauria; order Squamata; family Lacertidae; genus Lacerta; species Lacerta viridis. The sequence continues at coordinate 356,057 of OFHU01000943.1, read as the reverse complement.
AAAAATATTTGCTTCAGATCAGGGCCAGATTTAGGTTTGATGAGGCCCTAAGCCAGGCACAGGCAAACTGGGCCCTCCAGATGTTTTGGGACTACAAATCCCATCATCCCTGACCACTGGTCCTATTAGCTAGGGATCATGGGAGTTGTAGTCCCAAAACACCTGGAGGGCCAAGTTTGCCTATGCCTGCCCTAAGCTACTGAAGGTAATGGGGCCCTTTATATGTCCAGCTGTCCTTTGTCAACAACAAATTGTCACTGTTTTTTGTGTTGAATATATGCTATATGGTAATTTATGGACCTAATAGGTATCTAAAGCCATTTGCACATAACAAATAGGAGCCTACACAACACAAAACACTGTAGGCTTTATTTTATTTGTTCTTATATTTTGGAAATGTACATCCAGGGTTTTTTTCCCTTCAAATTTTTTTGGGGCCCCCAAGAGAGTGGGGCCCTAAGCTGCAGTTTGTTTAGCTTATATGTAAATCTGGCACTGCTTCAGATCTTGGGCTGCCAAACAGGCTGGTGTCACTCTGAACAAAGAGAGGCAAAGGGTTCTGGCAAGTGATGTTTTGTCTCCGATCACGTTTCGAGGCAGACGGACATATCTGGGCCATGCCTGCATACCCTGTCGCTCGCAGATTGCCCTGCCAAGATAGCAGAGGAAGACGCAAGAGGGCGAGGAAGAGGAGTCCAGCCAAGGAGACCTTGCGCTGTGCACTGATAAAAAAAACTGCACACACAGAGATAATCTGGGCCCTGTGAGCAGTTAAAGGGGTGCTTCAGAACATGAGAAAACGCTGGTTTGTGCTTGGCAAAACTTTTATCAAATGGAGGGAGGGAAGAAAGGAGTTTCTCTATGTTTATGCCATGGGCTCACATTATCACACCTCAGTAGAAGCGTGTCTGCTTTGCATGCAGAAAGTTTCAGGTTCTGTTCCCAGTAACTCCAGGTAGGGAACCCACTCTGGGGTGTGGCTGACAGTCAGTACTGAGCTAGATGGACCAATGGGCAGACTCAGTAGAAGGCAGCTGACAATGTCCCTGTGTTATCGGAGCATTTTTTGATGTCTCCAAGCATAACTAAAGCTGTAGACCAGTGTGTACTTGATTGATTTGGTCAACAAAAGAGGTTTAAAGACTCTCTGAAGACAAATCTTTAAAAAAAAAAACTGACAACTGGGAAACACTGGCCTGAGAGCGCTCCAGTTGGAGAACAGCCTTTACCAAAGGCGTCATGGACTTTGAAGACGCTCAAACTCAGGATGAAAGGGAGAAACACGCTAAGAGGAAGGCATGCTTGGCAAACCCTCACCATGATCAAGTCCTGCTTGGAAACCTATGTCCCAGCTGTGGAATGATGTGTGGATCCAGAATTGACCCCAAAGTCACTTATGGACCTACTGTTAAACCCATGTTTACGGGATACAATCTTACTCAGCTATGAGTGATCGCCAAAGAAGAAGAAGAACTTGATTGATTCATAGAATCATAGAATCATAGAATCATAGAGTTGGAAGAGACCACAAGGGCCATCCAGTCCAACCCCCTGCCAAGCAGGAAACACCATCAAAGCATTCCTGACAGATGGCTGTCAAGCCTCCGCTTAAAGACCTCCAAAGAAGGAGACTCCACCACACTCCTTGGCAGCAAATTCCACTGTCGAACAGCTCTTACTGTCAGGAAGTTCTTCCTAATGTTTAGGTGGAATCTTCTTTCTTGTAGTTTGAATCCATTGCCCCGTGTCCGCTTCTCTGGAGCAGCAGAAAACAACCTTTCTCCCTCCTCTATATGACATCCTTTGATATATTTGAACATGGCTATCATATCACCCCTTAACCTTCTCTTCTCCAGGCTAAACATACCCAGCTCCCTAAGCCGTTCCTCATAAGGCATCGTTTCCAGGCCTTTGACCATTTTGGTTGCCCTCCTCTGGACACGTTCCAGCTTGTCAGTATCCTTCTTGAACTGTGGTGCCCAGAACTGGACACAGTATTCCAGGTGAGGTCTGACCAGAGCGGAATACAGTGGTACTATTACTTCCCTTGATCTAGACGCTATACTCCTATTGATGCAGCCCAGAATTGCATTGGCTTTTTTAGCTGCTGCATCACACTGTTGACTCATGTCAAGTTTATGGTCTACCAAGACTCCTAGATCCTTTTCACATGTACTGCTCTCAAGCCAGGTGTCACCCATCCTGTATTTGTGCCTTTCATTTTTTTTGCCCAAGTGTAGTACTTTACATTTCTCCCTGTTAAAATTCATCTTGTTTGCTTTGGCCCAGTTCTCTAATCTGTTAAGGTCATTTTGAAGTGTGATCCTGTCCTCTGGGGTATTAGCCACCCCTCCCAATTTGGTGTCATCTGCAAACTTGATCAGGATGCCCTCAAGCCCATCATCCAAGTCATTGATAAAGATGTTGAATAAGACTGGGCCCAAGACAGAACCCTGTGGCACCCCACTAGTCACTTCTCTCCAGGATGAAGAGGAGCCGTTAATGAGTACCCTTTGTGTTCGGTCAGTCAGCCAGTTACAAATCCACTGAATGGTAGCCTTGTCCAGCCCACATTTTACCAGCTTCTTTACAAGAACATCATGGGGCACCTTGTCAAAGGCCTTGCTGAAATCAAGATAGGCTACATCCACAGCGTTCCCTTCATCTACCAGGCTTGTAATTCTGTCAAAAAATGAGATCAGATTGGTCTGACATGACTTATTTTTCAGAAACCCATGCTGACTTTTAGTGATCACAGCGTTCCTTTCTAGGTGCTCACAGACCGTTTGCTTAATGATCTGCTCTAGAATCTTTCCTGGTATTGATGTCAGTCAGGCTGACTGGGCGGTAATTGTTTGGGTCTTCTCTTTTCCCCTTTTTGAAAATAGGGACAACATTTGCCCTCCTCCAGTCTGCTGGCACTTCGCCTGTTCTCCAGGAATTCTCAAAGATTACTGCCAGTGGTTCTGAAATCACCTCTGCCAGTTCTTTTAATACTCTTGGATGTAGTTCATCTGGCCCTGGAGACTTGAATACATCTAAACTAGCCAAGTATTCTTGTATTGCCTCCTTACTTATTCTGGGCTGTGTTTCCCCTGCTGAATCATCTGCTCCATATTCTTCAGGTTGGGCATTGTTTTCTTTTTTGGAGAAGACTGAGGCAAAGAAGGCATTGAGGAGTTCTGCCCTTTCTCTGTCTCCTGTTCGCATTTCACCATCTTCTCCTCTAAGTGACCCCACTGTTTCATTGTTCTTCCTTTTGCTACGGACATACCCATAAAAGCCCTTTTTATTGCTTTTAACCTCTCTAGCAAGCCTGAGTTCATTCTGTGCTTTAGCTTAACCTTTCTGACTGAGTTCATTCTGTCTTTAGCTTTTCTGACTTTGTCTCTACACGTTGCTGGCTATTTGTTTGAATTCCTCTCTGGTGACTTCCCCCTTTTTCCATTTTTTGTACATATCCCTTTTAAATCTTAAATCAGTTAAAAGTTCTTTAGATAGCCACCCTGGCTTCTTTAGGCACCTTCCATGTTTTCGTCTCATTGGTACTGCTTGAAGTTGTGCTTTTAATATCTCCCTTTTAACAAACTCCCATCCATCATGAACTCCCTTCCCTTTTAGTATTACTGACCATGGGATCACACCCAGCATTTCCCTAAATTTTCTGAAGTCAGCTTTCTTAAAGTCTAGAATTTGAGTCTTAGTATGCTTGGTTGCTCCTTTCCGCTGTATAATAAACTCCAGAAGAGCATGATCACTCCCACCTAATGATCCTGCCACTTCTACCCCACTTACCAAGTCATCACTATTGGTTAAGACCAGATCTAAAATGGCTGATCCTCTTGTTGCTTCTCCCACTTTCTGGACAATGAAATTGTCTGCAAGGCCAGTGAGGAATCTGTTAGACCTTGTGCTCTTGGCTGAGTTTGACATTGATTATTTTATTTATTTAATTAATTTCTATACCACTTAACACAGGAGCCAACACATGGAAGTTCAGGTGTGCACTGTTTGTAGTAGCTACTGAGAAAATTAGTGGGAAAGGAATATGCAGTCAATTGCCATGGCTTTTTTATGGAAGTTTTTTTATGGAAGTTATTTAACATAAATCAGCACATTTATCGCCCTTCATTATGTTCTTGGCCTTTCTGAATATATCTCCCTCATTTTTTTTTCTTACCAGTCATATATTCCGGATCGACAAAATAAAAGATCACAAAATAAAAGTGCTTCTTGACACAGCCCATAATTAATGTATGGAATTCACGGCCACAAGGCACAGAGTTGGCCGTCAGCTTGGATGATGTCAAAATGGAATTAGGGGCCAGGCCATAGCTCAGGGGTGGAGCAGTCACACAGCGTGCATGTTCAATTACTAACATCTGCATCAGGTGTGTTGTTTCTGAACTACAAATCCCATCAGCCCCAGCAAGCATGGCCATTGGCCAGGGATTATGGGAGTTGTAGTTCAGCAATACCTGGAGGGTCAAAGGTTTCCCACACCTGATCTACAAGGTAAGGATAGTAATGTCCCATGCCTAAAACCCCGGAGAGCCACAGCTAATCAGTGTGGGCAATGAGCTCGATAGACCAGTATAGGGTTGTTGTTTTTCTGAAAGCAAATAACATGGTAATGAGCACTAAATTTGTGTTACGTTCAGCTATTTTTCAGAAAGCGGCTTTTACATCATGCGTAAACTCAAATATAATGTGAAAATTAACCAATGCGAAAAAACACCAGTGGCTTTCTCCCCATAGATGTCTCGGCAGATGGAGCTGGAGCATGCCTGCACCATTTAGCAGCCCACTCTCTTTTTCTGTTCTTTTGGCAGCCATTTTGTGTTGTGCCGCACCCCTTGCGGCAGCCATTTTGTGACTGGCGCCCACGGCTCTTGAAACCCCAAAGGTGCCCAATGGCCCCCAAAGGGCTGGCAGCTGCTTGCCGTACCCCGAGGCAAGGAAAGGGGTCGTTGATATGTGGCGATACATCATTGAATCCCCAGAACTTCCTGTTTCATTTTGTTTCGTTTTGTTTGCAAGTGGTAGGAAGCCCCTCTACCCAGAGTCCTGGAGAGCCACTGCCAGGAAGAGTACGCAACAGGGCCAGCTCCAGGTGTGAGCAGGGGTGCCCTCAGGTAGGCTGGTTTTGGCCAAGGGGCTCATTTTCTGTCAGTAGTAGACCTGTGTGGGGACCAACTTCTGTGGTGCTCAAAAAATGTTCTATTGCTGGGCCTAGCCTCCATTTTAATTTCCCACAATTCCTGTTATGTAGTGATGCTCTAGGCATTGTGGGGCATATAAATGATGGCTGGACCCAGAAGCCTGGTGAGGTGTTATATATATATATATATATATATATATATATATATATATATATATGGGGGAATACGGGTCCAGTGATGGGCTGTGCTGGAGCACTGGGTCCCTGACATCTGCCTGATCATCCAGGTTCAAATGCCGCCCTTTGCAAACAATACTAGGCTAAATGGGCAAACGACTCTGATCTGTATGCCTCAGTATCTTCGCTTAGATGCAAAACTCAGGTTATCAAGGCAGTAAGCAGTTCCCCGGCCCAGTTAACAGATACTGTTCCTTTTCACACAGAGCGTGTGCAAGGCAGATCGTATCCAAATTAACAGCTCGGGTCTTTAGAAATTACTCCCTGGGTTTTATTAACCTTTGGGAGAAGTTATTTCTTAAAACCTCTGCCAACTCTCAATTTCGAGCAAATGATAATATACTAGTTTGGGGACTTGGGACTGCTTTGCAAGAAGAAGAGGAGGGGGAATTATAAGACCAAAAAAGAAAAAAAAAAGAGGAAAGAGGAAAGCCATTTCGATCAGAGATGGGAACTCAGACAAAGGGATGGCCCCGTGTCGTCTGAGGATAGACGAGCAACTGACGCAGCTCGCAAAATAGATAATGTCTACATTTGGGAGACGGGGGGAATTTGCCCCGTCAAAGGAAGGTGCTTTATGTGCCAAATTAAGGGTTTTGGCTGCTCCTTGCCACTTCGCCGAAATCCCACCCACAAACTTCCCGGGGAAAAGAACATATGCAGTGCATATTTGGAGACATTATTAGGAATGCATAAAGTACAGTATTAGTCAATTTTATATGCTCGGTTGCATGAAATCTGTGTGTTTAAAAAATATAATAATTTGCATTTCATGGCTCTCCGATAACCTCAGGAGTGCACTTGAAATTCAGCACATGCCCACAGCACCTCCCGGCTCACCCCATTTTTAACTGAAGACCAATGGTTTCTATTAAGGGATCAGGCAGGGAGGCTGACAACCCAGTCAATAACTATGTGAGGTTACTTCATTAATGCTATAATGGCTGATAGAGTGAGAGGCAAAAAACAGGTTCCTGACAGCAGCAAATGAAAATGATAGAGATTCCCGAAGCTACGTGCCTTTCCTTTGTCATTGTCTTGTGCTTGGCTTATTCAAAATGTGGCATTTATGTATTCAGCCTTGATGAATGTTGCCGCCGTTAAGTACTTTTTCCATCTCTAATGCAGTGCCGATTACACATTGTTCTTTCTCCCTCTCTCCCTCTCTCTCTTTCTCTTTCTCGCCGCTATTCTGCTATAACCTCTGCTGTCAAGGATCTAGAGGCTGAAGGGGTTATAGGCAGCAGCTCAACAGTTCTCTCCGCCATTGCACACTGGGAGGCAAGGGGTTTGGTCTGCCGTAGCTCAGTCGGTAGAGCACCTGCTTCACAATGCAAGAGGTCCCAGGTTCAATCCCCGGCGTCTCCAGGTGAGGCTGGGATGCCTGTCCAAAACCCCAAAGAACCGCTCCCAGTCAGTGCAGACACTCCAAGTGTACCTGTTTTCCAGGGACAGTCCCAGGCTTACAGAAGCCATCCCGGTTTCTGACTTGATCCTGGAAGGTCCTGCTTTTCCTTAGGACGTCCCCTTTTTTCATCGGAGAAATGCTGGAGGCATCAAAACATCTGATAGCTAATAGCCACTATGGCCAAAATCTACCCTTTGTGTAATATTTATTTCACACGCAAGGAAATCACACGTAGAATCGGGGCCGGATTTAGGTTTGATGAGGCCCTAAGGTACTGAAAATAACGGGGCCCTTTATATGTGCAGCTGTCCTTTGTCGCTGTTTTTTGTGTTAAATATATGCTATTTGGTAATTTATGGACCTAATAGGTATCTAAAGCCATTTGCACATGCAGAATGTAGGCACCCTATATATAGAAATGAGCAAACCAGTGATATTTTAGGCTAGTACTTACATCATAGGAGCCTACACAACACAAAACACAGTTGCTGTATGTAAGTTTTATTTTATTTGTTTTTTTATCTTATATTTTGGAAATGCACATCCAGGTTTGTTTTTCTTTACATTTTGTGGGGGTCCCCAAGAGAGTGGAGCCCTAAGCCAAAGCTAGTTTATACGCAAATCCAGCACTGGCTGGAGGGCATGGTCAGTGTACACAATACTGTACACAATACTAGATGGACCAACAGTCTGACTCAATGTAAGGCAGTTTCCTGTGTTCCAAAAGCTGGAGAAGGATGATGGAGACAGAGTCTCTTGACTAAAGGCATTATTAGAATACGGAGACACACAGTGGGTGGAGTCAGAGTCAAAAGTGGGTGGAGTATTTGGCACTGTAGGAGTTTGTATGGAAAAGCAGGTTCTCCACTCTTGGAGAGCACATGTTGAGGAAGGGTTAACAAGACAACTCCCTTGTTGCTGGGCGGGTTAGTTTGGATGGCCACAGCGGTGAATGGTCTCATCGTGTTGCTGGGGGGATGAGCATGTTGCAAGTTAATGACTGACAGACATAGCTGTTTAAATTCCTGCACGCGGCTTTGGGGTTTCACTTTTGCTGCGTGCAATGGATCTCCCGCCCTCCCTGTTTTCAGGGCCCCTTTTGCGATTGACATTGCTATACCTGTCATGGGGTCGCCTGCCTGGTAGGAATTTTGTCCATTTTCGCTGATTGGCTGGTGCCATTTGCTTTTCTCCTACTGCATAGCAAATCGTCACAACTTGTAAGGTTGCGGTTAGGCATTGGTTAAAATTGGTTGGTGTAGCGGTAAGGAATTGGCTGGGCCTGCCCCTACAAATGATGCTGCTGCAAGGGTATTCTGTTAAAGGAATCCAGGGGCTCATCATGCTTTTGTCCATACCCCAGACAAGGGGCCGCGCAAGAGCCCCTGGGAGCATTTGGGGGGGGGAGCTGAGGGTCTGGCACCCAGCTCCTGATCTCTCCCCTATAGGTGTTTACCCTTACTGACTTCGCTGGCTAGCGGATGTCAGCTCTGTCCCAGACAGATAGTCGGAACCAATGCCTAAGCAACCACTCACATTGGTTGTACTTAAATAAAGTTGTGGCCAAAATTATGCCAACAACCTTAAACCTAAACTACTGTGTGAAGTGTGAATTATTGGGGGGAGGGTGTCTTGGGACCTCGGCACGCAACATAGCAGGAAAAATCTGATTCTAAACAGCCGCTTCTTTGTGGCTATACGCGTTCATGAGAAAGGCTTCAGGAGTAAACCCCGAGGAACAAGCTGTACCCGCTGCCTTGCGGGACATCTTTGGGAGCAGAAAAGGCTAAGGAGTAAACCCTACACAAATCTGGAGTGGATTCCCTAAGACGGTTCGATGGCACCTTGCACGCCTCCTTGCGGCAACTCCTGCAGCCAAGCTGGTGCCAAACGTATTGCTCTGCTTTCCTTTGGACCACATCAGCGAGGCCGAGAGGGGGAGTTTTGTTGTCTGGGCAGCCCAGGACCTCCATACACACTAACCCAGGCTTGTGCCCCAAGGAGGTCACTTCGGTGCTACAAATGCAGCAGGCGCCTATAGCACGCTTTCTCTCCGCCACCTCTCTCTTTCTGTCACTGAATATTTGCAAGCTGCATGAAATTCAGGTTGCATGAAGTAGGTTCCCTACTGCACAGCAGAGGCAAGTTTTGAGCAAGAGACCTCCAAGGTACCAAGAAGGCAATTTCCGTTCTGACCTGTCTTATGTAACCATCAGCTCGGTTTCCATTCCCCTGCAGTTCAGTTTCTGCCAAATGCTAAGTTATTTGTCTCATTGTCCACCATTTAACGGAATTCACATCGTTGTTGGTGTCATTTCCGCAAGTTACAAATTTAACGTAACTGGTGACATAAATTATTTGCATGCCATTCATTTCAGTGCAAAGGAAAAGCAATTTAAATGTGGGGGGGACATCATTGTTCGATAATCACGGCCGATCGGAACATAGTTACCCATTATAGGATTAAGAGCCTGCAATCCCTGCTTGTACTTCCATTGGAATGCTGACAGGATGCTCATGAGGCAGTGAGGTCTCCGTTGCTGGAGGTGTTTAAGCAGAAACGCCGTAGCTGCAGATTACTGCGTGGGACAGGTGGGTAAGCTAGATGACCTTTGGTGTGCCTACCGATGCTAAAATACTGCGTTTCTATTTGGGGAAAGGCGCTCTCGGAGGTATGCAAGGCCTGGGCCATTGATGGCTTTGAAGGTAATAAACAAGTGTGTTGAAGTGAGCCTGGAAGCAAATTGGCTCGCATTTTGCTTGCGAGTATTTTATTCCTTTTCAGCAATCATTAAGGATGACTGGAAAGTGAGGAGTTATGGGCGTTCGGCCGTTAAGCCACTTGTTACCTTGCTCTTGTAGAGCAAAGTGCTGTGGGCAATGGTGACATTTTGCAGATTTTATGAAACCAAAGTCACACTTATCATTCCGCCCACAGAATGAAGGAAACACATGCAAGGCAAAGGGTGTTTTCCCCCCCTTCCCCTCCTTCCCCCTCCTCTTTCTTCCTTCCTCCCCTGCTAAGTATCTGTGTACAGCATCAAATGGGCAGCATTGGGTTGTTCTCACAAGCAGCCAAGTGGTGGTCAACCGGTCCCTTCACTGGACCGCTTTAGGACTGCAGATGGGAGCTTGGGTCCGCCATGCCCCTGCCCAAAATGAGCAAATAAGATAGAAAGCTAGGTGTCACAGTTCTAACAGAGCCGGATGCTGGACTTTCCATTTTTCTACATGTATGGAACATTCTTGTTCATAGATAGATGATAGATAGATAGATAGATAGATAGATAGATAGATAGATAGATAGATACTACCAATGCATATGATGTATTAAGGTGATATAAAAACACAAGGACCAACCAGATGTTTGTGGGAAACCCCACAAGCAAGATTGGAGCACAGGTGCATGTTCCCCTCCTTCAGTCCCCAAGGCATAACTGCCTCTGACCTTGCAAATAGTTGGTTTTCACTGGGTTTTTTCCACTCATAATTTCATCCAGGGCTTTTTCTTTCTTCAGCTGGACGCCACCAGAACTCAGTTCCAGCCCCTCTCAGGTGAGCGCCATTACCATTACAGTGGTACCTCAGGTTAAGAATTTAATTCGTTCTGGAGGTCCGTTCTTAACTTGAAACCGTTCTTAACCTGAAGCACCACTTTAGCTAATGGGGCCTCCCGCTGCTGCCGCGTCGTCGCCGCAGCGCGAATTCTGTTCTCATCCTGAAGCAAAGTATTTAACCCAAGGTGCTATTTCTGGGTTAGCAGAGTTTGTAACCTGAAGCGTCTGTAACCTTAAGCATCTGTAACCCGAGGAACGCGTTTATAGGGAGTTCTGGCACTTCTTTTTTCTAGAAAAATGGCACTGATTTTATCATCTTATGCTTTGCAAACCTGTTTCAAGCGGCATATAATTTTTGTAAAACAAATAAACCTTGTCACCTGATGATATTGGCAGCCTGTGGGTAGACGGTATTCTGGGCAAGGGTACCCCTGGGGCACCTTGTGCTCGAATCCTGCCTGCTGGTTTCCGAAGGAGTCTCAAAGCGGCTCACATTCTCCTTTCCCTTCCTCCCCCACAACAAACACTCTGTGAGGTGAGTGGGGCTGAGAGACTTCAGAGAAGTGTGACTAGCCCAAGGTCACCCAGCAGCTGCATGTGGAGGAGAGGAGACGCGAACCCGGTTCCCCAGATTACGAGTCTACCGCTCTTAACCACTACACCACACTGGCTCTCAAACGCTGGCTCCTTCGGTCCGGAAGTGAGATGAGCGCTGCCGTAACCCCATAGTTGCCTTTGACTGGACTTAAACGTCCAAGGGTCCTTTACCTTTTACCTTTTGCCCGTATCGTTTGTCATTAATCCCTTCCTCTGAAAGAGAGAGAGAGAGAGAGAGAGAGAGAGAGAGAGAGAGAGGAGACTGTATAAATAGGTGGTGGAGAAGAAACTCCCACCCCCACTTGAACAGCCTGCATTCTGTCTTAAATCAAACCAAACATGACAACGTTGCTTCTCCCCCCCCCCATTCCCCCCCTTACCACAAACCCACATTCACCTTTTGATATACTGGGCCCCGGTGAGGCATGAGTGCAGTGCTCTGCCTACCTTCCCTAGTTTTATGGTAATATTTTGAGGGTAATATAAAGCAGATTCATTTGCTGGAATGTCTCTCTCTCCCTAACCCTCCCCTTTTCTTCTTTTTTTCCATGTATGTCTGCTCTTGAAAAACGAGATTTAATGATTTTGAGGATTAAGGAGATGGTCAGAAAATGTTTTTTAGTTATTTTTTTTAAGATGGGCTTGTTCCTCCCCCCCCCCCCTCAGAAATAACTGCACGGAGCCCCCGTTCTCTTTCCTGACCCTCCAAGACCTCTCCCAGGCTTAGCTATGTTAACCTGGCCAGCACCACACAATGGCAATAAATCCTCAGGGCAAAGGCAGCCTTTTTCCTGCCCCCCCCCCGCAGTGGCAGCTCCCAATACCAGGTGGGGGGGGTCCCACATCAGCCGCGCTGCACATTTGCCCATTGAGAGGGCTGCCGAGTGCTCTTTGACTCCTTGTAAAACTTTAAATGGGTCAGCCCCCCGCTGGGCTGCATGAATGCTAATTAGGTGGCCCCCGCACAATGCGCCCAGACATCGTATTTAATAATTATAATAAAAGTCCCAGGGAAGGGCAGCTGGTGCATGCCAAGTGCGGGTAAACGATTGGACGTCCCAGGGCAAAAGGAACCTCTCTCGCTCTGGTGGGGAGGGTGTGGGGGGGGGCGAGGAATGGCCTGGTTTAGAGAGGCAAAGGATGAAGAAGGGATGGAAGTAGGGGGCTGAAGGTGGGATTTGCTCAGCTGTGGCGCTTCTTTTTAAATTTATTATTATTATTTCATATATAATTTTTTTAAATTAAATTTTCTGTTTTGCCATTTAAAATGCAGTAGTACCTCGAGTTACAAACACCCCGGGTTACAAACGCTTCAGGTTACAAACACCGCTAACCTGGAAGAGTTACCTCGAGTTGAGAACTTTGCCCCAGGATGAGAACGGAAATCGTGTGCCGGCGGCGCAGCAAGAGGCCCCATTAGCGAAAGCACGCCTCTGGTTAAGAACAGTTTCAGGTTAAGAACGGACCTCCGGAATGAATTAAGTTCGTAACTCCCTCTGTCTCATTTCTGATGGCAGCAGACCCTCCAAGTTTCCCTATTTTATGTTAAGTCCAGGGACAGTTCTGGATTTACAGAAGCTGTTCCCATTTCTGATTTGATCCCAAAAGTGTCCTGCTTTTCCTTTAAAAAAAGGTAAAGGGCCCCTGACAGTTAAGTCCAGTCACAAACGGCTCTGGGGTTGCGGCGTTCATTTTGCTTTATTGGCCGAGGGAGCCGGCGTTTGTCCACAGACAGTTTTTCCGGGTCATGTGGCCAGCATGACTAAGCCGCTTCTGGCGAAACCAGAGCAGCGCACAGAAACGCTGTTTACCTTCCCGCCAGAGCGGTACCTATTTATCTACTTGCACTTTGACGTGCTTTCGAACTGCTAGGTTGGCAGGAGCTGGGACCGAACAACGGGAGCTCACCCCTTTCCCGGGGATTCGAACCGGCGGCCTTCCGATTTGCAAAACCCAAGGCTCTGTGGTTTATACCACAGCGCTACGCACGCCCCTTTTCCTTAGAACGTCCTTATTCTCATCAGAGAAATATTGGCAGGAGTGGTAGGCTGTCCCTATTTTCATCATCTGACTCCCAAGCCGTCTGAAAGCAGCCCTGTATAGGGAAGGTATTTTTTAAAAAATGTTTAATGTGTTATTCCCTATTTTCATCATCTGTGTTTTTAGATATGTTGGAAGTCACCCAGAGTGGCTTGAGCAACCCACTCAGATGTTGTTGTTGTTGTTGTTGTTGTTGAATAGGGCATCCCTATTTTCATCAGAGAAATGTTGGAGGGTTTGTGGCAGGGGCAACTGGATGAGGGCCTCTGATGATGCTTTCACGTGGACAGGCTCATACTGGAGACATGGATCCTGCACTTACATACAGGCTGGGGGCAAATGGGAATTGTAGGGCTGAAAGTAAGGAGGCCAACAGCAGGTGGCACCAGAGTCAATGGCAGTTAGAGCCAGCTAATGCCAGCTTTGACCCATTCTTCTTTACAGCGTTTTGCTGTAAAATAAATAAATAAATACATGTATTTAAAAAAAAATCTGTTGTAAGTCACTTGGAGACCGCTGTGCAAGGAATGGCTTACAAGTCTAAACAAATAGCATTTAAAAGCACTGGGAAAGGTGTCTTTTACATTTTAAAAAATACAGATCTTCCATAAAACATGTGGAAGAAAATGTGTACAACAGGACAGGATGGAACAGCGTACAAGGGGGCAGAATGGTACAGAACAGCATGTTTACAGGAGCAGGAAAAATCTGTATTTGAATGCCAGCAAAACTGAAACTAGCTGCTTACCCCATCCCTACTTACAGACTCAGTAGATCCAGAAGTGGGCATGTGAATAGTGTTTATTTTTATTTTTATTATTAAATTATTTGGATTTTAATAGTTTATTATTTGTACCCCTACTCTGTGCTATTTTTCTAGAAAAAGAAATGCCGGAACTCGCCATGAATCCCTGCCACCCCCGCTCCACTTGTTCTCTTATAATTTCAATGGTATCCACCTTAGTGGGGCTGGAACTGAATTCCGGTAAGTTCCGGCAAGTTCCAGCTGAAAAGAAGCCATGCCTCTGCTTCTAACAAGCAATCCAAATGGCTTGCAGATGGGGGGGGGTATTTGTTTTTTTAAAAAAAATGAATAAAAGAAACAAGGAAGCAGACCTTAGAGATCGTTTGTAAAAATGAACAAGAACATGCAACAGTTTCAATAAAAAGTGGTCGGGTGATATGCTAAGCACCTGACATTGTTTCCCACCTGCCCAGTTTGCTGTTTCCATATTTACCTCTGTGGTAAGAGGTAAAGGTAGAAGACCCCTGGATGGTTAAGTCCAGTCAAAGGTGACTACGGGGTTGCGGCGCTCATCTTGCTTTCAGGCCGAGGGAGCCGGCGTTTGTCCACAGACAGCTTTCCGGGTCATGTGGCCAGCATGACTAAACCGCTTCTGGCGCAACGGAACACCATGATGGAAACCAGAGTGCACGGAAACGCCATTTACCTTCCCGCCACAGCGGTACCTATTTATCTACTTGCACTGGCGTGCTTTCGAACTGCTAGGTTGGCAGGAGCTGGGACAGAGCAACAGGAGCTCACTCCATCGCTGGGATTTGAACCGCCAACCTTCCGATCGACAAGTCGAAGAGGCTCAGTGGTTTAGACCACAACACCACCCGCTCCCTTGTGTACCTCTGTCGTCTTCTTTCGTTGGCAATCACTAGTAGCTGAGTAAGATCGTCTTCCATAAACACAGTTTTAAAGTGAGTCCGTAAGTGACTGTGGAGGCCAATTCTGGAACCCCTCATCCTTCCACAGTCAAAACAAAATCGAAAATTCTTTCCAGTAGCACCTTAGAGACCAACTGAGTTTGTTCCTGGTATGAGCTTTCGTGTGCATGCACACTAGATACAGAAGTTGCATGCACACGAAAGCTCATACCAGGAACAAACTTCAGTTGGTCTCTAAGTGCTACTGGAAAGAATTTTCGATTTTGTTCATCCTTCCACAGTTAGGGACATAGGTTTCCAGGCAGGAGTTGATCACAGTGAGGGTTTGCCAAGCATGCTTTCCTCTTAGCGTGTTTCTCCTTTTCATCCTGAGTTTGAGCGTCCTCTGCACCTGTGGTTGGCACTGCTTGTTGTTGTTTAGTCGTTTAGTCGTGCCCGACTCTTCGTGACCCCATGGACCAGAGCACACCAGGCACTCCTGTCTTCCACTGCCTCCCGCAGTTTGGTCAGACTCATGTTGGTAGCTTCGAGAACACTGTCCAACCATCTCATCCTCTGTCGTCCCCTTCTCCTTGTGCCCTCCATCTTTCCCAACATCAGGGTCTTTTCCAGGGAGTCTTCTCTTCTCATGAGGTGGCCAAAGTATTGGAGCCTCAGCTTCAGGATCTGTCCTTCCAGTGAGCACTCAGGGCTGATTTCCTTCAGAATGGATAGGTTTGATCTTCTTGCAGTCCATGGCATTCTCAAGAGTCTCCTCCAGCACCATAATTCACCATAGCGAGCATCAGTTCTGAGCATCTAGCTAAGGGATGCCGAAGACCGGAATAAAACCTCTGTAAACTCTGAGATGAACTGATCTAATCTGTCTAAAGTGTGCAAAGGGTGCACTCGGAGGAGAAGATCAAGGCAGTTGCGGATTATTACGAACAGTGAAACAGTGGATTATTTCGAATAGGTTTGACGCCGGGGCTTAATAAAGACACATGGATGTCCAAGCTGTCCCCTCCCTCCTTCATTTTGCTTTTTAAATCTATACATGTACCCTGCTCCCCTGAATCACATCGGGGTCTCCGCTGGCTCGATCCAGCCAGCCAGCTCCACATAAGAGCAGTCACTCAATATTGAATTAGGGAGCTCCTCGTGTAAGGCGTCTCGCCAATTACAAGGCCGGATTGCTGTTCCCTGATTTATAATACATTACTGTGTTAAGTAATATAACATTATAGATACAATTTGTACCTCTCTCAGTCTCCGCAGATTAGAGAGGTGGCACATGAGGAGTGGATCATTAAACAGCTGCAGAGGGCTAAGGGGCAAGCTCTTCTGTTTAATAAGCTGCTCCAAACTCCACCTCCCTCATCCACAGAGAGAGACAAGAATAAATTGCTGCTGTAACTTATTGCAAATTATTTTCTTAGTGTGCATGTGTGTGAGAGTATACATATATATTCACATACAGATACACACACACACGTTATATATTAAGGTATCCAGCTAAATCATACTCAAGAGAAGTCATAGGGATAGAAGGAGCTGATATGATATCTAGCCAGACTATTCGTCCTCCTCCTCCTCCTCCTTAATCTGCCTTTCCTCCTAAGGTCCCTGGGTGGGTTACAACAATATTAGACCCTCAATTGTCTCCTAAGACAGACAGATGCCAACAATTGAGAAGAAGGCTCAAGGTACAGTAAATGCTCAGGTGATCGCAAATGCTTTTAACTGCCGGCAAAAACACATCACTGACTGAAGATGTCCCGCGGAGCTCGAAGGGAAGATTATTCCAAAAATGCTGTAGCTAGATATCCATCGTTTATCTGCCCACCCTATCGCAAACATTGAATTTTGCCTTATCTACTTGATTCAAGCTGCTCAATGAGACTGCTTAGAATGCTGCCTACTACTCTTACTGACGATGTTTTGATGGATGCCCTGACAGAAAATGTGGTTTCAAATGTGGTTTCGAAGACTGCAGTCTGGTCCGGGAGGTATTCCCACAGGTGCATGCAGTAAGCCAACCAGACAGTCTTCATAATCATAGGTCATTACAAAGGAATGTAATCGTCATCATTGACCATAGCTGTCAACTTTTTCCCTTTTTTTTTAAGGGAAATTCCCTTATTCCAAATAGGATTCCTCGCAAGAAAAAGGAAAAGTTGGCAGCTATGTCATTGACTTTTTATGCTCTGCTCCCTAATCTATAGCTGCCAAAAAAAGAAGCTCCTGGAGCAGTTTGCAATAGTCAGTATTGAGAGAGTCCCTGCTCTCAAGTTTGACAACCAGAAATACACAGCACAAAAGGAAAAGGGGTCAGGAGGGAGGAGGAAAAAAATAAACTGAGGCATTGTGGTGTGGGTGTCTGAGTGTATCCCAATGGAACAGACTTATTTTATTTATATTTATCCCTATTTATATGCTACTTTTCAACCACACATGTACCCACAAAGTGGCTTAAGACATATAATCGTATACCACAAATAACTTTTGTTTAAACAGCTTCAGCTAAGAACATAAGATGCTTCCAGGAAGCCCACAAAGACCTGAAGGCAATAGTCATCCTTTTCCCCCCTCCCCTGCAGCAAGCGGGAGCAAGAGGAAGACTGTCTCTGAAGGTATAGGCTGCATTTAGTCATTGTTCTAAAAGCTGTTGAAAGACCTGTGACCTGTTGCTAGATAAAGAGGTAGACATGGCCTTTGGGTTGGTTTCTGTTTGATATTTATGCTTCATTCTTTTATTGGTGGGTTATTTGAAAATGAGACTGCAGTTTTAATATTGAATTTTTAAATTTGTATTTTAATCTGTTATTTTAAATTGATTGTGTTTATGTTTTTGCTGTGATTTTAATTAGTGTTAGCCGCCCTGAGCCCGGTTTTTGGCTGGGAAGGGCGGGGTATAAATAAAAAATTATTATTATTATTATTATTATTATTATTATTATTATTATTATTGATAGACAGAGAGACAGACAGATGATCTGCAGCCTACATTTTTTCCCAAGGAACCTGGGGCACTATATATGGGCTTGTTCTTTTTCTTCACAACATCCCTCTGAGATCAGATCCTCCAAGTGCCCCTATTTTCCAGGGGTGTCCCTGATTTATAGAAGTCGTCCCGGTTTCTGATTTGATCCCACAATGTCCCTGTTTTCACTGAAGAAATGTTGGAGGGTATGGAGTTATCCGACCCCTGACCCATCTGATGTTTTAATGTTTAATGTTTAATTGAAGCTGCCCAGAGTGGCTGGGGCAACCCGGGAAGATGTGTGCGGTATAAATAGCAAAATTATCATTAAGGAATTCGGATGTCCCTATTTCCATCGGAGAAATTTTGGAGGGTATTTGAAGCAGATTAGCCAAATAAACAGTGGCTTGCCCAAAGTTGCCCAGGGAGATTTACTATTGATCAGAGACTTGAATCCAGGTCTCCTCCAAACAGTTTCAGCACTTGAACCACGACACCACAATGTGTCATAATCCGGATCTGCACAAAAATAATATGTAGCTCCAAACACCTTGGTTATTATCGCAAAGAGAGCATCACCTATATAAAAAAAGACAAACTCTTTGACCTCTGTTTGTTTTACTTCCATTTCATGGAAACGCCGATACGAGCATCAGCTCCAATAAATGATATGCAGCTTTGTAACCTTCACTGCAATATGAGGACAGTTCTAGCCGGGTTTCCAGCTTTATTAAACTCCATCATAATCTCCTTAACTATGACAACACTTTTTTATAATGCCACAAATTGCTTAGCTGCCCTGCGCGGCAATGCAAGCGAGGCCCCTCGACGATGGCATGGGCAGCAACAGGCCGCTTCTCAAAGCTGAGGCTGAGGGCAGTCCACGGATTTCTGGAGAGCCAGTGTGGTGCAGTGGTTAAGAGCGGTAGACTCGTAATCTGGTGAACCGGGTTCGCGTCTCCGCTCCTCCACATGCAGCTGCTGGGTGACCTTGGGCTAGTCACACTTCTCTGAAGTCTCTCAGCCCCACTCACCTCACAGAGTGTTTGTTGTGGGGGAGGAAGGGAAAGGAGAATGTTAGCCGCTTTGAGACTCCTTAGGGCATAGGGTAGTGATAAAGCAGGATATCAAATCCAAATTCTTCTTCTCCTTTATTACCTTTATATTCCACTTTCTCCTCCCCGGAGCTCAAGGTGGCATATATGATTCTGTTGTTGTTCAGTCGTTCAGTCGTGTCCGACTCTTCGTGACCCCATGGACCAGAGCACGCCAGGCACGCCTATCCTTCCACTGCCTCCCGCAGTTTGGCCAAACTCATGCCAGTCGCTTCGAGAACACTGTCCAACCATCTCATCCTCTGTCGTCCCCTTCTCCTTGTGCCCTCCATCTTTCCCAACATCAGGGTCTTTTCCAGGGAGTCTTCTCTTCTCATGAGGTGGCCAAAGTACTGGAGCCTCAGCTTCAGGATCTGTCCTTCCAGTGAGCACTCAGGGCTGATTTCTTTAAGGATGGATAAGTTTGATCTTTTTGCAGTCCATGGGACTCTATATGATTCTACTCCTCATTTAATCCACACAACAACCTTACGAGGTAGAGTTCTTGGTCCTAGCCCAATACTCTAAACTCGTGTTTCTCAAACTTGAGTTACAGGGAGCCAGGCAGAGGGCCTTTTCGGTAGTCATGCCTGCCCTGTGGAACAACTTCCCGTCAGATGTAATTATACAACCTTCCATAGAGAACTTCCTCTGTTTTTGGAAGATTTTAATATCTGATGCCCTGTTGTTGTTGTGTTGTTGTTGTTGTTGTTGTTGTTGTATACCCTGTCGAAAGCCGCCCAGAGTGGCTGGGGCAACCTAGCCAGATGGGCAGGGTACAAAAAAATTAAATAATAATAAGAATTATCATTATTGCCTGGCTGGAATGGGTCTTTGGACCCTGATGATGATTCCAACTTGCCTGATTGGAGGATAGAGAAGGGTGTGTGAATGTGGGTAGAACAAATGTAAAATTTACATTTATTGCTCCACCCACCTCCTACCACTGGCATGTGCCCAGCTACGCACCCCGAAAGGTTGGCCTGGAAGGGAAAGTGTTCCTGGGCCTGAAAAAGGTTCAACACACACCCTGCTCTAACCACTATGCACTCCCACCCACATGGTCTCATTATGAGAGGTTGGAGAAGAGAAGCAAAGCCTATTATGGTGGTGACTCCATGCTTCAGAATCACCTGCCCACTGAAGGGAGCAAGGGCCAAACTCTGGCTTCTTCTTTTCTGCGAGGGTTGAAATGCTTTTTAAAATTTTCATGAGGTTCTGGCTGATATTATCATTGCTATTAAATTTGTTACCAGCAGGCCCAAATGGCATGTTTCAACCATTTAAAATTTTAAAAAAGTTAAAAACAGACCCAATTATACCTGCAGGAATGGTGGGGAGAGGGTCCTGCAGGTATAACCTGGTCTGTTTTTAATTTTAAATGGTTGAAACATGCCTTTGATTCCCTGCTGTCAAGGAGGTGTGTCTTCAGCATTCACCATAAGCTGTAGACTGAAGAAGCCAGACTCAGCTCTGTGGGGAGGCAGTTCCACAACTTAGGGGCTGCCACAGAGAAGACCACGCCGCAGATCACCTTTTGCCCAAACATCTGAGGGAGGTGCAGCTACCAAGAGGGCCCTCTTGGCCGATCTTAGCCAGTGGCGGACTTTGGGCTTTCAAATTCAGCCGCACCCTATGCAACGCCAAAAATCAGGGCCCCCGTCCCCACAGCCTCTCGCCTTCGGTTCTAAGTCATTGTTGGGGCACCCAACCAGCTCATTATTGGTGTGAGCTGGGTTGTATTCCCATAAATCAGGGGTGCCTCCGAAGAGACTGTCTTACAGAGTTAAAAACTGGCAGAGATCCCCCCTTTGGGGGGGGTTCAGGAAGGTTAAGCTTTTTTAGGGAGCAGGAAAGCCCCATTTTTAGGGGTTCAGGAAAGTTGTTGAATTTTCTGAGGTGGGAGGCGGGGGGGGGTGAAGGGCATGTTGAGCTTTTTGGGGGGAGCCAAAGTTGTTGAGCTTCTTTGGGGGGAGCCAGTGATTACCACAGACGTCCAGTGACTACCGGTAATCACGACTACCTGTTGGACGTGCCTGCCAAAATCTGCCTCTGTTTATCACCCAGGAAGGCCTTCAGGAAAAAAAGGCGGTATCTCGATATTTGGGACCTAAGACGTTTAAGGTTTAAAACACTAATGTATTGAGTCATACGCTCATCTGTTTGCTTTTAATGTCGCTGTTTTCTGTTTTGTTCTATGATGTGTCCTTTTCCTTGTGCTTTTAGTCAGCTCTGCTCACCACTTTGAACCTTGGCAAAGCAGCCTTGAAATAAAAGGATGTTTCCATTCTGGAAGGCACCCTTGTCAGGAGAGCCTGTAGGCTGTGTACATCAAAACTTTGCGCCTGTAACTTCATTATATTGTCTTGTGTTTGCTTATCTTTCATACCGGGGAACCGAGAAAGAGAGAGGTGGCTGGTGGCAGAAGAAAAATGTTAAGAGGAAGAAAAGCCACCCCAAACACTATCCACGGCTATAAAAACTCTCTTGGCCTCCTCCAGGTTTCCGATGCCTCCTTGGGATAAATGATGGTCAATAGTTCAACCAAGTGTCATGCCGCTTGGTGCTGTGTTCAAACTGTGCTATTTCCCAGCAACTCTCCTGACACTGTATCTAATTTACAAAATGAATATGCTTTAATTTTCCTCCTTCATGCATTGTGACTTTTCCTCATTTAAAACGGCAACAGCCTCTGGCAGAAAAGGACATCACATTTCAGGGGAAGACGGAGCATTCCCCCGCTTCCTCCTCCCGCCCCTCGGATATATGCAGGAGAATGGCATGGGTCAAGGGAGGGAAAAAAAATATGTATGCAAAAAGACATCACACGCCACTGGCCTCAGTATATTCGACATTACAATTTTGCCATTTCCTTTTTTTTATAAAGATTTTATTATTTTCATTAAAACAGAGCAAAACATAATACAAACTTAAAAAACATAACATACAAAATACAAACCTCTAACATCTTTATCTATTATTTCTTGTTCGTCTTCCACTGCCTTTCTGATTATATATATTATTTAGGAGCATTTCTTTTCCCATTCTCTTTGGCAAATCAAACTTATTATTTCTTACTTCGCTATATTTCATGGGTTTGCATGCTCACATACAAAAGAAACGGTACCTGGAGCGTTGCCTACACAGAATATAAGGATTTCCTCTTAGCACAAGGCACAGTTTCCTTTTATGAGCATGAGAAAGAGACAACCACAAACCAGCCCTGTACGGACATTCAGTTGTGCAGTCTGACTATACATGGGGAGGGGCAGAGAGAGAATGGTGCCCCTTCAGTTGACACATATACAAAGCCTATGACACATATGTATGTATGTACTCTGTGCGCATGTTATGCACAAGGGGGGGTGGATGGCTGTGGGCAGTCTCCCCCCCCCCACATCTGTGTTTCCATGCTGTGTACTAGCTAGGAGCGTCTCCACCCCCATCGTGCTGACCAGACACTGAGATCCAGCGCCAAGGGCCTTCTGGCGGTTCCCTCACTGCGAGAAGCAAAGCTACAGGGAACCAGGCAGAGGGCCTTCTCGGTAGTGGCGCCCACCCTGTGGAATGCCCTCCCATCAGAGGTCAAAGAGATAAACAACTACCTGACATTTAGAAAATACCTGAAGGCAGCCCTGTTTAGGGAAGTTTTTAATCTGTGACATTTTAATGTATTTTAATATTTGTTGGAAGCCGCCCAGAGTGGCTGGGGAAACCCAGCCAGATGGGTGGGGTATAAATAATTTATTATTATTATTATTATTATTATTATTATTATTATTATTATTATGAGATTCTGCCCATCTCAGCAAATCCGAATATTGTTTATTAGGTGTAAAGGTGGTGTTCCCTCCTCGCAGTAAAACTCCAGCACACGCAGCTTGATATTTACAGTCTTTATTACATATATACAAAGAACAGCTGCAGTTCAGAATGAAGCGTCCGTGCTCGCTTCGGCAAACTGTCGACTCAGATTCGGGGAGTGGCTCCCTTCGATTTCGACGCCAGCAAAGTAGGTGTGGAAACCTCGCGATACGTCTTTGAACTTTACGTTTCATTTCCCTCCTTACCTGTGCTGGTGTGAAAACCCCGCCCCCTCCTTTCTGAATCTGAATTTCCTCCTACCTGTTCCAGTGGGTTGTAGGGCTCTTCACCATCTCTGACCCCCTGCTCCTCCTGACTACGCCAAGCTCCCTGCTCTGCTTCGTGCGTCAGTTCCCCGTCTTCCTCATCTGCCAGTTCCTCTCAGAACCCTCCCGTGCTACTGACGAAACTAGGCGTTCTGGCTCTTTCCCTGACAGTAGGGGGCTCAGCCACACAAACACACACACACACAGTATTAAGGGAGCGGAGGAGGCTGAGTGCCAAGCCAAACATAGTGTGGCATCAGTGGCAGGCTCATCCCGAGTGTGAGAGAGGAATAGCCACGGCCAATGATGCTGCACAGCGCAAAATGCTCAGCCTCTTCCTGGCGATGTGCATGCAACACACAGCACACACGTGATATCACAAATATGTGATGTGCATCATGTGCATGATGCACATGTGATGGGAGGAGGAGGAGGAGGAGGAGGAGAGGAAGGAGGAGGAGGAAGAAGAAGAAGAAGAAGAAGAAGAAGAAGAAGAAGAAGAAGAAGAAGAAGAAGAAGAAGAATTTATACCCCGCCCATCTGGCTAGGTTTCTCCAGCCACTCTGGGTGGCTCCCAACAGAATACAGTGGTACCTCAGGTTGTGGACACGATCTGTTCCAGGGTGCCGTTTGCATCCCGAAAAGTCTGCAACCCTAGCGGCAATATCGCGCATGCGTTTGTAACCCACGCCATTCGCAACCTGCACCGAACGCAACACGAGGTACGACTTTATTAAAAACACAATGAAACAACAAACATTAAAAACTTCCCTAAACAGGGCTGCCTTCAGATGTCTTCTAAAAGTCAGGTAGTTGTTTATTTCCTTGACATCTGATGGGAGGGCGTTCCACAGGGTGGGTGCCACTACCAAGAAGGCCCTCTGCCTGGTTCCCTGTAACTTTGCTTCTCGCAGTGAGGGAACTGCCAGAAGGCCCTCGGTGCTGGATCTCAGTGTCTGGTCAGCACGATGGGGGTGGAGACGCTCCTTCAGGTATACTGGGCCGAGGGCGTTTAGGGATTTCAAGGTCAGCACCAACACTTTGAATTGTGCCCGGAAACGTACTGGGAGCCAATGTAGGTCTTTCAGGACTGGTGTGATATGGTCTTGGCGGCCGTTCCCAGTCACCAGTCTAGCTACCGGATTCTGGATTAGTTGTAGTTTTCTGGGTCACCTTCAAAGGTAGCCCCAATGCTGCCCCCCAGTCTTGGGCCAAAACTTGGTGCCTCTGCTGTCCTATTACAAAACATTAGAAGAGCCCAACAGGAACAGACCAATGACCCATCTAGTAAAACCTCCTGGTCTCACAGGGGCCACCCAGATGCTCGTGGGGAACCCTCAAACATGATCCAAGCACAAGAGCACTCTCCCCTCCCATGGTTTCCAGCCACTGGTACCCAGAAGCATTACTGCCTCCACCAGTGGATGCAGAGCATAACCATCATGGCAAGGAGCCACTGATACGCTCTCTGATCATTGAAAATAAGGGCCTCTTCAAGAGTCCACAAAATTTCCCGTTCTGATGAGCCAGCAAGGCAGCTCACACATCGATGTGCCCTCTGCACTGAAATGAACGAGGAATCCTTTGCACGAGGGAGGAGCTGCCAAGTTCACAACAGTTCTATTTGGCTGTACTAAATCTCCGAGACCACTCTGCAAAATGGTATGGTGCTGTTTAGGAGGGCTGCTCTGTTTCAGAATGCGGGGGGGGGGACGACGACGCATGCTTCAATGCGCCCCCTATTTGCATGGTCAGGCAGAGTCCCCCAAGCCCCAGGTGACCCCTGAGCAGAATAGCGACACAAGACAACATGCTATGGGATTAAAATTAGGCCACAACTTTATTAAGATTCAGATGTAGGGAGACCTTGGCTCAGGCATTGGGCGTTTATCCTTCCCAGCTCCCCAGCCGGGGACCTGGGTAACTTCAGGGTTATCCAGCATGTGAGGGGATTGGGCTAGCTCTGGAGAACATGTGTTCAAGCAGATAGCCCGCCCCCCTGTTCGCCACCGCTGGAGGGGGAGGGCAATGACAACCTCTGGGCGTATGGCCAATGCCTCCCCCCAAGACCCCTTTAACGGGAACCCTGGTATCGACGCTGCAATGGGGGCATGGGGTCACCGCCTCACGCCCCCCCCTTTAGGAAGATGACTAAAGGATTCCGCCCAAGGCCTGCATCTGCCAAAGTTGTGACGTTTTGCTACAGGAAAGGCAAAACCTGCCAATGCAGGGAAATTCCTTTCCAGCCCTTCAACAGCGGCCTTGACATAGCAGCGCCTGTGTACCTGTGGAGAAGAGGTTAACCTGCAAAATGAAAAGGTTAATTGAGGGAGTGGAGGGTGGGAGAAGCTCTGGAGCCCGACTGGTGCTTCCCAGGTATGTAACACCTTCTATTGTGTGGGTCTGTGTTCCCACCCCCCTACCTGGCCAATCTCCCTGGCAACACCTACCCCAGGCAGGATTGGGCGGCTGACTACCCTGGATACCTGTGGCAGAGGCCACAGGCATCCAGCCCAGGAAGGTGAAGCCAGCCCGAACTACCAGGAGCTGCTCTGGGATCCAGGCGGCTGCGCGCGACCACGCAAAATGCGCAACCCATTTGATGTGGGGAACGGTCATTACAAAACAGATGCGCGCAACCTCCCTGGACACAGAGAACCAGAATGTTACAATGCATTTCCCTCTGACAACAATAGCACAATGCCCCATTCTCCTTGTAGAATCATAGGATCATAGAATCATAGAGTTGGAAGAGACCACAAGGGACATCCAGTCCATTTTGGTAAGGAATTAAAGCTGCTGTCGATAGGCGGGCATGTGAAATTCAGTTTGGCCGCAGCAGAACAGCAGCAGGGCAAGTTAGCAAAGCATGCTGGCCGGCCAGCAGCATGGGTCAGCAGGCCAGCAGAGCAAGCAAAAGAACAGGCAGGTGGGGGGCCCTTCTCATGTTCCCCACGTTGCTGCTGCCTCCCACCCAGCTGCTTGCAAGTGTGAACAGCAAGGTGACAGAATCAGGGATTGAGTGAGTAGTTAAGCAGTGTGTGGAAGCAGGAAACCGGATGACCAGGCCAGCCAGGACTATAGGCCTCCTTGCGCTTCCCTCAGATAACCGCAGTCTGAAGATCCCAGTGCCGCTGCCAAGGGAAGGAAGAGAACGTCTTTCTTTCCTTTGCTCCATGCAGCCAACAGAAGGAAGCTGGGCATAGACTGGCAAGCAGCCCGAGTAGGGGTGTTAGCCCCTAGTATTAAGATATCTGCTCATAAAGTCAGTGCGTGCCCATTCGAATATGCAATCCCCTCGTCTGCACTCAAAGGCAACGCAGCCATCCAAGAATTACATCACACGATTATCCCGACGGCGCGTTTCCCCTCCTAAAAGGGTCCTTTCTTCTTGCTGTTGCAAAAGTGTTGAACTGCACCGTTTTGCCGCGCTATTAACACCTTAAAATGTCACGGGCGAAATTTGGTGGGAGTTATGGAGTGGTGGCGCTACAGGTTTTCTTGCTGACGAGACCGACGGTATTTGCCCGAATTGGTTTTTAATAAAAGCCTGGAAGAAAAGAAATGGTCTGCCTGCGACGGCATGTTCGGAAGCCCAGAAAGGGACTCGTGAGGACTGTTGAGCTGTTTAGTGACAGTATTTTCTATGCCCAATAAATTCTCTTGCTTCATAATTGCAACTTGGAGCGCGCTGAATTCCCTCTCCTGTGCTCTGCTGGGAGGCCGCTTTTTGCTTATGCCGGCATTGGATTGGTGTCCTGCGGTAAGGTTTGAATCTCAGAAGTTGGCCGCTGTGCAAATCATTGCAATGTTTGTAAGTGGGTGTGCTGGGAAGGAGCTCACATACTGCTGCTGCAGCGATCCTATGGAGTAGCTCAAGTTCATGAGAACAACTGCCATGCTGGACCTTAAATCAAAGTTAGATCGAGCTCAGCATTCCGTCTGCTGACAGTGAAGAAACAAGTTCATCTCTTTATTTGTCAGATTTAAGAAGGTAAGAAGTGCCCTGCTGGATTGGACCAAAGGCCTATCTAATCCAGGAGCCTGTCTTGCACAGTGGTGAATGAAATTTCCATGCGAAGCCCCAAAGCAGGGCATGACTACAATCACCTTCTTCCACTTATGTTCACCAGTGATTGCTTTTCAGAAGCATGCAGCCTCTTATCCTGGAAACAGCATACAGACATCATGACTATTAGCCATTCAACCTCCACAAATTTCTCGAAACCACGCTGAAAGTCACCTAGGGACCCATCAAAGCTAACAGCCTAATTGGCCAACGTTTAAAAGACATAGAGCATCAGAACAACTTGCCCTCCATAAAGAAATTCTGTCCCTCGTACACTCATTTTCCACCTCCCCATTTCGATTCTTTGGCCCCATATTTGCACAAACTTATTATTCCAAAATACAGATGTGCTTTTACACTTGTAAGACTGGATGTTTTGCCATCTACTGTACTTGAGGGTCGATTCCAAAAGATCTTACCTGAGAAACGACTTTGCCCCTGTGGAGATGGTAGTATAGAAACAGTGGCACACATCCTCATGTCCTGTAACCTTTACAAAGACCTGAGGAATGAGATCATCCCCCACTCCTACTATCCATCCCAGGGACATAATGCCCTTCCTTCTATCAGACCAAAATGCCCAGAT
This sequence comes from Lacerta viridis, assembly GCA_900245905.1. Lineage (NCBI taxonomy): Eukaryota > Metazoa > Chordata > Lepidosauria > Squamata > Lacertidae > Lacerta > Lacerta viridis. The sequence continues at coordinate 328,539 of OFHU01000943.1, read as the reverse complement.
AATAGCTAAGGTTGCTAGGTTTATAGCAGGGGCAATTAGAATAAGGGCCATTAACTGATTGATAATTCAGGATTTTAAAATGTGTTTTATATCAAATTTTCCTTTCTGTATACATTGAAACATTTTATTGTTGCTATGGCCATTGGCTAATGTGAATATAGTTTATCTATCTATCTGAAAGTTGTGGCCATCACAACATCTTCTGGATGTGAATTCCATATACTATGTGCTGTGTGAATAAGCCCTTCCTTTTGTCTGTTTTAAATCTCCCAACAGTCAGTTTTATTGGACAACCTCAGGTTTTGGGATGTTCTCAAGTTCTGGTGTTGTGAAAGAAGGAGAAAAACTCTCCTCTATTCACTTTCTCTAGGTAAAGGTAAAGGGACCCCTGACCATTAGGTCCAGTCGTGTCTGACTCCATCCTCTAAGCCCAGCCTACTTTTTACCCATGTGAAAATGTGGTGGCGAAATTCCTAGAGCAAAAATTCAGAGTTAATTGGTGGGTTTACCTCCTTATCTGAAACATCGACAGCACTTCCAAGGGATGATAACCAGAGTCTTGTTGATAAGGCTATAGTCAAATGCTTAAGTTACTTCACCTAAATGCAAAATTTGAAGTCGACTTGGAGGTTCCTCCTCAAGCCAACACCAGAGAAATTTCAAGAGATATCAAAAGGGTTTGAATAAAGCCAGCAAAATGCACTGGGCTCTTAGCCTAGGCCGAAATATGGTGTGCCCTAATCCATAGCTGTTGTTTAGTCGCCTTAGTTGTGCTCGACTCTCCATGACTCCATGAATCAGAGCATGGCTTGGAAAATCTCACTTTCTTCTCAAAGCTTCTCCCTTTTTTATGTCCATTGAGTTTTCATGGCAAAATACTGGAGTGGTTCGCCAATTCCTTCTCCAGGTGGATCACATTTAGTCTAAACTCTCGTCTAAACTCTTGGGCTCCATGATCACTGCAGATGGTGACAGTAGTCACGAAATTAAAAGACACCTGCTTCTTGGGAGGAAAGCAATGACAAACCTAGACAGCATCTTAAAAAGCAGAGACATCACCTTGCCGACAAAGGTCCGTATAGTTAAAGCTATGGTTTTCCCAGTAGTAATGTATGGAAGTGAGAGCTGGACCATAAAGAAGACTGATCGCCGAAGAATTGATGCTTTTGAATTATGGTGCTGGAGGAGACTCTTGAGAGTCCCATGGACTGCAAAAAGATCAAACTTATCCATCCTTAAAGAAATCAGCCCTGAGTGCTCACTGGAAGGGCAGATCCTGAAGTTGAGGCTCCAGTACTTTGGCCACCTCATGAGAAGAGAAGACTCCCTGGAAAAGACCCTGATGTTGGGAAAGATGGAGGGCACAAGGAGAAGGGGACGACAGAGGATGAGATGGTTGGACAGTGTTCTCGAAGCGAACTGGCATGAGTTTGGCCAAACTGCGGGAGGCAGTGGAGGATAGGGGTGCCTGGCGTGCTCTGGTCCATGGGGTCACAAAGAGTCGGACATGACTGAACGACTGAACAACAACAACAACTCGGCTATGACCTGTCCATCTTGGGTGGCCCTGCACGGCATAGCTCATAGCTTCTTGGAGTTATTCAAGCCCTTTCGCCACAACAAGGCAGTGACCCATGAAGGGGAGATACAGATATATAGATATATAGGCATTCAAGAGAAGAAAAATAGGGGAAAGAGGAGTTAATCTTAAGGAACACTGAGAACATGAAACAATTTACGTGTACACTGAAAGGCCCCATATACACACATACATGCCCGTGTGCATACGTATGTATATATATTTTCCCCCATTTCTCTGACACGTTGAACTAGTGAATGCTTATTTAATACGGCCCCATTACCATCCTAATAGCACCTCGCGACATTCATAAAACGTCTAGTGAGACTTTTGGCAATTTTTGTGCGGGTGGGGGAGGAATATCTAGCTAAATTGAGAAGATTACCACATCAAGACATAAATCAGTGACAGGCTGTGTGCTATTAGCATTGATTTTTGTTGACAGTTGGCTGTAGGCACTTGTGTTTCAGATGTCTCCTCTCCCTCTCTCTCCTTTTGTGGTGCTGGGAAATTAAGCAAAATCCCATGCAAAAAAAATGCAGCCCTCCAGTTCAAACCCGGCAAATCCCCCAAATTAGCATCTCGTACTTTAAAGGTAGCCGAGTGCAATTTTCCATTGAAAGGTCTTTGGAGTTGTCACAGACGGGTGACACTAATGCTACTGACGCTTTTTCAGAAAGCCACCTCTCTCTGATTTTAGACTTCCTCTCCTTGTCATCTCCATATGCCACTGTAGTTCATCCCTATGGGAGAGAGAGAGAGAGAGAAGTGAAGAGAGCTTTCCGCTTCCTTATTTTCCGTCTGTGAGTGTTTATGTGCCCAAGCCCTCCAAACCGATGTACTCGGGCTGGAGGGGCGGTGGATGGAATCCGTGGCGATAAGGAGAGAGGCATGATGGGTAATCAAAGGTTAATCCTTTATGCGTACAGCCGAATTCTTATTTCTTCAAACTAGAACCTGGGATAGCAAAGAGAATGGTATATTTATGAGGTGAAAACAGACAAGGACGGAATAATCTTCAGGCAGTGTCAGATAGCTCTTCACATACCACAGTCACCTGACCTAGTTCATGAAAACAGCTTGCTAATTTTTAAAAAAAGTAACTCAGATGAGGATTAACATGAGCCAAAAGTTTCATTTCTGCTCCTAGAAATTGCTGGGTTGTGTGTGTGTCTTTCGGCCTTGAGGTGGAATTATTTATTAATCATGTTTCACAAAGAATTCTTCTGTTGGCTATAGCGAGCCACTTTAATGGTAAAACCTGAATTGTGTTTTCTTGGCTCTTCCTTACGACTGCAAGAGAAATCGGGCCTAATGGTAACGGGCGTCTTGCTGATTTCTGCGTTTGGAGAGTAGTAACCTGACGATTGTCAAATTCCAGAGAGGGAGACGCGTTAAGTCTTTTGTAGCAGAAACAGCACTGGTTCTGGTGGTCCCTTCAACGCTAACAAGTTCATTGTGGCATGCAGCTTTCTCTGAAGCGGAGCCAACAACTGTCATTTGTCGACTACCTAGTTTTAAAACGGCTTCCGTGAACTTGAAATGAGTTGCTTCACCAAATGTCTTCTGAAAGCCAATTTGGGGGTTCTTCTTCATGCAACACAGACAAGGAAATCTGAGAGGTGCCAAAACAGTTTGGGTAAGACTGGCAAGGAGTCCCACTGAGACATGTATCAGGAATAGCATAAGACCTACATTGGCTCCCAGTACGTTTCCGAGCACAATTCCAAGTGTTGGTGCTGACCTTTAAAGCCCTAAATGGCCTTGGCCCTGTATACCTGAAGGAGCGTCTCCACCCCCATCATTCAGCCCGGACACTGAGGTCCAGCTCTGAGGGCCTTCTGGCAGTTCCCTCCCTGCGAGAAGTGAGGTTACAGGGAACCAGGCAGAGGGCCTTCTCGGTGGTGGCACCCGCCCTGTGGAACGCCCTCCCAGCAGATGTCCAAGGAAATAAACAACTATCTGACTTTTAGAAGACATATGAAGGCAGCCGTGTTAAGGGAAGTTTTAAAGTTTTATCATGTTTTTAATATTATGTTGGGAACTGCCCAGAGTAAATTTATTATTATTATTGTCTTTGTCTATGGTGTTTTCTTGGTAGGGATACTGGAGTGGCTTGCCAGTTCCTTCTCCAGGTGGATCATATTTAGTCTAAACTCTCCGCTATGACCTGTCCATAGCTATGAGATGGTTGGACACTGTTCTTGAAGCGACTGGCATGAGTTTGGCCAAACTGCGGGAGGCAGTGAAAGATAGGGGTGCCTGGCATGCTCTGGTCCATGGGGTCACGAAGAGTCGGACACAACTGAACGACTGAACAACAACATTGTTATTATTATTATTATTATTATTATTAGCATTAACATTAGCATTAGCATTAATGGAAAGTTAGAAAAGATGCAGTGGGTCAGACCAATAGCACGTCTAGTACAGCATCCTGTACTCACAGCAGCCAACTAGATGCCTGTGGAAAGCCCCCTGAACAGTAACTGAGCACAACAACACTCTCCTTACTTGTAATTCTGGCATTCTGGGGCCTATTGCTTCCAAAAGTGGAGGCAGATCATAGCCTTTAATATCTGTCACTAACTGCCTTAGCTTTCCCGCAGGGCACCTGGGTGACCTATCTGTTGTCCTGTGAGAAATCAATTTTTAAGTTGAGCATCCAGAATATTTGCATCCAAACCTTCCCAGTAGTAGTAGTAGTAGTAGTAGTAGTAGCAGCAGCAGCAGCAGCAGCAGTTGTTCTATGCCACGCATTTGACTGAGTTGCCCCCGCCACTCTGGGCAGCTTCCAACACATATAAAAACATAATAGAACATCAAACATTTACAACTTCCCCTTACAGGGCTGCCTTCAGAGGAAGGCAAAAGGGACTAGAAACACCAGAGGTTTTTCTCCCTCCCGTGACTCTAGAAGTCGTGGACATCCAATGAAGCTCAACGCTGGAAGATTCAGGACAGAGGAAGGGAGTTATTTATCCGTGCAGCGCATTGTTAAACTATGGAACTCGCTGCCACAACAGGCAGTGACAGGTCCCAACTTGGATGGCTTTAAAAGGGGATGGGGAAAATTCATGGCGGATAAGGATATCAATGCTTACTAGCCATGATGACTATGCTCTGCCACTTTGTTCGGTCTCATGGGCGTACCCGGGGGGGGGCAGGGGGCAGCTGCCCCCCCAGAAGCAAAAAAACACACTTTTGGATACACTTTTGTATCCAGTCTCATGGGCGTACCTGGGGGGGGGCAGGGGGCAGCTGCCCCCCCCAGAAGCAAATTTTTTTTAAAAAAAAATATTAAATGGTTATCGGCAGCCTAAAAGGAAAAAAAAGCTCTCCTCCTGAATAAAAGCTCAACGACTGGTCTTTCTCCCCCTCCCAAAATCTCAATAACAATTGAGCTCTTGCCCTCTTGCCGAGGCACAGTTGGCCACTCTCTCTCTCTCTCTCTCTGTGTGTGTGTGTGTGTTGCGCTGGCTGTTTCCCCCTCCCTCATGCCGAACAAAGAGCTGGCGTGCCTATCAGAGACCGGATCCTAGCCTGCACCCTGCTTGGTCAAATGGGGATGCAGGCTGAGACTTGGGCAGTGTCAGGGGGCGAATCCGAGGGCTGACCATGGTCTTAGCCTGGGTTCTCATCCTTCCTCCTCTGCCTGCTTTTTGTATCCACGCTACATCGTGCTGGCAAGAAGGGAGCTTGGGAAACTGAGTTCCCTTGCATGGTGAGTAGTTCCTTTGCGAGGACTGAGGATCCTGGGAAACTGAGTTTTTCAGCCATTTGGGGCTTTCTGTTGGGGGGGGGAGTTTTTCTGTTTTTTGAAGCTGTTTTTGTTTTTTGAAGCTTTTTTTTTGTTTTTGAACCTGAATGACCAAGACTCCCCTCCCCCAAGTTTTGATCCTGGGTACGCCCCTGTCCAGTCTGACTTGGATAAACACCTAATTTTGGGGGAGAGAAGGGATTGATTACATGACTGTGTGTTATTAATAAATTGATTATATTATTATCCACGGACCTTGGAAAACACCAAGTAGCCACCACACGTAAGAACTGAGAATCTTCAGGAGGTCGTCTTCCTATTTCTGGATTATTATTATCATTATTATTGTATCCAAGTAGCAAATGTGGGCGTTCCACCACCATGAATAGTTCTTTTGATTTTATGTCTCATTCACCCCCTTTCCTTTTTGGTATGTAAAGCATCAGGTTTATGCAAGTGGACAGGAGGCTCTCTTATCTGGGTCACATGTTTGCTGGAGGTCACTGAAAGGGTACAAACTAGAGCATGTCTGATTCTGTGAGTTCAGAAGTTTCCGCCTTACATAAAATTACGACCATTGCATAAATTCATTATGGATTAAACAACCCACAATGTCTCTCTGTCTCTGTCTGTGGGTGGGTGCACACACGCTTTTTTTCGGAGAGACAAATGTGTCAAGGACAAGTCAAAGTATTGGGTTCAAGACCCACCTAGATGTAGCCAGTTGTGTACTTAGCAAACTTAGAGTGGAGCTCTTAGACTAGGCTGAAATGGCAAAACTGACCGGAAAACTCAGAGACCAAGAAGACGAGAAATTCAAGAAAGAATGGGGAAAGTTTATAATTTTATGAAAACAACAGCAGGATTTTAATCTCACTTGTAATGTAACAAATACTATGGACAATATGGACAGACATAAAATATAGATTACAAAATAATATGATGCTGAAAGTGTTGACAATAGGACGCATGGAGGGGATGTGAGTAAGTCTCGAGATTCAGAGTAATCTCTCTGTATGGATGTATTTGGTATACAGTGGTACCTCGACTTACGAATTTTTCAACATACGAATTTTTCGACTTACGAATGAAAAAAGTGCCCGCACGCCTATGAATTTTTCGACATACGAAGGACATCCGTTGGCAGTTTTAGATGGGGTTGACTCAACTTACGAATTTTAGATGCGGTTTACTTGACTTACGAATTTTTCTGAATTTTTCATTTCCAATGCATTCCTATGGGGAAATCGCTTTTTTCGACTTACGAATTTTTCGACCTACGAATGTGCATTCAGAACGGATTAAATTCGTAAGTCGAGGTACCACTGTATTTGTAAAATCAAAGAAAAATGATTTGTGAATTAAAAAAGAAGAAGAAGGAAGCACAAGTGGGGCATTGCTGCCAGTTCTTCCGAGGAATGCCTCTGTGGTGTACTGGATGGAGCTGGTGGACTTGAACCAAGAAGATCTACATGTGGACCCTTGTTCACCTACCAGGTTCACTCTACGGTAGATAAAATATCACTTGCCTTTTCTGGCCTACTGGGGTCAGGAGTGGTGTTGTAGTTGTTTGGGTGTCAAACTAGGACCTGGGAGGCCAGGGTTCTAATTCCCACTTGATATAAAGTTCACTGGGTGACCTTGGGCCAGTCACTGCCTCTCAGCTGAACGGACCACAAGTGTTGTTATAGGAATTAAATTAGGATGGGGAGAACCATGTATACACCACCTTGAACTCCTTAGAGAAAAGGTGGGAATATGAATGCAATATATAAATAAGGAGGGCCCTTGTCTGATCTTGCTGCCTTCCCTACAGTTCCTTCATTTGGGTTTGTGTGGCATGGCAGCTCTTAGGTGGTCAACCTTTCTTGACCCCTCCCTTGAGAACTTCTACTGTGCTATTTTACAGAGAGAGAGATAATTCAAGACCAAATAAATCACAGTGCACATCTCTGCCACAGACCTCTTGACGTTCCCACTTGTTGAACCTAGTGCTTTTTTTTCTGGCGGAGGAGGAAGAAGAAATATTGGCATTTAAATTAGTGTTGAGAAAAGCTGGAGGAATACAAGGGTGGAAGGGGGAAACTAAGCTGGGAGAGCAGCTTGGACAACTTCATGGAGAGTACCAGCAGCTTTTTCTAGGGGGAAAAAAATACAGGTTGAACCTAATGTTAAAAACTTTGCTAGGATGAAGATGCGGGTGGGTGAAATTTTCAGTTTCGCTCAGTTTCACATTATCCCAATGTAAAGTTAAGTTTTCCACATTTCCACAGCAGTTTGTGAATTTTAAAAGAATATCCCTCAATTCATCAGCATTTCAGGGCATATTTCTCCTAAAATACACATTTTTAATGCAATTTTGCCTCATATATACTTTTTGTAAAGCATATTGTTAGAGAGAGATTTGGGAGAGAGATCCTTACTCTTCCATAGCAGAGTTAAGCAGAATGGCAATTGCTCCAAACACAATAAAACTTTGTTCAATTTACATTCTGCCCTCATCCATCTTTAAACAAATGCTCTGCACACAAAAATTAGTTAGAAGAAGTCACAGGGGCTTTGCAAAAAAAAAAAGTGAAGTTTCCAGAAGTTACAGCAAATAAGTCTCCAGCTGCTGGCAGTAAAATAAAGAAGAAGAAAAACCTCCCAAGCAACTAAAAAAGGGAAAAAATTGGTTTTGTTACAGAAAGTGTCATGTAGTCTTTGGGTTGGCAAAGATGCGGGCTTTGAAATTTCCCTTTTGGAGCGATTCAGTTCACTTGGTTTTTCTTACAGTTGGGAGCCATAGCCACATGGCCCCTTGCTTCTTCCAGGAAGCATGAAAAGCACTTCCCTTTTAGCAGTAACGAAAGTGATGGAAAATGTGGGGGACAGCTTTGCTTGAAACACTCTCGTGTAACCTGCTTTGGGTTTTTTGGGGGTTTTTTTAAGTCTATTCTCCCAGCAAACAAATCGGGATGAATGGTTAACAAACAGGTTTTCTTCCTGGTTCTGTCAAAGGTCATACCATGGCCTCTGAAAGTTTCTTATGCACCCCCACCTGATAGTCTGGCCCTCTGAATCTTCACTTCACAAACCCTGCCTCTCGCTTCCTTCTTTTCAGTGTATCTGTGCAAGTCTATAAATAGTGACTCAGTGTTGCTCACTGTATAATACAATCTGTGCTTTTACAACTCATCATGAACTTCTATGTAATTTATTTTTTATTGAAGAATTCCAATTAATGGCTTCCTGGTGATTTTAAAGCCTCAAATTATCAGTCTCTGAAAACAAAGCAGAGAACATAATTATCATAAACTGAGAATTTTTCATTTTGAAGCTTATCTGTTTGTGCTAAGTATCTTGTCTATAAGTAATTAGTACCTTTATTTTTCTTCAGTAAAAAAAAAAAAATTAATGACCAATCTTCGCCAAACATCCAAATTTTGTTAACGGCAAGATGTTCAGTATATACACTTCTTTTTGAAAATGTTCCACCTCGGACCAGTTAACAAAGCATCTCATGTAATGATAATGGCAAGAATATATATGTCTGTTTCTTGGAACAAATGAGTTGACTTGTGTTTCCCTCCCTGCCACTACCCTCCAAAATTTGTTATCCATTTTCGCTTTCTTTCGAAGAATAAAAGCCTTGCAAATGTATGAACTGGCTTGTTACCAGACTTCATAAACCCCAACGTCTAGAAATGGTGTCCATATGAATCTCTCAAAAGTCAACAGAATCAAAGCAGGTTAAAATAATACTAGCAGCCTTGTGCATATGCGCTCCCATTAAAGACAAATAATTGGTAAGTTTTGGCATGTTTAAATGAATGGGAAAACAACGTTCACCACCAATCCGGCTAACGTGTAACTAATTTGTGAGGTCTTCCCTTTAATGAGAAAAGTTTCTGAACGCATGATGGCCGCATGCAATGTGGGGAGGGACTGGCTATGTTTTAATGTTGGCAAACACGCCCATGGCTCATGAGCATAGCTCATGCACATGGAAAAAGGAATGGGAAGTGCGGCAAGGGCAAAGTTTGCAAGCACCGCTTCCAAAATTAAATGTAGAAAAAACCGCCTGTAAACTTAGAAAACAGCCTGAGCATGGGGCAGAGTAGATCCATAGAAGAATTACAAATGAGAATGGGGGAAATCTTTCCACCCTTGAGATGAAACATTTGGTGGCTAAATATTTGAGCTGGAGTAGTGAATGGAGCCCCTGTTTTCAAGAGCTCATAAAATAAATACCATGTTTAGTGGGGGGGGGGCAACACAAAACAGTCTTTATTTACCCTCCAGCTTTGCGGCTGCAGTGGGAAAATGAGCATTGTTCAACAATCTGTAATGTGGGCAATCATTGTTCTTGCGGGGCTGGTTAACGAAGAGGCTGGGCGATTCCCAGCTGACCTATGAAAACAGGCCATAATCCTGAAGACTGGGATCTAGTGGCAAATTGTGTGGCCCACCCGGCAGCTTTGGGAGAGAGGGATTCCCCAGGAGGACATTCCAGGATCTGCTGTGCCACAGACCTAGAAAACTTTTGGTAAGCTTTCTCACAGGAACATTGGAAGTTGTCTTATACTGAGTCAGACCCCTGGTCCATCCAGCTCAGTATTGTCTACACTGACTGGCAGCAGCTGTCCAGGGCTTTAGGCATGGTTTTCTCCCAGCACTGCTAGGACATGCCAGGAGTTGAACCAGGGACCTTCTGGTGCTCGACAATGGAGATGTCACCAATGTATTTTGCACATGGTCTCACAACAAAATTTCACCCAAATAGGACTGTTGTACAGACCTGTTGTTCGCTGGTATCTCGGTTTTCGAAAGTCTCCATTGATTAACATTTCGGAACTCGTCAGCCGAAAAACCAGAAGTAAATGCTTCGTTTTTCGAACACGCCTCGGAAGTCGAACAGGAAATGCAGCTTCTGTATTGAGTTTTCCGCATTGAGTTTTCTGTATTGAGTTTTCCGTTATGAAGCTTCCGTTTTGAGTTTTTGCTTTTCCAACGTTTCAGAACTCGAAGGTCTTCCGGAACATATTACGTTTGAAAACTGAGGAACCACTGTGTTGTTGTTGTTGTTGTTGTTGTTGTTGTTGTTGTTGTTGTTGCTATACCACCCTTCATCCAATGATCACAGGGTGGTTCACAATGTAAAAATACAAAGTGAGAACACAAAATACTGAATAAAAAAACACCAAAATGAAACAATAACCCCTGCCAACAATTTTTTTTAAAGGCCATAGAATGTTAATTAGCCAAAGGTCTAGTTGAAGAAAAGGGGAAGGAGAAGAGGAGGAGAAGGAGGAGTTTGGACTTGATATCCCGCCTTTCACTCCCCTTAAGGAGTCTCAAAGCGGCTAACAATCTCCTTTCCCTTCCTCCCCACAACAAACACTCTGTGAGGTGAGTGAGGCTGAGAGACTTCAGAGAAGTGTGACTAGCCCAAGGTCACCCAGCAGCTGCATGTGGAGGAGCGGAGACGGAACCTGGTTCACCAGATTATGAGTCCACCGCTCTTAACCACTACACCACACTGGCTCTCAGTTGAAGAGAAACATTTTTGCCTGCTGTCTAAAGATGTATAATGAAGGCAGCTGATGAAGATCCCTGTGGCGAATATTCCACAAACATGGAGCCAGTGCAGAAAAGGCCCGTTCTTGTGTTGCGGCTCTCTGGATCACTTGTGGAGGAAGCACATGAAGGGCCTCTGATTATGATTGCAAGATTCTCCCTTCCCTATTTTATGCTCACAACAACCCTGTGAGGAAGGTTAGGCTGAGAATGACTGGCCCAAAGTCACCCCGTGAACTTCAAGGCTGAGCGGGGATTTGAACCCAGTACTCCAACACCCTTAACCATTACATCACACTGGCTCTTTGTTCCTGCAGATTAAATTTGCATTCTACGTCCGTCTTCGTTCTGAGGTTAACATTCAAGGTCCTGAAACCATTGCTCTGCCGTTGGCTTGCTCCACTTCAAAACTTCTCAGTTGAAGCTCCCGGCCTCCCAAACGTGCATTTTGTACATATTGTGTGGAAACGTCGCTGCAAAATTCAGAGAACGGTGAATTTCGAAAGGCAGCTGCAGTTTAGTTTGCAGAAATTGCAAATCAGATGGTTTCTCATTGAAATGCGAGCAAAAACTAGTTTCTCCTCCACCCCTATTTTTAACACGCTTCTACAGCAGAGTTTATATAACTTGGTTCACATTCTTCATGTTGCCCAGCATAATCTAGAACACACTTCCTCAGTATCTGGAAAATGCAAGTAGCTGTGCCCTTGGAAAGGGGGAGCTCCCCGTGAACTTTGCTATCATCAAAAACTGCTTCTTTGCAGTGACTTAAATTTCTTCTGCAAGACTTGCCTTGTATTGCTCCCTCCTCTAATCTTTCCCTTCCCGCACACGCAAAAAGCTGAGAGGGAGACTCCAAACAGACCTAGCAAGCCAGCTGGCTATTACTAATATTTATTAAAATCCCTTAGGCAGGCAAACACACAGGCCCAAAAGCAACTTTAATAATAGGCAACATACAGCACATTTTTCTTATATTGCCCTGTAATCAAATCTTAAGCTTCTGTTTCGGGCTTTTTGTTTTACCTAGAGGACCTGGCTTCCAATTTAGTTGTGGCCTGCCCTAAACTGATTTTTCATCGTAATTAATGCCTGCGTTTGGCCTCAGTCGCTTACACAACTCCCCATTAGAGAGCTACAGCCATCTAGAGAGAAAATGTTACCGAGTTAAGTTACCTCAGGGAAAAAAAAAGAACGGAGGAGAGGGAACAGGAATGCCAGCAAGGCAGCAGCTTTTGGTTCAACCATTTTGTGATTTTTGAGGAGGCTGTTGAACAACTTAAGCAGGAGGTCCCCTGTGTTAGAGGGAATCCTGAGGTCCTTTGGGAACGAATTGGGGACCCCACACACCCCATGAAAGGACCAGTGGTGGCTTTCCCAAATGAATCCTGGGACGGAGGCGGCCCAAGACATTTTGGCACATGAGGCGACCCACAAAATGGTGCCCTCTTCCTGCCAGGGAAGAAGGGGTGAGTGAAGATCTACATCAGGAACAAGAAGGAAGTAAATATTGACATCAGAATCTGCTGCCACTGTGGATTCTGCCGCCCAAGGCAGCTGCCGCACATTGCCTCATAGGTGAGCCGGCCCTGTCCTGGGAACTGAAGTTTGCTAAAGGTGTTCAAGCCACTTCCCTTGGGAGAAGACATGACTGTTCAAGAGATATCTGAAGAAGAGATATCTGAAGAAGTGTGCATGCACAAGAAAGCTCATACCAAGAACAAACTCAGTTGGTCTCTAAGGTGCTACTGGAAAGAACAAGAGATATAAGAGTGTTTTGACTGCATGGTGCAGGTGTGAGCCTAGTTTTGTCTCATGGGTGCTCAAATCATTGCAGGAAAAAGTTCCCTGTAATTACGGATGGGGGAGAAATTTGAATTCAATTCACACTGAAAGGTGGTCTCCCCCCCCCCCCGGGGACCAATTCATACTTTCCGAAACAATCCAAGCACCCTTCAAAATTCGCACGTGTCTGATTTTTGAATGTAGTTCTCCAGCCAAGTGTACAAAAATGCTTATGCTAGAGAGAAGTGTGGATACATTGGTGAGCATAATATACAAAAATGCATTATACCGGGGGAGATGCTTTGCAAAAATAGGCGTTTTAGGCAAAATTGCATACAACAATGGGCTTATTAGGAAAAAATCATGCTAAAAGGCTGATTAATTTTCATTTAAAAAATGCAAACTGTTATGGAGAATCAGTGCTTTTTTCGGGGGGGGGATGCAGGGTTACGCATACCACTAAACGTTTGTGAATCGTTGTACTTTTGTCCATTTATTGTATTTATTTTTCACGATTCGAACTATAAAACGCTGGTTTTCTTCAGTTAAAATGAGAGTACCCCTGAACATTTTTATTTTATTTTATTAGAAATAAAGCACTGTGGAGAATATTGGAAATTTTGGAAAGCGTGAGAACTTGATAGTAAGTGAAATTAACAGATCCACCCACCCCTTCCTTTTAATTAAAAAGCATTCTGAAAACCACCAGCTTAAAGCAATTGCAACTGACTTGTCAACCTTCCTTTTATCTTGTTTTGTTTTGTCTTATTCCCCCTCCTCTGCTCCATGACTTCTCCTTTCCGTTTTGGCCTGCTTCTACCACACCTATTAAAAATGCAGGAAAGTATCCAAATGCAGACTAGGGAGTACACTTGATTTCAGAAACAGCCCTTGGAACTTATTTGGGCCCAGGGTCTGTTGCGGTTAATTTTCAGTCAATGCTGTCCATTTCCTCTGAAATACTACCTGGGGTTTAAGGTTGCTCGGCACAGGATGTTACTGAAAACCTCTGAAATATTCCAGAAAGCGGCTTTTCCTGCGACGCACCTCTAAAAGGCTGAGGGCCCCAGAGTTTTAAGGTTGGAAGAGGGAGGGTCTGGCATCTGGTTTCCCCTTTGACCTTTCCCTACTGGCTGGTCTGGCATTTTTTCCAACTCCTCTCAGTTTTCCAGACAAGAAAGAAAGAAAGAAAGAAAGAAAGAAAGAAAGAAAGAAAGAAAGAAAGAAAGAAAGAAAGTTTCCTTTGCCTTCCCTCAACACACATGTCCCCTGCTTCTTGCTTGCAAAGTCACTTCAATACGAAGTCCAGAGAGAAAAGTACTTGTAATACATTACTGTAGAAACTGAAAAAAACAGTGTGTAATTTTAGGAGAAAACAACAGAGAGCTTTTGCTTTTCTCAGTTCAAGCTTTGTATGTAGCAAGGAGACATTCAGCCAACCATACAGAGGAAAACTCTATCGGAACTACATAGCAAATCATGACACCCGCCATCTCAGGATCATCAAGGATGTGTTCTATGGGGAACTGGCTTCAGGCACCAGGGCCATTGGCAGATTAACTGCACATTACAAAACAAAATAAAATAAAAAAAATCCTTCCAGTAGCACTTTAGAGACCAACTAAGTTAGTTCTTGGTATGAGCTTTCGTGTGCATGCACACTTCTTCAGATACACTGAAACGGAAGTCACCAGACCCTTAAATATAGTGAGGGAGTGGGGAGGGGTATTACTCAGAAGGGTGGTGGGAATGGGTGATCAGCTGATAGGTGTGGAAAACCTGTTGACGACTCTTAACGGCTGCAATTGGTCTTACAGGGAAAGGCAAGGGGTGAGATGGCTAAAGATAGCTTTGTCATGTATAATGAGATAAGAATCCAATGTCTTTGTTCAGACCAGGTTTCTCCATGGTTTTAAGTTTGGTGATTAGTTGCAATTCAGCACTTCTCTTTCCAGTCTATTTCTGAAATTCCTTTGTATTAAGACAGCTACTTTGAGATCTTGTATAGAATGTCCTGGGAGATTGAAGTGTTCTCCTACTGGTTTCTCTGTCTTGTGATTCCTGATATCAGATTTATGTCCATTTATCCTTTGGCGTAGGGTTTGGCCTGTTTGTCCAATATAGAGAGCTGAAGGGCACTGTTGGCATTTGATTGCATACACAATGTTGGAAGATGAGCAATTAAATAGTCCTGAGATGGTATGTTTGATGTTGTTGGGGCCAGTAATGGTGTTGTCTGGGTTTATGTGGCAGCAAAGTTGGCATCTGGGTTTATTGCAGGCTCTGGTACCAGTGTCCATGTTGAGTCCTGTTGTATTATTGTGGGTGAGGAGTTGTTTAAGATTGGGTGGCTGTCTGTAGGCAATGAAGGGTCTTCCTCCCAGAGCTTGAGAAAGAGAACTGTCATTGTCTAGGAGAGGTTGTAGATCTCTGATGATGTGTTGTACTGTTTTAACTTGGGAGCTGTATGTGATTACTAGTGGTGTTCTGTTATTTTCTTTTTTGGGTCTGTCTTGCAGCAAGTTCTCTCAAGACATAGCTACCTACCTGTAACTGGAACCATAGAAGGTTCCACATTACAAAGATGTCTGCAAACATGACATAAAGGCTGTCAGCATCAACACTGCCCTGCAGGAATCCCTTGCAGACGGCCCTATCTGGAGATTATTGGGGATGAGCTTGGGAGTTTTTCTCCATGTGAAATATATCTAGGCAAACGTTGAGCGTTGCGAAGGAGCAGAGCAACCTGGGGCATCCATGCTGCTCTGTTGCTAAAGCTCTTGCCATAGCAGGCCTCATCCTGATAGGGGCCCAGAGTGGAGAATGTGTTGGAGCTCGGTACGAGATGATCGGAGCTTTTCCAAGGAAGAGGGGGCGGGGTGTAAAAACATAAGAAGAAACTGCTGTTTCTAGTCCAGCATCCTGTTCTCACAACGGCCAACCAGCTGCCTGTGGGAATAACCGAAAGCAGGACCTGAGAACAACACTGCCCCTCTGATGAGTCCCATCAACGGGAATATCCCCAAACTCCTCTTCTCTCTTCCCAGCTGCTTCTACTGTTCTCAGAGTCATGGTCTCAGAAAGGCTTCTAGGGCGAGAAGCTGGGGCAAGGCAGGTGGGAAAAGCCATTGCCATAGGTGTCGAAATCCCAATGGAGCAGAAAAGACTATTTATATATGCGAGCACGGCTGCCCAGATGTTATTGGCCCAGAGATGGAAAGAAGATAAAGTCACGACCAGAAAAGAATGGCAGGTTTAAGTTGATGGGTTATGCTGAAATGGCAAAAATGACTGGAAGAATCAGAAAGCAGGAAAACTGAAATTTTAATTAAGAATGGGGAAAGGTTTATAATTTATCTTAAAAAACATTGCAAACAGTTAAAATTGTTAGTAGGATTGGAATAACACTTGAAGTTTAATGGTGAATTTTGGATATAATGGAGATGTGAAAGATATGGATTAGTTAAAAAAGAAGAAGAAGATGCAGGACGAAATCAACAATAGGACCCACAAAGGGCTGGAGGGAAGTCCAGGAGATTCTATGAAATTTTGTTTTTATGTTGTGTGCTAGATACGTGACTGTAAAACTGTCATTTGAAAAACCAAATAAATAAATTTTAATGAAAAAGCCATTGCCTGATGGACAGCAGAAAGTCTCTCTCCCCTCACCAACTTGGATGGCTTTAAAAGTTGTTGCCATGTGTCTGTTTCAATAAATATCAGTTGTTTCAAACTCCTGTGTTAGTAGCACTGGTGTAACCTCCCCGGGGCACAAGCCTTAGTAGGTCCTGGGCACAGCAATACGTTTGGCACCAGCTTTTGACACTGGAAGCAGAAGATAGCTGTCTTGCTCAGTAGCCACCCATAACCTGAGTCTGCACTTTTAAAACCCTCTTTTAAGGTATAGGGACCCCTGACCATTAGGTCCAGCCGTGTCCGACTCTGGGGTTGCGGCGCTCATCTCGCATTACTGGCCGAGGGAGCCGGCGTACAGCTTCCGGGTCATGTGGCCAGCATGACAAAGCTGCTTCTGGCGAACCAGAGCAGCGCACGGAAACACCATTTACCTTCCCGCCGGAGCGGTACCTATTTATCTACTTGCACTTTGACGTGCTTTTGAACTGCTAGGTGGGCAGGAGCTGGGACCAAGCAACGGGAGCTCACCCCGTCGCGGGGATTCGAACCGCCAACCTTCTGATCAGCAAGCCCTAGGCTCTGTGGTTTAACCCCCAGCGCCACCCGCGTCTTAAAATCCTCTTTTAAAGCCACCCAAACTGCTGGCCATCCCTGCCTCTCGTGTCAATTACAGAAGTATAATAATCACAAACAACATGCCCTTTATTTGTGTGCCCCCCCCGCAGATGTTTCCAATGATGGATTCCTATTTAAATGCACTTGAGTACTGTTGTTGTAGTCGTGCTCAGCTGTTGCTATGAGCCCCGGGTTTGGAGAGATAAGGAGGGTGAGCAAACAAGGATCTGAGGCCGCAAAGGGTGCTCTATGTCCTTAAAGCAACCCCTCCCCCCCACACACACACCTTCCATGGGATCGGTGTGCCAAGCAGCAAATATTAAGACGAAAAAACCTTGCCCCATGTATCGGGTCTTTAATGTCACCACTCTGGTGACATTTCGATGTAATGTTGAATCGTTAAAAAGGGGGGGGGGAGAGCTTCCACCTTTCATTGGCACACTGGCTACAGGAACATAATCCGGTGGGAAGGTGGTTAACGACTTTCTTAATGTCAGCATAAACAACAGCAGTAATCACTGTTTTCGGTTTACTGTTTAGAATTATTTTACAAGGCTGCTGACTGGGAGGGTCCTTGTTCTGTTTTTTTCCTCTGCTCCCCCTTTCTTTTCTTCGAAGCAGTGTCTGGCCATTTCCTTCAAAGGCACATAGGCAAGCTGCCTTGTACTGAATCACAGGATCATAGAGAGCCAGTGTGGTGTAGTGGTTAAGAGCGGTAGACTCGTAATCTGGTGAACCAGGTTCGCCTCTGCTCCTCCACATGCAGCTGCTGGGTGACCTTGGGCTAGTCACACTTCTTTGAAGTCTCTCAGCCCCACTCACCTCACAGAGTGTTCGTTGTGGGGGAGGAAGGGAAAGGAGAATGTTAGACGCTTTGAGACTGCTTTGGGAAGTGATAAAGCGGGATATCAAATCCAAACTCTTCTTCTTCTTCTTCACAGAATTGTCGGGAGGAAGGCACACCAAGGGCCATCTAGTCCAACCCCCTACAATGCAGGAAGCTCAACTAAAGCACCCATGAAAAGATGGCCATCCAAACTCTGCTTTGAAACCTTCAAGGAAGGAGAGTCCACTTTCCGAGGGAGACCTTTCCACTGCCAAACAGCTCTTACTGTCAGAAAGTTCTTCCTGATGTTTAGTCGGAATCTCCTTTCTTGTAACTTGAAGCCATTGGTTCGGGACTCAGTATCAGGCAGATCCCTATGTTCCTATGGCTGTTGTTGCATGGAAGCATGCAGAAAGGAAGACCCGAGGGAACACTGGGATTATGGACGCTGGTGCCACGCCTGACTACCACACATTCTTCAGAACCTGCGGACACATGAACACAAGAAAAATCAAGGCTTCTATGTTTTCCAGGGGGCTCAATCTGGGGAAGGACAGTTTAGTGGTGGAGCACATGGTATGTATGGTCAAGGTCCAAGGTTCAGTCTCCGGCATCTTTGGGTATTGTTTATTTATTGTTTATAAAATTTGTCCTTTCTTCTTCTTTGGCAATCACTCGTAGCCAAGTAAGATTGTCTTCCATAAACACGGTTTTAAAAGTGTGTCCGTAAGTGACTTTGGAGGCCAGTTCTGGATCCACACGTCCTTTCACACTGGGTCATAGGTTTCTGGGTGGGAGTTGATCGTGGTGAGGGTTTGCCAAGCGTGCCTTCCTCTTAGCGCTTTTTTCCCTTTCGTCCTGAGTTTCTTCAAAGCCCATGACACCTTTAGTCAAGGCTGTTCTCCAATTGGAGCGCTTACAGGCCAGTGTTTCCCACTTGTTGGTGTTTATACGTACTTGTTGTTGTTGTTCAGTCGTTCAGTCGTGTCCGACTCTTCGTGACCCCATGGACCAGAGCACGCCAGGCACGCCTATCCTTCACTGCCTCTCGCAGTTTGGCCAAACTCATGTTAGTAGCTTCAAGAACACTGTCCAACCATCTCATCCTCTGTCGTCCCCTTCTCCTTGTGCCCTCCATCTTTCCCAACATCAGGGTCTTTTCTAGGGAGTCTTCTCTTCTCATGAGGTGGCCAAAGTACTGGAGCCTCAACTTCAGGATCTGTCCTTCTAGTGAGTACTCAGGGCTGATTTCTTTGAGAATGGATAGGTTTGATCTTCTTGCAGTACTACATTTTTAAAATATTTGCCTTGAGAGAGTCTTTGAACCTCTTTTGTTGACCACCAGCATTACGCTTTCCATTTTTAAGTTCGGAATAGAGTAGTTGCTTTGGAAGACGATAATCAGGCATCCGCACAGCATGACCAGTCCAACCAAGTTGATGTTGAAGAATCATTTTACCGCCCTGTACCCAGGGAGGTTCACAGAATAAAAACACAATATAAAGAACAACAACAACAACAAAAATGCATACAGTCATGTACTCTGGTCATGTACTTAATTCGTTCTGGAGGTCCATTCTTAACCTGAAACTGTTCTTAACCTGAAGCACCACTTTAGCTAATGGGGCCTCCCGCTGCCGCTGCGCCGCCAGAGCACAATTTCTGTTCTTATCCTGAAGCAAAGTTCTTAACCTGAAGCGTTATTTCTGGGTTAGCGGAGTATGTAACCTGAAGCGTATGTAACCTGAAGTGTATGTAACCTGAGGTACCACTGAATTGAAATATACTTGGAGTCAAGTGTGAATTTCATGCTCTTTATTCAGCTCATAGTAGCAAGGAATGAATCTTTCCCCAAAACGTCTGCTATATATACATTATTTACACAATGGGCCCCACGTGATTGGCTAATTCTGGGCTACTCCTGTAGGCCAATCAGGTTGCGGATTCACTTCCTCCAGGAGCCTGATTGGCTGCTCTTGCAGGCCAATCAGGTCACTGATTCACTTCCACCTGGAGCTGGATTGGGTGACTCCTGCAGACCAATCAGATTGCTGCATTCTGGATCCTATTGTTCTGGGATTCAGCTCAGTACATAACAACAATAAAAATACAAACAAAGACAACCCAGTCATCCCTTCCTTCCACAACAAATTTTTAAAGTGCATAGGATAAAGGGCTGGTTACAGAGGAAATTTTTGTCTGGTGCCTAAAGGTGAAAGTGCAAGGCAAACCTCATTGGGGAGAGCATTCCACAGATGGGGAGCCATTGCAGAAAAGGCCCCGTTCTTGCATTGCCACCCTCCAGAGATCTTGCAGAGGAGGCACAAGAAGAAGGGCTTTAGATAATGATCACAGGGTCCAGGTTGGTTCACATAGTGAATGAATGATAGAATCATAGAATCATAGAGTTGGAAGAGACTACAAGGGCCATCCAGTCCAACCCCCTGCCAAGCAGGAAACACCATCAAAGCATTCCTGACAGATGGCTGTCTAGCCTCCGCTTAAAGACATCCAAAGAAGGAGACTTTGTGAATGAGTGAGCTCCCATTGCTCTGTTCCAGCTTCTGCCAATCTAGCAATTCAAAAGCACACTAGTGCAAGTAGATAAGTAGGTACCACTGTGGCAGGAAGGTAAACAGCATTTCCATGTGCTCTGGCTTCCGTCCGGTGTCCCGTTGCACCAGAAGCGGTTTAGTCATGCTGGTGACATGATCTGGAAAGCTGTCTGTGAACAAAGGCCAGCTCTTTTGGCCTGAAAGCAAGATGAGTGCCGCAGCCCCATAGTCGCTTCTGACTGGACTTAACCATCCAGGGGTCCTTTACCTTTTGCCTACATAGGGAGAGATGGTCCCTGAGGTATTGTGGTTCTTTGCAGCTGTGGGTAAGAATTCTGAATATAGCCGTGTCCTGAAAAATGATCAAAGTCGCATTCTAAGAAAAGGGGAAGAAGACAGTGTGCAATTAGGACAAATCCACAGAATGGGGAATTCCTCATGCAGGCTTCTGCTAGCAGGACTCATGAGTTGAACCCGTGAGTTCACATGCTAGTTAGTTATTTGAAAGTGAGCAATAACAGCCTGGTGCTCTGAGCGACAGCGAGCCTTTCAGATATTGGAGTTGGGCAATGTGGATTAAGTGGAAGTCCTGCAGTCCTGGCAGTGGCAAGCCGGCAGGCCTACTGCATTTCAGCTTGGAGTCCAAATAATGGCAGACTTCACTGTTTGGAAGATCTCCTCTGAGCATATATTAGATACTTATTTGTGTGCCTCACAGTCCAACCGTGTGCATGTCTATTCAATAGTATGACTAAGCTCAAAGGGGCTTAATCCAAGGTCAGTGTGTATAGCTGGTATGGGATAACTTGAACTCTGATTGGCCATTGGCACTCACCCAGGCCACACCCCTTCTCCCCAGGCCACACCCCTCGCCTCCCTTTCTCTGCACCCTCTATGAGTAGTTTTGCCCAGCTGTAAAGGTTATCGGAACTCTCATGAGGATAGAGAGCGCTGTTTTGCTCTACCTTGAGCATGCGGCCTCCAGAAAAGTTGCCTGGAAGGGAATGCAGACCTTGGACTCAAGAGGGCTTTGAATCACAGAACTGTACAGAAGGAACCCCGAGAGTCATCTAGTCCAAGCCCCTGCAATGCAGGAATCTGTTGCTCAACAAGGGGCTCGAACCCACGACTGTGAGATTAAGAGTCTCATGCTCTACAAACTGAGCTATCCCATCCCTGGTGTACAGAATTGTAGCTGTAACATGCAATGCCAACTTTGGCAAGTCCAAAACGTAACACCAGGGATGAGCTAATCTGTGGTAATCCAGGGTCTTCTTGAATTCCCGCTAGGCTTGATGAATCAATCCACCATATATACCAGACCAAAGATAATAATAATAATAATAATATAATAATAATAATAATAATAATAATATCATTATCAAGCTCCTTTGGGGCATATATGTGTAATTGAATTGATTATTGCAAAATCTGCTGTTACCAGAACAGAAGATTTCAGGAATTATTTGCTTTCACGTTGAAAATTTTTGGAAAATATCACACTTCCCTCTGGGTGTTTTTTTTTTTTTTTTTGCTCAGAAATACTGACATTGAAGTTTCGGGAGGTTAATGATGGACTCAATTGATAATGAAGATATCCCAGTCTAATTATCTTCCACCAATGAGGAGGAAGGACCAGTAGGTTTAAAGTGATCATGTCAGGCCACATCAGATAATGTGAATTTCTCTCTCTCTCTCTTTTTTTTACCTTAGCTTCCCGCCACCCGCTTCAGAAAGAAAATAAGCTCCTACTTTAATTAAATATTCTAAGAATTCATTTCAGATACATCAGCACGCAGACCGCGCTGCTTTCCGAACTGTTATTTTTCTACATTTAACGTGTAATCTTAATGGAACCGCAAAGATAATGGGAAAAAAACAAACAGCAAACTAAAACAACACCCCGAAAATAACGAACAAGCTAGATTATACCGGCTCGTCATTACCCTAATATATCAAACAATATGAGCTTAGCTTAATTATTCCCTGTGAGACTTACAAAAACTAAGCACAACCTTCAATTTACAGCTGTTTGGTGCCGGTAACCTGAATTATTATTTAAAGCGGGGTTGGGAGCGGTGGGGGGGGGGGGGAGAGAGAGAGAGAGAGAAGAAAAAAAGTTTATTTATTGTGACCTACACTCCGTTTTTATTCATCACGGAAAATCTGTATATTCACAAATGAGGGCTATTCATCTGCAGGCTGCCTGCATTCTTTAGCTGTCTTGGGTTGTATCAGCTTCACTTCTTCAGCTTTTGTCTTCATCTCGAAGGCTCTTCATCCAAATTGTTCATCATCTTGATGGAGGAGGTTTATCATGTTCGGGTGCAGCTGCATTCTGCTTATCCAAAGTGCTGAGAGATACAGGAGAGAGAGAGAGAGAAAGAGAAAGAGAGAGAGAGAGAGGAGAGAATACAAGGGGGAAAGGGATTGGCGAGGGGTGGACGGATTGATGGTCAGTACTCATACAAGGATAATTTGTACTTTCTCAATAATAATAATAATAATACTAATAATAAGAGGGAAGGGGGGGAGAGAATGAGGACAAGCTAATTACTGGCTTAACTAGGGCAGCCTGTAGATTCTCCATGTCAAAAGGACCACAGTAATTATTTGCTATCAAAGCACATTCACGTCGCGGCATTAAAAAAAAAAGAAAAAAGGAGAGACTCTGGCGCAAATGGATCTCGCTAATAAACAGGACGGAGAGAGGGGCATTATGTGTCTCTCTGGATGCAAGCACATTAACAAAGTGACACGGAGCATAACTCTAAGCCTGGAGAGAGAGGGTGGGTGGGGGGTGAAGGATGAGGAGGAGTGGGGTGGGGGGTAGGGTAGGGTTGGGGGGGGAGAGAGAGAGGAAGAACGATAATTACCCCCGTCTCCTCCTTCACCCCTTCCAGGGCCAGCTTCCTCTCCTTTCTCTTTCCTTTTGTGCGCGGGGGCTCGCAATCTGAATGCGACCCCGTCGGAAGGCCCAAGGCAGGCTATTAGTGACCTCTGTTCCATTGACAAGGTGGCGGTGTTCTTAAAAGCCCCATCTCCCAATGTCAGGCGGGTCACATGAGCCCAGCCAGAGTAGCTTTAAATGGTCCAGGAAACACTTCAGCCTTAAAGACACCTGGGAGGTCGTGACCAGTTTAATGCAGGCGGAGCCGTACCGAAAGAGCGTTTCCTTTTGAAAGAGCGCACAAAAGTTGGGTCGCTTTAATTTCATCTCTCTCTCTCTCTCTCTCTCTCTCTCTGTCTTCCCGTTGCCATTGTTCATTTTCGCTATTATTTTAAACAGACTTATGTGGGGGGTTTTTTTGCAATCGAGATAGGAATATTGAAAGCGCAACTCCGCACTCCAAATCTGCACGGGATGGAGATGGAAACAGAAAAGGAGGATGTGGTGTTCTCAGTGATTTTTCACTTGGGAGGGAAAATCAGGTCAGGCATGCTGCAACGCAGGTGAATGTGGAGCGCAGGAATCTAAGAAACCACCTGGTGCCAAGTCAGACCACTGCTTCATTGAGCTCAGTATTGCCCACACTGGCAGGCAGCAACCCTCCAGGGTTTCAGGGAGCCAACAAACCGAAGCTCAATCCAGATAAGACTGAGGCACTGTTAGTGGGGGGGGGGTTCCCTAGACCAGAATGCTGGGAGGTGGCCTGCTCTCGATGGGGTTACACTTCCTCTGACGGAGCGGCACTCCAGGATATGGGACGCGGGTGGCGCTGTGGTCCAAACCACTGAGCCTCTTGGGCTTGCCAATCAGAAGGTTGGCAGTTTGAATCCGCGGAACGGGGTGAGCTCCTGTTGCTCTGTCCCAGCTCCTGCCAACCTAGCAGTTAGAAAGCACGCCAGTGCAAGCAGATAAATAGGTACCGCTACGCCCAAAAGGTAAATGGCATTTCTGTGCGCTCTGGCTTCAGTCACAGTGTCCCACTGCGCCAGAAGCGGTTTAGTCATGCTGGCCACATGACCCAGAAAGCTGTCTGTGGACAAACGCTGGCTCCCTCAGCCTGAAAGCGAGATGAGCACCGCAACCCATAGTCGCCTTTGACTGGACTTAACAGTCTAGGGGTCCTTTACCTTTGCACGTGCAGCATCCCGTACAGACTGCACATGTGCGGCATCCCATACGGTTGTCGTGCAAGAGGCAGCCTGTACAGATGTCTGTATGGACAGCACGCAAGAGTGGCAGCCCATATGGATGCCACATGATGCACCCCTAGCCACTCTACAGCTGGGGGGAGGCAGGGGCCATCTTGTCACCACCACCACCCCAAGTGGCACCCGGGGCGAACTGCCCTATCCGCCCCCCACTTCCTATGCCCCTGGATGGGGTCACACTCCCTCTGAAGTACATAGCTTGTGGCACAGAGTGTCTTCTATCAGCTTCAGCTGGTGGAATAGCTGTGCCCTTACCTGGATAGGGACAGCCTAACTACTGGTGTCTATGCTCTGGTAACCTTGAGGTCAGATTACTGCAATGCAGGGCTGCCTCTGAAGATGGTTCAGAAACTTCAGCTGGTGCAGAATTTGGGTGGCCAGGTTGCTCACCAGGGCAAGACGGTTTGAGCATATTACACCAATCCTGGTCCAACTGCACTGGCTACCAGTTAGTTTCTGGGCCCAATTCCAAGTGCTGGTTCTGAAGAGGATGGACTGTTCATCGAATCATAGAATCTTAGAGTTGGAAGGGACCCCAAGGGTCATCTCATCCAACCCCCTGCAATGCAGGAATCTCAACTAAAGCATCCATGACAGATGGCCATCCAACCTCAGCTTAAAAACCTCCAAGGAAGGAGAGTCCACAACCTCCTGAGGGAGTCCATTCCACTGATGAACATCTCTTACCATCAGAAAGTTATTTATGATGTTTAGTTGGAATCTCCTTCTGCTTCGGGTCCTACTTTATAAACAAGGAGAAAACAAGCTTGTTCCCTCTTCCTTGTGGAAGCCCTTGAGATACCTGAAGATGGCTATCATGTTTCTTTTCAGTCTCCTCTTTTCCAGGCTAAACATACTCAGCTCCCTCAACCTTTCCAGACGCTTGTTTATCTTAGTCCCTCTCCTCTGCACATGCACCAGACGATGGAATAGTGTAAACACTATTCAAATGTCAACTATTCAAATATACATTATCTGCACATGCATGCTCAGTACACACCAGAAATGCAATGGGCAATTCAAAGCATTGCCAAGACTTTGCATCAGAGCCAGAATGGAAATGCCTCACATTTCAAATTCAAGCAAATTTTCAAATTCGGATTTTGCTGGTGAAATTTGACGCTGAATTCTGACAATCCAATACCAAAGTTGTGATTTGACGTCAATTTTTTTGCGATTGCAAGTTCTGATGAGATGAATGGATGAAATCAACGTTAAGCCCAGTCACTTCTATTGCATCAGCATTCCAAATCTGTCAAATCCTGATTTCTACCGCCTGTCCTCTGTCACATAATGGGAAATGTTGAATGCCATATACCTGATGCTGTCATATACTGACATCTGCTTTAGGTCAGCTGTTGAATCTTGTCAAATACTTTCTGATGTCAGGTATTGCCCGATTCTGACAGCTACCGCAACATCTTTGGTTTTCAAATGCAGATGCTGAATAGGAGTACTCCAAGAATATCCATTTGCTCTTCGTAGAGCCAGATAATGCACCATCACAATCCAAATTACGAGGATCATTTCCTGCTGTACTCCCAATTGTCCATGGGATTTGACCTCCTGTGACCACAAATAAGTTATTCCCAGTGATGCAACTCCATGCAAAGATGTATTTCTGGGGAAGGGCCATTGTATAATGGTAGAGCATCTATTTTGTATGGAGAAGGTAACAGGTTCAATCCCCAGTGTCTCCTGGGCAGGCTGGGAGGAGCTTCTGCCCCAAACTTGGGTCTTCAGCTGTTTTTGGACTACAACTCCCATCACCCCTAGCTAGCAGGACCAGTGGTCAGGGATGATGGGAACTGTAGTCCCAAAACAGCTGGAGACCCACGTTTGGGTTAGATGAATCAATGGTCTCACCCACTGTAAGCTATATTCTTATTTCCCGGGTGTATTATAATAGTTTCATAATTCCTTTGCCCATTTACCAACGCTTCAGCTATGAATGGATTTCCGTTTGCCATTGTGATAAGAGGTTGAAGATTTATTAAGTCTCTTCCACTCAATGGCCTCATCTATAACAAGGTGTTGATTGGGACTGCATCAAAAGAATGATCAATAGCTGGGAGGGAAAGGATGGAGATAGCTTTATACTAAATTCCCTCTCCCTCTGCCTTCCATCTCTGACTAAGGTCTGTCCAATCCTGTGGCAGGCCGAGAGAGGCATCGGGAGATCTGGGTATCATGGAAAAGTGGTATTTTATTTTATTTTATTTTTAAAAAAGATTGTCATTTGTTTTGCAACTTAGTTTAAAAGGTGGTTCTGGGCAGGATGGGTGAAGTCAAGAGATGAAATCAGTTGCATCCACCTGCATATTTTACCAGTGCACCCATCTCTAAACATGCACAGTCGGTTTTTATTATTTGTTATTTCATGAAGTTTATTCAGCACTTGATTGTAAAAAACAAACGAGCTTCAGAGCGCTTTCCGAAGAGAATGAAACAACTCTTTGAAATATTCTACATGCTGATCTAAACAAAAATGTTTTTAGCAGGCATCAAAAAGGGCACAGTGGAGGCTTGGTGTCAAGAGGCAGAGAGTTCCAGAGTTTACGTAGTAAATCTTTCACAAGTACTTGATTCCTCTCTTAATTTATGATTTATGGAACCTTGAGTGCCTTTTCCATCTCCAGATATAAATCAGTTCCTGAAGGGTGAGAGATTCTGTATTGACCACCAGGAGGTGGTTCCCCCCCACCAGCCTTCCCCTACCCTCCATCCCTAGAAGCCTTCAGAAGGGGGCTGCTGCCAGAAGAACAACTACAAGGAGTGTAGTTATCATAAAGGGTGATATTTCCAGGGAATAGCTGGCCTCACCCCCATTCCTCCACCCTCCATCTTGACTTGATTTGTTGCTAAGCTGCATGTTTACTTATGTATGCTCAATGAATCACAGTGACATCTCCGCTCCTAATTTTAAGCACCTCTAGCATGTCCCGCCCCCACTTCCCTTTTCCCTAAACTAAAACATCTCAAATATGTGTTTGTGTTTGTTTTATATCCCAACTTTCCTCCAAGGGGCTCAAGGTTGCCGTACATAGGTCTCCTCTTCAACCTGGACCCCGTGATCAGCTTCTGAGACCCTTCTCCATGCGCCTAGTCCACAAGAGGTCTGGCAAGAGGGTGGCAACATGAGAACGGGCTGTTGGCTTCCCATTTATTGGATGTTCTCCCCAGGATGGCGCTCGCCTGGCGCCTTTGTCATACAGTATATCTTTAGGTGCCAGGCAAAAGTGTTCCTTTTCTTCCAGGTGCCTGGCTCTTAAACAATGCCTTTTAAATGTATAGGGATGTGCTGTTTTATGCAAGTTCACCCAGTGAGCTTCATGGCCAAGTGGGGATTTGAACCCTGGTCTCCCAGGTCCTATTCCAACACTCGAACCACTACACCACGCTGCCTCTTGATGTTGTACCCTTTTCTCATAGGGGAGTGGCTCTGTCCCCTTGATCATTTGGGTGGTGTCAGGGACTGGACTGAGGAGGAATGGTGGGGAATGCCGCCCGCCCCCTTTTTCTGAACCTTCCCAAGAAGAGGAAGACAGTATACATTTACAACAGTGGTTTGCAGAAGGTCATAGTTCAGAGGCTGCAGAGGGAAGAAGCTGGAAAATATTGGGAGAAGCAGCACCATGGGAGAGACAGCTGACGGACTCAGTGTCTCTGGAAAGCATTCCTGATCCCACCCCCCCTCTCCCAGGACCCGGCATGCGTTGAGAGTAGTAGAGCAGTTCTTTGCAAATTATATACCTCCAAAAGTGGATTGGCTATATAAATTAACAGAATTTATAGAGCTGGCAAAATTAACTGCGACAATAAGATATCAAACACACCAAAAATTAAGGTCACAATGAAAACAAAATAATAATTAAAAAAAAATTCCTTCCAGTGGCACCTTAGAAACCAAGTTTCTTCTAGGTATGAGCTTTCGTGTGCATGCACACTTCTTCAGATACACTGAAACGGAAGTCACCAGACCCTTAAATATAGTGAGGGAGTGGGGAGGGGTATTACTCAGAAGGGTGGTGGGAATGGGTGATTGGCTGATGTTTTCTGCTGCTCCAGAGAAGCGGACACGGGGCAATGGATTCAAACTACAAGAAAGAAGATTCCACCTAAACATTAGGAAGAACTTCCTGACAGTAAGAGCTGTTCGGCAGTGGAATTTGCTGCCAAGGAGTGTGGTGGAGTCTCCTTCTTTGGAGGTCTTTAAGCGGAGGCTTGACAGCCATCTGTCAGGAATGCTTTGATGGTGTTTCCTGCTTGGCAGGGGGTTGGACTGGATGGCCCTTGTGGTCTCTTCCAACTCTATGATTCTATGGTGTGGAAAACCTGTTGGCGACTGTTAACGAATGCAATTGGTCTTACAGGAAAAAGCAAGGTAACAATGGTTATGGTTCGAAGAGTACATGAGTAAACACTGCTCTAAAGATAACATGCTGATAATATGTTTAGACTAAGCTCATAAAGTTGTCTTGATAATAGTATATTATAGTATAGTATAGTATAGTATAGTATAGTATAGTATAGTATAGTATAGTATAGTATAGTATAGTATAAGAAATACGTAATGTAGTGATACATGATTTGCAATGTAAATAAGAACTTGTTTGAAAAAATGATGAGCACTGGCGGAGGGAAGTCACATAGGTGTACTATCGCCCACCTATCTTATGCAATTCTTTCTTACCTAACTTTTTCCTTCATTTTTCTTCTTATCTTTTTTTTTTTGGCTGATATATTTTGTTGTTATTATGTAACTATTGTTGTAAGTGTATGTGTACTATTGTTTGTATGAATGTCTAATCAAATCATATAAAAATAAGTATGGGAAACAGCCCTACTAGAAAAACTAACCACTAACCTGAAACTGACACGGGGACAAACAGAAGAAGACACCTTCACCCCGTATGGTTCCCCTTCATCACACACACAGCCCAACAAGACAATGACAAAAATCTACCAACAGCATACAAATCAATATGGCTAACCTGATCCAAAACACCCACCACCCCACTCACACAGGAAACCAAAGACCACCACAGCCAACCACAAATGAACAATCACACCCTACGCCAACTCCGACCTCTCTCACCACCAAAGGAGCACAAGCGAACAACAGAGAACCTGCACAAACGATGCTGACACCAAACCCTACATATATTAAGGAAAATAGAAACATTGTCACCCCACCTCACCCATCCCCCCATCCCACCCACCTCTTTCCCCCTTCTCTCCCTAATGTCTCAACAACCAAAACTGATTTGTAAAAATGTTACATGGAAAAAATACGAGAGAGACATTGCACACACTTTTGTAAATCAAGAAAATCTTTAATAATAAAATATAAAAAAGAGAGAGAGAGAAGAAAGAGAGAGAGAGAGAGAGAGAGAGAGAGAGAGAAGTAGTAGTAGAACAGAAAGCTCAGAGGCAGAAAGCACAGATCAGCCAACGCAGGGATGACGTATAATAGGGGAGACAGAGGAGGTGGGACTTTACTCGGAGAAACGCCATTATCTAAGAGAGACAGCTTTTCTATGTTCTCTCTCTCTGTGAATAGTGAATAAAAGACTTGGTAAGAACTCTTCTTGTTTATTTACTTCTTGGCTTGCCACTGTGGGAGGGATCGGATTTCCCAAAGCATGACAGGTGACCTTTCCAGAACCCTTTCCAACTCCACAACTTTTCGAGGTAAAGTAACCAGAACAAGTGTGTCCACACCACAGATATTTGCAGTGTTGCTTTCAATGCTTTTCTGACTGATCTCAAGGGCTCTCACACGGAAGATGGGGCAGGCTTTTTTCCTCCTGCCCCAGAGGAGAGTAGCACCCAGACCCATGGCTTAAAGTTACAAGAAAGGAGAATCCAACTAAACATCTGGTAGAACTTTCTGATGGGAAGTTTAACGGTGGAGTGGACTTCTCCTGTAGGTATTTAAGCAGAGGTCGGGTGGCCATCTGTCGTGGATGCTTTAGTTGAGATTCTGAGATTCTATGAAATATAACGGGGAAATTAACAGGGAAACTGTGGGGAAATGGAATAAACTGCCAGGGGAATGTAGCCTCTGTTTCAGGATGCCCCTCTGGCAGGTAAAAAAGGTAAAGGATCCCTGGACAGTTACGTCCAGTCAAAGGCGACTACGGGGTGCGCCGCTCATCTCGCTTTCAGGCCGAGGGAGCCTGCGTTTGTCCACAGACAGCTTTCCGGATCATGCAGCCAGCATGACTAAACCGCTTCTGCCACAACGGGACACCGTGACGGAAACCAGAGTGCACGGAAACACCGTTGACCTTCCTGCCACAGTGGTACCTACTTACCTACTTGCACTGGTGTGCTTTTGAACTGCTAGGTTGGCAGGAGCTGGAACAGAGCAATGGGAGCTCACTCTGGCACAGGGATTCGAACCACTGGCCTTCTGATCGGCAAGCCCAAGAGGCTCAGTGGTTTAGACCACAGTGCCACCCGCATCCCTACACCTGTAGTAAAACACTCAGTCTGCAGAGGACCTCAAACATAGCTATGATTCCTGGGATCCTCAGCGTATTCAGATGAAGATTGTTTTACTAGGAGCTGCCAGGTGGGATTTATGGGACTTTTCAGCAGAGCAGCAAAGTTTGGGAGCAGATTTAAATATGTATGCAAGGAATCCAATGAATGATAGAAGTCCATCATCTGTATGGGTGGAATTAGAGCTTTCAGCAAAGTGCAGATACCCACAGCAAAACCAAATGCTACTTGAAACAGTTCCACTTTCAGCACCAAAATGAATAACTTGATACACAGTGCTGAATAATAGGCCTTTTAAATAAAAGTATTAGAAGAATATATCAGCAACATGATATAAAACCCAAGACTGGAATTTTTCTTAAAAAAAAACTTTCACTCTAAAATGACTGAATGATAAGGCAGCACAATATATATGTTTGCTAGATTCAGAGAAATTGTTTTCTTTTTTTAATATAAGTGTTTTATGATGTACTCATACATCATTTCCAAATCAAATGCTAAACAAAACAATCCTCTTGCACTTTGTATTTCAGCTCCAAAAGACGCATCGTGATAGATTTTTCATTGTTCTGTATGATTCTTGCAAGCTAATTTTTCAGCCAAAACTTTTGTGGCATTCACTAGTGGCAAAGAGAAGGTTCCAGTATCTGATTTCGCACAGTAAATACCTCTCACAAAATGGCAGAAGTAAATCAAGTCAGCGAACTAAATTGGGTCAGCGAAGTTAAACTCCACCAGTACCGTTCCGTGGATAGAGTATCTCACCCCCCTCTCAATACTGTTTTGAGAATTCACAGACAACATCAGACTTCTTGAGGGAGTGAGTTCCATGGGTTAACAATGTGCTGCTTGAAAAAGCACTTCCTGTTGTTGCCTGCCCCGAATCTCCCAATATTCAGCCTCAGCTTCAGAAGTTCTAGTGTTATGAGAAAGGAAGAAAAACCTCAATCTGCTTCTTCCTTGCATTCCTAGCCACCTTCCACATAATCCCCAGAATTTTCTTCCTCATATTGTCTCATGGGAGGGCCGGCCCTGTTCGGGCGTGTGTGAAGCAGGGTGTGTGGCCTCAGGAGAGTGCCGAGGGTCAGACATTGTCCGCCCCTGACTAAGAGCCTTCTGCCAATATATTGGTACCTGCATCTTCCTCCAATTCAATCTCCCTCTCCAGCCATTAGTCTCAGGGGACAATGTATATTTTTTGTGTGTAGAGGAAATACATGGGGAAAATTCACTTCATCTCTACCACATGCAAGCTTTTTTTGTGTGAATTCAGAGCCATTTCCTTCGTACTTGACCATTCTGCAGTCCTCTCCTGAAGAACTGGCCGCCTCCACCCCCCTTCTCCTGAAAAGCATCCTCAGCTTCTCTTTTGCAGCAAAGCCCTGTCATATCTCTTGATCAATTGAATAGCTTAACGTTTCCAATTTTATTGTCACCAGCAAAATTTTGTCCCTCCCTAGGCAAAGCCAGGCTCAAAGGTCATTAATAAGCACACTGAAAAGCAATAGTCCCACTCCTGACCTCAAGTCAGCCTAGAAGTGATTTCTCTCCTATGAAATGGGTGGCAAATCTATACGGACTTTGCTGCTCTTTCCAGTTAACCAATATTTTCCCCCCTCTGAAGCACCTATGCCATCTCCATGTGCAATCCTAGGTAGCAAAGTGAGCATTGTTTGCAAGCCACCAAGGAGCCACCAAGAAGTTTATCTGGGACCCAGCAGAGAGGGAGTTGAATCCAAAGTACATCAGTGAGAGAAGGGATCTCATCTCAGAGAGAGAGAGAGAGAGAGAGATCTTGCCTCTGCCATGAAGAATGGCAAGTCAGTTTCAGCCCCATCCCTTCCTTCTGCAACTTGAACATGGTGATAATGACCCACTTTACAGGAAAAACAAAATAAAAAATAAAAAAAATCCTTCCAATAGCACCTTAGAGACCAACTAAGTTTGTTCTTGGTATGAGCTTTCATGTGCATGCACACTTCTTCAGAAAGCTCATACCAAGAACAAACTTAGTTGGTCTCTAAGGTGCTACTGGAAGGATTTTTTTTTGTTGTTTTGACTATGGCAGACCCACACGGCTACCTACCTGCCACATTACAGGGTTGTTGTAGGGGCGTGCCATTTCAGGGGTTGAAAACTTTTGCAAATTTCTTCAGTGGGGGGGGTGTCTTAAAAATATCTTTTTGTGTGTGAGGAATTCAACTCTATTATTTTTGCAACTGGACAACATTTAGCTTGGTAAATCTATGTTTGATGAAGAAGTACATAAGCTGCTTTGGGAAAGCCAAAGGATTTTAATTTCACCTTCTGAAAATGTCATGTGCAGTGGTACCTCGGGTTAAGAACTTAATTCGTTCTGGAGGTCCGTTCTTAACCTGAAACCGTTCTTAACCTGAAGCACCACTTTAGCTAATGTGACCTCCCGCTGCTGCCATGCGATTTCTGTTCTCATCCTGAGGTAAAGTTCTTAACCCAAGGTACTACTTCCAGGTTAGCACAATCTGTAACCCAAAGTGTACATTTCATTGTACAGTGGTACCTTGGGTTAAGAACTTAATTCGTTCCGTTCTTAAACTGAAACCCTTCTTAACCTGAGGTACCACTTTAGCTAATAGGGCCTCCCTCTGCCGCCGCGCGATTTCTGTTCCCATCCTGAGGTAAAGTTCTTAACCCAAGGTACTACTTCCAGGTTAGCAGAGTCTGTAACCCAAAGTGTACATTTCATTGTACAGTGGTACCTCAGGTTAAGAACTTAATTCGTTCCGTTCTTAACCTGAGGTACCACTTTAGCTAATGGGGCCTCCCGCTGCCGCCACGCCACTGCACGATTTCTGTTCTTGTCCTGAAGCAAAGTTCTTAACCCGAGGTACTATTTCTGGGTTAGCGGAGTCTGTAACCTGAAGCGCCTGTAACCCGCTGCTGGGGCTCTTGTCTGGATTATTTGAACTGGATCCCGCCCTCTCAGATCCATGCAAACTCGCAGGCCATGCTCCTTCTCGGGCTCGGATTGTCTGCTGAACACCAGCATAAGGAGAACTCTGAAGCCGCAGAGGTCTGCCATGGAAAATGCTGACAAGCCTTTAACTTCCATGGCAGGGGAGCGGGCGCCACCTAATAGCCTCTCGAGACACCTTTCCCCCTCAGAAACTGCGGCTCGCGCCAATAAGAGCCGAGTAAACATGGCTAGTATCTTAATGACCTCTGGGCATTAGCAGATGGCCTTTTCATGATCACAGATTAGCAGTACACAGCCTCTTTCTAATAGGTACTAACAGGTGGCAGGGACACTATTCATTTCTGTGTCATCGAAAGCCAGCAGAACGCCAACTGCGGGGGGGGGGGAGGTCTTTGCCTTTAAATGATTGTTTCCCCCCTTTGCCCTTGGTCTTCCACCACAGGGACAGAAGGGGGGGTGAGTTTAAATGAGAGAAACGGCAGATTCAGGCTAAAGATTAAGGAGCAACAGGAAAAGGCCTTAAAAACCTGTGGGAAATCAATTAAGGCTGTGAACCTAAGTGCACTTAATTCAAGAGGAAGGCCACATTTAAAGCACACGTATACTGCGTTAATCGCCATGGCTGCCGCCAAAGAATTCTGGGATCTGTAGTTTGCTAAGTGTGCGAAAAGTTGTTAGCAAACCCATATACTCCTCTTCCAGAGCTACAGTTCCCAGGGTTTTCTTGAAAGAGGAGTTGCTAGTTAAACCACTTTGGGAACTGGAGCTTTGAGGTGGGAATAGGGGCCTCTTAACAACTCTTGGCACCCTTAACAAACTCCACTTTCCATAATTCTTTGGGGAAAGCCATGACTGTTTAAAGTGGCATCACAGTGCTTTAAATGGATGGTGCAAACATGGTCTAAGAAGTGAATTGAATTGTATGAATGCTTAGGATTGCACTGTAATTGAATATTGATCATTGGAACTTGCCTTGTATCAGGATCACAGAGCCTCCAAAATTTCTCCGATGAAAATAGGGATGTTCCTAAGGAAAAGCAGGGGATCCAGGATCAAACCGGAAACTGGAATAGCTTCTTTAAATCCGGAACTGCGCCTGGAAAATAGAGACACTTGGGCTGGATCTACACTGCTCTGTAAAAACGCTATTAAAGTCTATTTAAAAAAGTTATATAGTTCTCAATGCAATTTCCCGTTGCCGATAGATTGCTGCTCTGCAGCGCCCTCTGGTGCCACACTTTTATAATGCATTTTATAACTGACCAGTGTAGATTCACCCTTGGAGGGTCTGGGGTAGGGGTCGGCAAACTATGGCCAGGGGCCGGATGCGGCCCCCCAGGCTCGTAAATCCGGACCACGGACCCTGCCGCCCGCTCGGTCAGTCCCCGCATGCTGTGGAAGCCTCGCTGCATGGGGACTGCCTTCTGCGATGCTGGCACAGCTTCTGGGCGGGTGCTTGCGTGCTGAGGTAAACCTGACACAGCCATGGATGGAGAGGCCAGCGGGCGGGCAGCGGGTCTGGGCCGCGCCATGGGCATCGTGACAGGCGCGTCATGGGGCTTCAGCCAGAGCTTGGTGCATCTGCTGGGCCCGTGCTTGAGCGGCTGGAGGGTGAGATGCTCAACGCCTGCCCAGCGCCCCACTTGCTCAGCCTGCCCGCCAACCTGGCCTCGGACGACGGGCCGCAGAGCATGGTGCACGCCACCTGGGAGCTCCGCGGGGACAGGCCAATGGAGCAGCTGCTGCTCATCAACAACGCCAGTGAGCAGAAGGTGGCGAGACGTGCTCCTGAGTGCGTGCAGAGTGCGTTCCTCCTCCAGGTCTGGAGGCAGCTGCAGGATCGGCTTGCAGGGTATTTACATTTTTCAAAATATAGTCCGGCCCCCCACAAGGTCTTAGGAACAGTTTACCGGCCCCTTGATGAAAAAGTTTGCTGACCCCTGGTCTGGGGTATTGTTTACATGTTCACTTAGGTGAATAGCATCTCCCATAGGAGGTCTTCCAGTGCTACCATGATTATCTATAGGAAATGAGTTCCTGGACTCATTTGAGGAATCCCTGAAAAGCTTCTGAGAAAACCCAGGATTCCGCAGCACACAGGATATTTCTTACCACTGCCTACGAGTATAATTTGTAACTTGCCAGGTTGGTCCTTCAGCATCATGCTTGGCAGGGGGTTGGACTGGATGGCCCTTGTGGTCTCTTCCAACTCAACTGTATGATTCTATGATTCTATTCTATGCCATTTAGATCGACACATGTCCAATCCCTTCCTGAGTGGAAACTGATATTCTAACTCAGGTTCAGGATGTGAGGTAAATCATTGGTGCGCTTCCTCTCTTGTTCAGAGCGTGA
Organism: Lacerta viridis; assembly: GCA_900245905.1. Lineage (NCBI taxonomy): Eukaryota > Metazoa > Chordata > Lepidosauria > Squamata > Lacertidae > Lacerta > Lacerta viridis. The sequence goes on along the minus strand of OFHU01000943.1, from coordinate 292,245 downwards.
CTTGGTCAAATCCTATAAACTGCCCTGTGATCCTTGGTTGAAGGGTGGTATATAAATTTTATAAATAAAATAAATACCTGCAGCTCTCTGCACCATAGATGAGGGTGGGAAATTCAATTCTGTTTGCATCTTTATGAGCAATGATCTAATTCACATTTTTTTTCCAACCAGCATGCAAACCAAAAGGCAAATTTCCTCCCAGATTCACATTTCTTTCTGGGTATTGCAATGCCAAAAACAACAGGTACAAACATGCATGTTAGGGAAAATTGTTCATAAAAACACATATAATTGTGAAAATGGCATACAGAAATGTATCATATTAAGGGGAACTGATTGCCAAAGTGTGTATATGAGTCAAGAGTGCAAAGAAAATCTGTTGATGAGGAGAAATTTGCAGTAAAGTGCTGATGAATCTTCATGGTTTTGTTTTTTTAAAAAAAATTGTTGTGGCAATATGGAAAGCTGAATTTAAGGCTGAGAGAAACAGAATCAACCACCCCTATACATGACTTCCTGGTTCCCTTGTCCTTCATAGTGGAACTTGACAAGCTCCACCCCTTAGGTGACATCAGAAACTATGGCTCCATCCATTACAGGTTAACCCAAGTCGCAAAGGAAGTTAGCATCAAATGGGGACTTGGATGACATTCCACCCTTCTGCTCCATGTTGAAAGTTGGCCTCCATCTCTCTCTCTCTCTCTCTCTCTCTCTCTGCATTATGTACCACAGAAATATTCCTATGAGAAGTGTCGCACTAATCAGGCTGTTAAATTAAACTGCTCTAAATTTATTTTATGTGATGCATAAAGTTCACAGGCAGAGGCACCCAGAGTAGTATCGCTGACCTTTCCCAGCGAGTCCTGCACCATCTCAGCCTCTCCTTTCCTACCAATTGGCTGCGAACCACTCTTTCCTCTGACAGCTATTCCCTCTCTGCTTCTCCCAGACCTGGAGGATTTATTTTGATGAGTCCCTCACCCACATAATGACTTTAAAATTCCTGAGGTCCATACCTTCGAACGTAGCTGGGAATTCAAGGTAATGCCAATTAACAAGCCAGGGCTCAGAAGCACGGATGGAATTAGCTGTCCCTTCTCCATGGAATACCGTCGTAAGCGGATGTGAGATTCTTGACAGCTTCGGAGTTCAACCTCTTCAATCTTCACATTCTGTGCATGCATGCAAGCTCAAAGCATCAGGTGACGATATTTATTTGTTGCATTTTGTATCCCATTCTTCTTCCGTGACGGAACTCAAGGCCGTCTGCAACGGGGGGGGGGGGCAGGCATCCTGCCATCCAAGCACTGACCTGTCCCAGATCTACATAACTCCAGCAGGGCTGCCATTATCAGGTAGCTTCAGACGAGTGCTGAAATCCATCCTTCCACTTTCTCAAAAAGTCTTTCCCTTTCTGCAAAAGAGGTGCCCTTTCCTCCAACTCATTCTAAAGGCACTTGATAATTTTGGCTGCTGTGGTCTAAACCACAGAGCCTAGGGCTTGCTGATCGGAAGGTTGGCGGTTCGAATCCCCGCGACGGGGTGAGCTCCCATTGCTCGGTCCCAGCTCCTGCCAACCTAGCAGTTTGAAAGCACATCAAAGTGCAAGTAGATAAATAGGTACCGCTCCGGCAGGAAGGAAAACGGCGTTCCGTGCGCTGCTGTGCTTCGCCAGAAGCGGCTAAGTCATGCCAGCCACATGACCTGGAAGCTGTACAGCGGCTCCCTCGGCCAGCAAAGCGAGATGAGTGCCGCAACCCCAGAGTCGTCCGGGACTGGACCTAATAGTCAGGGGTCCCTTTACCTTAAGCTTGCCTAGTACAGTGGTACCTTGGTTCTCAAGCTTAATCCATTCGGGAAGTCCGTTCCAAAACCAAAGCGTTCCAAAACCAAGGCGTGCTTTCCCATAGAAAGTAATGCAAAATGGATTAATCCGTTCCAGACTTTTAAAAACAACCCCTAAAACAGCAATTTAACATGAATTTTACTATCTAACGAAACCACTGATCCATAAAATGAAAGCAATAAACAATGTACTGCAGTCACACAATCAATCAATCAATCAATCAGTAGCTGAACTGGGTTCCACACAGTCACAAAAACAAAAAAAGAGCCACAAAAATGCAAAATAAATAGCAAAAACAGACAGACCTCAGTGTAACACTCAAAACGGAAGTGTGGCACTCAAATCGAAATCATAACACTCAAAATGGAGCAAGTTTGGCTTCCAAAAATAGTTTGCAAACCGGAACACTTACTTCCGGGTTTGGGTTCCAAGTTGTTTGAGTACCGAGGCATTTGAGAACCAATGTATCACTGTAGTTGTGAAGCAGTCAGGGGCTAAGGGGCATGTGTGCTTTTATTTCCATCAACAATTTCTCCAGAATTCTGCAGCCTCCCCAGTTGCCCACTCTTTGGAAAGGTTCAGTGTGAGGAGTTATTTCACAATGTCTTCCATTGGGCTTTAGTTGGCCAGGGGACGTAATAAAAGGTAAAGGTAAAGAGACCCCTGACGCTGTTTACCTTCCCGCCGGAGTAATACCTATTTATCTACTTGCACTTTGACATGCTTTCGAATTGCTAGGTTGGCAGGAGCTGGGACCGAGCAACGGGAGCTCACCCAGTCGCGGGGATTCGAACCGCCAACCTTCTGATCGGCAAGCCCAAGGCTCAGTGGTTTAGAGCACAGCGCCACCCGCGTCCCTAAGGGACGTAATAGTACTGCTCTATTCAGCCTTGGTCAGGCCCCGACTTGGGGCCTTGTGTCCAGTTCTGGGCACCACAATTTAAGAAGGATGTTGCCAAGCTGGAGGGTGAGCAAGATAATAAAATCGTTTAGAAACCAAGCCTTGTGAGGAATGGTTGGGTATGTTTAGCCTGGGGGAGAGGAGACAGAGAGGAGATATGAAATGCCATATTCAAATATTTCAAGGGCTGTCACATGGAGGATGGAGAAAGCTTGTTTTCTCCTGCACTGGAGCGCAGGATTTGAACCAATGGCTTCAAGTTACAAGAAAGGAGATTCTGACTGAACATTAGGAAGAACATTCTGACAGTAAGAGCTGTTCAACAGGGGCAGGGTGTTTTTTCAGCCAGAACTTTCCAGCACCTCTTTTTCTACAAAAAAATAGCACCGGTGAAAATGCTTACACTGAGGTAAAGAGTGCATAAAAATGCTTATATGAGGGGAAATAACATACAATTTGCTTTGCCAAAATTCATATATTGGGGGAGAAATGCATGGAATCATGTGTATATTAGGAGACGTCCGCTCAATTTTCATGATGATTTTTTTTTACAAAATGTAAACTGATATGTAATTGTGGAGAATTGAACTTTAGATTGGGAAGAAAAAAATGAGAAACTGAAAGAAATGAAAATTATCAGATGCATGCATGCCTAGCTCCGGAACCTGTGAAATCTTCTGAATACCAGTAGCTGGAAAAAGAAGGTGGAATGGGGTGCTTTGGGGCTTGGATCCTGTTCACTGTTTTCCCCCAGGCATCTGTTAGGCCATGGTGAGACAAGATGCTGGACTAGATGGGCCATTGGCCTGATCTGGGAGGCTCTTCTTACGCAATGGAAAACTCACTGCCAAGGGGTTCTGTGTTCCAGTTCTCCTCCAGTTAACAAAGCTGCATGCAGACAGTCCTGACCTCCATATTTCCTCATACATTTACGACTGTGTGTAGATCTGAACCCCGATTTACCCCCCAAAAATGGCACATCTAAAAACTGCGGGCCTCGCTGGCTCCAACTCCGCTCTTTATATGTGTGTGCTCAGGATATATATATTTTAAAAAAAAAGGATGACTGAGTAAGGGATTATTTGGAAGCTGGAAGCTGCACATTGAATTTCTGGCAACCCTCATCCTTGTTCTCGCTGTAGTTCCTAATTGACTGAATGAAGCCTTTTCAACAAAGGTGTGAATGTCAGTCCCTCAGTGGCTCGGCTGTGGCCTACAAACAGCCCATTGCTAAGCAACACTTGGCAACATCCGCACTGGGGGCTGAATAGCTTCCCCCGCGGATGCGGAGCAGAAGCCTTTGCCGATCTCCCTCCCTGGCACTGGTGGGCTTGAAAACCATCACAGGAACTATGTTGATTGAACTGTCAGGTGGTAAATGATTGACACAAAGCACAAGTGCTTCTTCTGTTAACGCTCTGGCATGCTGTCATTGGACTACTTCCTGGGAAATGCCATCCAATTACGCCAGATGTACCACCGAGAGAAATGCCAACCTGTTTTGCGGGGTGTGGGGAAAGAACTAGCGTAGCTCTTTGGTGCCTATTGAGATATGTACCACCTATGAGAGCCAGTGTGGTGTAGTGGTTAAGAGTGGTAGGCTCGTAATCTGGTGAACTGGGTTCGCTTCCCCGCTCCTCCACATGCAGCTGCTGGGTGACCTTGGGCTAGTCACACTTCTCTGAAGTCTCTCAGCCCCACTCACCTCACAGAGTGTTTGTTGTGGGGAGGAAGGGAAAGGAGAATGTTAGCCGCTTTGAGACTCCTTCAGGTAGTGATAAAGTGGGATATCAAATCCAAACTCCTCCTCCTCCTCCTCCTCCTCCTCCTCCTCCTCCTCCTCCTCTCCTCCTCCTCCTTCTCCTCTTCTTCTTCTTCTTCTTCTTCTTCTTCTTCTTCTTCATGTCCAGCGTTCTGTGCATCCAGAGAGAGTGGATGGAGAGGGCTGTGTTGCTTACATGCCAATTGTTGGCATCCACCTATCTCGAAAAACAATGGAGTGCACCTCCAGAGGTGAAGTCAAACTGCTGCATTAGCAGCACTGGAGTGATCTCTCTGGGGTGCAAGCCTGGGCAGTGTGTGTGGAGGTCCTGGACTGCCCAGAGGACAAGACCCCCCCCTCCCTCAGCATCGCTGATGTGGTCCAAAAGAGAGCAGAGCAATTCGCTTGGCACCATCTTGGCTGCAGGAGTTGCCAGAAGGAGGCGTACAAGGCACCACCCAACCATCTTAGGGACTCCATTCCAGATTGGTGTAGAGTTTACTCATTGGCCCTTTCTTCTCCTGAAGATGTCACACAAGGCAGCAGAGGTTCAGGATCAGAGTTGTCCTTCTCCTAGAAAGGCTACCTTCCCAGGTGGGTGAGCCCCACCTGTACCTCAATTCCCTCTAGAGCATGAGCAAAAACTACCTTCTGGACCGCTGGACCCACTATTGCTCTTGTCCACTCAATCCACTAGAGCCTGCCTTTGCAAGCAACTCACCAAGCGTTTGAGACCCATCAGCTCCCCACACCTGGTTTAACCAACCAGCCAAAGCCATTCCTGGGATTGTGGCCACTGTCACATGCTGACAGCTCCTAGGAGCCACAGGTGAGATCTGAGTGTGTGGTGGGAACCAAAGGTGGACAAACCACCCCAGAAGTAGCATAACATGTCCCCCACCAGAGGTACACCACCCCTCGCCTAGTTCCCCCATCCACCCAATATGCTAATAGTTGAGTTAGTTCTCAGGAATCTGGGTGTGCCAACAGCTTTTCAGATGCAATTGGTATTTATAGGAGAAGTACCAGCCCAGAGCTTCTCATGGACTGCAGGCAGCTGCCAGATACAGATTCAGGTCCCAGGTCCATCCAGTTCAGGTCCCAGGTCCATCCAGTTCAGTACATCTACACTGACTGGCAGCAGCTCTCCAGAATTTCAGTAAGGGCCCTCCCCTAGCCCTACTTGGAGATACTAGGGATTAAACCTGGGACCTCCTGTAAGTATGTCTATATAAGAACATAAGAACTCCGCTGGATCAGGCCCAAGACCCTCTGGTCCTCCATCCTGCTCTCACAGTGGCCTGGGTACGTGGGTGGTGCTGTGATCTAAACCACTGAGCCTCTTGGGCTTGCCTATTGGAAGGTCAGCGGTTCAAATCCCTGTGATGGAGTGAGCTCCCATTGCCCTGTCCCAGCTCCTGCCAACTTAGCAGTTCGAAAGCATGCCAACGCAAGTAGATAGATAGGTACCGCTGTGGCGGGAAGGTAAATGCCATTTCCGTGTGCTCTGGCTTCCATCACGGTCCTCCGTGCGCCAGAAGCGGTTTAGTCATGCTGGCCACATGATCCAGAAAGCCGTCTGTGGACAAACGCCAGCTGCCTCGGCCTGAAAACGAGATGAGCGCCGCAACCCCGTAGCCGCCTTTGACTGGACTTAACCGCCCAGTGGTCCTTTTTAACTTCTCACAGTGGCCAAGTAGACAGCCTTGGAACCCTACAAGCAGGACCTGAGCGGGTGCAACAGAACTCTTCCCCTTGAGATTCCCCAAAACTGGTACTCAGGGGCACGTTGCCTCTGACAGTGGAGATAGAGCATAACCACAATGCATAGTAACCCCAGATATTGTGGTCCTCCATGAATTTGTCATTGACATTCATAGATGCAACAGTCCAGGAAGTTGGCTTACACTGAGTCAGGGTCTTGGTCCATCTAATGTTTATTTTTTTACTGTCTGCAGCAGTTCTCTGGGATTTCAGACACAAATCCCTTCCTTGTTGTTGTTGTTCAGTCGTTCAGTCGTGTCCGACTCTTCGTGACCCCATAGGACCAGAGCACGCCAGGCACCCCTATCCTCCACTGCCTCCCGCAGTTTGGCCAAACTCATGCCAGTCACTTCGAGAACACTGTCCAACCATCTCATCCTCTGTCGTCCCCTTCTCCTTGTGCCCTCCATCTTTCCCAACATCAGGGTCTTTTCCAGGGAGTCTTCTCTTCTCATGAGGTGGCCAAAGTACTGGAGCCTCAACTTCAGGATCTGCCCTTCCAGTGAGCACTCAGGGCTGATTTCTTTAAGGATGGATAAGTTTGATCTTTTTGCAGTCCCTTCCTAGCCCTCTCTGAAGATGGCACCCTCCCCCTCCTCTTCTGTTGAGGAAAGCTCTGTTATCACAAGTAGAGAGAGATGCAGAAAACTAGAGGTGCACCCATGTTGGACGAAGTGTGAATCCTGAGTCTAAGCGACCCACTCTGGGGGTATTGGGGCAGCTTCCCAAGCAAAGCTGGCTGGCTCTAAAGCATTGGAGCTGTCTCTCAGCTTCTGAGGGTGCAGTAGCAGACTTTGGGATCTCAAATTTCAGCAATGCAATGCTAAAATTTGGTGCCCCCTCCTCTTGTGCTCCGTTCTACAGCATTTTGGGGCACCCCCTGTAGTATGGAGCCCAGTGCGTTCCCACTGGCCACGCTACCTTAAAGCCACCTGCGGAGAGAAGCTTTTTAAAAACAGTTCTTACACACAGTTTGATACACTTTTGGGCCTCAGAAGCTCCACAAGCTCTCCAGAAATGGAGAATACCTGGAAGGGAAACACAGCTCTGTTTCTAACGGTTGCAGCATCCAATCAGGGAATAACTTTCTCACCAACTCCCTAAGTGGCACCAACAGCCAATCACCTTCCCTGCTCCCAGCCTCAGTCTTTCATCTGTATTATGGGCACAATAATACTGACCAACCCTGCAACAGCGTTTCAAGGACCGTGACAGGATTATTTTGGCATTCATTTGAAAGATTTGTTCAAAGCACTTACTCAAAGAGCTCTAAGCAGTGCACGGATAGAACTGTAGATAAAGCATTGCTAAAATCAAAATTTGAAACCGTTAAGAAAACACACATAAAACCATCATTATTAAAATACAGTTAAAACCGGTATGGGAACAGTCTGTAGCACTCTGTACATGCTACTGAACTGCTTTGTGGTTACTGTTCACAAGCTGCCTTAAATTATTGTAATTGTAATTATTTATTGCATTCATGACCCACCATTCATCCGAGGAGCTAAGGCGGTGTACACCGTTCTTGTCCTTCCCATTTTATCCCCACAACAACCCTGTGAGGTAGGTGAGTGATTGGCCCAGATCGCCCAGCTAGCTTCATGACTGAGTGGGGATTCGAACCCTGGTCTCCCAAGTCCTAGTTCAACACTCTAACCACCACACCACACTGGATCTCTTAATGTGCGGTGGTGCAGACCACCACCCCTTCCATCCTTGTGTGGGATTCGAATGCAGACATTATATAGAGGAACAGACTCGTAACTCCAACGACAGCTTTCTTCTTCAAAATGCTGTTCTCTCTCTTCCCCTCTCCTCCACCCCTGGTTTCATCAGTGAGCGAGAGTCCTATTTTAACTGACCTAGTAGTGATAGAGAGATCTGTTGCTTTATCTCTTACACCGCATGCAAAGGGGGGGGGAATTAAAACTCATTCCACTCAATCTAATCAGCACGAATGAATAAATGCTTTCTAATCAGGCACCTTTAACCACTATCTCTGACATCTGGGTCCAGCAGCAAGCCATAAGAACTGCCTGAAATTGGAGATTTATTTCCATATGCTGCGTAGAACAAACTCGGTGCTTTTGTTCCTGTTCGCAGACAAAAGAACCATTGCGACCACTCGGCTTGCCTTTTCTCCCCTTCAGCCCCCAACCGAGCCAAAAAGCAGCCTTGGGGATTCAATTTTGCTACTGCTGGTAGAATAAAGATAATTTCAGCAAGGAAGCTGTAACTCAGCGGTACAGCATCTGCTTTGCATGCAGACAATCCTGGGTTCAAATCCCGGCATCTCCAGGCAGAGCTGGGGGGAAACCACCAAGGTCACCTGAAGGCATGTTTGCTGGTTGTTCAAACACTCTCTTTGTGTGACTTATTCTGCTTCTGCTACCCACAGGGAAGGACAAATTGTTTTGCAGAACCCCAAAGGCCAGTCTTCCTCTACTCTGAAATTTCACCAGGCCTTGCCCATTTGCTGCTAATGCAATTTATCAATGCAGCCATAAGGTCTAGAAACTTTAAAAATAGCTCAGCTGGTTAGAGCTTGGTGCTGATAATGCCAAGGTTGCAGGTTTGACAGCTGCAAATTCCTACATTGCAGAGGGCTGGACTAGAAGGTCCCTTCCAGCTCAACGTTTCTATGATTCGAGGCTTTGATCCTGAAAGTGCTGGAGAGAACAAAGTATACCTGAAGGTGCGTCTCCACCCCCATCGTTCAGCCCAGACACTGAGGTCCAGCTCCGAGGGCCTTCTGGCAGTTCCCTCCCTGCGAGAAGTGAGGTTACAGGGAACAGAGGGCCTTCTCGGTAGTGGCACCCACCCTGTGGAATGCCCTCCCATCAGATGTCAAGGAAATAAACAACTATCTGACTTTTAGAAGACATCTGAAGGCAGCCTTTTAGGGAAGTTTTTAATGTTTGATGTTTTGTTGTGCTTTTAGTTCTTTTGGGAGCTGCCCAGAGTGCCTGGGGAAACCCAGCCAGATGGGCGGGGTATAAATAAATTATCATCATCATCATCATCATCATCGTATTGGAGAGTCGGAAGGGACCACAAGGAGTCATCTAGGAATCTTTTGCCCAGTGTGAGACTCGAACTCACGACTCTGAGATCAAGAGTCTCACGCTCGACCCACATCATCATCATCATCGTCGTATTGGAGAGTCGGAAGGGACCACAAGAAGTCATCTAGGAATCTTTTGCCCAGTGTGGGACTCGAACTCACGACCCTGAGATCAAGAGTCTCACGCTCGACCCACTGAGCTATCCAAGATGAGAAGGATGCCAGCACAATAACACGGGGGGAACCACTATGTTATTTTTTTCTTTATGTAGATGCATGTGAATAAAATTCCGACGGTCCTGGAAACTTCAGGATTTTATTGAAGGCCCAACTTTAATTCAGTCCTTTCTCCAGCACCAACTTTTTTTTCTCATCCCATTATGTCAAGAAATGTATTATCCCTCCATTTGTGTCTGTCAGAACTATTCCCGCCGGGCCCATAGACTACAGGCTCCTGTACTTGAAATTTCCCGAGTACATCTCTCTATCAAGAGTTGCAGTTTTCAGCGAGCGTCTCTGGTGACTTTTGACAATGTTTTACAGAGAACCAGAGCAGGAAGCTGAGGAGTTGAAGGAATTCTTCCGTCCCAGCGATGAATATGTAATAGGCCTTTTTTTTCTTCCTGCCGTTCAGCATTCCAAAAAAAAGCGTAAGGTTCATTAAGTCTCTCAAAGACGGGAGCTGGGATGTCGCTTCTGAATGAAGCCGTCTTCGGGACGGTGCTGGCAAATGACACGTTGAGGTAGAAAATATTAATATCCCGCATTAAGGAATAAATTTGTTTAAATGCCCCTCGTGTGGGAGGGCGGGGAGACAACCGTGAATCGTCTCCTAACTTTATATGTAAATTGTCTTTTGCTTATATGCATAAGAATGCTCTTTTCCTTTTCAATTCCTCCGTATTAGTGAGCAGGAGTGTAACTAATATATAAAATAAAGTCATTCTCTTTAATGAGAATGCTAAATATTTTAAGGAAATACACGGCTGTGAAATATTGTCAAGGGCATTTTTATACTTAAGTTTAAGAACACTTATGACTTAACCGCTGAATTATTTAGCACACTCAGCCTTGAAGTTCTATTTATGTACGGGGTTTAATGTTCATATGCTTTTTGGTGGCTTTCCCCGTGCTAAGGATTTAGGACCTTTGATTTTCTGTTTATAAAATTTACATTTTTAATCTCTTATTTCTGTGCATTTGCCTCCGTTCGCTCCTACGGGGCAAAATATAGTGCGGGGAGAAGACTGGGGAAGGAAGATCTGGTTTGTTTGTTTTTTCCCTGAGAAAAGGAAAAGGAAATTTTTAAAAAAGGCTGGCGTCTGAAACTGGAAAAAGAAAAGGGTTTTTAAATAGACCTTGGGACAGATTTTAAGGAACGAACAGGGAGGAGGGAGGTGAGGTCCTGTAAACACAAACAACCTCTACGGCTTGAAATCAAGGTGATGCATCGTAGGTTTCTGAGGATGCTCTCAAGGGGAGCAGGTGCAATAGGGTTGAGAAATGTCTTTAAGGTACATTGACTCCGCCCCAATATGACCACATGCAGCTGTTGAAAGGTAAAGGTAAAGGGACCCCTGACCATTAGGTCCAGTCACGGACGACTCTGGGGTTGTGGTGCTCATCTCGCTTTACTGGCCGAGGGAGCCGGTGTACAGCTTCCGGGTCATGTGGCCAGCATGACTAAGCCGCTTCTGGTGAACCAGAGCAGCGCATGGAAATGCTGTTTACCTTCCCGCTGGAGTGGTACCTATTTATCTATTTGCACTTTCACGTGCTTTCGAACTGCTAGGTTGGCAGGAGCAGGGACTGTAGCGGGGATTTGAACCGCTGACCTTCTGATCGGCAAGCCCTAGGCTCTGTGGTTTGACCCACAGCGCCACCCCAAATGGGAACATCTTTCGTCAATGGGTTGTGCCCTGGTTCTTGCCTTTGATTCTGATTTATTTACTTATTTTATTTTATTTTATTTTATTTTATTTTATTTTATTTTATTTTATTTTATTTTATTTTATTTTATTTTATTTTATTTTATTTTATTGAATTTATATACTGCCCTATACCCAGAGGTCTCAGGGTGGGGCAGTTCACATAAAAAGATCACAGTATATAAAATAAAAATAAAAGCAATAACCCAATAATATCCCCCCCAAAAAAGGCCACATTTTAAAAGGGTATGTTGATCAGGTCAACCAAAGGCCTGGTTTAAAAGGAACATTTTTGCCTGGCGCCTAAAGGTGTATAATGAAGGCACCAGGTGAACTTCCCTGGGGAGAGCATTCCACAGATGGGGAGCCACTGCAGAGAAGGCCCCGTTCTCGTGTTGCCACCCTCTGGACCTCTTGAGGAGGAGGCACACGAAGGAGGGCCTCAGAAGATGATCTCAGGGTCCAGGTAGGTTCATATGGAAAGAGGGCGGTCCTTGAGGTATTTAAGAACATAAGAAGAGCCCTGTCTGGATCAGGCCAATGGTAGATCTAGTCCAGCATCCTGTTCTCACAGTGACCACCCAGGTGCCTGTATAAAACCTTCAGAAGGACCTGAGCACAATAGCTCTCTGCCGTCCCGAGTTTTCCATCAACTTGTATTCAAAGGCATGGCAGATGTCAGGGGCTGGACTGGGGAGGAATGGTGGGGACCATCCCACCCTCTTCTCCTGAACCTTCCTGAAAACAGGAGGATAGTATAGATTTAGATCAGTCGTTTGCAGAAGGGCATAGTTCATAGGCTGTAGAAGTTGGGAAATGTTGGAAGAGGAACAGAAGGAAGAAGAAGAAGAAGAAGAAGAAGAAGAAGAAGAAGAAGAAGGGGAGAGACAGCTGACAGACTCGGTGTCCTTGGAAAGCATTCCTGACCCCCCTTTCTCCCAGGACCACATGGGCATTGAGGGTAGTAGTAGAGAGAGCTCAGCGGCAGAAGGCTCAGATTAGCTGACGTAGGACTGGTGTAGAATAGGGGAGGCAAAAGGGGGGACTTTAAGTGGAGCAACACCATTTCTAGAGAGAGACCACATTCCTTTGTCTCTCTCTGTGATTATGGAATAAAATAACTGGTAAGAACTCTTCTTTTTTTATCTGCTTCTTTGCTGCCACTGGGGCAGGGATCTGATTCCACGAAGCCTGACAGCAGCAGAGGTAGAACATAGCCACCACGTATTCCTCGACTGTCCCGATTTCTTCGGGACATCCCATGTGGGTGGCGTGCTCTCACGTAGGATCATGGCCCTGAAAGAGTGTGACCCCGAAAGACGCACGTCCCAATTTTCCCCTGGGACATGTTAGAAGGTATGCTATTGTGGCTGGTAGCTGTTGATCGCCTTCTCCCCCATGAGGGGGATCTGAACAAGACTGATAACATCTACAAGTGCTGCTACATTACATTAACCCCTTCCAAGCCCCTGAGTCTGCTGCTACCTGAAATTTCGCCACCTCCCCATTGATATTTTCAACTAAAACATCATATGCTCTAACATCGTTTTAATAACTGTCTGTGCATTGCATGATCATTTGGCACCCATTTTTTACACCTGCGGCCAGGTAGCAACCCGGGTAGGCACCTATCTAGCTACAAGGTGCTATCAGCTGGAGCCCACAGCCATTTAGGATCCTCGTGGCATGTTTGGGTCCCCATCTCTTTAACCCAACTGCTATTGCACTTCCCGCCACCTCAATCCACAATCATGAATGCCATTATTTATGACTTATTCCCAATATTAGGAGCTAATCCCAAGCAATAAACCCAGGCATGTCTGAATATATACATTCATATCTGTTCAAAATGCACTTGGGGTCAACGACCGAAAAGCGGGTGGAGGGAAGGGATTAAACTGCTCAAAGCCACCCTTGTCCTTTTTGATACTGCTGTTTTCTATTGCAACAATACTTCATGACACAAGGCAGAAGTAACCTGACATCCCTCAAATGCTGAGCAGTGGTGGAGCTCTCAGAAACCCTTGCCGATGTTTCCCGTCAATGCTCCGATGTACGTTTATGCAGCTTTGCATCCATAAAAAGAATAACGAAAAATAGATGGCTTGGGCTCAAGAAAGTTGTCTGGATCTGATTGCAGCTGCAGTTAATATAGTAAATCCAGACTGGAGCAGGACCAAAAAGACCCTCCATCAAGGACCAAGAGGAGAGAAAGAAATATCCCTTTTCAATGGAAGAGATACAGGCCAATCCATTTTTTAAAAATTGGTAAGTTCTGCTTCTCAGCCTAGAGCCCCATCAAAGACACAAATGCTAGGGCTGTTCTGAACTTTCTCCACATTTTCAGGGGATCTCTCAAGGGGATCAAGCCCCCCTCCAAAAATTAGGATGGGGTGTGGGCATTTGGGCGCAGGTGATAAATGCATATACAGGTGGCGGATAATCCCATGATTTTTCGTCGTCCTCCCTCTTTTTTCAATTCTTCCTCCCAACTTTTACCTTTTTTGTTAAACGTAAAAAGCTATTGCAAGCACACAGAAAGCTCAGCACTCACCCCAAATTTTCAAAAGGGGGCTGGTCTGTTCCTGGGGATGGAACTGCATGATAGCATAGTGTTGCATGCAAAAACAAAAAACAAAAAAACCCCAACCCCCCCAAAGATGTCTAGAATCCTTCTGAGGCTTATTTCCAGTGGAGGTTGTGGACCTCTGGGCAGGTGTGGAGAATGCATGGCCCTTCAAACCATGGCAGACCTACATTTTTGGGCCCCTGAAGCTTGAACTGTCATGGGAGTCCCTTTCCACCCAGCAACAAGGGTCTGGGAAACCACTGTTACCTTCTTCAACGGGGTTGTCTCATGACAGATCACCACATCTTTACAAGATCTGTACTATTGACTCTCAAACCTTTGGATTGTTGAAATGCAAACAACCAAAAATTAATCAATTTGAGTCATGAGACTCAAACTGGGTCTTCTTGACCCAAACATTTTAAGCAATGTGGACCAAAGTTGCTTCTGTCCACCCCACCCCACCCTGGAATTAGGGGCCCTGAAGATTAAGCTTCATTAGTTTCATAGAATATCTGCCATTGCCTAGATGTGGAACTCCCAACTCCCATCAGCCACGGCTAACATGGCCAAGGGCCAGGGATGTTGTGAGTTGCAATATCTGGAAGGCCAAAGAGTGTTTTTTTTGTTCGGTCGTTCAGTCGTGTCTGACTCTTCGTGACCCCATGGACCAGAGCACGCCAGGCACCCCTATCCTCCACTGCCTCCGCAGTTTGGCCAAACTCATGCCAGTTGCTTCGAAGAACACTGTCCAACCATCTCATCCTCTGTCGTCCCCTTCTCCTTGTGCCCTCCATCTTTCCCAACATCAGGGTCTTTTCTAGGGAGTCTTCTCTTCTCATGAGGTGGCCAAAGTACTGGAGCCTCAACTTCAGGATCTGTCCTTCCAGTGAGCACTCAGGGCTGATTTCTTTAAGAATGGATAGGTTTGATCTTCTTGCAGTCCATGGGACTCTCAAGAGTCTCCTCCAGCACCATAATTCAAAAGCATCAATTCTTCGGCGATCAGCCTTCTTTATGGTCCAGCTCTCACTTCCGTACATTACTACTGGGAAAACCATAGCTTTAACTATACGGACCTTTGTCGGCAAGGTGATGTCTTTGCTTTTTAAGATGCTGTCTAGGTTTGTCATTGCTTTTCTCCCAAGAAGCAGGCGTCTTCTAATTTCGTGACTGCTGTCACCATCTGCAGTGATCATGGAACCCAAGAAAGTGAAATCTCTCACTGCCTCCATTTCTTCCCCTTCTATTTGCCAGGAGGTGATGGGACCAGTGGCCATGATCTTAGTTTTTTTGATGTTGAGCTTCAGACCATATTCTCTTTCACCCTCATTAAAAGGTTCTTTAATTCCTCCTCACTTTCTGCCATCAAGGTTGTATCATCAGCATATCTGAGGTTGTTGATATTTTTTCCGGCAATCTTAATTCCGGTTTGGGATTCATCCAGCCCAGCCTTTCACATGAAAGGCCAAAGAGTAGCTGCTCCTAAACATTGAAACGTTTTTGAGTTGAAAATATTGCAGTTTAGAACAACCCATTTGCAGAAGGGTCATAGCTCACTGGTAGACCATCGGCTTTGCATCCAAAAGTTCTCCAGGTTCAATCTTGGCCTTGTCAGATAAGGCTACCTGAAAACCCAGAGAGCCACCGCTGTCCAATGTAGATAAGACTGAGCCAAATGGACCAACTGCCTGACTCAGTATAAGGCAGCATGTTATATTCCTAATACCTGGTGGTACTTGCTAAGCCAAGCTTCAACCAGTATGTTGTGGAGGTTTTGATTATGTTGGTGTGCAAGAAAAGCAGAGAATGTGGAATCAGCTCCCTGAGAATGTCAGAGATGTATATTTTGTTAAACATTCTAGCTCTCCTGTTTGCTTGAAAGTGTTTCAAGGATTTCCAGGGGTTGGGGCAAGTTTCCAGAGTCCTTCACTATAATTAGAAAAAAAGAGAATCATGCAAAACAGGAAAAATGCGTATTTTTCATGCAAATGAAAAATATGCATATTTGCTACATTTGCCTTATTTATGCAAGTTGCAGAATGCAGCTTTTCGTGCTGCAGAATTTGCACTGTCTGGATGCAGGGTATTATTATTATTATTTTATTTAGCAGGGTGTACACAAAGCCCTGGCTGCAGCCCATATCATTTCACCTAGGTGATATTATTCAACCTAGTTAAGGGAAAGTATTTATGATGAACGCTGGTGTTCAGTCATTGACTTCAGCAGGGAGCCAAGTTGCTTAATTCCAATTTCCTTCACTGGGTTAAGGATGATGGCCTGTTAGATGAGAAAAGTTGCATTAGATGCTTCCTCCTCCAGAGAATTAGGGTTAAGCGCAGGAACCACCAGTCTGCTGCTTGGGGTTTCTTCCCAGTGTTTGCCAAGCTGAGGATTCTGCAGTGGAGGTCACCGAAAGGTTAAACAAAGGGGTAATTCAGTGGAATAGTTTTATGCTCAGGAGAGAAAGGATTCCCAAGAAGTAATCTTGGGGGACCACTCCAGTAGAGTCTCTCGCCAGCGACCTTGACGGAAACAGAAGGTGTATAAAATCAACCATGTCAAATGAGAGCGAGAACTTTTCCCAAGGGACACGCCGAGCTCTAATCTTGCAAAGCACATCTCGGAGGATCAAACCCTCGTTGACTACATATTGCTCAGCTGGGATTAGCCCACAATTACGTCCCAACGAAGGAGGTTTGTCTTCCTGTCCACAAGGGCATTCCTGAGCGTTGCGGGAAGCCAGAGAATAATACAAGACGCGGTGAACGGTGGAGATGATTGAGACAAGATACACAACCGTCAAATGTTGTGTAAAAGAACAGCAGCTGTAGCAAAGAGAGTGCAGCCTAGGCAGACCAATAGGCTGAAAGCTACTGCATTGCTGTCAGTCTGGTGAATTTCGTACCTGTGTGGCCCAACCACCCACTTCCCCTCATTCCTGGACTCCTGGATAAAACAGACTGGACAAGATCGTTTTGGGTCAAATCAGGCCAAAACAGATAACAGATGTAGAACTGTGTGAGCAGGTGGGAACTGGCCCGATTTAAACATCCAAGGGGTGGACCAGCGTGAAGACTGCAGGCTCAGTGCGATACACCCCGGGGGGGTGGAGCCAGGAAGCAGTCTGCCAACGATTGGCCAGTTTGTGGGCAGGCTGCAACCCACTTCCCCAGACCATTTTGGTGTCATGCCACCCAGGGAAGAAACCCAGAGATGCAGCCCCAACTCCAGTTCATGTCAGAATAGGGGGCACCATCCCGCAGTGCTGGATAACCAATTAAGGTAAAATGACTTTTCAATGTGACCCAAGTCTTTAGAGTTGCAGCAGTGTTGTGGAATTGGGTGAGTGACTAAACACCAAGCACCTTGGCAAATATTGAAAACAGGCCAGGGGTAATTCAGGATATATGCCAGGGTGAGGTGAGGATGTGTGTATACAAAGTTGTGCAAGCTTTTGTAGACCACTCTCTTGACCCTCCTAGAGGACGGTAGGTAGCCGTGTTGGTCTGATGCAGTCGAAATAAAAAATAAAAAATAAAAATAATTGTCCAGTAGCACCTTAGAGACCAACTAAGTTTGTTCTGGGTATAACCTTTCATGTGCATGTACACTGAAGTATCTGAAGAAGGTATCTGAAGAAGTGTGCATGCACACGAAAGCTTATACCCAGAACAAACTTAGTTGATCTCTAAGGTGCTACTGGACAAATTTTATTATTATTATTTTTAATTCCTCCTGAAGGAGCTTTCTTTACAGGAAAACCAGAAGCGTATGTTCCCTTCAGATTCCTAACTGACCAAAATAAACTAGCAAACACAGATTGGAGGCAAGGGAGCGAGACTGGAGACCAAAAGAATCAACCACACGACAGAAAACAGCTTTCAAAGCACAGACGTACTTGCGTGATATTTCTTCAGTCTTCCTTTTCCTCATACGTTTTCCCCTTCTCCTTCGAGCATGGCTCTCGCAAAGCAGCATTTCCTGATTTGTTTTATTTTATTTTCTACCCCCCAAATAATGTTTCCCGATAGGAAGTGGCCTTTTTCACGTCCAGAAGCAGCCCAGGCAATCTGTCAGTCTTCCCCTAAACCTCTCGCTAGACAAAGGCCGAGCGTAGCAAGCGCCACAATAATGTCGACACAGAAATATTACAAAGTAAAGGCTTATAAAATAATAAAAATTCTACTTAGTTCAGATACCTCCCAGTGCCTTTGGCAAAACACCTTAAGCATTCCACATAAGGCGGGCATTGTCTTCATAAGATGGCACCTCATAAAATGGTATTAAATATCACCGACGGGGGCTTCATATTTCATCCGGCAGGGTTTAGGCTAGACATGTTCTATATCACACATTATTAGAATGACATCTGCTTTGCAAGTCCTGTACCCAGGAGCATACCTTGATAACTCATTTCAGCGCTCCTTCTCGGAGGGCTTCTGTGCCTTCATAATACCTAATATGTTTAACTCATTTTGAACAGAAGTCTAAAGCCTGTCCTGGCCCTCTGGCCACAACTGTAGCTGTCAGGCAAAGGAGTCAGCTATCAAACATTACTCATTTATCATTAGCAGGGATGCAGCTGTACAAAGGAATGCAGCCACCACTGTGAAGAGCTGTCAACTCGTCCCTGTACAATGCTCGCCTCTCTCAATGGGGCATTTTGCACTGTGGAGGCAGGAGCCACCCTTCCCTCCACAGAGGTTTCTGCAGCGCTAAGGATATATGGGCAGCGTACCTTTATTTCAGTGCTTTCGCAGTGGGGCACGTCGCCTGGTGTCTTCATTTTCAGGCCACATGATAATAATTTCATAATAATAATTTATTATTTGTACCCCGCCCATCTGGCTGGGTCCCCCCAGCCACTCTGGGCGGCCTCCAACAGAATATTAAAATACATTAAAATATCTGCACTAGGCCTTTGAGGCAGTGTCTTAGAAATAATAATAATAATAATAATAATAATAATAATAATAATAATAATAATAATAATTTAATTTATATGCTGCCCTCCCTGGCCAAAGCCGGGCTCAGAGCGGCTAACATCATACAAGTAAGACAATGCATAAAAACAAGCGATCGATACATTAAGATACATCCCACAATTAATTCAATCAAATTAAAATATTATAAGCACCTGTGAGCGGGCTGGGAACCTCCTCCGTGCTTGTTCATATACAAGGAGAAAATGAGTCAGACTGAACCCTGACCAAATAATAAGAATAAGAAATTATTATTTATGTCCTGACCAACTGGCTGGGTTTCCCCAGTCACTCTGGGCGGCTCCCAACAGAATATTAAAAACACGATAAAACCAATCAAACATTAAAAACTTCCCTAAACAGGGCTGCCTTCAGATGTCTTCTAAAGTCAGATAGTTGTTTATTTCCTTGACATCTGATGGGAGGGCGTTCCACAGGGTGGGTGCCACTACCAAGAAGGCCCTCTGCCTGGTTCCCTGTAACCTCACTTCTTGCAGTGAGGGAACCGCCAGAAGGCCCTCGGAGCTGGACCTCGGTGTCCAGGCTGAACTATGGGGGTGGAGATGCTCCTTCAGGTATACGATAGCACAGAACTGTAGAGTTGGAAGGGACCCTGAGGATCATCTAGTCCAACCCCCTGCAATGCAGGAATATGCAGCTGTTCCAGATGGCATTCGAACCTGCAACTTTGGTGTTACTGGTTTAAACAGCCATGGCCTCCTGCAAAGCATCCTGGGGACTGTAGTTTGTTTGTGGTGCTGAGAATTGTTAGGGGGGGAACCCTTTTCCCCTCCCAGAGCTACAGTTCCCAGAGTGGTTTAGCAATCAATACTCTGGGAACTGTAGCTCTGGTAGGAGAACTAATGGTTATCACCACCCTTAACAAAATTCAGCTTCCAGAATTATTGGGTGAAGCCATGACC
Organism: Lacerta viridis; assembly: GCA_900245905.1. Classification (NCBI taxonomy): domain Eukaryota; kingdom Metazoa; phylum Chordata; class Lepidosauria; order Squamata; family Lacertidae; genus Lacerta; species Lacerta viridis. Next base: position 272,499 of record OFHU01000943.1, on the reverse strand, counting down.
ATTAAAAGTGGTTCCATCATGCTTTAAATCAGGGGTCAGCAAACTTTTTCAGCAGGGGGCCAGTCTACTGTCCCTCAGACATTGTGGGGGGCCAGACTATATTTTGAAGGGAAAAAAATGAACGAATTCCTATGCCCCACAAATAACCTAGAGATGCATTTTAAATAAAAGGACAAATTCTACTCATGTAAAAGCACTCTGATTCCCGGACCATCCGTGGGCCACATTTAGAAGGCAATTGGGCCGCATCTGGCCCCCAGGCCTTAGTTTCGGGACCCCTGCTTTAAATGTATGGTGTATGTCCCCAGTTACTCTATAGCTATATCTATCAATAAACTTTAAAAAAATAATCCTTATCAAAGACATCCATAACAGGGCATCCAGTGAAAGTCATACTCTTGAGTAGACCCATTGAAATTAATGGGCATGGGTGAACTCAGGTCTGTTAGCTTCAGTGGCTCTGCCCTGTGTGTGACTTAGTTGGAATATATATAAACTCACTACAGTGGTACCTCGGGTTACAGACGCTTCAGGTTATAAACATTTGGGGTTACAGACTCCACTAACCCAGAAATAGTACCTCGGGTTAAGAACTTTGCTTCAGGATGAGAACAGAAATTGGGCGGTGGCAGCGAGGCAGCAGCGGGAGGCCCCATTAGCTAAAGTGGTGATTCAGGTTAAGAACAGTTTCAGGTTAAGAACGGACCTCCAGAACGAATTAAGTTCTTAACCCGAGGTACCACTGTATTTAGGACTGGACAAATGGCACTTGGTTTTTCTATGGATTGAGGACGTTTGCTCTGCCTCAGCAATAAATAGCAGGGTTTCCCGGTGAAAGAAGTGGGACAAAAGAAAAGTCATTCGTGCCCAGTGCAAGTAGATAAATAGGTACCTCTCTGGCGGGAAGGTACGGTAAACGGCATTTCTGTGCACTGCTCTGGTTTCCATTGCACCAGAAGCAGCTTAGTCATACTGGCCACATGACCCAGAAAAACTGTCTGTGGATGAACGCAGGCACCCTCGGCCTATAGAGCAAGATGAGCGCCACAACTTCAGAGTCATCTGTGACTGGCCTTAACTATCAGGGGTCCTAGAGAGCCAGTGCGGTGTAGTGGTAAAGAGGGGTAGACTCGTAATCTGGGGAACCGGGTTCGCGTCTCCGCTCCTCCACATGCAGCTGCTGGGTGACCTTGGGCTAGTCACACTTCTTTGAAGTCTCTCAGCCCCACTCACCTCACAGAGTGTTTGTTGTGGGGGAGGAAGGGAAAGGAGAATGTTAGCCGCTTTGAGACTCCTTCGGGTAGTGATAAAGCGGGATATCAAATCCAAACTCTTCTTCTTCTTCTTCTTCTTCTTCTTCTTCTTCTTCTTCTTCTTCTTACTTTAAAGGTAAAGGTAAAGGGACTCCTGACCATTAGGTCCAGTCGTGTCCGACTCTGGGCTTGCGGCGCTCATCTCGCGTTACTGGCCAAGGGAACCAGCATACAGCTTCAGGTCATGTGGCCAGCATGACAAAGCCGCTTCTGGCAAACCAGAGCAGCGCACGGAAATGCCGTTTACCTTCCCGCCAGAGTGGTACCTATTTATCTACTTGCACTTTGACGTGCTTTTGAACTGCTAGGTGGGCAGGAGCTGGGACCAAGCAACGGGAGCTCACCCCGTCGCGGGGATTCGAACCACCAACCTTCTGATCAGCAAGCCCTAGGTTCTGTGGTTTAACCCACAGCGCCACCAGTGTCCCTTGGCTTTAAAAGAGGATTAGACAAATTCCTGGAGGAGAAGTCTCATGATGTCTACCAGCCATGATGGCTCTGCTCTACTTCGACAAATTGAGGCGGGAATGCTTCCAAATACCAGCTGCTGAAAAGCAGAGGACGGGAGAATGGTCTTGTGTTCGAGTCCTGATTGCAGGTTTCCCACAGGCATCTGGTTGGCAACTGTGAGAACAGGATGCTGAACTAGATGGGCCATTGGCCTGATCCAGCAAGCTTTTCTTATGTTCTTACGGTACTATGTTATCTAGTTTTAAGAATCACACTAATAAAGTTGTGCATTGTTTCTGTCTGTAGTTCCTGATGAAGAAGTTCCCAATTCTGAAATGTAAAGAATTTTGTGTCGTAGAGCAGTGTTTCCCAACCTTGGGTCTCCAGCTGTTTTCAGACTACAATTCCCATCATCCCTGACCACTGGTCTTGCTAGCTAGGGATGATGGGAGTTGTAGTCCAAAAACAGCGGGAGACCCAAGTTTGCTTCCTCTTTTTATTTATTGAACAAAAATTATATACTTCTTAGGTGTAAATAATGCCACTAAACCAGGCACCCCCAACCTTCGACCCTCCAGATGTTTTGGACTACAATTCCCATCATCCCTGACCACCGGTCCTGTTAGCTAGGGATCATGGGAGTTGTAGGCCAAAACATCTGGAGGGCCGCAGGTTGGGGGTGCCTGCTCTAAACAGTTGACAGGCTTTTTGCCCTGCTCTTTTAAGGGGCTGCTCTCCCTCACTTTCAGTTCTCCTGCATATATTTCAAGCAATTGTCAACAAATTATTTCTCCCAGGCAGCCGAATTGGTGTCAGGTTGATGGGGGTGGGCTGGAGGGCGAGACCACCTGTACAGTGTTTGACACACCTCAGAGGAAGGGTGGGCCACAAATGTGATAGATAACCAACCAACAAATATAGCATGGGAAAACCGGCAGTCCACTTAAGAGCTCTCAAGTATGAATCCAAGATACTGTGCAGCCAATTTCAAAACAATGTAGTAACCACCTTTGATGTCCCTGTTTGACCACTTTCTCTGTTCATTCTGTTTCCTCTTAACCGCAGGCCTTCCCTTTCTCGCTCTGCCCTGAAGTCTGCTCTTGGCCCATCTGTTTCCTCAGCCAGATGTTTCCCTCCATCACCAAACCTTCCCCAGTATCGTTGAGCCACATAACTTCCACTTTTTTTCGGCATGTCCCCTCAGGACCTCCTTACTAGAAGGGTGGAGCCCACTGTGAGAAAGTGGCGTCTCCTTGACAAATGGCTATTGCCTGTCACTGGTCAAAATATATTCTGTCCCTTGCTGTTTCCTCCATGCACACACAAAAACAAAACCCCTTTTTTGTTGTTGCTGTATTTCCATCCCCTGGACATAATGTTTGATCTGAGGCCTGATAAGGGTCAAAAGTTATAGTCCTTCTTCCCATTTATTTATTTATACACGGTTTTAACAGTGAGTCTGTAAGTGACTGTGGAGGCCAATTCTGGATCCACACGTCCTTCCACAGTGGGACATAGGTTTCTGGACAGGAATTGATCATGGTGAGGGTTTGCCGAGCATGCCTTCCTCTTAGCCCGTTTCTCCCTTTCGTCCTGAGTTTGAGAGTCTTCAAAGCCCATGACACCTTTGGTAAAGGCTGTTCTCCAATTGGAGTGCTCACAGGCCAGTGTTTCCCAGTTGTCGGTGTTTATACTACATTTTTAAAGATTTGCCTTGAGAGAGTCTTTAAACCTCTTTTGTTGACCACCAACATTACGCTTTCCATTTTTAAGTTCAGAATAGAGTAGTTGCTTTGGAAGACGATAATCAGGCATCCAACAACATGACCAGTCCAACAAAGTTGATGTTGAAGAATCATTTCTTCAACACTGGTGATCTTTGCTTCTTCCAGTACACTGGTAATAGTTTACCTGTCTTCTATTATTATTCTGTGGAAAATGCAGGACAGCGATCATTTCCCTAGCTAGGGGTGGGGGAGAATTTCAATTTGGTTTGTGTTTAAAGGTGAACCTTACCAAATTCACACTTTCTGAAATGACAAGGATGGGGACACAGCCATCCTTACAAATTTCCACTTCTCTGAATTTTGCAATGCAGTATATACATTTTTGTATATACTGCATTGGGGAAAGCGTGCATGAACATATTTATAATAGTGACACAGTGGCATACAAAATGCATTGTTTAAGGAAAAATCTGTGCATTAGTCAAAACCACATAAGATTATTTATTGGGAGAAATTCACATGAAAGTGCTGCTGAATTTTCACGAGGGTTTTTTGAAATAATAATAATCGCAAATTGCTGCAGAAATGTGGAGATTTGCATTTGAGACTGGAAAAATGAGAAACATAGTGACTCGAAACGGGAAGATTTCACCATCCATACTTGAAAGTGATGGTTTTGACCATTAAATCACTACAGGGTGGGGGCTGTGTCATTAGTTCAAGTTGATTATTCCCAAGAAACCTGAAGCTTTTCTTTTAGGAATTATAGATAATGGTGTACCCAAAGAGTTGCTTAACTTACTTACCGTACTTTTCCGTGTATATGACGAGGTGTTTTTTTTACTCAAAAATAATGTTAAAAAACGGGGCTTGTCTTATACACAGGCAGTGCATTGTGGGACCGGGTGATTGGTTGCAGCCACAAGCTGCAGCTTATACAGGTAAGTGGTGATTTGGTGGGTGATTGTTGGCTGCATCCAGGGCTGCTTTGGATTGGGTGCTCCTGCATTAATTGGGCAGATGATTGGTTGGTGCATCAAGGCCTGCCTTGGATTGGCTGTTCCTGCATTAATTGGGCACGTGATTGGTTGCTGCATCAAGGACTGCCTTGGATTGGCTGCCACTGCGGCAACTGGGCGTTCGGTTTCCGGCTTGTGTTTGCGAATGGGCAGACACTTGTCAAATTCTGCAATGCGAGTGACTCTGAGCTCTTGTCATTTGGGTTAGTGATTTTCTTCATTCCCCCCACCCCAAAAGCCCAAGAACCTTTAGCAACCCCCCTCCCAAAGCCCAACAAATTTGCACAATCATTCCCCCCGAAAGCTCTGGTAATATAGCAATCTCCCCCCCATTTTCTAAAATTTGAGTCCCCCCAAATAGGGGCGTCTTACCCATGAGGCGTCTTGCAGATTGAAAAGTATGGTATGTATGTAACAGCAACAGCAAGAATACTGCATGCCCACAGGTGGAAAGAAGGACAGGTCACAACCATGGAAGAATGGCTTTTAAAAATGATGGAGTGTGCCGAACCGGCAAGATTAACAGCAAATATTCAATAGCAAAATGATGAAAGATTCCTTGAGGAGACTTATTTTTATTGAGAAAGAACTATTACAACGAGATGAAAATGTGAGTAGGACTTGAAATATGAGCAACAGTTTTAATTATTAAGATAATAATTATCTTTAATTAAGGTTTTAAGATAAATAGGTTAAAATGGATTGTTGAATATTCTACATGAAATATGCAGCATTTAAGGGTAAATATGGAAACCATGAAGGGGGGGGGGAGGAAGTCAATGGAAAAAGTAATTCACAGTCTGTGTTAAAATCTGTGAAGTTTTGTGTGTGTGTGTGAAAAATCAATAAATACCGGTAATATTTTCCCCCCAAAAAATGAAGGTTTGCCTACACCCAAACTGGAGGAACCTATGGCGCTTCATTTCTGGTTGGGCAACAACTCCCATCAAATTCCCAGAGATGCCGTCATTCCGGTGCAGAAATCTCCATTTTTTTGCAGCAAGATACCTTCAGGAAAACAATGAGAACACACCTGCCCTGCTCTGCGGGTAATGATGCATTTTATTTTCTTTAAGTCTGAAAGTACGCTGGCACAATTAAATATACATGAGCCGAGTCTCTTGATTGACTTGGAGTCTGCAGGCTGGGCCTGGCAATGAAACCCCCTGAGGGCCACACCCCCTGGTAGGCCCAGGGCTATGCCTTTCAAGGCAGGACAATTATAATTAATTGAGCGATCTGACAGAACGCGCACCTCCAGACATAGCACCTGCGAGTGACACGGGGGCCTGTATCAAGAGCAAGGCAGGCCACGCGAAGGGTTAATCCGGGTTGGCTGGAACAAGGACAGAAAATCAGGCCTGTGGCTATTACAGCTTATTATGCTGGAGTGCTCAAGAAACAACCTTGCAATCTTCCCCTCCATACACACAAACACACTTTATCCTCCCCCACCCCCCGTTGCTGTTGTTATGTAGTCAGACTGGTGCCCCCTATTCCTGCCATCCTCCGTTTTAATTAGTGACACATTTTCTGCGGGGATACAGTAAACCGTACAGGAATACATTGCTCTCGGCTGCAGGAATATCACCACCGTTCACAAGGGCAGAGCGCAGCAAGCTCGGTTAGGATTTTGGGGGGCAACCCCACTGTGGAATGGAGCTGTTTTGCTTGGGATCAAGAAAAAAACTTTGGAAGCCAATGAGGATACGCCTGCCAAGGGAGTAATCCCATGGACGAACGAGAGCTCCAATCAAAATAACAAAAATTCCCAGGAAAACTATTCTTCGCCTTCCCAGAGCCCATTTCTCCAGCGTCGTGATAAACTTTAGGCACCAGGTGAAAGTGCAATTTTATACTCTATCATCAGGTGGGATAAAAAAAAAAAAGATTGATTTGCAGCTGGGTTTTTTTAAAAAAAAAATCTGTTGGTGGTTGGCTAGCTTTTTTTTTCATTATGTAAATATATATATATTGGTTGGCAGCCTGTTTCTCACACCATCCAACCATCTTAGGAAATCCATTCCAGATTTGTGTAGAGTTGTGTAGAGTTTGGCATTTCCCTCGATGTGAGAAGTGAGGTTACAGGGAACCAGGAATAGGGCCTTCTCGGTAGTGGCGCCTGCCCTGTGGAATGCCCTCCCAGCAGATGTCAAGGCAATAAGCAACTATTTTACTTTTAAAAGACAACTGAAGGCAGCCCTGTTTAGGGAAGTTTTTAATGTTTGATGCTGTATTGTTTTTAATATTCAGTTGGAAGCTGCCCAGAGTGGCTGGGGAAACCCAGCCAGATGGGCGGGGTATAAATAATAAATTATTATTATTATTATTATTATTATTATTATTATTATTATTATTATTTACTCCTTAGTCCTTTCTTCTCCCGAAGATGTCCCACAAGGCAGCAGAGGTTCAGGATCAGAGTTGTCCTTCTAGATAGGCCACCTTCCCAGGTGGATGAGCCCCACCTGCCCCTCAATTCCCTCTAGCAAGACCCCAACCCACCTCGGCCTCAATGATGCAGTCCTAAGGAAAGCAGAGCAAGACATTTGGCACCAACTTGGCTGCAGGAGTTGCCACAAGGAGGTGTACCATTGTGCCTCGCAGCCATCTTAGGGACTCCATTCAGCATTTGTGTAGGGTTTTCCTTCTTCCCAAAGATATCCTGCAGGACAGCAGCGGAAATGTATACAGTGGTGCCCCGCAAGATGAAATCAATTCGTTCCGCGAGTCGCTTCGCATTGGGAAAATTTCGTCTTGCGAAGCGCGGTTTCCCATAGGAATGCATTGTGCGGGGGGGGGAATCGCAAAACGTTTTTGTCTTGCGAAGCACAGCCATAGAAAAATTCGTCTTGCGAGTCACCTAAAAAAACCGCAAAACCCTTTCGTCTAGCGAGTTTTCCGTTGCGCGAGGCATTCGTCTTGCGAGGTATATATATATATATATATATATAGAGAGAGAGAGAGAGAGAGAGAGAGAGAGATGCCTTGCCCATTCCGGTCTGCTCCTCAGATGAAAATGCTCCAATGGCTCTGCCTGCAGTATCATGCCTAGGGCACTGCTATTGAATGGCTACTAGAGAGAAAAAGGGCAAAGAAAGTGAACCCCTTTTAAGAGCATGAGAAGATCCTGTTGAATAAGGCAGATTGCCCATCTAGGCCAGCATCCTGTACCCACAGTAACCAATGGGGTGCCTATGGGATTCCTTTAAGGAGGACTTGAGTGTAACAGCGTTTTCCCCTCCTGTGTTTTTCCAGTAACAGAAGCATTACCGCCTCCAACTCTGGATGCAGAGGGGCAGCCATCATAACTGGTCCCAGTCGATAGCCTTGGCCTCCATGAATTTGTCCAGTCCTCTTCTGTAGACAACCATGTTGGTGGCCATCACTGCCTCCTATAGGCAGTGAGTTCCATAGTTTATCTATGCGCGGCGTGAATAAGTGCTTTGTTGTGTTTATCGCGAATCATCCCGTGTTTCAGCGTTATTGGATGTCTCTGAGTCCAGGTGGTATGAGAGAGGGAGGAAAACCTTTCACGGTCTACTTTCCTCGTGTCTTGCAGGATTTTATACACTTTAATAATACATTTTATACACGTCTGCTTTCTCTCCACCCTTCAACTCAACACTGAAGGGTTTAGCAGGCATGCACACAAATACACAAAAACCTATTTTTCTGCAGTTTGATAGACTTCTTCCTCAGCAGCCTCTCTCCCATGTATGCAATTTTCAGACCAGTTTCCCACAAAACGCAGGGGGAGATTAAGGGAATCCTTGTCTTAACCACTCTAAACCTCCAAAAAGCTGCCCTTCCAGGAAAACCCCTGCAGCTTCTGAAATTTGGCAGGATTCACCGCTTCATCAAGCGGCTACAACTGATGTAATTTTAATTCAGTTCTTCCCACTCAAAACCAAAAAGTTATAGATGGTTATTTTCAACAACAACAACAACAACAACAACAACAACAACAACAACAACAATAATAATAATATCAATGGTGCCCAACAGAAAAATGAAAAAACCCTGGACCAATTGATATGTAACTTGGCAGGCTTAGTCCATTCTATAGAGGAACACTATGCAGTTGTACCTCGGTTTTCGAACGTCTCCATTGACAAACATTTCGGTTTTTGAACGCTGTAAACCCAGAAATGATTCAGTTTTTGAACACGCCTCAGAAGTCGAACATGCCACACAGCTTCTGCTGAGTGCAAGATCCTGAGGCCTAGCCGTCAGCTATTGAGTTTTCAGTTCTTGAATGTTTCAGAACTTGAATGGTCTTCCAGAATGAATTACATTCGAAAATCGAGGTAACACTGTACCTGCAAATTTCATCCACTTTGGACAAAATGGAAAAAAATAAATATATAGCCATGTTATGATTTCCCTGTATTAGGGAAGGAATGAAGCTTTGTTTTTTTCTGAAGCAGATTAGGGCTTTGAACCCCATGCTGACTTGGATATCCCCAAAGCACTTTGGATTAAAGTAGGGTATTTTTCTAAGTGCCGAACTGGGGTCTAAGCCAGATCTCGTGGTTGGTGCACATCCAATATAAGTAGCATAAACGAGCAAATAAATTACCAAGTTGCCCTAAATTTTTGACAAATGCAAGATTCAAAGGCAAATTTTGAGTTCCTGCTAGAATGAAATATCTAAGGACTATTAAAGGAAGTGTAGAGTGGCAATAACTGTAGCTGATATTTATTTATTTTTCCAGAACATCTCTATATTGGTATTTTAATTTTTCCCCTTATTTAAAGAACAAGAAGAAATATTAGGATATTTCCTGACATTTCCTGTCCTATTAATTGACAAACTATGCCCTGCGCACCTTGGCTGTATACACACCATATATAGTGGTACCTCAACTTACGAAAGTAATCCGTTCCGAAGGCGCACTCATAAGTCGAAATATTCGTAAGTCGAAGGCGCCATCTTGGAACGGGGAAAAAATTCGTAAGTCAAAAAAAACCGCATTCAAAACTTCGTAAGTCGAGGTATCGTGCCACTGCTTTCCCTTCGTAAGTCGAAAATTTCAGAAGCGGTGGCCATTTTTTCGCTTCCAGAGGTCATTCGGAAGTCGAAAAATATGGAAGTCGAGTCGCTCGTAAGTTGAGGTACCACTGTATTTAAAACATCCTTGAAAGTATCCTGGGAACTTCTCTTTTTTAAGGAAGCTGGGAATTGTAGCTCTGTGAGAGAATTTTTTTTTTTTGAGGGGTGCTTTTAATGAATGGCATGAAGCAGGGGCATAGCATGGGTTGCTGGCATCCGGGGTGGGGCAGATGTTGTGCCCCCTGGTGGACTGTGCAGTGGTCACTCCCTTTGCCAGCCAGCATTTAATCAAGGGAGTCTCTCCTTGCTAACTAGTCCCAAACTGGGAACGGAGATAAGGCAGATATATGTGAAGCCAGCAGCAGCACTGTGTCTCCTTGCCTTCCTGTCTTTGCAGCACAGTGCTCTGGGCAACACACTGTCAGGATACTGTCAGCAGCTCCTGGCTGGTTGCCCAAGAAAGTATAAAGACAAGGAAAAGTTTCTTGCCGTCCTTTTTTATTTCAATCTTTACAGAGAGAGGCTATAAAACCCAGCCTCTTGGATTGTCCCAAGTGAATCTCCACACACCCCGTCTCTCCCATTTCCTCATTCGACATTCTCATCATCTCCTCTTCGAGTGCTTCTAGGTGCCCTCTGCCTTTGAGCTCTTTGCTCTCCTACTTTTAAGGCTTGCCGGTTTCTGGAAGATGGAGGGTCTCAGATGCTTTCTAGTGACAGCGTTTCAGCCAGGTGTTGCTCTGGCTCTCCCATGATTCCCCAGCTTTTCCTCTCACCTGCCTTGGGGCTGCAACCTCCCTCAAACCCCTGTTGTAAATCTATACAGTGGTACCTCCGGTTGCGGACAGGATCTGTTCTGGAGGTCCGATCGGATCTCGAGGTTTCCACAATCTGAGGACTGCTTCTGTGCATGCCCGCACAGCGAAAAATGGTAAAATACTTCCAGGTTTGCTGCGCACGTATCCTGAAGTTTATGTAAACAGAGGTACAAATGTACTGTCTTCATCCTCCCTGGAAGGGTCAGGATGGGGAGGCGATCTCCACCATTCCTCCTCTGCCCAGTCCCTGACATGCACATGTTCCCGCCTTCCTCTTCCTCCCTCCCTCTTTGTTGGGAAGCAGCAGCGCCCTTCCCCTCCCTCCTTCTCAGCTGACCCAGGGGTAGGGCATGTGTGGGCTTCCTTTCACTGGCCACAAAAGAAGGAAGAGGTGGTGCCACGCCAGCCTCAAAGGCTCAGCCTGGGTGTGGCTTGCCTCCCTGTGGCTCTGGTCTCAATGAGGGAACCTGTCATGAGGGTGCCAGGTTACACCTCCTCAGAAATTTGCGCCTGGGACTCCCCACGCTATGCTGCTGGTGTGAACACTGCCTTAGAGACATTACATGAAACTGCTTAAATCCAAAACAATATTAAAAATTAAAAAAATCCTTCCAGTAGCACCTTAGAGACCAACTAAGTTTGTTCTTGGTATGAGCTTTCGTGTGCATGCACACTTCTTCAGATACCTTATTAGCTTCTGTTTGGAGTACAGAACGCCGATCAGATGTTTGAGCAGCTTCTTGGAGAGAGTGTGGCATAGTTTCCTTGCATATTCAGTAGGATAAGTGGATTGTAGAGGGTTCTTAATTCTAAGACCCTTAGGTATAATGTCCAGGTTCTTGCATTTAGTCAGAAAGAAGATGTCGGTCTGTACATGTGCAAGTTTCTTGGTGAGGTTGATGGACTTCCATTTCATGCGGCTCAATGTGGTGCCTTCCATAATTCCAGTTACAGGTAGGTAGCCGTGCTGGTCTGCCAATGTCAAAAATAAAAAATAAAATAAAAAATCCTTCCAGTAGCACATTAGAAACCAACTAAGTTTGTTCTTGGTGTGAGCTTTCGTGTGCATGCACACTTTTTCAGATACTTCTTCAGATATGTATCTGAAGAAGTGTGCATGCACACAAAAGCTCATACCAAGAACAAACTTAGTTGGTCTCTAAGGTGCTACTGGAAGGATTTTTTTTTAAAATTGATTATGGCAGACCAACACGGCTACCTACCTGTAACTGCTTTAATCCAGAAATTTTTAAACTATTGCACATAAATTAGGGGTGGGGGGAAGCCTGGAGCTTTAAAATGAGTGGAGATTACCTCCTCACTTTGCTTCCAAGTGCTATAAATTACATGTCCTAGGGAAGTTTTGCTAGAAAACCCCCTCTAGAAAAAAAGGAAGTGTCATTTCTGTGGTAAATAGCACTGAAGCCAAATGTGTTATCACAGTGAAATCTCGCAAGAAAGGAAGCATACGACGCGATAGGACGTTCAGTTTTGCAGTGAGCACAGAGGGAAACAAGTCTTGTAACATCCAAGGCTTCGATCCTATGCATACTTACTTGGGAACAAGATCTACTGGACTTAGTGGGACTAACTTCTGTGTAAACTTGCGTAGGACTGGGCTTCAGATATAGAAATAGGTATAGGCAGACTTTTGGAGAAATAGGCAAACCTTTGAATAACTTAAACCCCAAAATGTTTAGCTTTGCCTCCAGGCTGCCCATATTTTGTGGGAGGAGGAATTTGGTTGCCTACCGGAAATTTAGGTTTGTACATTTCAGCTGGTATAAAGGACTTAGGAGCTCTGATAGAAGAAATTCCCATTTGAAGAAGAAAGTGGAAGGAAAGTGCACTGAAATGTAACAGTGGATTCATGGGGAGATGTATAACTTCTACACAAGCAAATCTCGATGAAATCAGGATAAATAGTCATTGTCATCTAACTGCCCCACATTCAAATCAGAATGAATGCACAATAAACAGGCCGTCTGGTAGATTTCTAGGACTTTAATAGTCATAACTAGGTCTTTAAATGTAGACCTAAACTGAATTTTTCAGGCACCTATAATTAATTTGGTGTTAAGAATTGCCTTATCTAGCTCTCTGTCCTTCCAGCTGAGAAATGTATCCATGTCTCTTAAGTGAATTGTTTGCCTGCAGAATTAGTTTATTTTATTGGCAGGAAAGAAATGAGAAACCCTGGCAATAAATATGGGAGTCAAATGTTCAATAACCAAAGAGACCAAGGACTTAGCATTTCCAGTTTGTCTTAGTGACAGGCAGGATTTTATTTCTGGCTTGCAAGTTCAGTGAGTGTCAAAATGTTCAGCGCGGGGCCAAGTCCACTTTCTTGTTGATGTTTCCATTTTGCAGGACACCTCATCTCAGGCTTGACATTCCCTGTTCTTCAACTGGTACCTGCGTCATTTTTTCCCCTTTCTTTCACTTTTGAAGAGAAAGCATGTCCTCCATCAACGAGAGCACGTGTTGCAGTGCGACCTGGCCACCTGACCTGGTGTTGTGGGTGGGTAATCTTGGATCAGCCACAACCCCTAATAGGTGTTGCTGGGGTGCAATCTGACCGATGGGGTGCTGAGGAAGAGCAGCAACGCGGGACCTATATAAGCCCATGTGAGGTTACTAATCTTCCTCTTTGGGGCTATCGCATCGGAACACCTGCCCACCTCTCCCTATATTTAGGGCTTGTGCTAGAAGAAGAAGAAGAAGAAGAAGAAGAAGAAGAAGAAGAAGAAGAAGAAGAAGAAGAGTTTGGATTTGATATCCTGCTTTATCACTACCCAAGGAGTCTCAAAGCGGCTAACATTCTCCTTTCCCTTCCTCCCCCACAACAAACACTCTGTGAGGTGAGTGGGGCTGAGAGACTTCAGAGAAGTGTGACTAGCCCAAGGTCACCCAGCAGCTGCATGTGGAGGAGCGGGGAAGCGAACCCGGTTCACCAGATTACGAGTCTACCGCTCTTAACCACTACACCACACTGGCTTGACTTTGCTATGCCGTTGTGTCGTCTGTCATTGGGACAGGGGCATGGCAGGAATTTTCCCCACTTGGCTGATTGGCTGGTGCCATTTGGGTTTCGCCTGCCACGTAGCAAATAGTCACAACTTGTAAGTTGCGGATAGGCTCTGGTTCAGGTGATAGGCGTGGCACGTGATGTGGCCACGCCTATGCAAATGTAGGATATTCTGGTAAAGGAATCCAGGGACTCACTGGTTTGGCGTTCCCTGAAAGGGGTTCGGCTGCGCCCGAGTGCAGGGGACATCAGGTCAGCTGTTTGGTGCTCCTTCCATCAGCTGTCCCTAGTGTTCATGCTTGTCTGTCCTATGAACGTGGCTCTGGGACAGCGCTGCCTGCAAGGGTGCAGGGAGATAGTCAAACCAGAACCTATGCAACCACTCACTTGGTTGTAATCAATAAAGTTGTGGCCTAAATTCTGCCAAAAACCAAACCAAATATCTGTCTCCTGTGTGAATTTATTTTGGAGAAAGATAAAAGGTCTAAACACGCAAATTGCCATGCCGTCCCATCCCATTCTGTTTGCAGTGGCATTACTTATTCTCCATTCAGCAGAGATTTGAGAGTCGCTGCTCAGATTGCACTGAAATGAGGGATGGGAAATCATTTTCAGACTGAGGCCCTCATATCCTTCTGCCCACCTGTCCAGGACCACATGATGGTGGTGGGTGGAGGTAGGGACAAAAGTGGGCGCGGCAACAACACGGAAACTTACCAATGCTCTTTTTATACAAGCTTGCTCTCGCTCACCTGTCTGTCATATTCTTGCACTCCAGCATCACAATGCAGCATAACTCAAGGACTGTCTACATGAATGTCCTAACACAGGGGTGGGGAACCGTTTTCAGCCAAGACGTTCCATCCCTGAAAAGTACATAGAGGATAAGTTGGAAGAATGGAGCTGTTGGCCACATCCTCTTTAAACTTTATGTGCTATGCCAGGCATGTCCAACAGGTAGATCGTGATGTACTGGTAGATCATTGGAGGTCTGCGGCAGGTCACTGGTAGACCATTGGCTCCCTCCAAAGAAGCTGAACAACTGTGGCTCCCCTAAAAAAAAGCTCAACAACTTTGACCTGCCTGAACTCCAAAAAAGGGAGTAGATCACTGCCAGTTTTTAACTCTGTGAGTAGATCGCAGTCTCTTGGGAATTGGCTACCCCTGTGCTATGCAATTTTCAAAGCTCAGATAAGCACCTGATCAGCTGAACAGGAAGCAGAGTGACGGAGAGGGCTGGAGTGAAAGTGGGGTGATCTGGGAGACTGGGGTGCCACAGGAATCAGGAAAGTGAAAGGATGATGTGTCGAAGATAGAGAAGAGATTTCTGTGGCGAGGGAGGGAAAGAGAAAAAGAAAAGATATTGGACACGCGTGCACAAACATAAATGCCCTGGCTCTGGAAGAAGGTATACAACTAATGCTGGATTTGGTGCTGATTTAGGAACCTCTGGGCATTGGTACGAGTGCCAGATTTACGTATAAGCTAAACAAGCTATAGCTTTGGGCCCCACTCTCTTGTGGGCCCCCCCCAAAAAAATTAAAGGAAAAAAAACCTGGATGTACATTTCCAAAATATTAGATTAATAATCAAATAAAATAAAACCTACATACAGCAACAGTGTTTTGTGTTGTGTATGGACCTATTAGGTCCATAAATTACCATATAGCATATATTCAACACAAAAAACAGTGACAATTTGTTGTTGACGCTGGACATATAAAGAGCCCCGTAGCTTAGGGCCTCGTCAAACCTAAATCAGGCTCTGATTGGTACCCATTTTATCAGTGTTGGGTCATTTGCAAGCAGCATCTCTGGCCACAGCAGACCTGGTCATAAGGCTCTGGTAACATCCAGGCTAAAGGTAAAGGTAAAGGGACCCCTGACCATCAGGTCCAGTCGTGTCCGACTCTGGGGTTGCGGCGCTCATCTCGCTCTATAGGCCAAGGGAGCCGGCGTTTGTCCGCAGACAGCTTCTGGGTCATGTGGCCAGCATGACAAAGCCGCTTCTGGCGAACCAGAGCAGCACACGGAAACGCCGTTTACCTTCCCGCTGGAGCGGTCCCTATTTATCTACTTGCACTTTAATGTGCTTTCGAACTGCTAGGTGGGCAGGAGCTGGGACCAAGCAACGGGAGCTCACCCCGTGGCAGGGATTCGAACCGCCAACCTTTTGATCAGCAAGCCCTAGACTATGTGGTTTAACCCACAGCGCCACCTGGGTCCCCTCACATCCAGGCTAGGCTGCTGTAATGCACTCTATGTGGTGCTGCCTTTAAGGACGGTCTGGAAACATCAGCCGAGTCCGAGGCTGCCAGAGTCCTCGTGGGTGTGCAGCAGTTAGCTTCAATAGCGCCTGTATTATCCCAGCTGCGGAGCCTTCCAGCGTGTTGCCAGGCCCAATTGAAAGTGATGTCTTTAACCTTTAAAGCTTTAAACGGTTTTGGGCCTGCGCTATCTGGAGGTACTCGTGCCTGCATGTTGAGATCTCTATCAGAATCCCTCTTGGGGTTGCATTCAGCTGCGGGGAATGTTGCGTTAGTTTTCCTGATTACAATGCTAAAGCTTCTGTCCTGTTTTCTAATGTTCCTTTCACACTGCACGCAGTACCTCTCGTGTTGTGCAACAGTGGCTTTTTGACCTAGTTGTCCCGCAAGTTGCGCTAAATTTTGTTCACGCCGGTGGGCATGGTGTGACAAAACAAGGAGGGTCCCTGGACAACATTCTCCCGCCCTGTGTGGTTCTGTTCACCCATGAAAACAGCAGGAGGAAACTGTACGCCGATATACACCCCACCCCCTGCCATTTCAACACTTTGCTCCTGCAATTTTCCAGATTTAAAGGGGCTGAAAATGGACCCCCCTCCCCCCGGAGTCAAATGAAGCAGAAATAAGTGCTAAGCATGTACTATATTCCATTAGTTTTCTGGAAGTAGCTTTTACATTGTGTGAAAGCTCGGATATAATGAAGGTGGTGGGCTCTCCTTCATTGGAGGTTTCTAAGCAGAGGTTGGATGGCCATCTGTCAGGGGTGCTTCAGTTAAGGTTCCTGCATTGCAGGGGGTTGGACTAGATGACCCCCCTGGGTTCCCTCCCCTCCCCACTACACTTCTATGAATCTATGGTTCTCATGTGGAAATTAACGGGTCAATGTTATGAAAATGGCATAAACTGGTTGTGTGAATGCTTCTTAAAATACTGTAGTTGCTGTTAGGGCGCCAACCCTGACAGTTGCCACCTGAACCTCTACAGGAGAACCTCTACAGGAGACTTTGTTTCTGCATTTAGTTTAGGTTATTTTATTTTATTTTAGCAGCTGAATTTCTCTGCTGGCACATGTACAGTTTATGGCCAGTGGGAAACACCTACATCCTTTTCACATGTACAGGTATGGTGGCACCCAGCTGCAGAATCTAGGTGGGTCAAAAAGATAATCAATGACTGTTTTTGGTAAGTGCTGAGAGTCACTTATACACTTTTCCGTGTATAAGAAGCTCCCTATTTTGGGGGGGTTCATATTTAAGAAAATGGGGGGAGATGGCACAGAGTTGTTGAGCTCCTTTTGCGGAGGGTTGCCCAGAGTTGTTGAGCTTTTTTTGGGGGGGGGAGATTGCACACATTGCAAAACCCGCCTCTCGTCTGTCCCCTCACCGGCCTAAGCTGTCAATCGCCCGCCCAATCGCCGCAGCATCAGCCGATCAACAGCACCCATTGACGCAGCAACCAATAAAGTCCAGCCTCTGCACTGCACATGTATAAGGCGACCCCCATTTCTTAGCATTATTTTTAAAGAAAAAAACCTAGTCTTATACACGAAAAGGAAGGTACGTACGACACTGACATTCCTGGTGCTGTATAACTGATCAATTATTCTTTTAAAAGGAAATATCATGTACTGTGTAGATCAGGGAGAGCCCACGTAGAGCACAGATGGGAAAATGTGTGTCCCGGTTTGGGGACTCAACATGTTGGAGGGTAGGACAAAATAGGGCTGCCTATAGATCATAACCAATGTAATTCTGGGCTGCATCAATAGGAGTATAGTGTCTAGATCAAGGGAAGTAATAGTACCACTATATTCTGCTCTGGTCAGACCTCACCTGGAATACTGTGTCCAGTTCTGGGCACCACAGTTCAAGAAGGATACTGACAAGCTGGAACGTGTCCAGAGGAGGGCAACCAAAATGGTCAAAGGCCTGGAAACGATGCCTTATGAGGAACGGCTTAGGGAGCTGGGTATGTTTAGCCTGGAGAAGAGAAGGTTAAGGGGTGATATGATAGCCATGTTCAAATATATCAAAGGATGTCATATAGAGGAGGGAGAAAGGTTGTTTTCTGCTGCTCCAGAGAAGCGGACACGGGGCAATGGATTCAAACTACAAGAAAGAAGATTCCACCTAAACATTAGGAAGAACTTCCTGACAGTGAGAGCTGTTCGGCAGTGGAATTTGCTGCCAAGGAGTGTGGTGGAGTCTCCTTCTTTGGAGGTCTTTAAGCAGAGGCTTGACAGCCATCTGTCAGGAATGCTTTGATGGTGTTTCCTGCTTGGCAGGGGGTTGGACTGGATGGCCCTTGTCGTCTCTTCCAACTCTATGATTCTAAGATTCTATAACCAGCACTTCAAATTGTGCCCAGAAATGGACTGGCGGCCGATGAAATTGCTTTAACAGAACAGTAACGCCGGCTCTTCACGAGGCCACCCTCTGCCATTCACCTTTTTTTAAATAAATAAAGAAGGAGAATTAAAAGACCGGAGCATAATGAAGACCCGGGCTTTCCCATCATGCACCGGGAGGCTGTGCTCGCCGCCAGATAGCAGGACTTTGGAGCCGCCTGAAATTGCACAGCCCCCGATGGCGTGTAAGAAAGTGTAACGGGTTCATAATTGCAACCCTTTCATTACCGTCTCCTCAGTTCCCGGCCCACTAATGTCAAGAGCGCCGTCTTTGTAGCGTTATTGGCATTTTTCATCATATTCATGAAGTGCAGGTCAATTTTCTTCAAAAGGCTCCCATCGCCAAGTTGCCACAAAGACAGACAGTAATAAATTCTACTAGTGCACTCGTGAAGGCTTCGTAGCTGCGAGCTACAATAAAAAGCAATGAGCCGGGTGTCACTAAGTAACTCCAGTTTACACTGCATTTTCTCTCTTTTATTGAAAACTCAGGATATGAATTTATTAATGAATACACAGGCATACTTTGATGGGGGGGAGAGAGGGAGGGAGAGCAAAAGGGGAGGTGGTGTTGGGTAGGGCGGGTGGGGGGAGAAGAGAGAGAGAGAGAGAGAGAGAGAGAGAGAGAGACCAAGTCAATTTATTTGATATTCACACAGTGAGTGCCTACATTGTATTGTTTCATCATTTATGGACCAGCTTTGCTTGTTAGGCTGTGGCCCTCCAGGAGCGAGAGAGAGAGACAGGAGGGAAGGGGGGGGGAGGCTTATATAGCAACACCTTGACGTAGATGTACAGCTGCTCTCCCCGCGCTTGTCTCACCTTTAGCCCTGTCTGTCTACTGCAGGCTTTCATTTTCCGCATTCATACATCAATAAGCTTTGCATGCTGACACCTAATTTTGCAGGCTACTTTGGTTATGGAGGCTGTTTCTTTGCATATCACTAACCCACCCCTTCTGACATCTCCTAGCTTTAAAGGAGGCGAGAGTGGAAGGAGCCTTGGTTTGGAGGGGGTGGAGAGAGAAGGAGAAGAAGGAGAAGGAGAAGAAGGAGAAGGAAAAGGTGGTTTTATTTTCTTCCAGGGCCTAATCAGAAATTTCTTTTTATTTGTCAGAAGCCGATCTGCCAAATCAAGTTTAATTGATTCAGCTGTTGTTTTCATGCACTACTTTCTCTCTCTCTCTCTCCCCCTCTCTCTCTCTCTGTATGCTATTTTGAAGGTCTAGGCTGGTGTGTTGCTGTTCTTCAAACAAATGGGAGATATCTCCTGAAAGATAAATATGGGTGCCAATTAGTTAGCATTTCCATCCCAGTTAAACCTCGTTTTGGAAGGATTCTTAGGTATGTTTTTTTTCCAGATAGATAGATAGATAGATGTCAAAATCCAGTACCCATTGGCATCTAAGAATCTGGACCTGATCCGTGATGGGTGACTGCAGAGGTCAAGAGGTCATTTTCTTTCCCTACTTGGCTCCTACAATTAGTTCCTAAATTTTGCACAAAACGAAAAGTTGCATGTGTGAATGTTTTATTTGCACACACACACAAAGACACAGGCAGGCACAAAGACACCAGAGCTGTCCCCCCAATTAGCAAAGCCTTAGCTGATGCATCTCGTGAGTTTTAATTGATTTGTCAATTAATCTGCATAAATTTCCATATGAAAAACAACAAGGGGGAGGAGGACGTTATTTCTTCAGTGTTAGATAAAGCATGGAATGCATTTAGATAGTCCACATACACACACACACACACACACACACACACACACACCTAACCCATTTGGAATATTCATAAACATTCCATTGCAGATACTGAGTCCATGACTTGGGAGGTATCACTCTAACGAAGGCAAATTTCTTACAGCCTACAGCAAGCAAAGTTTCAAAACTTCCAGTCTGGGTTCAACTCAAAAAGGGGGGGTGCTTTCATGAAAATTTGCAACAGTGTTGAAAGGTCCCTCCCTTCTCCCTGCTTTTTTAAAAAATGAGTCAAAAGTTGGTATCTATTTTCTTAGTATCTATCTGCAGCCAGGAAGGGTTGTAAGAAGTCATTGTCACATGCAGGAAGGTTTCCATTCAGCTGCAGCTCATCTTCTGCCCAAAGCTACGTTGTTTGCTTCACTTTCTGCTGTAGTGAAATTATATAACTCTGACACCCAAGACTTTTGTTTCGGATCACCCTCCAATTCTTCTGATAGTAAAATTTTCTAACTGCTTTTAATATTGTATTTTTGTATTGCTGTTACCTAAGAAGACTGATCGCCGAAGAATTGATGCTTTTGAATTCTGGTGCTGGAGGAGACTCTTGAGAGTCCCATGGACTGCAAGAAGATCAAACTTATCCATCCTTAAAGAAATCAGCCCTGAGTGCTCACTGGAAGGACAGATCCTGAAGCTGAGGCTCCAGTACTTTGGCCACCTCATGAGAAGAGAAGACTCCCTGGAAAAGACCCTGATGTTGGGAAAGATGGAGGGCACAAGGAGAAGGGGACGACAGAGGATGAGATGGTTGGACAGTGTTCTCGAAGCGACTGGCATGAGTTTGGCCAAACTGCGGGAGGCAGTGGAGGATAGGGGTGCCTGGCGTGCTCTGGTCCATGGGGTCACGAAGAGTTGGACACAACTGAATGACTGAACAACAATACCTGCCCTAAGACCTTATGCTGAAGGGCGGGTAAGAAATCAAGTAAATAACAAGGACTGATTTTTTGCTTTGTTCCTCATAGCTAGCTCCCACTATTCTCTCTGTCACCTTCTTGCATTCTAGCATCCCATCCCATACAGCTCTAAGGACTGTTCCTATGAATGTCCTAATGCAGGGTTCAGGAAGCTTTTACACTGTCATTTTAAGGGGTGAAACAATTTTTGCACATATCTCCAATGAGGGGTCTTAAAAATATGTTTTCGGCTGTGAGGAATTGAAATCTATTATTTTTGTGCTTGGGGAACATTCAGCTTGGTAAGCCTATGTTTGATGAAGAAGCACATAAACTGCTTTTGGAAAAACCATAGAATTTTAATTTTACCTTCTTAAAATGTCAGATAATGCTTAATAATAAATAATAATAATAATAATACAAATAATGCAATGTAACTGCAAGTACTTGGCAATCATTTTCTATGCAGTTTGACACACATTTTACTTGCCAAGCAAAACTAAATCATATTGATTCAACCAAAATATCTTTGGAATTCCCAAGTCATAGAATCAAATAATAGCAAAGTTGGAAGGGACCACAAGGGACATTTAGTCCAACCCCTACAATGCAAGAATCTTTTTGCCCAATGTGAGGCTTGAACTCACGACCCTGAGATTGAGTTTCTCATGCTCTACCGACTGAGCTATCCCTTCCCAGCTCAAGTCACAACACGGCATTTAGCACTTCACCTCATTTTCAGAAAGTTCAAGCTGAAAGAAAATCAACATGGCCTACTTTTATAATGATATAATATAATAATAATTTATTATTTATACCCCGCACATCTGGCTGGGTTTCTCCAGCCACTCTGGGCGGCTTCCAACAAATATTAAAATATAGTAGTAAATCAAACATTAAAAGCTTCCCTAAACAGGGCTGCCTTCAGATGTCTTCTAAAAGTCTGGTAGTAGTTGTTCTCTTTGACATCTGGTGGGAGGGCATTCCACAGGGCAGGTGCCACTACCAAGAAAGGCCCTCTGCCTGGTTCCCTGTAACTTGGCTTGCTTCTTGCAGCGAGATAACCACCAGAAGGCCCTCGGAGCTGGACCTCAGTGTCCGGGCTGAAGAATGGGGGTGGAGATGCTCCTTCAGGAATACGATATAGGGCTTTGAAGGTTAGCACCAACACTTTGAATTGTGCTTGGAAATGTACTGGGAACCAATGTAGGTCTTTCAAGATTGGTGTTATATCGTACTTGACTGTGGTAATTGACTGTCGTTGTTTTTCTATTACGTTTTATTGTAATTGATATTTGGTGTTAGCCGCCCTGAGCCCAGCCCTGGCCGGGGAGGGAGGGGTATAAATAAATAATAACGCTCCTTTGGGTATACAGGGCCAAGGCTGTTTATGGCTTTAAAGGTCAACACCAACACTGAATTGTGCTTGGAAACGTACTGGGAGCCAATATAGGTCTTTCAGGACCAGTGGTATATGGTCAAGCATGACCATCTCCCTCCGAGCCAGTGGCCTGGCTAATCACAGACTGCAAGGCTTTCCTTTGTACATTTGGCCCAACCAGAGCTTGTAACAAACAGCCCCTATCTCTTCCCAGCCCATCGCAACGGAAGGCCTCTTGCTGGAGTCATCCAAAGCGGGACCTCGCTAGCAGATAAACAGGTTAATAAAGCTCGGCAAACACCGAGCTTTTGCAAGCAAATAAACAAACCAACGACAACAAAAAAAGCAAAACCCACTTGCTTTCCAAATCCAAATCCATTTGCATCTTCCTCCTTTTTATATTCTTTTCCGCCCAGCAAAGGAGAAAGTTTGTCAAGCAAGACTGATCAGAAGGATGCCAGTCGGTGACAGGACGCGTTGATTTATTTTTGTGTTGCGGCAGTTTCTAACAACCGCGGCTGCTCAGAGTCGTCACAGAAAGGCATTGTGGGAGATGTCGGCAGCTCCCGACAAGCACCCTGCCTCTGAAGACAGACATTTATTAGGATACATAATGTGGATGAAGCCGATTCGTACCTTGGCATGCTGATTTCCCGTAACTGTCACATGTGATGATAGCTTCAAGTTTTTGCCTTCATGGACAACCCCCCCCCCACACACACACACACACACACACACACACACACAAAACTCTGTAAGGGACAATATCGATAATACTGAGTATTTCACACAGAGAGGAGGAGGCAAGATATAGACAGTAAGGGAAGCTGTTGGGCCTAGAGCTGAGGAGCGTGCCATTTTAAAACATGAAATCTGTTCTTGCAATGTTTGCAAGAGGAGAACAAGGGGGGGAAGACACTTTCAAGTGCAGTTCGTCGCTCTCTTAATGAGGGACGGGGTCTTCTTAAGAGCCAGCCGGCAACTGTGGAAGAACACATACCCTCAGTACTTGACGTCCTCAAAACAGCTGACAGTTTCAGATAAATCGGCTTGCATAGAGACTCCCCTCTCCGCATCACCTGGAGTGACAGAATAGTGCTAATTTCATTTGAGGGAGGGAAGTGGGGAGGAAAACAAAAGACACACAGAGAGAAAAATTCATATGTCTTCGGCGTGTTGAGCCGTCAGTGTAAAATTAACCAAACTGGAAACCATCGAGATCTGAGACGAAAGAAGGGGCTTTGTCAACCAAAATCTTTTTAATCTCTCTCCCCCCCCCCCCCAAAAAAAAAAAAACTGGCACTCCTTTCCTCCTCCGCATCTGCCAACATTCCATGGGCTCCTTCATCTTTTTAACTTTGCAGTCTACAGTTGCATGACAACTTTAGGAAAGAATGGCTGACTTCTTTAATACAGGAAGGGATCCGGTGAGTGATTCTTGTGCTCAAGAGTGCTTCCTTTCCAAATTGTCTTCTGCTGCACTAGTCTTCAAACTGTGTTCCATGGGGATTTGGGTTCCTTGCTGGAAGCTACTTAAGAGCTCCACCATGAGAAGACCAGTTAAGCTTTCTTGAAAATCAGCTCTTCCACCATAACAGATTTTCCTCTACAATATTCAGCGGCCATACAGCATTGGGCCCTCTGTATGCCCTTTCATCCAAGTCATACAGAATGATGAAACACAGGGTATCTAGCCAATATCCTGCAAGAACTGGGGGTTTATCTGCACTTACTTTTTCAATCACTCACTCCAGGCACAGGTCCATACTTTAAAAAATCCATTTTGCCCTGAAGATTACCCCACAAAAACCCACACTTCAGCACTCAATCAGAGGAAACGTCCATTTGGGTTTTCCATGGATTGCTGTTTGCTCCAATTGAGCTTCAAAGAGTGGGTTTTCATGACGAAAGCTCTGAAGGGGGTGGGAATCACTCAGACATATAACACTGAAGCATGTAGTCAAAACAAAATCAAAAATTCTTTCCAGTAGCACCTTAGAGACCAACTAATGCACACGAAAGCTCACACCAAGAACAAACTCAGTTGGTCTCTAAGGTGCTACTGGAAAGAATTTTTGATTTTGTTTTGACTATGGCAGACCAACACGGCTACCCACCTGTAACTGAAGCATGTACCATGCTTGGAAAGAGTGGAACAAAGTTAAGTGTGGATAACCCCTCAGTGTACACCTAAAGAGATTAGCTAAAATCCTTTAGAAGAAGAGCTTGGATTTGATATCCCGCTTTATCACTATCCTAAGGTGTCTCAAAGCAGCTAACAATCTCCTTTCCCCTTCCTTCCCCACAACAAACACTCTGTAAGGTGAGTGAGACTGAGAGACTTCAGAGAAATGTGACTAGCCCAAGGTTACCCAGCGGCTGCATGTGGAGGAGCAGGGAAGCGAACCCGGTTCACCAGATTACGAGTTCACCGCTCTTAACCACTACACCACACTGGCTTTACAATGTGTAGGAGTTCCACAACAGGTGAGCCAGTCTGAAAATAGTTCTTTGAAAACCACCGCATTCTTCCCAATACTGTGCCTTCTGCAAGGTTCCTTCCTACCTGGAAGTCAGCCATTATAATTCATGTTGGGCCAAATCCTCCCTAAGGGTGCTGAGAGTCACCTTGTGGGCTTCCCAAAGGCATCTGTTTGGCCACTATGGGAACAAAATGCAAGACTTGATAGGCCTTTGGTTGGATTCGGCAGTGCTCCTCCTAAGTTCCCTCAAACCCCTCCTAAGGACTCACAGTGCACTCAATCCAGACAAATTAAAGGACAAATTAAGTTTGCGCTTCAGATCTCGATCGCCGTAACTGTAAGTCACATAGCAGCCAACCTACTTCTTACAAGAACTCCACCATGACAAATGCCTCTGGGTGACAACAAACAGAGCCTTCCCCAAATTCTTTCAGGGCTAGTTAAAAATGTAAAATCTGGTACGAAGTCGCCGCCCCTTAAGCATCCCTTTTCCTCATGCACAGAACGCCGTCCTCCGATTTAATTGAGGCCTCCGGTCCCTAAGAGAGAGCGACAACGGCCCTCACTCGAGGCCAAGTTTAGCATTTCATTATTTAGTAATCTGAGCTGGAGTCATGCTATTATTGACTCTCAGGCAATCCTCTTTGCCTCTTCTAACAAAAAGAGGATGCCCAGAGAAATAATTGATACCACATTCGGCTTTTGAGTGTGCGTTCCCTTGGTGGTTTGTGCACGAAAGCTTTTTGATTTAGGTTTAAGAATAACAAAAGTTGGGGATATTTTTCACCGACGACCCCCTTATGACATGTCCGTAACCCCTTTCACAGCAGGAATGTTGGCCTCCAGGCATCTCTTAGCAGCTCAAATGAGTGACTAGAGGCTTTCCTTCTTTTATTATAGATCTGTTGGTTAAAAGTGAAAGCCTCTTAAAGGGAAGTCTTTTTTTTTTTCTCCCCTCCTTCCATAAAGGGGGAGGAAAGATCTTTCCCTTTGGACCTGCTCTAAGGAAGACCTGAACACACAGAGGTTTGGGACTGATTTTTGTCTTCAGTGGGGGTAAACCAGACCCTTTTTTGAAATTGAGGAGCAACATTCCCCACAGTAACTGGAATTTGCAGGGCTAACTTTTTAGATCCGCATTCTAAAGTCCGGCTGAATTGAACTTTTGCAGCGAATTTTGCTATTCTTTTCGAGAGAGAAGCAGCAAAAAGGGTTTCGGTAACGATAGCAAACATTCTTAGCGATGCTGCAAACTTTCCCAAGTCTATGGGATATGACCACTACTCCACGCAAGGAGCATGTATATTAAGTTATGAACTGAAGAAGATTACACCGAAACAGTGTACTTATCCGGAATGCTGTCTTCACTGCATATTATTTGACATTATAAAGAAATTTCGCTGCATATTATTTGACATTATAAAGAAACATTTTGCCCTACATTATTTGGTCCACGTGTTGCCTTTTTTCATATCCTGCTTGTAGTTTGCAACACAGGGGTATCTTTTTTGTACTGAAAAGTTTTAGGCAAAGGAAGGGATGCTGCAAATTCCATGCTACAAATAGTACAAATTCTACGGTGGCAACACGGAAAGAGAAAATATTGGCCCATTCAGAGGGGAAATTTGCGGGAACTGGCAATCAATGACCAAGAGGGCCAGGGGTGTGGTGAGGGATGAAGAATTTGGAGGTCCGTGGCAGAGAAAATGCTTTGCATATGGTTTGCCCAGTTTCAGTCTCTGGCCTCTCCATACACGAGGCTTGTTCACACATTACACTGAACACAGGTACAAGCCATCTCTACACATATGCAAGAGTTTGTGTGGAAGAGTGCCAATTGGCACAGCTCAACACTTGTATACACCCCCATCGTTCAGCCCGGACACTGAGGTTCAGCGCCGAAGGCCTTCTGGCAGTTCCCTCACTGAGAGAAGTGAGATTACAGGGAACCAGGTAAAGGGCCTTCTCGGTAGTGGCGTCTGCCCTGTGGAACGCCCTCCCATCAGATGTCAAGGCAATAAGCAACTATTTTACTTTTAAAAGACAACTGAAGGCAGCCCTGTTTAGGGAAGTTTTTAATGTTTGAATGCTGTATTGTGTTTTAGTATTTGGTTGGGAGCCGCCCAGAGTGGCTGGGGAAACCCAGCCAGATGGGTGGGGTATAAATATATTATTATTATTATTATTATTATTATTATTATTATTATTATCTAGAGAACGTGCAGTTGTTTAATGTTGCATGTGAGCGTACAGCTCCAGTATTTAGGTACACAGATTGTGCACTAACTGAATGTAACATACGAATGGCCCTACGCACACACAAGAATGTAAGAAGAGCTTGCTGGATCAGGCCCCATCTACTCCAGCATCCTGTTCTCACAGTGGCCAGCCAGATGTTTATGGGAAACCTTCCAGCAGGACCCAAGCATAAAAGCACTCTCCCCTCTAATGATTTGTAGCAACTGGAACACACACACACACACTTGTCTAGAGTAGAAAAGAATGGGCTATAGGGATAAATAATCTGACCTAGCATCAAGCAGCTTCATATTTTCCTACAGTTCACGCACACATACGCCATCTTGGCTGTGAGACGTGGAAGACCTGCTCCCTGCCTTGCAGGTCTATTCCCACCTTCCCTGGGAGGGCAGGGCCCTGACTGACTCCAGCTACAAAAGCTGAGGCTGCTGAACAGACTCATTGGTTATGGAATTGTTTATAGGGGTTTATTGTGCCGGGTGTGTGTGTGTGTGTTATTGCTACTATTGATATTATAATTTTGTATCTTTATTTTGGTACTTACGATGCATGTGGAAATGGTTTTATTTGGTTATGCTCTTTTCGATGTTTCATTTATTGTTTATGACTACATTTGTTACATTTCAATTATGTAATTTATTGATTTATTTTAGGTTTTAAGCCGCCTTAAGCATGGTTTTAACCATGGAAAGAAGGCATGAAAATAAAATGATGTATGTATCTATATGCACACACCAGTCTTGAAAGCTGGCATGTCATAACCCAATAAATTTATTTTTTAAATATATTTATTGAATTTTATAACAATTAATGATACAAATCTCATTCATTGTGTTATTTGCAATTATTCTCCCTCTCCTTCTCTGGACTTCCCTCAACTCCCCCTCTGCTGAGTTATTTAGTTTTATTTATCGTATCCTGCTTTTCCTACACAAAAATAAAATCCCTTATCATTTCTCTAAAATATCTGTTACTCAAATGAAGTTGTGAAAGTTTATTCAAATGCTGCCAGTGAATCCAGTCCATTCTGTTGTTTCTGCAAATAAACTATAAATGGTTCCCAGACTCTTTTGAAGTCCTTTTTGTCCTTCTCTCGTAGTTTTCTGTTGTTGTTGTTGTTGTTGTTGTTGTTTGTTGTTTAGTCGTGTCCAACTCTTCGTGACCCCATGGACCAGAGCACGCCAGGCACTCCTGTCTTCCACTGCCTCCCACAGTTTGGTCAGACTCATGTTGGTAGCTTCGAGAACACTGTCCAACCATCTCGTCCTCTGTCGTCCCCTTCTCCTTGTGCCCTCCATCTTTCCCAACATCAGGGTCTTTTCCAGGGAGTCTTCTCTTCTCATGAGGTGGCCAAAGTATTGGAGCCTCAGCTTCAGGATCTGTCCTTCCAGTGAGCACTCAGGGCTGATTTCCTTCAGAATGGATAGGTTTGATCTTCTTGCAGTCCATGGGACTCTCAAGAGTCTCCTCCAGCACCATAATTCAAAAGCATCCATTCTTCGGCAATATTATATGCCAATTCTGCATAGTTTTTCAGTTATTCTTGCCATTGTTCCTTTGATGGTATAACCCAGGGGTCAGCAACCTTTTTCAGCCGTGGGCCGGTCCACCATCCCTCAGACCATGTGGTGGGCCACTATATTTTTTTGGGGGGGGGGAATGAACAAATTCCTATGCCCCACAAATAACCCAGAGATGCATTTTAAATAAAAGCACACATTCTACTCATGTAAAAACACCAGGCAGGCCCCACAAATAACCCAGAGATGCATTTTAAATAAAGGGACACATTCTACTCATGTAAAAACACACTGGTTCCCGGACCGTCCGTGGGCCGGATTGAGAAGGTGATTGGGCCGCATCCGGCCCCCTGGGCCTTAGGTTGCCTACCCCTGGTATAACCCAATGAATTTATAACATTAGTGGTCCCAGACAGTTTCAGCTGTGCCTAAAAATCCTACACTGTAACTTGGAAACCTATAATTCCACTGACACAAGGGAGTTGTGGTCCCGTTGAACTCACACACCTAGCAAAGAGTTCGAGTACTGAACCTGCAGCATCCAGCACCATTAGAGAGGCACACTTTGGTGACTGTCACACAGAGACAGTAACATGCAGGATTGGTTGGGGGGGTAGATCACTGCCAGTTTTTAACTCTGTGAATAGATAGATCGCTGTCTCTTGGAAGTTGGCCACCCCTGCCCAGTCAATATATACAGAAACGCACATTAGGGGGGAAGTGGGCACAGAAATGCATGTTGCACATACAAAAGGAAAAATGTGTCTCTTGGGCAGAACTGCATTTTTTTAAAAAAAATCACACACAAGGGTTTTTTCTTATTAAAATTAATGAAAATTGCTGCGGAAATGTGGAGAGCTGAATTTAAGAGTGGGAAAAAATGAGTAACCGGGAGGAACAAAAATTGACAGATCACTTAACTGCAAGCCTCCCAAAATGCAGGCAAACACACAATCCGCTCATAGAGATGAGCATTTACCTAATATTTCCTTATATCCAATAGGATTTGGGACAGAACAGGTGAGCTCTCTTTCCAACAATGCCCTTTCTCCAGTTAGGACACCTGACACTGAAAAATCACTATACCCCATATTGTTGACTCCATCTCTTAACTGTCCTCCTCGCTCACATCACATTTTCTTCCTAGCATTAGTTCTAGGACCAAATTAAATATTCTCTACATCAGATGTTCTCTTCAAAATCATTGTATTTGATACAATCACACCAATTACCCCCTCCCCACAAAATTCTCACGTCACTAAGTGTGAGCGTCTCGCCGGGTGGAAACTCATCACAAATTCGGTCATTGACCAAAAAAAAGATAAAAAAATATCATGTGATTCACCTTGTCCAATTAGACTAAGGACAGTGAGGGCATATGAGGGTGAGGACAGCGAGGGCAACAAAACAAACCAGAAACCTGTTTGTGCGTGTCTAAAAATCGCTTAAAACGAGAGGAACAGAAAGAGACACAAATTAAGGCGAGGAGTGTTGACTCAGCCGTAATCATTTCCACTAGGTTAATCAATATAATAAGAACACATGCATATGCAGATGAGACGTGGGCTCCTATACCTTTCGTGTACACCACAACAGGAAGTGATGTTATTTGTGTCAATCAAATGCTCCCGGTTTCGCTTTGCACGTTGTGATTAATACTAATTGGGGCACTGCTTAGACGTGGAACCTAATTCAGCAAGGAAGTTTCTCTTCCTTTTCTTCCTTCCTTTCTTTTTTTACATTCTGCACGATACCTCCGCCACCCCCTGCCTCCTTTTCCAGGTAGTCTTGAGGACTGAATTAAACGCGCACACACACACACAATCCAAGAAGAGACCTCTCCCCCCCCCATAAGACAGATGGCCGACAATGAGTTGGGGGGGGGAGAGAGAAGGTATCTTGAGATCCAACCTGCAAGAACAAAAAAGAAAAAAGAAAAAGAAAGAAAAAGAAAAGAAAAGCTTGCATTGTTGTTTTCATTATCTTGCTCCTGTCATTTCATGAGCTTTGTATCTCACAAGGAAAGAAAGAAGGAAGAGGGGGGGAGGGGGGAAACTGTGAAATTAATCTTTTGTGCATTGCCAGATAAAGACGAGACATGCTCAGACAAAAGATAGACTGGGAGAAGGTACTGTGATTGATGACTAAAGTAAAGGTGTCAGAAGAGTATTATGTAAATTACTGGAGGCACAGACCATTTCAGAGAGAATGAGAGGGAGAGGGGAGGCTGGGAAGAAAAGGCTGCCGAGGCAATGTCACCACGACACTGGTCCCCAAGCACCAATTTCTTGCCATCTTTCATCTGCCGAGACAAGCTCACCTCACATTCTATTTGGCTTCCACGGTGCAACAAAGACTGGATGGACTGTGTGTGTGTGTGTGTGTGTGTGTGTGTGTGAGAGAGAGAGAGAGAGAGAGAGAGAGAGAGAGAGAGAGAGAGAGAGTGAGAGTACAGAGCGGGGAGGAAACCTGTCAACATTAGCATGAACGCAAGGGGTGTGTGTGTGAGGATTGGCAAGGGTTTTTGCACGGATGATACGACCTTGCTATGGACAATGTCAGTCGCTTGTCTCAAGCAGGAATCCCCCCCCCCAATCTGGCAAACTGGCACCGCCATTTGGGTTTCCGCCTACCTCACATCTGTCGTCACAACTTTGTAAGATGGTTAGGCATTAGATAAACCTAAATTTGGTCAGCATGAGTTTGGCCAAGCTGCGGGAGGCAGTGAAAGATAGGCGTGCCCGGGGTGCTCTGGTCCGTGGGGTCACGAAGAGTCGGACATGACTGAACGACCGAACAACAACATATTTGGTCAGAGGGAAGGTTGTAGCCTCCTCCTGCCCCTCCATGGGTAAGGATATCCTGTTCAAAGGATCCGGGGGTGGAGTGGCTCCTGTCTGATGCCCAGACAGGGGCTAGGACCACACCGCTCCTGCAACGGGGACTGTTTGGAGTATGTCCCAATTTGACGTGGGAAACAGGGTGTGTGTCTCCCATTTGGGGCTTTCTGTTTGGGGGGTAATGTTTTTCTGTTTTTTGAAGCTGTTTTTGTTTGCTGTTTACATAATGTGGTCAGTAATCTAAAAACGAACGAACCCCTAAAAAACGGGGCATTCCTCATCCCCAAAAAGGTCAACAACTTTGAGCTGAACCCCCCAAAAACGGGGGTAGATCACTGCTGAAAGTAGATCACAGTCTCTTGGGAGTTGGCCACCCCTGGTATAAGACATGTAACTAGAATAAAAAAAAAAAATTCAAGCAAATAATTGTAATAACTACCGTAATAAAGCACTGCTATAATTATATATAATTTTCCTAAAATTTTGGTTTCATTCGCCTTTCCGTGCTGAAATGTCACAACCTGAACGACCATGGCTTGCCCCCCCCCCTAGTTTTGATCCTGGGTACGCCCCTGGCTAAAGCATTATTATTTTATTATTATTATTATTATTATTATTAATTATTATTATTATTATTTTGAGATTTCCAGTAACATATGCATTTTATGCTCTCTTTTACCCCAGTATCTGCATTGTTGTACAATTGGCATATACTGAGCAATATTCGGAGAAGTACAAATTGTGAAGGATACTTGCATTTTGGTTTGTGTACTCCTTAGGGAATTGGAAATTCGGTAGGTCCAGCCTGCATTTCTCCATTGTCCCTGGAACTGAACATGTACATAAGGAATTGAAGGTGCCAATAATTCAATTGGGAACTTTGTACATACATAACATGTGCTCTGAAACAAAGGTCTAAGACAAAGCTGCAAGCTAAACTACCCAATTTCCTCAGCCGTTCCTCCTAGGCCAGGGGTCCCCAAACTAAGGCCCGGGGGCTGGATGCAGCCCATTTGCCTTCTAAATGCAGCCCGCGGATGGTCCAGGAATCAGCATGTTTTTACATGAGTAGAATGTGTCCTTTTATTTAAAATGCATCTCTGGGTTATTTGTGGGGCCTGCCTGGTGTTTTTACATGAGTAGAATGTGTGCTTTTATTTAAAATGCATCTCTGGGTTATTTGTGGGGCATAGGAATTCGTTCATTTTTTTTTCAAAATATAGTCCGCCCCCCACAAGGTCTGAGGGACAGTGGACCGGCCCCCTGCTGAAAAAGTTTGCTGACCCCTGTCCTAGGCCTTGCTTTCCAGACCTTTGATCACCTTGGTTGCCCCCCTCTGCACACATTCCAACTTCTCGATATCCTTCTTAAACTGTGGTGCCCAGAACTGGACACAGGAATCCCACTGGGAATCTGACCTCTATCCCTGAATCATAGAATCATAGAGTTGGAAGAGACCACAAGGGCCATCCAGTCCAACCCCCTGCCAAGCAGGAAACACCATCAAAGCATTCCTGACAGATGGCTGTCAAGCCTCCGCTTAAAGACCTCCAAAGAAGGAGACTCCACCACACTCCTTGGCAGCAAATTCCACTGTCCAACAGCTCTTACTGTCAGGAAGTTCTTCCTAATGTTTAGGTGGAATCTTCTTTCTTGTAGTTTGAATCCATTGCCCCGTGTCCGCTTCTCTGGAGCAGCAGAAAACAACCTTTCTCCCTCCTCTATATGACATCCTTTGATATATTTGAACATGGCTATCATATCACCCCTTAACCTTCTCTTCTCCAGGCTAAACATACCCAGCTCCCTAAGCCGTTCCTCATAAGGCATCGTTTCCAGGCCTTTGACCATTTTGGTTGCCCTCCTCTGGACACGTTCCAGCTTGTCAGTATCCTTCTTGAACTGTGGTGCCCAGAACTGGACACAGTATTCCAGGTGAGGTCTGACCAGAGCGGAATACAGTGGTACTATTACTTCCCTTGATCTAGACGCTATACTCCTATTGATGCAGCCCAGAATTGCATTGGCTTTTTTAGCTGCTGCATCACACTGTTGACTCATGTCAAGTTTATGGTCTACCAAGACTCCTAGATCCTTTTCACATGTACTGCTCTCAAGCCAGGTGTCACCCATCCTGTATTTGTGCCTTTCATTTTTTTGCCCAAGTGTAGTACTTTACATTTCTCCCTGTTAAAATTCATCTCTCCCAGAGAGCTGCTTCCCGTCAGAAAAGACAATATAGGCTAGATGGACAAGTAACCAGCTAGGATCCGGTTTCCTTTGTTCCTGTTGTTTTGAATATTTTGTCTATCCTTCTCTCCCACCCCCTGGACCACAGAATTAACATGCCTCCTGCTTTCAAATCAATTATTACGAATCGCCTTTTGAATTTTACCTATGACTCACCTTTTCTCCCCTTTAATTTTATGCCTGGCTTTGGTTCAAAAATGTTATTTGGCTGAAGAGAAAGCTCCCTCCGACAGTCACCTCTCACCTTAGCCCCTTTTTTTTTACAGAGAGGGAGAGAAAGAAGAGCGTTCCAATAATAATACTTCTCAATAAGGTAGTGTTTTGTATAATAAGCTGATTTCAGAATGGGGCCCAAATTGGCTGCAGAGTGGAATAGCTTTCCATTAGCAGATGATAAGTAGAATCACTTTGACCCTATAGCAAGGCCTTCACCCTGCACACAGACACCCCCCAAAAAACTCCATCCTAACCTACTATATGGTACTTTATTCGAAACTGTGTCTCTCCAGGCAAAGCAGGTTTTCCTTCCTGGAGAGCACATGTTGCGGTTGAGTCCAGTAGGTCACCCCTCTGTTGCTGGGTGGGTTAGTATGGATGGCCCGTACTGTGATTGGGCTCTGGGTGTCGTTGGGGGGATTCATATGTTGCAATTTGTTGGTGGACAGCCCAGAACCTATAAATCACCCTGCGCATAGCGTGGGAGCTCTCCTGGCTGCGTGCATCGGATCACCCACCCTCCCTCACTGTTATTAGGCCTCTGCGTTGACCTTGCTATGCCTGTCATGGGGTCGTCTGCTTTTGGGGCAGGGGCCTGGTAGGAATTTTTCCAGTTTGGCTGATTGGCTGGTGCCATCTGGTTTTTGCCTACTGTGTAGCAATCTATATATATAAAACGCAAGTGTCTCTGCATCCAGTCCCTGTGTCTCTGGGTTTGCGCTACTGAGCATGTGCCCCACGGACACAGGGATTGGAGCAGAGAGATCGGGCCGGGAGCAGCGGCGGCAGTTGAAGCGGCGGTTGAAATGGAACGTTGGCGCTCCAGAGGCTGAAGGGCGGCCGAGAAGGGAGGTCACGCTGCCACTCTCGCCGCTGGGCAGGAGGAGGAGAACCGGGGGGGGGGGGCGAAGCCTCCCAGGAGATGATGCCGCCGCCTCACCCCCCTCGCTTCCCCACCCACCGCCCCACACTCCGAAAGGGGCTGGGAGCCCCACACATCCGGAAGGAAACCTGTTCTACCGTCCCCCAGCCCCACACCACTCCAGGGAAAAAAGCCCCCTCCTGTCGCCGCTCTCCCTCGGCCGCCCCTTCCCCCGGCCAGAAGACCTCACCACAACGGCGGTGGGAGCTCCACAGGAACCTACCATCATGGCTGCTCCCAGCCCTTAACTCCATTCCCTCAGCAGCAAGCACAGGCCTAGCCCGCCAGGCAGCCCAGACCAGAGGGGCGGGATTAAGGCAGGGTTCTGCTGAGCTCGAGCTCGGCATCGGCCGTGGGTGTCTGCGGCAGCGTGTTATTTCTATTTTTGTGTCAGAAATGTTCTAGCGCCCGTTATTTTAACAGGTTTAAACCACTAGTTATAATAATAATAATTTATTTGTACCCCGCCCATCTGGCTGGGTCTCCCCAGCCACTCTGGGCGGCTTCCATCAAATATTAAAATACATTTAAAATATCACAGATTAAAAACTTCCCTAAACAGGGCTGCCTTCAGGTATTTTCTGAATGTCAGGTAGTTGTTTATTCCCTTGACCTCTGATGGGAGGGCGTTCCACAGGGCGGGCGCCACTACCGAGAAGGCCCTCTGCCTGGTTCCCTGTAGCTTTG
The DNA here is from genome assembly GCA_900245905.1 of Lacerta viridis. Lineage (NCBI taxonomy): Eukaryota > Metazoa > Chordata > Lepidosauria > Squamata > Lacertidae > Lacerta > Lacerta viridis. The sequence goes on along the minus strand of OFHU01000943.1, from coordinate 237,195 downwards.
CTTCTCGCAGTGAGGGAACCGCCAGAAGGCCCTCGGCACTGGATCTCAGTGTCCGGGCTGAACGATGGGGGTGGAGACGCTCCTTCAGGTATACAGTCACAACTTGTAAGGTTGGCGGTTAGGCATTGGTTATTAATTGGTTGGTGGAGGGGCAGAGTTGGCTGTGGTTGCCCCTCCTATGCTGCGAAGGGGCAGGTTGGCTGTGGTTGCCCCTTCAATGCTGCTGCTGCAAGGGGAATTCCGTTAAAGGAATCCAGGGGCTCGCCATGCTTGTCCGTATCCCCCGGTCGGGGGCCAGGGCCCACGCAAGAGCCCCTGGGAGCATTAGGGGAGAACGGGCGCACATTCTCTCCCCAAAGTGTTTTCCCCTTTACTGACTCCACAGGCAGGTGGATGTCAGTTCTGTCCCCAGCGGGACAGATAGTCTGAACCAATGCCTAAGCAACCACTCACATATTTTGTATTTTAATAAAGTTGTGGCTAAAAGAATGCCAAAAAAAGCCCTTAAACTTATATTCTTGCGTGAAGTGTGTTTCATTTGAGGGGTGGTTTGGGGACCTCGAAACGCAAAACCTTTTAGCATGAAAGAAAATGAATAAATGTACAGTATATCCAGCCCATTACTGAATCGGTGTGGGTTACCTTCGAGACAGCAACTCCACGCACATTCCCTATTGCCAGACGAATGCGATTCCCCAGCTTTTGTTTGCATTCCCAGGTGCTTTTGCAAAAGCAACAACACTCGGACAAGTTCTGAGCATCTGGTTACTTCTATTTTGATTCCTCACAGTGCTCCCAAAATTGCATCGCTGCAGGATGTTGAAGAAATAAGTGCTCTATGCCAATTTACCTGTGATCATAGGAGCCAACTCCTAGGAGCCAAATAAAATATTTGAGTTGGCTGACCCCGCAAAGTTGATGGGCATCGCCATTCAAACGGGGTGTGTGTGCATCATGATTGATTATGCAGGGTGGGGCTTACCTGCCTCCCAATATTTTATTCAAATGGGCATCCCTGCCTCTGATTAAGCATCATTTAATTCAGTGGAATTTAATTCTGAGTAGGTATGTATAGGGTTGCATACCCTCCAGCATTTCTCTGATGTCCTATTCCATCATCAGTTTATATTATTATTATTATTATTATTATTATTATTATTATTATTATTCATACCCCATCAATCTGAGTAGGTTGCCCCAGCCATTCTGGGTGGCTTCCAGCATATATAAAAACCTAATAAAACATCAAACATTAAAAATCTTCCCTATACAGGGCTGCCTTCAGATGTCTTTCCAAAGGTTGTACGGTAATTTACTCATCTCCTTGGCACGACACGTGTGTGTGTGTTGCATAACTCCTTACCCTCCAACATTTCTCTGATGAAAATAGGAACTTCCTAAAGAAAACAGGGACATTCTGGGATCAAATCAGAACACATCATGGTGGATTCGGTAAATCCAAGACTGTCCCTGGAAAATAGGGACACTTGGAGGGTCTGGGGTTGCACCACAAGGTTCATCTAGACCAGCAATGGTCCATCGGCTCCACCATAGACTAGATTAGGGATCATCAGTGTGGCACCTTTGATATAGTGATGGCTACAGCTCCCATAATCCAGAGCTGATGGGAGTTAAGTTCACCAACTTTAGGATAGCAACATGTTGGTATCCCTTGACCTAGGCAGTCTCATCCAGCAAGACACTTCTTATCATAGGTGTCAAGTATCCCGTTTTGGGCGGGATTCTCACGTTTCTAAACGCGTTTCCCGCTGCTGTCCCGGATTATTGAAAAACCCGGGTTTTCAAAGTTTCAAAGGACTGCTTTTTCTGCATGGCTCACAAGTCACGGGCGACGAAGGGTTAAAGGATGCAGCCTCCTGCCTTTAAGGATTGGATGCTGCAAGCCAGGGGGAGTAGAACAAGAACAAAAAAAACCCACCTAGCTGAGCCTTCATTGGCCGCCTCGGCTGCCACTCGCTGGTCCCTCCCAGAGCTCCTTTGCGATGCCCCACTGGAGCTTTGAATCGGCTCCAGACAGACCCGTCTCTCTCATAGGGCTCTCTGTGTGTGTGTGTGTGTGTGTGTGTGTGTGAGAGAGAGAGAGAGAGAGAGAGAGAGAGAGAGAGAGAAAGAAACCCACTGAAAGAAAACAACACCGGCTCCTGCCAGCAAGCTTGGGGCACAGTTGCCTCAAGGAGGAGAGAGGGGAAGAAGAAGGGGTGCCTTTTGGGGGGCGGGGGGCGGGCTGGTTACAGAAGGGAATGTTTTTAAACGGTGGAACATCAATAAAAACCCAGCCGAGGCTCCCGCCTCCCTCTAAAACACCATTCGGAGTTCAACTTAATTCCAGGCATGCATTCGATTCCCTCGCCATTAGAGGGATCCTGGACCTGTGTGTGTGTGTACCTGTACACGTGCTTGCTTGTGTACGCATCATAGACCTGGGGGCTGCACTTTGGGCTGGGTGCCCCAGGAGTACCGTCCTCACTCCCCTGACCCTGTAGCAGCTGCAGCACTAGAACTTGTGCAATAGTCCCAAGCTGCATTTTCTGCTGGACTTGCCAGCCTCAGAGCTAATTCTCCAAAGCTGGGGCAGAGTGGAGGGATGACAACCACATATCCGCCTCTCCCGTCAAAAGCTGCAGCAATCTGCCGCTCGGCCGCATGCGTACCTCTCTGGGCAGTGGTTGACGGTTGGCCTGCTGGGCTGGGGGTGGGTGGGAGACTGTACTTGCACAATGTACAAATATGGAGTTTACATTGCTGCTCCGCCCACTTTTGCTTCTGGCTCCGCCCACCACTGCCATGTGACTGTCATAGGTGAGGCTGCTGATCCCTTATTTTCAAATCCAAAAGTTGACAGCTATGCTTCTTATCTCCTTATGCACCCCTAGGGAAATCTTTCTGAAGGACTCTATATAAATCCCTAAATATATAGCTGGGTAGATCTTTGTTTGCAGCAGGGTCCAGTCAGATGACTCCTGGTATCTCATAAGCAAGGCAGGAAATTTTGTTCTACCATCAATTTACCCTTTAAAAAAAACAGAAGGGAGAAAAAATATTTAATTCTTTTCCTCCTGCCCCATATAATTGGTGCACTGGATGTCATGCATAGTTCATATCTACATTAATAGCCATTTCACAAATGCTAAAATAATGATTTCATCTGCAGGAAGCAAATTCTCCTTATATGATGACGTTAAAGAGAGAGAGGGGAAGATGTCATTTTAGGCTGCACACATCCCTCACCCTAAAAGGGAAGCGGAGAAAAATCAAGGTAGCTATACGAAGAAAAAAGTTAAAGTACTTGAATAATTTAAATTACTCCCTTTTTTTGCACATGCTCAGACCTCCTGAATTCTTTTCTCACTGAAGTGCTTATATAAAAATTTGACAGCTCTTATAATTTTAAATTGCTCTGCACTGAGTATGCCCAGAACTTTGATCACTTCCAAATTCAAGGGCTTATAAAAATTTGAAGCACTCCAATAATTCTAAATTGCAATGCACTGTGTAGAGTAATTTAAAATTATTGGATGGCGCTCCATTTCTCCCCCACCCCTCCCTCTCTTATTTTTTTTTTAAGGGGAGGGGAAAAGGTCTTCCATTTGGAAGCGAGTCAAGCTGCATTCCAATGCAGCCGTTTAAAATATATATAGCACTGCTCTAAAATTTAATGAAAATTAAATTAAAACTATTGGGGGGGGGAATACGACCATGGTTACTTGCACATAGCTAAAGAAAACTGGAGAGCCTATGGAAGAATTACTTTGTGAAACTTGTGAAGTTTCATCAATCCTAGCGTTCTGCTCCTAACAATAAGACAAAAGGCTTTAGCTTAGTGGAAGAGCATCTCTTTTTGTATGCAGGTTTAATGCTCAGCATCTCCCGGTAGGTCTGGAAAAGATTCCTGCCTGAAATTCGGGAGAGAATAATAGAATTGGGACCACTAGGGTCATCCATCTCAACCCCCTGAAATGCAGGAATCTTATGCTCAACGTGGGACTCGAACCTACAACCCTGAGATAAAGAGTATCATGCTCTACTGACCTAGGTGGTTTGACTCAGCCTAAGACTCAGCATAAGGCGCAAAATATGGTCTGAAGCTCAACATCAAAAAAAAAAAAAAACTAAGATCATGGCCACTGGTCCCATCACCTCCTGGCAAATAGAAGGGGAAGAAATGGAGGCAGTGAGAGATTTTACTTTCTTGGGCTCCATGATCACTGCAGATGGTGACAGCAGTCACGAAATTAAAAGACGCCTGCTTCTTGGGAGGAAAGCAATGACAAACCTAGACAGCATCTTAAAAAGCAGAGACATCACCTTGCCGACAAAGGTCCGTATAGTTAAAGCTATGGTTTTCCCAGTAGTGATGTATGGAAGTGAGAGCTGGACCATAAAGAAGGCTGATCACCGAAGAATTGATGCTTTTGAATTATGGTGCTGGAGGAGACTCTTGAGAGTCCCATGGACTGCAAGAAGATCAAACTATCCATCCTTAAAGAAATCAGCCCTGAGTGCTCACTGGAAGGACAGATCCTGAAGTTGAGGCTCCAGTACTTTGGCCACCTCATGAGAAGAGAAGACTCCCTGGAAAAGACCCTGATGTTGGGAAAGATGGAGGGCACAAGGAGAAGGGGACGACAGAGGATGAGATGGTTGGACAGTGGGACTTCCGGCGGCTGGCGCCATCATGGATGGTCGTGGGCTGCTTCGGCTGCGAAGCACCCAGCTTCATCCCGGGGGTTAGGAGCCCTGCAGCCGCATAGCGGGGCTTCGGTGGGGGCGCGGGAAGAGCGTCCCGTGCCCTGGGCTCCCCGGCTGTGCCCGTTGTGCTCCGAACCCTTCCCTCGCCCCCCCTGTAAAGAGGGAGTGGGGGTGAAGGGACCACGGAGCCGGGCTTTAGGGGACATGCCCCAACCGGGATGTTTACATGCGGCGGCAAAGTCTGTGATGAGCGTCTCTGTTCTACCTGTCATTAAGGAGTTGCTAAGAAACCAGAAGCTGTGAGTAATTATCTGACTCTTTGTATTCCGGGAAAGCTCTGGGATTAAGAAGAAAGGCAGCCCGCCCCTCTCCCTTCGGGTGGTGAATGAAATTAACTCTTTAAGTGACTGCTGCTACAACAATCAATTGAAAGTATTTGGAATTTGAAAGCTGAGTCTGTTGAGATCTCCTTTTGGGGGTTAACTGAGGAAAAAATATCTCCATTTGGAGTTTTGGTCTTTATACTCCGGCATCGGAAGAAATGGCGGCGACTTGGGCTTGCGTAGGAAAAAATTGAGACAAAGGAAGGAAAAGACAGGAAACGTAACTTGATACCCACCTCCCCCCGAAGATGTTGGACTTTGCGATTATGTTGGCACTGAAGGACTGGGAGGATGAGGAAAAGCTTACTGTCTTTCAATTGGAACTGCTTGATCGAAAATTAAGAGCCTTGAGTGGGATTATAAATGGAAAGAATTTGTTTTCCACAGAGGAGGCTTTTCGAAAGATTTATTCAATGGAAACAGACTTTTGCAAAGAGCTGGAAGATGTCTTGAAAGGGTGGACTGAGATGGCTGAGCAAATCCGAGTGGAACAGGGACCGAGTTCAGGGGGTGGCAGTAACCCTGGAACGGAAAGATTTTTAATATCCAGACTCCGAGGTGGCAGTTCGGGGTCGAGGGACATAGAATTAAGATTTCTACAAGAAGAAGAAGTATGGTACAAAGGCACGGAGGAACTCAGAATGGAGAGGAGGAACATCTTGGAGCTCGATGCAGGGTTTGTTGTGGGTGCAACCTGGATCTGTGGACATTCAGAAGAATATAATAGGAGATCCGGTTCTGGTGAAAGACAGGAGAAGATAATGGACAGAAGGGGAGTGGGTTGAACTAATTAATGTATAAAATAGATGGTCTGCCATGGTATCCGAAATCGGAGTGTGAAGTCTGTGAATTATAAGTCTATTTTAAATAAGTAAGGAGATATTGAACTTAAGTTAAAAGCAGCATGATAAATGATAGAAGAAATAAGTTTAGCTGTAAGAATATTTGGTTAAGTTTTAGGTCATAATGCAAAGATTAAGACAAAGGTGTTTTTTTTTTCTTTTTTAAGTAAAGTTAATCTTTATAGAGAAAAGTTGTTAAGGAAATAGTGTACTGTTTTAAAACCGAAGGTGTATAGGCGGGGGAAGTCAAACGTCAAGATTTGGAACTAGAAATTTTTTTTTTTTTAGTAAGGTATACAGATAAGAAGAAGAATCCTGACATTATGTGTATTTGTATTTGTTTTGATATTTGTAGGTGTGGGGGTTGGGTTTGTGTTATTTTGTGAAAATGCCAATAAATTCTGTTTAAAAAAAAAAAGAGATGGTTGGACAGTGTTCTCGAAGCGACTGGCATGAGTTTGGCCAAACTGCGGGAGGCAGTGGAGGATAGGGGTGCCTGGCGTGCTCTGGTCCATGGGGTCACGAAGAGTCGGACACTACTGAACGACTGAACAACAACAACAAGGCAAGTTCTTCTTTCCCCATTTAAACAACCCCTTTCTTCAGCTCCATGAAGACTGGGGTCTTTCCATTATTTTTAAGGGAACTGCCACAGCTTACCATTAGAATATCTTCCTTGCATTCAGAAGGTCCAGGTTCAATGCCTTCCTTCTCCAGGTAAGGGAGAGGTGTTGACAGCATCAATCGTACTAGATGGTCTGGTTTGACTCAGAATAGATGTACCCATTTTCCTAACTGTGGGTAGCCGAAAACCGCCGAAAGCATCGTGTGTTTGCATGCCACTCTCCCGCCTAAAATGACCCACTCACAAGACGGTTTGCATGAAGTCAAAGGAAGCAATACAAAAACAACAGGACCATCAAAGAGGAATAACTTACAAATGATAAAGCAGCAGATTCCACAGAAAAACAGCAGGAATCAGAGTCAGGTATTGGTCGATTTGAACGAGTCCTTTACCGCTGTCCGTTCAGCATTAAGTCCCATTGAGTTCAATGGGACTTACTACCAGTGCTGGGAGGAAGTAAAGATAAGTCTGCAGCATTGCAAGCATATAATTACTTACCTGGGAGTAAGCCACAGTGAAATCAGTTGAACTGACTGCTGAGTAGTCAAGTAGAGGATTGCATGGTTATTTCTCTAAGGAATTTACAGCCCACCTTAATTTTTATTAGGGGGAGAAACATCAGAGAGAGAGGGAGGGAGGGAGAGAGGGAGGGAGGGAGGGAGGGAGGGAGGGAGGGAGGGAGGGGAGAGAGAGAGAGAGAGAGAGAGGTATATGTTCCATAATGGAGGGGGTGACAAATTATCAAGGAACAATTACTGCCCTACTAGGGCGGTTCATAAAAAACTTTAAAAAAAAAAATGCCTGCTCCAAAGGTCTTATCTTACTATACTAGGGATTATATAGCTATATATGAAATTTCATGCATATCGGTTAATATCTTGACCCTCCTCCACCAAAATAGCTGTTTACTTGGCTGTTTTCCTATGTCGTGAAGGCTGAAATTTCAGTTCAGTGGAGCACTTACTGTTCCCAACCCTAACCCTGTGGAAAGCCATCTAATTAGACTTTAATTTGATTTTGAGATGTTTTTAGGAGGTAATTTAATTATTGTTTGATTTTATACCAATGTTATGTATCTGATGTTAGCCACCCTGAGCCCGACTTCGGCCGGGGAGGGCGGGATATAAATAAAAGTTTTTATTATTATTATTACTTGTTATTATTCCTTTGTAAGAAAATATGAAATAACGTAAAACCATTTTTGCAGGGGGGGGAATCAATGGGGGGGGTGACAAGAAATTTTCCGCACCGGGTACCACCTGACCTTCCTACGCCTCTGAAGCCAGCAGTCCATAGTTATGACAGTCCCAGGGCAAACATCCCTCAACAGTGGAGCCATCCCTGTGGAACACCCTCCCACCAGATGTCAAGGAGATAAAGAACTACACAACTTTTAGATGACGCCTGAAGGCAGCCCTATCTATATCAGGAAGTTTTTAATGTTTGATGTTTGATTATGTTTTTATATGTGCTGGAAGCTGCCCAGAGTGGCTGAGGCAACCAGCCAGGTTGGTATTATTATTATTATTATTATTATTATTATTATTATTATTATTATTATTAAATTTCTGGTGCTGACCTCATGCTCCTCCAGATATGTGTACTGACTATTCATTCTGATTTTCTTGATTCATCAGGTTCATTGCAAATCACTTTGGGAGGCCTCATAGGAGTGATTCAGAAATAAAGTTGTTGCTGTTGCTGTTGTTGTTGTTGTTCGAATCCCCACAACTGAGGGAGCTCCCGTTGCTCTTTCCCAGCTCCTGCCAACCTAGCAGTTCGAAAGCACACCACTGCAAGTAGATGAATAGGTACCACTGCGACGGGCAGGTAAACGGCGTTTCCGTGTGCTCTGGTTTCCGTCACGGTGTCCCGTTGCGTCAGAATTGGTTTAGTCCTGCTGGCCACATGACCTGGAAAGCTGTCTATGGACAAACACCGGCTCCCTCGCCCTGAAAGCGAGATGAGCGTTGCAACCTTTGACTGGACTTCACCATCCAGGGGTCCTTTACCTTTACCTTTTTTTACCTTATTACTGAGAGTTCCAGATGTTTGCCCAATACCACCACCCATCTATTTGCCTGGTTCGGGATACATGATATGCATACAAACCCACAGCTCCAGAGTCAACAACAAAAAAATACCGTAGTACAGGTGCTACAGGATATGCACAACGCAGGCAAACAAATGGCTATAATAGCATTTTCTGTGTAATTTTGAAAATATGTCTAATGCAAAAATAGCTTGATAATGTGGACATTTTATTTCCTCAGCGGAACGTAATCTTGCATCTTAGCCAAGGAGTCACTAAATTTTTAGCTCCTGCGCAAAACAGCTGTTGCCTCTCAGTACACTCTTGCAGCAGCTGTGAAGACTACAGCCCAGAACCGAATTGCTAGGTGGCGATGGAGACATTCTGCTAGCTTTCTGCCAGGTGAGTTTGTGCCACACTGACCGCCACACTGCCTCTTCCAGATCTGCCCCCACCTTGCCGGTCGCTACTGCTGCTATCACAATTACTACTACAATTATTAATGTTATCCTCATTACTGCTGTTAATACTACTTGCTACTCCTACTGGTACATTAGTATGAGAATGATGGCTAAATTTATATACCAAAATGGCTATCTGCTGCTATTATTAGATAATCTTCTTCTTTGGCGGTCACTCATAGCCGAGTTAGATTGTCTTCCATAAACACGGTTTTAACAATGAGTTTGTAAGTGACCGTGGAGGCCAATTCTGGATCCACGGTGGGAACATTGGTTTCTGGGTGGGAGTTGATCACAGTGTGGATTTGCTAAGCGTTCCTCTTAGCACGTTTCTCCCTTGCGCCCTGAGTTCGAGTGTCTTCAAAGCCCATGACACCTTTGGTGAAGGCTGTTCTCCAACTGGAGCACTCACAGGCAAGTGTTTCCAAGTTGTCAGTGTTTATACAGTGGTCCCTTGGTTTACAAACTTAATCCATTCCGGAAGTTCGTTCTTAAACCAAAGCATTCTTAAACCAAGGTGTGCTTTCCCATAGCAGCGGGGGACTCAATTTACAAATGGAACACACTCAACAGGAAGCGAAACATGTTCTCTTGCAAGGCCAAGTTCACAAACCAAAACACCTACTTCCGGGTTTGCAGCATTCTTAACCCAAGTTGTTCATAAACTAAGCTGTTCTAAATATACTCGGAGTCAAGTGTGGATTTCATGCTCTTTATTCAGCTCATAGTAGCAAGGGATGAAAGTTTCCCCAAAACGTCTGCTTTATATACACTATTTACACAATGGGCCCCACGTGATTGGCTAATTCCGGGATACTCCTGTGGGCCAATCAGGTTGCGGATTCACTTCCACCTGGAGCCGGATTGGGGCAGACTGCTGCATTCTGAATCCTATTGTTCTAGGACCAACCAGACTGCTGCGTTTTGGATCCTATTCAACTCAGTACATAACACCAAGCTACCACTGTACTTCCTTTGCTATATTTCTATTGCTAGTATTGCTACTATAGCTAATATCACTCCTGTTCCTGCGGCAACCAGAAGAGCTCTTTCCAATCCGGCCAAAGGTCCATCCAGTCAAGATCATTTCCCACAAGTGGCCATTCACATGCCTATAGGAAGACCACAACCAGGAATTGGAGACAACAGTTCTCTCTTCTTGCTGTTCCACAGCAGTGGCTATTAAGGGAAGGACCACGGCTCGGTGGTCAAGTATCTGCCTTGCTTGCTGAAGATCCCAAGTTCAACCTCCAAGTATCTCCAGGTCAGGCTGGGAGAGAATGAGAGGCTGCCCCAAAGGGTACCATAGAACTGTAGAGATGGAATCTTAACTAATATGATGTTTTACAATTCATAATTAATAATGTTTACTTTGACTTAAAACATACAATCATTTCTGGCACTTATTATTTCCAGACGCTACATTTGAAAAACATAGAACCACTTGGTACTTTACTAACTAACACAAACTCACACATTGGGTAAGGAACCAAATGCCACATAATTCTGTAAATTTATAATTTATGATAATTTAGAATTTTGATGCATTGCTATAGAATGTTGATATATTTGTATGCATTATTGATATTCCCAGCTGACGAAGGCATTCATACCGAAACAGGGCTCTGTCCTGGGTTCTTTCTTTGAATCGACTCTCGACTTCTGGCTCCACATACAAAATGACTTTTTGAATACTTTTGGATACGGACTTATACATCATTTGTTGTTGAGTCAAACCTCTTATGTTCTACATTGTAACGAATTATACATATGTGACTTTAAAGCTGTTTTTCTGTTAGAATTTACAAGCCTGTAACTCTTACCAGAATATATACCTTTATTTGACTGCAACTCATGAGTAGGATTTATTCCTAGTATTGAAATTTCTGGCCAGAGTTCTTGGTGTGTGTGTTTTTTGGAATCTCAACTAAAGCATCCATGGCAGATGGCCATCCAACCTCTGCTTAAAAACCTCCAAGGAAGGAGAGTCCACAACCTCCAGAGGGAGACCATTCCACTGTCAAACAGCTCTTACCATCAGAAGGTTTTTCCGTATATTTAGTTGGAATCTTTTCTTTCTTGTAACTTGAAGCCATTGGTTCGAATACTACCCTCCAGAGCAGGGGAAAACAAGCTCGTTCCCTCTTCTGTGTGACAGCCCTTAAGATATTTGAAGATGACTATCATATCTCCTCTCAGTCTCCTCTTTACCAGGTTAAACATACCCAGCTCCTTCAACCTTTCCTCATAAGGCTTGGCTTCCAGACCCTTCATCATCTTGGTTGTCCTCTGCTCACTAAGGTAGGTGCTACTACACTCATGGTCCAATTCCTATATTCTGTGAAATGGGCCTCCTGATAAGAAGATGTATTCAGGACACCCTTACATTTAGAGCACAGTGATCAACAGGGTATTTAAGGGGTGAGGTGCTATTTAATGCTAAACGAAGGATATATACCTCACCATGGGTGGAGAGAACTCATGCTTGGATAGTATGATAACCAACTGTATCTACTTAGTAAGGAACATGTGGTCCTCCAGATGTTGCTGGACTCCAACTCCCATCATCCCTAACACTGGCCATGCTGGCTGGGGCTGATGGGAGTTGGAGTCCAACAGCATCTAGAGGACCACAGGCTCCTCAACCCTGTGCAATGTGTTAAGCCACCAATTAGCCACACACCACCCCTTTCTCCTATGGGGAGAGGAGGACATTGAGATTCGCAACTCACCCCTCGTGGGCCATCTCTGATAGTTGGCCTCATCTTCCAGCTTCTGCACTTTCCCTATTGTTCCCTCTTCAAAAGTATAACATTCTATTGTACACTGGAAGAAAGGATGTCCTATTATTTGCAATTATTCCCTAATTTGGCAAATATGAGAGGTTACTGCTGTTGAAAAGAATGAGTAAAAGCTGTTTCGAAGGCCCAAAGTGCTGGCAATAAAGTTTTAAAGGAGTGCAAATGATGAATAATAAGCCCAGCAATGAGGGCTTGAGATATTTAAAATAAGTAGAAAGACATAATGTGGAGCAAAGGAAAGAAAAGAGTTTCAGTGATGTGGTTCCAAACCTTTTCTGGGTTCTTAGTTCTGCCAATAAATTATCACACCCGCTCCTATACCCTCCAACATTTATCCAATGAAAATAGGGACCTCCAATTCCATAATGACAATTTTCCTATTTATACCCCACACATCTTATTGGGCTGCCCCAGCCACTCTGTGTTGCTTCCAACATCTATAAAAACATAATAAAACACCCCTTGCTTTTTCCTTTAGGACTAATTGCAGTCGTTAACAGTCATCAACAGGTTTTCCACACCCATCAGCCAATCACCCATTCCCACCACCCTTCTGAGTAATACCCCTCCTCACTCTCTCACTATATATAAGGGTCTGGTGACTTCTGTTTCAGTGTATCTGAAGAAGTGTGCATGCACACGAAAGCTCATACCAAGAACAAACTTTGCTGGTCTCTAAGGTGCTACTGGAAGGATTTATTTATTTTTTTATTTTGTTTTGATAATAAAACATGAACCCCCCCCCAATACAGGATTTCCTTCAGACGGCTCGAGGGTCGGATAACTCCATACCCTCCAATGTTTCTCCAATGAAAACAGGGACGTCCTAAGGAAAAGTGGGACATTCCGAGATCAAATCAGGATGGCTTCTCTAAATCAGGGACACCCTTAGAAAAGAGGAACACTTGGAGGGTCTGCATTCCTGCATCTGGAGGCGTAGCCTTTAAATGAGAGGGAAACCAAGCGAGGTTCCTAGAGAGGGGCTTAATATTGCAAACGAGCCATTCAGATATCACAGGAGTAGTCAATGAGATGCCCTCCAGATTTTAAAACAAAATAAAAAATAAAAAAACCTTCCAGTAGCACCTTAGAGACCAACTAAGTTTGTTCTTGGTATGAGCTTTCGTGTGCATGCACACTTCTTCAGATACACTGAAACAGAAGTCACCAGACCCTTATATATAGTGAGAGAGTGGGGAGGGGTATTACTCAGAAGGGTGGTGGGAATGGGTGATTGGCTGATGGGTGTGGAAAACCTGTTGATCATAGAATCATAGAGTTGGAAGAGACCACAAGGGCCATCTAGTCCAACCCCCTGCCAAGCAGGAAACAATGATGACTGTTAACGACTCCAATTAGTCCAAAGGAAAAAGCAAGGCGTGAGAGATGGCTAAAGATAGCTTTGTCATGTATAATGAGATAAGAATCCAATGTCTTTGTTCAGACCAGGTCTCTCCGTGGTTTTGAGTTTGGTAATGAGTTGCAATTCAGCAACTTCTCTTTCCAGTCTATTTCTGAAATTCCTTTGTATTAAGACAGCTACTTTGAGATCTTGTATAGAATGTCCTGGGAGACTGAAGTGTTCTCCTACTGGTTTCTCTGTCTTGTGATTCCTGATATCAGATTTATGTCCATTTATCCTTTGGCGTAGGGTTTGGCCTGTTTGTCCAATATAGATATTCAGTGTATCTGAAGAAGTGTGCATGCACACGAAAGCTCATACCAAGAACAAACTTAGTTGGTCTCTAAGGTGCTACTGGAAGGATTTTTTATTTTTTATTTTGTTTTGACTATGGCAGACCAACACGGCTACCTACCTGTAACTGCCTCCAGATTTTGTTCAACCATCATCTCTGACTGCTGCGCAGGAACAGGTCTTCAGCCAACAATCTCACTTAGAATGCTCTGTTCTTTTGTAGAGTTGGGAAATGTTCAGAAAAAGCCCTAGCGGTTCCAGTGAGCTCCCACTCTGAAGTTTTAATGACTATTCATGTTTTGCTGTTGATTTTCCATTGTGATTGTTTTGGATTTGCAGGCTGCATTGCAAACTGCCCTGAGATTATTTTTTATGAAGGGGCACCATGCTAGACTCACTCGAGTATTTTGTTCAGTTCATATTTAAATGTGCCAAAATGTGTGGTGTGTGTGTGCATTTTAGGAGAACGCATGAGCCCCCCATAAAATGCAAATAAGTTGTTTAATTTATTTTTTAAAAATCACAGAATGAAGCAGAAATTATGCAAAAAACGGCTGGGATGTACTTATGAATAAACACGTGCAAAACTGACATGGGCTGGAAATATCTGTCAGCGGGGAGAATATACCCATTCGAGCCACCTCCGTTTCTCTGCAGCAAATTCGGAACTGATACACTCCAGACTTCATTTCCATTTACTGCTGAATTACTGTATTGACACAGACAGTTTGCACTTTATGATATGTGTGATTGATGGCTGTATTATTGTGCCAGCATTCTCTGTATTTTTTAATAGGCAGCTTTCAATACAAATGTTTTACACAGTGTTGTTGGACTGGAAGGCTCTGCTTTATGCCTAATCAGATGGTGGGTTCCATTTAGTTCAGCTACAGAGTCTAGGGCTTGCCGATCGGAGGGTCGGTGGTTCGAATCCCCATGGCGGGGTGAGCTCCCATTGCTCAGTCCCTGCTACTGCCAACCTAGCAGTTCGAAAGCACGTCAAAGTGCAAGTAGATAAATAGGTACCGCTCCGGCGGGAAGGTAAACGGCGTTTCTGTGCGCTGCTGTGGTTCGCCAGAAGCGGCCTAGTCATGCTGGCCACATAACCCGGAAGCTGTACGTCGGCTCCCTTGGCCAGTAAAGCGAGATGTGCGCCGCAACTCCAGAGTCATCTGCAACTGGACCTAATGGTCAGGGGTACCTTTACCTTTACCTTTGTCCATACCAGGGATGGGGCACCTCTGGCTCAAAGCCCCCAACGCTCTTCCCCATTTACTCCCTACCTTGAGTTTACCATTCTCTTCCTCTCACATTTCCCCTATGTCAGATCTTAGATTGTAAGCTCCTCTGGGCAGGGACCTGGCCTCTTGGACCACACAAAGCACCAGTGGTGGAGCATCTTCTTTCCTTGCCGAAGTCCCAGGTTGAGTCCTCAGCATCTCCAGGTCTGAAATCCTATAGACGTGTTGCCAGTCTTCTGAGCAAAATTGATCAATGGTCGGCCTTGCGGTAAGGCAGGTTCCTATTGTTATGAGTTGGGGTTGGGACTCAGTTTGGATGATACCCTGAGTCCCACCCAGTCCTTGTTATTCTGTATCTGCAAGGCTAGAATGTGCAAGAAGGAGCCTGAGTGACAGGTCAAAGCAGTCCCTTTGTAATGGCTTTAGGGGAGCAGTTACGATAAGTGCTCATCTGCATCTCAAATAATGAACTAAGTGAAGGTGCTCATCAGATAAGAGGGTAGGCATTCCCCCCCCACACACACACTCCTTTTACCTGGCTGGAGGCCAGGTTCTTCCATGTAGAAGAACAATAGTATGTGCAGAAGAGCTGGATTCTGGCAGCTGGAGAAGAAAAGAGGTATCTCAATCTGTATGCTTGTTGACACTCTCCAAGAATTCTAAGAGGTTTGTAAGACAAGACTTGTCCTTGCAGAAAAGCCATGCTGGCTCTGCTTGTTCTTCAAAGCTGGACTTTTGGGCTTCTCTGGAAATCTAATGGAGAAACAAGATCTATTTGAGCCCCTCCACCCTTTGGTCAAGTTGCATGTATGTGTAAGTAAAATCTCATATCCTAAACACACCGCAATCTCCGCTGGCATTCATTCCAAGGGAACTGAACTCTGGGAAAGCACAGGCACCCCTGGAGTCTCTCACCACTTGGAGATACTATGTTTCCCCTATGGAGACTGAATAATGATGATAATAGCATTTCTGTCCTAGACTGGACAAGACCTCTGTGTGTTTCTCTGAGCTCATAGACTAGTCTTAAAACAATGTTGTGCCACTCCCAGGCCTCGGAAGGTGACACTCTGCAACTCATGTGCCAAGAAACGTCAGAAGAGAGTTGGCAGAGCAAAAGGGGGGGTGATTAAAATATACTTTGCTTAGAGAACAGAAGAAGAAAGCCCTCCACACAGTTTTCGTCACATGGCAAGGGAGATGTCACCATTTAATAAACTGACAAAATCTATCTATCACCTATGCGTGAACACAGAACGGTTATAGAGAGGTTAACAGGAATTGATGGCATCCGGGCATTCATTTTACACTGAACCAGAGTCTTTGGTGATTGAAATAGACAAAGACGTATAGGGTTATCTTGTTGAAGAGGCTTTCTTAATTACTGGCACTTGTCATTTCTCCATAGCTCCATCTAAGTCATGGAAGGCTAACTAGCACTTCTTCCCCAGCCTGAGGATTGTTTGCTCTGGAAACCCAGCACAGGGGCAACGCCTTTAGCTCTCCTTCCTCTTTTCCTGCCATAAGTGCACCACGTCATGAAAGCGTTCATAAATTAATGCATCCTGATATTTTTATCTGTTATCATTTATGACTGCTGGACTGCGACATGTTGTTGTATCATCAATTTATCATCATTGTATTGTACACAAAATCACAAAATCGTAGAGTTGGAAGGGACCCTGCAAAATGCAAGAATCTCGACTAAAGTACCCCTGGCAGATGGCCATCCAACCTCTGCTTAAAAACCTCCAAGGAAGGAGAGTCCACCACCTCCCAGGGGAGTCTGTTCCACTGTGGAACAGCTCTTACTGTTGGAAAGTTTTTTCTGGATCTTTAGTCGGAATCTCCTGTCTTGTCACTTGAAGCCTTTGGTTTGAATCCTGCCCTCTAGAGCAGGAGAAAACAAGCTTGCCCCATCTTCCAGGTGACAGCCCTTAAGATATTTAAATATGTTCTTATGTTCTGTTTGAACATGAGAACCTGCTGGATCAGACTCTCTTTTGATGGAGAGTTTGCTGTGGAGCCCAAGTAGACAAAATCATCTACCATCTCAAGTGTGCGGTCACCAATACTGGCGACATCCTGTCCCTTCAGCTCTCTATATTGGACAAACAGGCCAAACCCTACGCCAAAGGATAAATGGACATAAATCTGACATCAGGAATCACAAGACAGAGAAGCCAGTAGGAGAACACTTCAATCTCCCAGGACATTCAATACAGGATCTCAAAGCAGCTGTCTTATTACAAAAGAATTTCAGAAATAGACTTGAAAGAGAAGTTGCTGAATTACAACTTATTACTAAACTGATCAGAAGGTCGGCGGTTTGAATCCCTGCGACGGGGTGAGCTCCCGTTGCTCGGTCCCAGCTCCTGCCCACCTAGCAGTTTGAAAGCACGTCAAAGTGCAAGTAGATAAATAGGTACCGCTCCGGCAGGAAGGTAAACGGCATTTCCGTGTGCTGCTCTGGTTTGCCAGAAGCGGCTTTGTCATGCTGGCCACATGACCTGGAAGCTGTATGCCGGCTCCCACAGCCATTAACGCGAGATGAACGCCACAACCCCAGAGTCGGGCACGACTGGACCTAATGGTCAGGACTAATGGTCAGGGGTCCCTTTACCTTTATCCTTAACTAAACTGAAAACTATGGAGAGACCTGGTCTGAATAGAGATACTGGATTCTTGTCTCATTACATATGCTAAAGCTATTTTTGGTCATCTGCATACTATCCCTTGCTTTTTCCTGTAGGACTAATTGCAGTCGTTAACAGTCGTCAACAGGTTTACCATACCCATTGAGTCAATCACCCATCTCCTACTACCCTCCTGAGAAAAACCCCACCCCACCCTCCCACTATATATAAGGGTCTGGTGACTTCTGTTTCAGTGTATCTGAAGAAGTGTGCATGCACATGAAAGCTTATACCCAGAACAAACTTAGTTGGTCTCTAAGGTGCTACTGGACAATTTTTTAATTTTTATTTTATTTTTTGACTGTGTCACAGTGCGTCAGACCAACACGGCTACCTACCTGACTCTAGAATCCTGTCCCAGGATGTTGGTCTTTGTCGGGTGATGGTAAGGCAGCGTTGGGGAAAGCGGGTGATAAGTCTCTGTAGAGCTTCCTCGGAGTGAGCTGTCAAGGCTGCGTCATCTGCAAGCAACATCTCTCAGATAAGGACCCACTGCACTTTCGTCTTGGTGTGGAGACATGCTAGGTTGAACAGACCCCAAAGGGGGTCAATTTAATTGCACTAGATATATTCCTTACAAAATGCCAGAAATTCAAAGAGTGGGTGGGGAAAGGTCACCGGCGATATTTCAGAAGATATCTAAACTGGAAGATACAACATCTTAGGCAGACAGAACACATTAGCTCCGTGCAAAAAGATGATCTTTAATGTACTTATCATTGCAATATGGGTAATGGGAACTTTCAGGAGCACTTTACTTTAAGTGCCCTCTGAGAAATGCTAATTTGCATTGAAACACCTATGGAGCCCCACGTGACAACTGCATGAATACCCGGTGCATTTCATTTTGATCAATTCTATTACGCGGAGCACACAATGGGAATTTGCAACGACCGGCCTCTTATAATATTATTAAATTTTCTATTAATATTACATATGTTAAGAGGAAGATTAGCACATTTCTAAGGACTGTACGAAGCCATTCCCCCTTATTAGCCATGCTCATTACAACGGTAGGAGGCTGGGGGGCTCCCACCTGTTACTGCATGTTTGTGCTGCAATACATGCAGTTAGACGCTCGGAAGCCTGCCCTCTGCGCACAAGGAACTGGTAGACTACTGGGTGTGTCATGGCTGCCTTGCAAAGCATTGTGGGAATCAGAGCCAAACATTCTTCGTCAGTCCCCTAAATCATGGTCCCAATTTTTACCACTTTGGGGAGATTCGAAGGAAGCCTTTTAAAAATGGTGTTAGTGCTGTGAGCTGGTGAAGCTGCCATCCTTCAAGGGTTGTCCCTGTCCCCCAGGTCTTTACTAGCTAAATATTCAAGCACCAATTAGACATCACGGCCTGCATTGGCCCCATAGCACCAAATCCAGGGGGCCAGAATCAGGTTGTTGTTTAGTTGTTTAGTCGTGTCCGACTCTTCGTGACCCCATGGACCAGAGCACGCCAGGCACTCCTGTCTTCCACTGCCTCCCGCAGTTTGGTCAGACTCATGCTAGTCGCTTCGAGAACACTGTCCAACCATCTCGTCCTCTGTCGTCCCTTTCTCATTGTGCCCTCAACAGGGCCGTCTTAGAGGGATCAGCCGCCGTGGCGCGGTGACCCCTCGGCGCCCCCGGTATGCTGCCTCTCCACCCGCCTCCCTCCCGCGCTGGCCGCCCCTCGGGAGGGGGGGTGGGCGAGCGGGGGATGAGGAGCGTGGTGCTGGAGTGGCGCAGGACTTTACGCGCCCTTCCAGCACTCCAGCTGGGGCTCCGGGAGGCGAGGGCAGCTGGCTTTCAGCCCGCCCGCCCGTGGGGGTGGGGGCGTGTTGGGGAGAGGGCGCCTGGTATGCTGGCGGGCTCCCGGGGGCGCCCCTGGGGGGCCCGGCGCCCTGGCACAGCATGCCATCAGCCCCTATGGACGAGACAGCCCTGGCCCTCAATCTTTCCCAACATCAGGGTCTTTCCCAGGGAGTCTTCTCTTCTCATGAGGTGGCCAAAGTATTGGAGCCTCAGCTTCAGGATCTGTCCTTCCAGTGATCAGCCTTCTTTATGGTTCAGCTCTCTGTTGCTGTGCAGAATCGGGTTGTAAAGGTAAAGGTAAAGGGACCCCTGACCGTTAGCTCCAGTTGCGGACGACTCTGGGGTTGTGGCGCTCATCTCGCTTTACTGGCCGAGGGAGCCACGTTTGTCCGCAGACAGCTTCCGGGTCATGTGGCCAGCATGACTAAGCTGCTTCTGGCAAACCAGAGCAGTGCACGGAAATGCCGTTTACCTTCCCACCGGAGCGGTACCTATTTATCTACTTGCACTTTGACGTGCTTTCAAACTGCTAGGTGGGCAGGAGCTGGGACCGAACAACGGGAGCTCACCCCGTCGCGGGGATTCGAACCGCCGACCTTCTGATCGGCAAGCCCTAGGCTCAGTGGTTTAGACCACAGCGCCACCCGTGTCTCCGGAATCAGGTTGACTCACCCTTAAACCACTTCAGGGATCACCTGTGCCCCTGTATTCCAGCTGGATCACTGAAACCATCTGCCGGAGTGTCATTGGTTGTTCCCTGAGTCAGCAAGTTTGACAACAAGGGACCAAGTGTTGTCAGCTCAGCAGTGGAATACTCTTCCAATAGAGATCCAACCGGCTTCTTCTGTGACAACTGCCTGCTTGGAACTTTTTCATTCCTTCAGGCAGTTAAGAACACACCTTTCCACAATAGGTAACCGATACCTGATTTACAGGTGGGTAGCCGTGTTGGTCTGCCATAGTCAAAACAAAATCAAAAATTCTTTCCAGTAGCACCTTAGAGACCAACTGAGTTTGTTCTTGGTATGAGCTTTCGTGTGCATGCACACTTCTTCAGATACACTGAAACAGAAGTCACCAGATCCTTAAATATAGTGAGGGAGTGGGGAGGGGTATTGCTCAGAAGGGTGGTGGGAATGGGTGATCAGCTGATAGGTATGGAAAACCTGTTGACGACTCTTAACGGCTGTAATTAGTCTTGCAGGGAAAGGCAAGGGGTGAGATGGCTAAAGATAGCTTTGTTATGTATAATGAGATAAGAATCCAATGTCTTTGTTCAGACCAGGTTTCTCCGTGGTTTTAAGTTTGGTGATTAGTTGTAATTCAGCCACTTCTCTTTCCAGTCTATTTCTGAAATTTCTTTGTATTAAGACAGCTACTTTGAGATCTTTTATAGAATGTCCTGGGAGATTGAAGTGTTCTCCTACTGGTTTCTCTGTCTTGTGATTCCTGATATCAGATTTATGTCCATTTATCCTTTGGCGTAGGGTTTGGCTGTTTGTCCAATATAGAGAGCTGAAGGGCACTGTTGGCATTTGATTGCATACACAATGTTGGAAGATGAGCAATTAAATAGTCCTGAGATGGTATGTTTGAGTGTTGGGACCAGTAATGGTGTTGTCCGGGTTTATGTGGCAGCAAAGTTGGCATCTGGGTTTATTGCAGGCTCTGGTACCAGTGTCCATGTTGAGTCCTGTTGTAGTATTATTGTGGGTGAGGAGCTGTTTGAGATTGGGTGGCTGTCTGTAGGCGATGTAGGGTCTTCCTCCCAGAGCTTGAGAAAGAGAACTGTCATTGTCTAGGAGAGGTGTAGATCTTTGATGATGCGTGTACTGTTTTAATTTGGGAGTTGTATGTGATTACAGTGGTGTTCTGTTATTTTCTTTTTTGGGTCTGTCTTGCAGCAAGTTCTCTCTGGGTATCAGTCTGGCTCTGTTGATCTGTTGTTTAACTTCATCAGGTGGATATTTTAGTTCTAAAAAGGTTTGCTGTAGATCTCTTAGGTGAGAGTCTCTGTCTGTAGAGTTGGAACAGATGCGGCTGTAACGTAGGGCCTGGCTATATACTATGGATTGTTTGGTGTGTTTGGGATGGTAGCTAGAAGCATGTAGATATGTTTGTCGGTCAGTTGGTTTACGGTATAAGGTGGTGTCTATGTGTCCATCCTGTATTTTTATAGTAGTGTCCAAAAAGTGTATTTCTTGCATAGATTGGTTCATTGTTAGGTTGATGGTGGGGTGAAAGTCATTGAATGTCTGGTGGAAGGTGTCCAGGGTCTGTTGGCCGTGTGTCCAGATAATAAAAATATCGTCAATGTAACGCAGGTACAAGAGAGGTTTGAGTGGGTAGGAGTTTAGGAAACGTTGTTCTAAATCTGCCATGAAGATGTTGGCATACTGTGGGGCCATGCGGGTGCCCATTGCTTGATACCTGATTTGAACTTTGTTACATGGCTTTCATTGTACGGTTTGATGTGCACTTGTTGTGAACTGCTCAGACCAGATGAATTAGCAGTGTATAACTATTTCAATAAAGGAAACAAATGAAATCGCCTGCACAGAGAAATCAGTGGGCATCATATAACTCCCCTCCAACATTTCTGCAAACAAATTGAAATAAGTGCTCAATAAACAGCTGATGCCATATAATGTCTGTGCAAACAAACCGGGATGAAGACTCGATAAACCATGGGTATTTGTAGAACCTCCCTGCAAACTTTTTGCAAGCGAAACAGGATGAGTACTTTACAAAGAGGTCACCTGGAAGTGACCAACCTGCCTTTAGCAATAACTCTCACCTCCCCGGGGTGTCCTTGCCTCCAGCACCCATCCCTGACACCATTGAATTGCTCCTAAGACAGAAAATAAGCCTCTCTTTCAAATCTTGTGGCTTTTTTAAAAAATGTGCTGACTCCAAGCTGGCTCCCATTTGGTTCATATTTGGGAATGAATTAAAAGAACGTAGCTCCTTGGACCGGCAACTCATGACTAATGCAAAATTGCTCTTTTCACATCGCCAGCTGCGACCGATCCAAGCTGGTACTGCATTCTCATGCTAACCAGGGCGGTGGTGGTTGTGGGCGGGTGTGGGGGGCACAGCTTTCCTCCCCCCACTTTTTTTTTTTAAAAAAAGATCAACTAACATGCAGATCTTGCAATTTTTATTCTCCCTCTTCCTATTAAATATAGGGCGGAGGGCGGGAGAAATGTAGTCGGGACAGAGAAGGAGGAGGCGGGCATAAATTTTGCTGCGCGGGGAATGTGAAGAGGAGATTCGCTTAGTTACTGGGATGAGATGAATAATCCTTTGCTAATTTATATGCCGATGGAGCCAGCTTTTTGGCAAGCCCACAATTAATGTGAATGCCAAGTGGGACTGCAGCTTTGTTTCATCTAGGGAGACACTTAGACGAACGGCGGCTCTCTCTCTCTCTCTCTCTCTCTCTCTCTCTCTCCCCCCCCCCCTGAAAACATCCCTGCCTCTTTCTCAACTTGCAAGGAGTAGCTGGCAGTCCTTTGCCGCCATTCACTCTGTCATTATGATGCATTATACTGTGTAATGATGTAATACGCTGCAAGGCCGAGAGCCTGAGCTTCTTGCCAAAAATAATAAGACCAAAAGCGCACAATTATTTTCATCTGTGAAAGCCTCCCGCGCTATCATCTCATAACGCTGCGGCCCCAGGAAAATGCCGCTCTAATGGTGGGGGGCTAAGATGGCTCTTTATGTTTCCGAGGCCATCAGGCCATCGGAACGGAGGCATCTCAAGAAAGTAAACAGAATTCTCCCACGAGTGCAACTGACCAGATTATAGACGTGTGCCAGTTTTAATTATTTTGTTTGCTACTGCTCTGCGCTGATCAAGGTGATGGCTCCATTAACATGCCTAGGGATTTATAATCTGTTGTTGTTGTGCAATTTTTCCCCCCAAAAATGTAAACTAAGACGAGTCCCCGGCTGCAAGGAGCTTGCAATCTAAATTTAATGGTCAAAAGCATGGGTACGCAAACGAAGGCCCGGGGGCCAGAAATCCGGTCCGCGGATGTTCAGGAATCAGCGTGTTTTTACATGAGTAGAATGTGTGCTTTTATTTAAAATGCATCTCTGGGTTATTTGTGGGGCATAGGAATTCGTTCATATATTTTTTTTTCAAAATATAGTCCGGCCCCCCACAAGGTCTGAGGGACAGTGGACCGGCCCCCTGCTGAAAAAGTTTGCTGACCCCTGGTCAAGAGGTTTAAGGGAGCTGGGTATATTTAGCCTGGAAAAGAGGAAACTGAGAGGAGGTATGATAGCCATCTTTAAATATTGTAAGGGCTGTCACATGGAAGATGTATATATTTTTAAATTATTAAATGGGGGGAGGAGAGGGGGGTATATTTTAGGGGTGGTTAGAGGGTGGAATTGGGCAAGATCACCGAAAGGCCCCGAATGGACATGCTGATGGTTGAACCCTATCTTCAAATAAGGGTCTCGACCGTTACATATTTGAGAGGCAGAATATCTATTGTCTTTTTAGCCCCGATCAAAGACTGCCCTTTTTTCCCCCAAGTTGCGATCTTTATCCGAGTCTTAGAAATGGATTTTTTTTTTAAATAGGTGAAAATTGTTTAAACTCATTTTTACAAAGAACACGTTTTATAGCTGTAGCTCAGTTGCAGGGCCTCTGCCTTTCACCCAGAAGCTCCCAGGTTCAATCCTTGGCATCTCTAGGCAGGGCTTTGGAAAGGCACCCCGGAGGCCCTCTGCCAGTCAGTGTAGGCAGTATGGGGCTAAATAAATAATAAAATTATGTGTGGATCCTATAAATAATAAAATCAGTATTATGATGATGATGATTATTATTATTATAAGCCCAAGGTCTGATTCGTCACAAGGCAGCTTTCCCATGCTCCTGTGACATTGTTTTAAGTGGCTTTTCTCGATGGCATTGCTTTGCATATGTTTGTGTGGTCGATGTGTTTACTGCTGAGTGGCTTAGAGACGTTCCGTAGGAATGGAAATAAACAAAAGGTTTGATGCTTTCAGAACCATTTGCTGCCCTTGAAAAGTAAACTTATAAATGAAAAGAATGAAAGAAAGAAGCAAACACCGACTTCATAGGTCGCAAACCTTGGGCGGGAGGGAGGCTGAGAGCAGATTTGCAAACTGCCGGTGTTAATGCTTCTGTTATTAATTACTTCAAAATGTCTTCTAGGAAGTGATTTTTAAATAAATAAATCTGCCCGAAGAACTCCACCTTTTGCTCTTACCGCATGCCCGTCTGGCTGGAAGAAAGGACACCCTCACACAGCATTTTCGTTAAACCATGGAACTCACTTCCGCAGGAGGCATTGATAGTCTTTAAAAGAGGATTATCATTAGACAAATTCATGGAGGAATTCAGTAGATGCCTGACCGATTTCAATAGGATCAGGATTCCAAAATATCGGTGCGGCTACCTTAACGGCTTTCATCCCCACAGAAAGTAAAGGGGGGGGGCATCCCCAAATCCTTACAGCAAACTGGCTGGCACAGAAGGGAATTTTTTCCCTGCAGGAATTCATGGGAAAGTACCCCCCCCAATAATAATAATAATAATAATAATAATAATAATAATAATAATTATCTGCTCACAAACAGGCTGAAGAATTTCAGCAGAGCCTTTGCACCCGACTATGATTTATAAAGGCACAAGGTGCTGTTTGGGTTTCTAAAGCCAGAGATTCACTGTATCTTGCTTTGGGGAACATCACGGAAAAGCGTGGTGGGGGTGGGGGGCGCACAATTTGTGTGTATGTAACAATGTGCATTGTGCACTCTATAGACAGACTGTTGCAACAACATTTAGACTCCTCTCTCCTCTCGCGCCACAGGAAGTGCATCGCACAATAAAGTGTTATCTCTGATTAGAAGCGAAAAGATGAATCCTTCTGCTAAAGCAGGGTAACCCTAAAAGCATGTTAACATGAAATACTAAATAAAACGCTACTCATCTATAATAAATCTTATTATGCATTTTGGGCAATTTTACCCTGGCGTTTGAGTGTGAAGGTTTTCTTTCTCCTTGTTTTTTTTTTTTTTTTTACCCGAGCAATGTTTGAAAATAGAAATCTTAAATTGAATCATTGTTGCATGAATATATGCAAAATATTCATTTCTTGCAGTGTGAGGGTTGAGTGCTTTTAAATTGGAGAAATCAGTCATGACTTCACCTTTTCATGCAAGATAAAGCTGTATGTGGTAACATCATTACAGTGTCATGAAAGGAGTGGAAATCATGCCATAGCCTTGCCTTAAGCTAATATTAAAAAGAGAGAGAGAGAGAGAAGGAGGGCTTCCATATTTTTCAATATTGTTCAATATTTAAAGACACAGCGCATGGTATTCAATGCAAGAAAGAGGGCGTGAGGGAGCTTTACGAGTACTGTATTTTATTTTATTTTTTGAGGGAGAGGCCTTTCCTGAATACGGAGATTAATAAGCACCAGGGAAGAGGTCTGTTTAATATTTAAAAGAACTCCCATCTTGACGTAGAAGTGGAGATGGAATTAAGTATACTAATAAAAAGCCAACAATTTATGGGGAAATATTACTGATGGACTGACATATAACTGGGATGCTCAAAAAAAAAAAAGTGTTTTCATCTCTTTCTCTTTCAGTGTTAAAAGGGGTGGAAGATTAAGAAGCTGGAACCAAATCAAGAGAAGAGGGAGACTCTGTAAATAGAGAATTATTGGGGAACCAGGTGAGGTGATCCAAGCTGTTATTGAAAGGGTTGTGCTATAATCTTGGAGGTACCTCATGATCCAATGATTATCCTAGATCAGGGGTAGGCAACCTAAGACCCGGGCGCTGGATGCGACCCAATCGCCTTCGCAATGCTGGCCCACGGACAGTCCAGGAATCAGCGTGTTGTTACATGAGCAGAATGTGTCCTTTTATTTAAAATGCATCTCTGGGTTGGGGCCTACGTGGTGTTTTTACATGAGTAGAATGTGTGCTTTTATTTAAAATGCATCTCTGGGTTATTTGTGGGGCATAGGAATTCGTTCATTCCCCCCCTCCCCCAAAAAATATAGCCCAGCCCACCACAAGGTCTGAGGGACGGTGGACTGGCCCTTGGCTGAAAAAGTTTGCTGACCCCTGTCCTAGATGCTCAGGTGGTGGGAGTGGGTTTTTTAAAATTATTATTATCAGCTTTGGCTGGTGATGCTATGGCCTCACCTAGCAAAAGGCAACACTGGCTCCATTCATTCATGCTTTGGATACTCTTAATTTTTATTATTATTAAATTTGCACACCAGCCTTTATCCCAAAATCACAGGGCGGTTCGCGACATAAAAATACAAAACAAGAATGCAAAATACGCAAGAAAACAAAAGCGAAAGCAAGCCAATAACCTCCCCGTACCACAAACAGATTTCATAAGACATGGAATGTTAATCAGCCAAAGGCCTGGTTAAGGAGAAATGTCTTCGCCTGGCATCTGAAGATATGTAGTGGAGGTGCCAGGCAAGCCTCCCTGGGGAGAGCACGCCACAGATGGGGAGCCACCACAGAAAAGGCCCGTTCTTGGGCTGCCAACCTCTGGACAGCTCGTGGAGAGGCACATAAAGAAGGGCTCAGATGATTATCCATGCTGGGTGCTTGTAAGGTAGGCCTGTGGGTCTTCATGGACAGTTCAGAAGCTTCAGTTGATCTTAAATGTGGCAGCCAGACTTCTCAGGTCAGAACATTCTCGTGTTAGGTGTTGAAGCTCCAGATTGTGCAAAATGCTGTGACTAGACTGTTGATGGGGACAGACTACTTCCAGGACATAACAACCGGTGCTTGAAAGCTTGAAATATTCCCATTCTTGATTATTATAATATGACAGTGTCAGAAGCTTCAACTGATCCAAAATGTGGCAGCCAGGCTTCTGCCTGGTGCTTGCTGGCCAATACTCTGCTCACACTACTGGCTTCCTATTGCTTTGGGGCTGAGTTCAAGATGCTGGTTCTACCCAACAAATCCCTTGGGACCAGAATACCTATGGGGCTCCTTTCTCCCATATAAGCCTGTCTCGAATTTAAGACCAATGTCAGAAGGCATGTGCTCAAAGGAGATTCAGCGAGTGAGCAAGGAAAACCCAGCTTTTTCCTGTGGTGACTCTAGAAGGCTCTCCACTCCTAGCTGAAACCTTTCTCTCTCTATCAGAAATTGAAAGAAGGTTCTGCTGCAACCAGTTATGTTATTCCCAGATGTCCTGCGTGACACTGTACATTCGTACCACAGAAGTCGAACAGAATCCGTCCTGGAAGTCCGTTCGACTTCCGAAACATTCGACTTCCAAAGCATGGCTTCTGATTGGCTGCAGGAAGCTACTGCAGCCAATTGGAAGCCGCAGAAGCCCCGTCGGACGTCCGGCTTTCAGAAGAACGTTCAAAAACCAGAACACTTACTTCCAGATTTCGAACTTTCGGGAGCCAAAACGTTCGACTCCCAAGGCATTTGGGAGCCAAAATACAACTGTAATAGCATGAGAAGAGCCTTCTGAATCAGGCCAATGGCCCATCTAGTCCAGCATCCTGTTTTCACAGTGGCTGGCCACAAGCAGAAATCCACAAGTAGGATTTGACCACTCTCGCCTCCTGTGGTTTCCAGCAATTGGCTGCAGTTGAGGCACAGCCAAGTCATCATGATAGCCTCCTTCATGAATTTCTGAAGGTAGGGATGGAGACTGCAAGAAGATCAAACCTATCCATTCTTAAGGAAATCAGCCCTGAGTGCTCACTGGAAGGACAGATCCTGAAGCTGAGGCTCCAATACTTTGGCCACCTCATGAGAAGAGAAGACTCCCTGGAAAAGACCCTGATGTTGGGAAAGATGAGGGCACAAGGAGAAGGGGATGACAGAGGACGAGATGGTTGGACAGTGTTCTCAAAGCTACCAACATGAGTTTGACCAAACTGCGAGAGGCAGTGGAAGACAAGAGTGTCTGGCGTGCTCTGGTCCATGGGGTCACGAAGAGTAGGACACGACTAAACAACAAGGGATGGGGGAAATTGATTGCAAAATGACAGAGCCAACTTCAAACCCTGACATTTTAGAAGCTGGGAGCTCTGTTGCTTTCCCATTAGTCATTAAGTAAAATAGCCTTCCCCAATCTGGGACTACTGCAATGCGCTCTATGTGGGGCTACCTTTGAAACTGCAATTAATCCAGAATGCGGCAGCTAGACTGGTGACTGGGAGTGGCCGCCGGGACCACATAACACCGGTCCTGAGAGATCTACATTGGCTCCCAGTACGTTTCCGAGCACAATTCAAAGTGTTGGTGCTGACCTTTAAAGCCCTAAACGGCCTCGGTCCTGTATACCTGAAGGAGCGTCTCCACCCCCATCATTCAGCCCGGACACTGAGATCCAGCACCGAGGGCCTTCTGGGTTCCCTCACTGTGAGAAGCAAAGCTACAGGGAACCAGGCAGAGGGCGCCCGCCCTGTGGAACGCCCTCCCATCAGAGGTCAAGGAGAATAAACAACTACCTGACATTCAGAAAATACCTGAAGGCAGCCCTGTTTAGGGAAGTTTTTAATCTGTGATATTTTAAATGTATTTTAATATTTGTTGGAAGCCGCCCAGAGTGGCTGGGGAGACCCAGCCAGATGGGCGGGGTACAAATAATAAATTATTATTATTATTATTATTATTATTATTATTATTATTATTATTCCCCCCCTTGTTCCTGTTGTAGATCTTCCCTCACCCCATGTTATTTATAGAATCATAGAATTATAGGGTTGGAAGGGACCAGGAGGGTCATCTAGTCCAAACAGGAATGCAGGAAACTTTTGGCCAACATGGGGCTCAAACCCACGACCCTGAGGTTAAAAGTCTAATGTTCTACTGACTTAGCTATCCCAGCTGGTGGACTACAACTCCCATCATCGCTTTCCATGGACCATGTGGGGCTGATTGGAGTTGGAGTCCAACAACATATGGAGAACATTCGGTCGAAGAACTTTCTGACATGCAGATTGGAGCAGCTGCACCCTGGAATTCTAACCCTACAGCCCAAACGATCTCTTGAGTTCAGATGCTGTATTAAACCACCCTCCTTCTGCAGATAGGAAAGCATGGTGGAAAATGCCAGGCCCCATCATCACATGGGGAAATGCCTTCCCTTTAATTGGCTGTTGCTAGGCTACTGAGAAATGAAATAGACCATTGCCATTGATGAATTAACTGATGAGCTTGGGTGACAGTAATCTTTGTCACTCGGTGTGCTCGCTGTCGCAGCCCTGCCATTCTGAGCACTCCGTTTTTTAGCAGGCATTCCAGGATTGTGAAACAACACAAAGGAGAGGCAGCTTTGGGAAGAAGAAACTTTGACAATCTGCATGTCTTTATTTTCGAGGTGCCTTCACTAGGACCATTCCGTGCTAAGGGTGGGTTCCAAACCAGATGATACATGGCAACTGCATTTTTAACTTGATTTAACATAACTGTTTTGTAGAGGGTGGATCAATGTTTGAATCATGGGGGTCAACCATGGGGGTCAACCTTTCTCCCAACACCACCAATGGTCAATCTGCAGCTCCCAACTTCATTTTATGTGGCCCCCAACACCTCCTGAAGATGTTCTATCAGATATCCTTTCTTCCTGTTCATTTCCTCCTTGTTCTTTTTTACTTTTAAAAACAGGAACACAGGAAGCTACTTCATGCATTCGCTCCATAAGATGCACAGACATTTCTCCTTACTTTTTAGGAGCGAAAAAGTGCGTCTTATGGAGCGAAAAATATGGTGCACTGCCTTTAGAAATTTGGTCTGGGAGTGCAGGAGGAGGTCTTCTCTGTGGCAACCCAGATGTTTAGAAAGCTGGTGCAAGTTTTAATCTGTTTTTAGTTGATAGCTGTTTTAACTTTTGGAAAGTCTTAAATTATTGTTGTTAAAAAAAAATTCTTACTGGTATTTTTTCTGTAAACAGCTTTGAGGTTGTTGGCGCATAAATTTTATTAAAATAAATGAATGAGAATCTGAGAAATGGGAATTGACCAATCCTACTATCCCCTTGGCTCAGGAAGGCTACGAAGTCCTGCTGGCCTTAGAAGTGGGGGCCGGGGAGGGGCCATTGAGACTTCACTCCAAGCAGGAAAGTATCTTTGGCCAGGACTGGGCAGGTACCATTTGGGAAATCAGATTCCTACTTTCCTATTGTTTGTTTGCTTGCCTCAGCCTTCCTGACGCAACCTCCAAATGTATCTTTGGTGAATTAATTTCTTGCTTAATAAAATGCCACGAGACCGAGGCGGACGAAAGGAAACCCGGCGAATCGTGCTGGGCTGTGGATTATTGACAAGATGAACGAGACTCTTTGGACCCTAATGCCTCTTGCTCTTCAAGGGCTAGTGGAGTCTTTGCCTCTAATATGTGGGTTTTGGAATGATAGATCATAATAACTGGCCCCGTGTCTGCGGAGAGGGACGGCAAACACTTAATATTTCAGCCGGAGTGTGTGCAGCGCAGACCCAGCCCTGAAAAATGGACAGCATCAAAACATATCAAGAAAGCAGCTGGCGTAAACAAAGAAATATTGATAAACTACTGCAGGGATTAGGCAAATATATAACCATGTTACATTTGAATAATCTCATCTATGCAAGGGATAATATATGGATACATACATGTATGGAAATAGATGCCTTTTTCAATTATCCTAAGGATTCACCCACCCACTCAGTGTTGCAAACATATGTTTACCCCTCTGCAAGGCAGCTAACAATTATATAATTATATATATATATATATATATATATATATATATATATATATATATATATACACACACACACACACACACACACACACACACACACACACACATATTTTAAATATGCAGAGTAGGTAGGATCCACCTAAACCATCCTTCAGGCACGTCCAAAGTACATTTCAGGGGCCTAATCCGGCCTGCCGGTACAATTAATCCGGCCCTGTGGTAGTTCATTTCCTGGGGTAAAATCCTAAAAAATACCTCAACAACTTCAATCCTAAAAAACCTCAACAACGTTGGTCGGCCCTTTGGTCGGCCCCCACAACCTTTCACTTCATCAAATCTGGCCCTCTTTGAAAAAAGTTTGGACACCACTGCCGGCAGAAGCCCTGTGCTACTTGTGCAATGGGGCTTCCCCATCTTCACCCTACATGTGCCTCATGCCCCTCCTCAAATTGACTCGGGGTGAGAGTGGGGGCCATTTTGCCTGGGGCTGATAGGAGTTGGACTCTTAACAACATATGGAGGGCACAACATTGCCTCCCCAGTTGCTCTAATTGACCCATGATGACCTAGCAACGGGTGGTGGCGGAGATCATTTCCCTTCCACCAATCCCTGAGGTGTTGCTGTGGTCTAAACCACCAAGCCCCTTGGGCTTGCAGGTTATAAGGTCGGCAGTTCAAATCCGTGCAATGGGGTGACCTCCCATTGCTCTGTCCCAGCTGCTGCCAACCTAGCAGTTCAAAAGCACACCAGCGCAAGTAGATAAATAGGTACCACTGTGGCGGGAAGGTAAAGGGCGATTCCATGCGCTCTGGCTTTCGTCACGGTGTCCGCCAGAAGCGGTTTAGTCATGCTGGCCACATGACCCACAAAGCTGTCTGCAGACAAACACCAGCTCTCTTGGCCTGAAAACCACCACACCCCATAGTTGAATTTGACTGGACTTAACCATCCAGGGGTCGTTTACCTTTACCTTTGTTCCTTAACCTCACCTGTTTCCCTGAAGCTTAGGGAAGGAAGGAAGGGGAGGGACGGAGGAAGGAGGAAACATGTTGTTGTTTATTTGTTTAGTCGTGTCTGACTCTTCGTGACCCCATGGACCAGAGCACGCCAGGCACTCCTGTCTTCCACTGCCTCCTGCAGTTTGGTCAAACTCATGTTGGTAGCTTCGAGAACACTGTCCAACCATCTCATCCTCTGTCGTCCCCTTCTCCTTGTGCCCTCCATCTTTCCCAACATCAGGGTCTTTTCCAGGGAGTCTTCTCTTCTCATGAGGTGGCCAAAGTATTGGAGCCTCAGCTTCAGGATCTGTCCTTCCAGTGAGCACTCAGGGCTGATTTCCTTCAGAATGGATAGGTTTGATCTTCTTGCAGTCCATGGGACTCTCAAGAGTCTCCTCCAGCACCATAATTCAAAAGCATCAATTCTTCGGCGATCAGCCTTCTTTATGGTCCAGCTCTCACTTCCATACATCACTACTGGGAAAACCATAGCTTTAACTATATGGACCTTTGTCGGCAAGGTGATCTGCTTAACTAATAGAACAACTGGCAGTGTGCAAAGCACTTTTCTTTTCTTTGAACGCCATGTTTGAAATCAGGGTGTCTTGCGGTTAGGCAGTAGTTTATCTGCTGGGATGTACTGCACAGAAGTTCAGAGCTGTGCATATCGTTGGAGGCCCACTTCCCAGGTGGTGACACTTTCAAACAGCAACCTTGTTGGTTCATCCATTTACACGGGTGGCATTACCCTAACTCCAAAACTAAAAGTTGCTGGTTTTGGAAAGAATAACTAGAACTTCCTACACCAATGCACTTCACTGATGCTGTCTCTCTCTCCTCCTCCTCCACCCCCACCACCTGCCTTTGTAAGTTTATTGTCGGAGACGACCGAAAATGTACACAAATGTCTATATCGGGGTGTGAGCGTAAAGATATAATGGGAGCCTTCCTTATATAATTTCCTGGTATGGTGTCTGTCGGGGGGGAAATGAAGTGAAATTATATGATGTCAGAAAATCGTGTTTCAAAATGATTGACAACATTGGAGTGTTTTGCATGGTGAAACGAGGTGGAAAATTTTAATTGCATGATGGGAGGACATAATATTTATTACACTCTTGTAACCTCCGATCGGAGGCAAGAGGACTCCCGTTGTATATTTTGCATTAATGCGGCTGGCTAAATCTTTAAATGAGCAAGTGAAATGTACAATTCTCCATCCGAAACCATTTCCCTCTATGGCGCGTGATTAAGTTTTCACTCTCTGATAAGTCAAACAGTGTCAGAGTGACTGACACATCATCATAATGATAAAGAGATTCACCGATACATATTACTATTCTGATTCGAGCAATCTGAAAAGACAGCTTTCCTAGGTCAAAGGGAGATTAAAACAGAACGCTGCTAAAAACTCGGGATGGAACAGAAAGCGGCAAAAATCTGCAGTGAAATCTTCCAGGGCCTTTGACATCCCAACACAGAGAGGTCCTTGTAGGGCTGCGTGAAAATGGCCCTCACCCAAACAGACCACCTGATTTGAAGGCTGTGAAGTTGAGGAAGGCCATGCCAGTGATTCGATGGGCCCCATGTACCCACCCCATATATAAAAATAGCAGTTGCTTAAAAAAAAGAGTGTTAGTCACCAGTGGCAGCTACCGTTTCCCCCCCAGAATGCACTGGAATGACACAGCTTCCACAGTATTTGGGGATGACAGAGTGGTTGCCAAGAGGATCTCCACCATTGCAAGCAGTGTTGCTAACATGTGCTGTGGGAAGATGGATGGGAGAGGCCGTGCATCACCAATGGTCAGCCCACTGCACTTTTCAAAGAGGTTCATACACAACTGACATGAAAGCTTCTGCCCGACTTGGGGAGGGAGGCGTGATGCTCATGCGCACAATGTCAGGATGTCAAGACGTCACACGCATGACATGGGGGGGCCATCACCCTTGCATAGCTGGTGCCTCTGGCCCAAACTGTTCCCCTACAAAACAATTCACCACACGCCACTGACTGGATCCCGGGCAGTTCACATGTGACCAGATTCATATTTACATTTCTTCTGTATACAGCGGTACCTTGGTTCTTGAACTTAATCTGTTTGACTCTCGAAACCATTTGGAAACCAAGGTGCGGTTTCCGATTGGCTGCAGGAGCTTCCTGCACTCAAGCAGAAGCTGTGTTGGACATTCAGCTTCCGGAAAAAAACGTTCACAAACTGGAACACTTACTTCTGGGTTTGCGGCATTCGGGAGCCAATTTGTTCTGCAACTAGCCCATTAAGCCATTTGGAAACCAAGGTACCAGTGTGTAAATTGAATCTGAAGTCTAGCTGGAGGAAGGGACATAGCTCAGGGGTACAGCACCTGATTGGTATGCAGAAGATCCCATGCTCAATACCCAGCATCTCCAGGTATGACTGAGGATGTCGCCACACCTGAAACCATGCAGGGCTGTGTCCAGTCCACATAGACAGATGGGCCATCAAGAATGAGAGCATCTGAATTTCTGCTCGTGTGTCTGTGTGCATAGAGGCATTTTGGGAAACTTGAGAATTTGGGTTCTAAAAGTACGCCGTCAGGATGTGGGCACATATCTGTGTTTGGATAATGGTGAGTGGGAATAGATGAGAAATTTGTAGCATGGCCGATCTTACGGAAGGCGTCATGTAAATTTACAGTGCTATAGAAATGTTTTATGGTAATAATAACCCTGTCTCGATTGAAAGTAGCATGGGGTTTGTTTGAGAATGGATTTTTATTTTGTAATGCTCATGCCTATTAAGGAAGAAGCTTGAAGGACAGCTGAGCAAATATTGTAATTACGAATGAAGAATTGATCTAATGAATTTTGTCTCTTTGTTTCCCCTTGCGGAACAGAAACAAGCGGGCTGTGATTTGTCTGGCATTCAGCACCTTTCCTCCGAGTTACCAGTGGGGGGGGGGAGAGGGAACCCCTGAACTTAAACACTGGGAAAGGGTGATATACACAGCTGGGGAAGATGACCAGATCTCGTCACATGCTGCAAGGATGGCCAACCTTTGGCCCTCCAGATGTGGTCGGACTACAGCTGCCATCATCATGGACTATTGGCCTTGCTGATGGGAGTTGGAGAGCAATGCTTCTGGAGGGGGGCAGTTTAGCTGCCTCTAACAGCAACTGCAGTAGACTGAGTGCACATTCACGTCATTAATTAAAAACAGTATGATACCACTTTAAACAGTTATGGCTTCCCTCTAAGAATTCTGGAGCTGTGGTTGGTTAAGGGTGCTGGGAGGGGGGAAGGGGTGCCAGAGAAAAAAACCAGTGTCCTCCTAACATCCACCTCTTCTTTGAGCTGAGCATTAAAGGTAAAGGGACCCCTGACCATTAGGTCCAGTCATGGACGACTCTGGGGTTGTGGCGCTCATCTCACTTTATTGGCCAAGGGAACCAGCGTACAGCTTCCAGGTCATGTGGCCAGCATGACTAAGCCGCTTCTGATGAAACCAGAGCAGTGCACGGAAACGCCGTTTACCTTCCTGGAGCGGTACCTATTTATCTACTTGCACTTTGACGTGCTTTCAAACTGCTAGGTTGGCAGGAGCTGGGACCGAGCAACGGGAGCTCACCCCGTCACGGGGATTCGAACCGCTGACCTTCTGATCGGCAAGCCCTAGGCTCTGTGGTTTAACCCACAGCACCATCCGCATCCCTAAAGTGTCAAGGAGAGAACCAGTGAACTCTGCCAAACATCTCTAGACACTACCAAAAATTACTTTCAGTTTAGGCGCAATGGAAAGTGGCAATAAGAAATTCTCAACCAAGGAATGAAAACCTCGACAATCGCCTTCCCTGTCTCTGTTCGGCAGAAAACCTGCAACGTCTGATCATTAATGAAAATATTTTGTGTTGTTTTTTTAAAATAAGGATGCAGTAAACCATAAAACATCTGCATGAGTTTGTGCATGGAGAAGCCTGTCACAATAAAGCAAAGTAAAAATGTTGGGGTTCCTCAAATTGCAAGCCACCAAAGACCGATCTCCTGTTCTCCACCTGCACACGCTGTTCATTAACGTTTGGCCAGCATGGAAATCAGTGTCTCCAAACAAGGCAGCATAAGAGTACATCAGAGCATGGCAAAGTAATTATGAGTTTATGACATCATCTTAATATTACAAAGGAGAGAGTGAGAAGCCCAGGAGAAACTCTCGATTTCCCTTCTGGGAAGGCATTAATGGAGCCTTACAATCTGTTTCCTTTTGTTTGGATGTTACAACCAATAATGCAGTTTTATGTCGATAAATAAAGACTAAAGTTGAATAAATCCGGCAAGCTCCCGAGCCTGTGCTTTCCCATCTTGATTCACATCCCCGGCTTAAGATTTATGAGTCGTTCGCAGAGAATAAGTTGAAGCTGCAAGTTTGCAGGGCTGAAATTATTCAAAATGGTGATTAGTTTGGGAAGCGATTATGTATGTGCACCTGATCAGAGTGTCACCTGCGCCGTCGGGATGAGCGTGATGAAACATTGGCGATTTCCTGCACTCTTCTTCGTTTCCCCACAAAAGAAAAGAAATTCAAGTAGCAAATACACACACACACACACACACACACACGCCTTGCATCCACAATTGCTTCCGTTTCCTCCATAGTTGCTGAGACCTTGGGTGGTGTATATAATTCCTCTTAATTTTTAATTCCCTATTTCACACACTCCTCAGTTTTATTTAGGACACGCAGCTTTGTTCTCTTTCTACCCTTTAAAAAAAAAATCATTCCATGCCATGGACTGTATGTTCATTGATTCTGTGGAAATGTCTTGGATATGAATTTATTTTTTTATATTAAACAGCATTAAACATTACAAGTAAAATAAATGAAATCTTGACAGGTTCATAACTCAGTTGGCTTAGCCCTTAGAGACATCATATGATTGGCTGAAATCCGGTTATGGGATGTAATTCCATTCAGTGCAGGGTTCCTGATTGGCTGGGCTCACATATGCAATTAGTCCAGGAAACAGTAGTGTGGTGATCACCCAAACTTAGGGACCGCATAGAAAGAGTTAAAGAGAATTAACCAGTTAAAACCTTAGGGGGCAGAGTTAGCTGGTTAATTCTCTTTAACTTGGTTGGTGGCAGCATGTCATTAACAAGTGGTTGGTGCAGGTACCAACGGACCGTCAAACATCTGGGGGTTCTGTGCAGGTGAAGTGAACCGCCACAAGTGGCTCCCATATTCTGCACCACCTGAACTTTCCAAACCGTCTCTAGAGGCAGCCCTATGTATAACATGTTGCAGTAATCTAACCTCGAGGTTACCAGAGCATAGACAGCAGTGGTTAGGCTATCCCTGTCCAGATAGGGGCATAGCTGGGCCATACCATTTTCTTCATGCCATGCACAGCAATAAAATACTTCTGTCATGTTCATCATTACATTTTTTCTCAACAAATCGGGTCCTCCCTCAGAGAGGGCATATGTTGTGGTGAGACCTGGCAACCAAACCCAGTGTTGTGGGTGGGTACGATTGGATAGCCACAACACCCTATTGGTAGGTCCCTTGATGCTGGGTTTAATCAGGCCAATGGAATGCTAGCCAAAGGGATCAAGGGACCTATATATGCCCAGGCACGTGACCCAGAGCTTCCTCTTTGGGTATGTGCATCGGAACACCCGGCCACCTCTCCCTATATTTAGGGCTTGCGCACTTAACTTTGCTATGCCGCCGTGTGTCGTCTGTCATTGGGGCAGGGGCATGGCAGGAATTTCCCCCACTTGGCTGATTGGCTATCCATTCTGAAGGAAATCAGCCCTGAGTGCTCACTGGAAGGACAGATCCTGAAGCTGAGGCTCCAATACTTTGGCCACCTCATGAGAAGAGAAGACTCCCTGGAAAAGATCCTGATGTTGGGAAAGATTGAGGGCACAGGGAGGAGGGGACGACAGAGGACAAGATGGTTGGACAAGCTACCAACATGAGTCTGTCCAAACTGCGGGAGGCAGTGGAAGACAGCAGTGCCTGGCGTGCTCTGGTCCATAATAATATAATAATAATAATTTATTATTTGTACCCCGCCCATGGGGTCACGAAGAGTCGGACACGACTAAACAACAACAAAGGGCTCTGAAGGTTGTCAGGAGACCCCAATTCCCCACACGGAGCTACAGTTCCCCAGTTTCTTGGAAAGAAGGGTTGGCTGTTAAACCACTCTGAGAATGGTACCTTTGCAAGGGGAATTGGAGTCTCCTAGCAACTCTCTGTACCCTTCACAAACTACATCTCCCAGAATTCTTTGGGGGGAGCCATGACTATTTAAAGTGGTATCATAGTGCTTGAAATAAGACAGTGTGAATGTTTCTCGAATGGCCGTCAGAGCTGTTCCTGTGACTTCCTTCCATGTTTCTCAGAATCATGGGCCCCGAGAAGATATTGTGTCAACGTTCTTTAAACGCTTGGTGGGAGTGTGGCCTCAGGAGGCCTCAAAGTTGCAGCCACATTGACAGCATTATTGAGAGAGTCGTGGAGACTGGGAATGCAAAAGCTTGTCCCAAACCATCCATGGCCTAAGCGAGACAGGTCTAGTTTTAGAAGCTAAGAAAAGCAAATTCATAATTTTGGTATTGCCCGGGCTTTGAAAACCACAGCTTCTGCCCCGTTATTCACAGCAGTACCACATGAGGGTGATTTTATTGCATCGTTGTAGCTTAATCACGATAGCCCAGTTTTTTGATGCAAAGCCCTCTCCATGGGTTAAGATCTATGGAGCCATATGCCACAGGAACAAGCCAAGCAATTTTAAAAGGGGGAGGGAGCATGGCAGGGAAGGGGGGGGGATGAAATAATCATTTCTAGTAAGTTCTGACTCTGATTAAAAAACAATCTTTATGAAATAGAAGCTAATAAAATTGCTTTCCTAATTACCCTGAGCTAGTTCATTTCCCAGCAAATATAATAAAACAGGCTTACTTGGCTCCAATTCACAAAATCTGAAACCAAGCTCATTATTAAGGCATTTAGTGGTGGAAAAAAACGGGGAGGGGGGGAGAGAGAGGGGAGAAACTGAATGTGTGTGCGTACGTTGCCATCCCACAAAGCAGAATGCGAGACATCTTTTGAAGTTAGACCTTTGAAGTTTGGAGTTATTGCTGCGGTCTCTTATTCTTTTTTTAATAATATAAAAAACCAGGTAGTTTAGTGTTTGGGTTTAACTTTTCTTTAAAAAAAAAAAAAGAGAGACTCTATTCTCTTTGTCAGACAAATAGAACAGGACACCTATTATGCTATTGCTATAATATTCAGGGGAGATTTGGGGTTTAACGGAACAGAGGCTTAATTTGAAAGAAATATTTAGACCTAATACATTGTGGTTCCTAATCTTTGGGACCATTACAAAGCTGTGATACATGTACATAATACAGCAGACCATCCACTCTCCCAAGGCTATCATCCCAAAGCCTTGTACCACTCTGAAGTCTCTTTCATGTGAGAAACCTGGGATTCTGGTTATTATAAATGTATGAAGTTGCTTTGGTTTGGGGGGTTTCTGAGAATGTTTTATTTATTTTTGTTAATGCTTTAGCTTCTCTCTCTCTTTTACACACACACACACACACACACACACACACACACACACACCCCTTTTCTTTATTTGCTCTTTTGCAGGGTTTAAGGATGATGAACCAAACATTTTATTAAATTGCATGATGCAGAAGAATTGCTCAAAACATAAAAAGGAGGTGCTTAAGTTTGTGGTTGATTTCACCTAGGAAAAGACAGAGCAGAGTAAGTCACAGATAGATAGATGATAGAGAGAGAGAGAGAGAGAGAGAGAGAGAGAGAGAGAGAGAGAGAGAGATGATAGATAGATAGATAGATAGATAGATAGATAGATAGATAGATAGATATAGATAGATAGATAGATAGATGATAGATATGAAGAAGAAGAAGAAGAAGAAGAAGAAGAAGAAGAAGAAGAAGAAGAAGAAGAAGAGGAGGAGGAGGAGGAGGAGGAGGAGGAGGAGGAGGAGGAGGAAGAAGAAGAAGAAGAAGAAGAAGAAGAAGAAGAAGAAGAAGAAGAAGAAGAAGAAGAAGAAGGAGTTTGGATTTGATATCCCACTTTATCACTACCCGAAGGAGTCTCAAAGCGGCTAACATTCTCCTTTCCCTTCCTCCCCCACAACAAACACTCTGTGAGGTGAGTGGGGCTGAGAGACTTCAGAGAAGTGTGACTAGCCCAAGGTCACCCAGCAGCTGCATGTGGAGGAGCGGAGACACGAACCCGGTTCCCCAGATTACAAGTCTACCACTCTTAACCACTACACCACACTGGCTCTCCTAATAATAATAATAATAATAATAATAATAATAATAATATTTATTATTTATACCTGCCCATCTGGCTGAGTTTCCCCAGCCATTTTGGCGGCTCCCAATCGCATATTAAAAACAATACAGCATTAAATATTAAAAACTTCCCTAAACAGGGCTGCCTTCAGATGTCTTTTAAAAATAGGATAGCTGCTTATTTCCTTGACATCTGATGGGAGGGCGTTCCACAGGGCAGGCGCCACTACCGAGAAGGCCCTCTGCCTGGTTCCCTGTAACCTCACTTCTCGCAATGAGGGAACTGCCAGAAGGCCCTCGGTGCTGGATCTCAGTGTCCGGGCTGAACAATGGGGGGTGGAGATGTCCCTTCAGGACCAAGGCTGTTTAGGGCTATGAAGGTCAGCACCACTGAGACTGAAAATTTGAGCTTTGGCAATATCTAATGTTGGGTCTATCCTCAACTTGTTGGGGAGTGAGGAGGTCCCAGGACTAGTGAGGTGGCCTCTTCGGGTGGCAGAGGGGCAGGGGTAGAAAGCAACATGGTGTTTGGTGGCGTTTATCCCCAGGGAGGTATACATATGCTTGCAGTGTTAATTTCGAGGGGGTGTGGCGATATCCAAAACCAGTCAAACACAGATTAGACACACTGCAGTCAATGGACTCAACTGAAGACCATGGATGGTCATGGGTGTGCTCTTGTCTTGAGTGCAGGGCCAGATGGGGATGTTTTAAAAGATGCCCCATTGTCATCTCCTCTGCTATGGATGTGACACGCCCCTGGCGCACCTCCTCCATGGGCAAATCCCACCTGTCAAGGACCATGCTGAGGATGGCTACACTGAGGAGGAATGGTGGGAGCAACCCCCTCCCCCTGGTCCTGAATCTCCCCAGGAGCAGGAGGACAGTTATACATTTGGAACAGCGATTTGCAGAGGGGCATCGTTCAGAATGCAGAAGCTGGGAAATAATGGATGGGGAACATCTAGAAGAAGAAACACTGAGAGGGAGGGTTAACAGATTCACAGTCGTTGGACAGCATTCCTCCACCACTCTCCCCAAGGTCACAAAGAGCTCAGAAACTCTCAGAACAGAAAGATCAGAGGGTACAAGCTCAGATTACAAGACATAGGAGTGACGTAGGAGACTCCCATGGACTGCAAGAAAATCAAACCTATCCATTCGTAAGGAAATCAACCCTGAGTGCTCACTGGAAGGACAGATCCTGAAGCTGAGGCTCCAATACTTTGGCCACCTCATGAGAAGAGAAGACTCCCTGGAAAAGACCCTGATGTTGGGAAAGATGGAGGGCACAAGGAGAAGGGGACGACAGACAACGAGATGGTTGGACAGTGTTCTCAAAGCTACCAGCAGTGGAAGACAGGAGTGCCTGGCGTGCTCTGGTCGATGGGGTCACAAAGAGTTTGACACGACAAATGACTAAACAACAACAACGAGTGATGTAGATTAATAGAGATGGAGGGGAGTGTAAGCCTTAATTGGGAGCACAACCATTTTGGGTAGATACTTTCTTTTGTCCTTCTCTGTGTTTATTAAAGAAACTAACTGGTAAGAATTCTTTTCATTTGAACTTCTCATTTACAATCACAGGGGAGGAAGCCGGTTCCCCAAAGCCTGACACCACCCCAACACATCACCATGGAGGCACCCGGAGGCAGAAGCTGGTGTGCTCTTCAGACCCAGTTCTGCCACCTGAGGCCACTGCTTTACATCACCTCATGGGTGGGGCAGCCCTACTTGAGTATGAGAAGGAAGGCCATCCAGTGACTACCATCATCCCTCCCCAACCTACACACTTCAGGGTAGGGAGCAGCGGGGGAGATTGCAGATGATCCCAGTCCCCAGCCAGGTGCCACTCACTTCCAGGGACTGGGACTACAAATCCCAGAATCCTTGCTGGGGAAATGACACCAGGTGCATCATTTCTGCCTGGGAGGCTATGACACGTTTGTTTCCCTACTAGAGATTCTGATTCCCGGTCCCAGGTGAGAAAATATGGCTTACCAGGTGCTGCTTCCGCCTGCCTTGAGGTAAATTTGCGGGCTTTTGAGTCAGGAAGAGCGGGTGGAGGAGGGGTTTCCCCAGAACCAAGGCAGACTCTCACAAGCAGGGATGTTTGCCTGTGTGAACGACCCCTGTTAAATTCCTCACAGCACCCCTCTATGAGCGACATTTATATTCACAGCCATTTACCATTTGTTATTAAAGCCAAAGATCA
Source organism: Lacerta viridis (assembly GCA_900245905.1). Taxonomy (NCBI): domain Eukaryota; kingdom Metazoa; phylum Chordata; class Lepidosauria; order Squamata; family Lacertidae; genus Lacerta; species Lacerta viridis. Next base: position 194,634 of record OFHU01000943.1, on the reverse strand, counting down.
AACCTATCCATTCTTAAAGAAATCAGCCCTGAGTGCTCACTAGAAGGACAGATCCTGAAGTTGAGGCTCCAGTACTTTGGCCACCTCATGAGAAGAGAAGACTCCCTAGAAAAGACCCTGATGTTGGGAAAGATGGAGGGCACAAGGAGAAGGGGACGACAGAGGATGAGATGGTTGGACAGTGTTCTCGAAGCGACTAGCATGAGTTTGGCCAAACTGCGGGAGGCAGTGGAGGATAGGGGTGCCTGGCATGCTCTGGTCAATGGCGTCACAAAGAGTCGAACACGACTGAACAACAACATTAAAGCCATAGAATTTTAGAGTTGGGATGAACCCAAAGGATTCCAATCCATACCTCCAACATTTATACAATGAAAATGGGGGTGTCCTATTCAATAATAATAATAATAATAATAATAATAATAATAATAACTTCATTATTTATAATTTGCTCATCTGACTAGGTTGACCCATCCACCCTGGGTGGCTTCCAATGTATATAAAAACATAAGAAAACATGAAACATTAACTTCCCTATACAGAGCTGCCTTCACAGGTCTTCTTGTCTCCTTGGTTCAGGGACCTCATAACTCCATACCCTCCAACATTTCTCCAGTGAAAATAGGGACGTATATAATCTGCAACTGTCTCTGGAAAATGGGGACACTTGGAGGGTCTGCCAGTCCAACCCTCTGAAATGAAGGAATCACAGCTCATCCCAGAATTGGAAGTATTCTGAGAGTCTCGCAGCCTCTGGAGTGATGCAATGGCTGGGAAGACCAAGACAGTGAGCCTTTTCCGGTTATCAGCCGAGACCCTATTTCATTCACCAACACCAGGAGATGTTCAAATGGTGAATATTCAGAGCAGGGTCCTTCTCTGTGGTAGCGCACATGCTCTGAGGCTCTCTAACCCCCCCAAACCTAGCTGGTCCCAAGCTTTTCTTACAAGAAGGAGTAATGATGACTGCTAACTTCGCTAGCTTTAAAAGAGGATTAGGCATGGAGAAAACACTATCAAAGACTTCCATAGTGGCTATGTTCTGCCCCGCACTGTTGGAGGCAGCATGCTTCTCAATACTAGTTTCTGGGAATCCCAAGCAGGGAGAGAGCACTGTTGAACTCAGTCTTCCCAAAACACATCTAGCAGGCCATTGTGAAAACAGGATGTTGGACTAGGTAGGACTTACAAATGATCCAGCAGACTTCTTACGTTCCTATTGTGTTTCACCGGCTCATGAAACCTAGCGGGGGACAAAGTTGTCAATTTTAGTTCCTTTCAGTTCCTCATTTTCCCAACCTTAAGTTTGGTTCACCAAATTTCCACATCAGTCTGCGATGTATTTATTTCTAAAGTCCTCGTGGAAATCATCAAATGCAGATTTCTCCTAATATACAGTTATTGTACCCAATTTGGCCTAATAATCACAGTTTGTGAGCTATTTCCCTCGGTGTGCATCGTTATATGTTACGATCCCCTGTATACATTTTCAATCACACCTTCCTCTAATATACATGGTTTTTTTTTACTGGAGATTTGCATCACAAAATTCAGAGCAGTATGAATCGCAAAGAATAGCATATTGTGGGAAGTGTGGATTAGGTGTGAAACAAAGCAAATCTCTACCCATCCCTAAACCAAAAGTATCTTATTCACTGTGCTTATGGCTGAAAGATCTGTTGGGTTCCTGCTCTCCAAAACCATTACTGCTGCTATACTGACTGGATATTATCACGTATTTATTTACACTCCACCTTTTTGTCTGTTTTACATCTTTTTGTCTGTTTTACAGATAAAAACAAGAATCACTAAAAACATTTTTTTAAAAAAAATCATCATGGAATAAGAAAGTCTTCACCCATCAGCAGAAGTGTGGGAATGCTGTGGATAGTAGGAGAGGATATATTGATTAAATATTATCCTTTCTCACTCATGTCAGGGTTGAGCCAGATGAGGAGGAGGGGTGGCAAGCCCCCCCCCCCGGTGAGGCTGCACCCACGGAAGAACCTGGGGAAATGGAGGAGTTCGTACCTGGAGAAGACTGGTGGCGGCACTCCTCGGAAGAGGAAGAGTCAGATGGAGAGGGGGAAAGACCAGAACAGGAGGAGGAGGAAGTCGAGCCAGAATCAGGCCCTTGTGAGGAGAGAAACAGGGCCCTTCCCCTCCTCCCTTCTCAGCTGTAGAGCGTAGAGCTGAGAGACGCAGGGAACAATTAGAGGCAGCTGCAACTCGTAAGAGACGTGGTTGCAGGCCAGCTACTTAAGAAAGGCTAGCTCCTCCCTTCACTAGCACCTGCAACTGATATGCTGAGTGCGTGGTTGCTCTTGCTCGTTCTGTTCCTGATTCCTGGCTTGTTCCTGACTCCTGGCTTGTTCCTGACCCTCGGCTTGTTCCTGACTCCTGGCTTGTTCCTGACCCTCGGCTTGTTCCTGGCTCCTGGCTTTTCCCTGACTGACTTGGCTGGTTCCTGACTTGGACTGTTCTGACTTCGGCTTCTCCTGACCCCATACTGATACCTGACTTCAGCTGGCTTCTGACCCGGACTGTTCGACCTTGGCTTATCTGACTGACTGCTGCACTTCAGCACACCAACTTGTTGACGCCCTAACAACTCACGCTAGTGAGCTGGTAGCAGAGTACATCCCCCTGTATATTGCAGGAAGCTGGTTGGTAGATTCATTTGAATCTCTTGAGTTAAGCAATCTAGTCTGGCTTGTCCAGATTGGATTGTTCCAGGTAAATTCCCTTCTATTCCCTCTTAAAACTAGTGCTTTTTTTCTATTAAAAAAATGTTTAGGGGTACTCTCATTTTCCTACTCATATTGAAATACTGCCCCTCAATGAGGCCAAACTTAGATTCACAAAATGTTTAGGGGTATGTGTACCCCTGCGTACCCCCCCCCCAGAAAAAGCACTGCTTAAAATAATAAAGACACAACTGTTTTCTTTAAAAGTAATGGTAAGAAGTTTACTTACATTCAGTTCACAGTATGATCCTGAAGGCAGGCTTTAGCTTGTGGTGACATAAGAAAGTGTGGCTTGCATCCTGTGTAGGATTGAGCCCGTGTGCTGCTGGTTGAGAGCCAGCAGACAGCAAAATAACATCCGGAAGATGGAGAGTCAAGAAGAAGTGGAAGATGGCTGCATGACTAGCCCTTTTGTAGGGTCTGCCAGGGTCACACCCATCTACCTGGTCACATGGAGGGGGAGGATGCTCCAGACAGGTGTGACAGGAAGTCCTCCTGGCTAGAGTAACATCCGCCTGTGTGTCCATTCTGGGCAAACAGGAAATGTTACATCCCACAAGAAGGACAGCAAGGAGGGAGCCAGTCTAATTTCTTGGGGGGGGGGGTTCAAAAAACATGTTTTATTTTAGTATTGTTTTTAATTATATTTCTTAATAATAATAATAATAATAATAATAATAATAAATCAGGGCCAGTGGTCCATCTAGCTCAGTATTGACAACACTGACTGACAGTGGCTGTCTGGGATTCCATACATGGGTCTTTGCCAGCCCTACCTAGAGATGGAAAGGTTTGAACCCAAGGTCTTCTACATGCTAAGCAGATGCTCCACCAATGAGCTGCAGCCTTTCTTTGCTTTCGTGATTTGATGGCCACCTCTGACGTCTTGGGTGGGTGACCATGTTTGAGAAACTCATCAGAATCCTAAAGGGGCCACTAAGCATAGTTCCTTTCATTTCCAACAACTTCGATTTTGAGGTGGTTTCCTTCATCTTTACTCAGCTTTACCATAATGTACTTTTATGGTTTAATTTCCCCCCCCCCAATATATATAGGCGTGTGTGGGTGGGTGTGGGTGTATTGTGTGTGTGTGTTTGTGTGTGTGTGGTTCTGTTTTTCAAACTTGTTCTTCTCAATTGAAATCAGATTGCCTCTGAAGGAGCCGGACCCATTTCCTTCAGGAGCCTGAAACCAATATAATTGTTCCACTGAGATGAACAAATTAGTTAGAGCTGATCTCTACCCCACCCCAGTCTCCTGCCAACCTGCCAAATGCTTGTTTTATAAAATAAGGTTATTTTACTGGGGGGTGGAGAAAGATGGCGCACCAAAAATTATTTTCACGACATAAACACTTCCTTCCTTCCTTCCTTCCTTCCTTCCTTCCTTAATGTCATCACCATCTGGAGATCTTTTAGCTACCTTCCATCCGTATTTACTGGGCCAGATATACCAGCACGAACAGTAAGCAAGTGCCTTGGACCTTTAAATCTTGCAGAGGAGATTCCGTGTGCAAAATCTGAGCTGAAACCATCATGTGGAGTCTCTGTTTGGGGGACCCATTCACACCTCTCATCACAAAGGATTGGATTATAAATGGCCACAACTCTTCACTGATTACAATAATTCCAAAGTTTGCCATGGAATAAAGGAAGATCCCATTTGAGACTCCCTTCCCATTGAGGTCAGACAGACCTCCTCCCCAACTCCCAGTTCCCTTTTTATTCCAACAGGCATTTAAATTGATGTCTGGCTTTATAGTTTCAACTGATTTTCTCTCTCCTACTGTATCTTTGTAAACCGCTTGAGGACTGTTTTAGTTAAGCAGTATAGAAATTGTCTGAATCAGGAGTTCCCAAATATTTTCGGCCCACTTTTGTTGTACTTTTTTAACATGTGCTAAAAACTTTTTTCTTTTGGCAAGCTTACCCAGATATGTATTTTATTCTGTACCTTTGGGGGGGTTATTAAAAAATAAACAAATTCTGATGGTTTTTATTTATATTTTGGTTATTTCATTATATTTACTGCTTTTGACATCTGTTTTTATTGCTATCTTTTAATGAATATTTTGCAACATTTTGTGTAAACTGCAGATAGATAGATAAATAGATAGATGATAGATAGATAGATCTTGTGGTTTTTCTTTATTTTTTTAAATAAAAATATTCAGAAGACTTCCAGTCAAAGAGTTTTAAATTCAATCAATCTTACTTTCATATATTAAAAAGTCTCATTTTAAAAATTGTCACTGACGAAGGTTATTTCTATGAGTGGGTGAGGAGGGAATGATCAGATTTGCAGAAATAATACTTTAGTGCATGGTTGAAATGCCAAGGCCTGGCTTTCAAATAGAGCAATGTTTTCATAATCTTAGTATAGCATTTCAGCGTATCATTAATTAGTCTGCTGGCCCACTTTCCCCCCCCTCTAAAAAAAAAAAAGGAAAAAGGAAAAAGGAAACACAGTAATCACTCAAGGTCACAGTTTGACTTATTTGCCATTGACGGATAACTTGCCAAACTTGGCACTCAGCTCCTTGGTACAATGGAAAATACATAGCCGTCCGGGTTAACAAAAGGCTCGCAACAATGGCCCTGCAAATGAACATCGGCTGACTAAAATCCTAACCACATTTTCACTCTCATTAACCACAGTAGGGTATCACACAATTCCGCCCGGCTCCTGCGTCGACCACTGTGCTCCATTTTACTACCAGCGGTTTGATGGGTTTTATGGCAGCTGATATATGAAGTGGGAGTTTGGGGAGTCGTAAACAGAAGCCACAGTGTATCACAATGTGGTTTAGGGATATAATGACTGTGTGTTGTAAAGCAGGGGAAGACAATGCAGAAGCCGAGGCGAAGTAGCGAACCGGCAGACCAAACAGCCCGGCGTCGACTCGAGCGACAAAACCAGGGGATCTTCCGCTGCCCGCGTCTGTTTCTCCGCATCGGCCTTCACCAACCTGGCAGCTGATGGAGGGCATCGTTCAAAAACATCAGGGGGAGGGGGGCACCCGGTTGGCCAACTCCGTCCTTTGCTGCAATCATTTCCATACTGCTTAGCTAACTGCATCTTTCCTAAGAGACACAAGGCAAAGTTGCAGAAGGGTATACCGTCGATAAAACCGGTTCTGACAAATTATGGAAACAGAAAGAACTTACTCAGAATGTCTGCTGATCTTTAAATCTACATCAAGTTCAACTGGGAGGGGACCTGTCTGATTTTAGCTGGGAGGGAGCTCCACAGAACAGGACGTACAGGACTGAATGCAGGGACCCTGGTGGATGAGGACCATGAATCTGAACCAAGAGGGGTCACTAACAGAGACTCCCCCCCCCCAAAAAAAAAAATACTAGTGATCAGGAAGGGATGGAAAGATTCAGGTGGTTCTTCAGGTATCATGGACCCAATTTTTTTTAAAAAAGGTATTTTTTGTTCCATAAAATGTATATACCACTTGATTGTAGAGAAACCATCAACCTCAAAGCAGTTTACGAAAAGAATAGGGCCATACAATTATAAGTAAAAACAGCTGAAAAAAATCAAAACCAGCAATAAACTGAAAAATCACCAAAATTCTAACTATCTGGGTAGGCTCATCAAAAAAACAAAAATGTTTTTAGTAGGAGCTGAAAAGCATATAGTGAAGGAACCTGCCTAACATCAATAGGCAAGGAGTTCCAAAGTAGTAGCAGTAGTAGTAGTAATTTATTTATTTATTTATTTATTTAACCCCGCCCATCTGGCTGGGTTTCCCACTCTGGGCAGCTCCCAACAGAATATTAAAAACATGATCAAACATCAATCATTTAAAACTACCCTACACTTGCCTTCGGGGTTGCTGCCACAATAGGACATCAGTTTCTTATAAATGCAGAAGGGGTATTATTTGCCAATGAATACAGGAATATTGGGCTAGGCCCAGTAGCCTATGGGCACTCAGTGCAAGCTTTTAAAAGCACACCCACATTGTGTGCTTCCATTAATGATATCACATCATGGGTAGCCAACATGGTGCCTTCTGAATGTTGGACTATCATCTTTAAGCATTGGCCAGGGTGTTGGGGGTTGATGGGAGTCGGACTACAAATAGACAACACCAGGCTAGATGAACATATTGTCTGACCTGATATAAGACAGTGTCCTATTATTATTATTATTATTATTATTATTATTATTATTATTATTAGCTTCTATAGGAATTCATTGTGTAGTCAGTCCATTAAATTAGTTAGCCATTCATCCTTTACCTGGGATATACCATGAATATTCCCATTTCCCAAGAAGAGAAGCGAGAGTGATGGAACGTTGGGTACCAAAAATAGGGATGTTGGAGCATTCCAACAAAAGCAGAAGGGGGAGTGGAAATTGCTGGTGTCCGCTTATTCGTCCCATGTCTGAAACGGAAATCAATCCAGCAAATACGATCAGCGTTCACAGTTGTTGTTGGCTTCAGTCCGCAAATGATACGTAATTAATTACTCCCACACCCACCCACCCTCATTTGCATTGCACTTCCTTTCCACTGTAATGAATGGAGTGGACAGCTGCAATGACAGCATAATTTGCATAAGAACATATGTTACATAAGTGACATAATTTTGCCACAGCGAGACAAATGGTGTCATTTCTGGCGGAAGACAAACTGCAGCGGAATGGAAGCATTGTTGCATGCGATCAATACGGGGGCTGAAGAGAAAACAATGCCTTCTTGCTTCCCTACTCAAAGGTCACCAGCAGGACTTGTTTGTGGCTCCACCAGAAATCAGTGTGGGAATGCTTAGGAGTGTGGATGAGTATATATTAACTTATATATCTCATCCCAGCTTGTATTAACAAGCTCCAAACTTAGCAGAGTTCCATTCCCTTTCTAAAACACAGCAGAGACGGTTGCATAGGCTTGCTAAAGCCTCTATAAGAAATATATATTCCTGGTATATTCCCCTTCTTCCCTCTTAAAAGTAAAGACACAACACAGTACTGTTTATAAGATATAAAAGAGTTTACTTACAGGCATCCTGAGTTACAGCATACAGTCTCAGAAAGGCAGGCAGGCTTAGATAAATGTATTTACATGTAGAAGCTAACTCCATAAGGGAGGAAAGCCTCTTTGTGCTCTCTTGGCTGAGAGCATCTTCTCCTAAGATGTTGCTTGTTCAAAAGACGATGCAAAAGAGAGAAGATGGGGTCTGCTTCCTGTGGTTTTGTGTAAACCTCCCCAGGTGAAACCACACCCATCTCCAGTTACATAGAGGAAGTTGTCTCAGTCCAGGTAAACAGGAAGTTAAGGCTGGAGGACTGAGACACCTTCATGTCCACTCTAGCAATGTTGTGTTTGACTGCTCTGTGTTTACATCCCACAATCAGCATAAAGAGCTTCCACGTTCCCTTCAAAAACCCATCCTTCTCCTTCAGTTCTAGTGGGTGTGATGGGAATTGGACCCATTTTAAGGGGTGATTATCTGGAGCAAATCATGTCTCAAAGGAGCCATTTTTGCAGGTGAGGTCCAGTGAAGTGTCTACCTCTTAGGCAGATATTAGCAGAGCTATGTCTTGCTGCACTCTGAAAAAACTGAGCGATGACTGAACAAACAAGGGACACTCAAACATGCCTTAGTGTTTTGCATATTCAGAGTGCTGTACAAGCGTTCAGTAATTAATCCTCATAACTTTCCCGCAAGGTAGGAGTGTTTATCTCCATACTACATGTGGGAGAAAACAGAGAGGTGAAGTCAAATGAAAGGAGGGGGGGATAAGGAGGAGAGGTGTGTGGTAGTTAATTTGGAAGTGCACCTTGTGCTGTTTGTAAAATTGGAGGGGGGGGCAGCCTAAGTCGCTTTGCCCTTTTAAAGAAAGGAAGAGCCCTGAGGCTGAAGGAACTGGCTACCAATCAGCTAAGTTCAAGAAAAAACAGAACAACTCGGCAACAAGTCACTTGGAAGTCCACCTGCCCCAGTATACACCTGCAAGACCACTTAGGTCATCTGGAGAACGGGGGGAAGCCAGTGTATTGTAATGGTTAAGTCAGAAATCATTTCTCTCCCCCCCACACCTTCTTAACTTTAATTTTCAGTTTCTAAAAAGAAATATAACTATCTCCATATACCATCATCCCTCCCAAGAAGCAATCCACACATCAACAACCACAGTCAAATATTACGTAAGTTTGCAAATATTCAAACTACAAGAAAGAAGATTCCACCTAAACATTAGGAAGAACTTCCTGACAGTAAGAGCTGTTCGACAGTGGAATTTGCTGCCAAGGAGTGTGGTGGAGTCTCCTTCTTTGGAGGTCTTTAAGCGGAGGCTTGACAGCCATCTGTCAGGAATGCTTTGATGGTGTTTCCTGCTTGGCAGGGGGTTGGACTGGATGGCCCTTGTGGTCTCTTCCAACTCTATGATTCTATGATTCTATGAAATAGTTTAGAAATGACTACATCAGTTAGGCATCTTCTACTCTCTGCCTTAACAAATTGTCCCAGAATGTCTGATCTCCTGCAGATCCCCCCAGAGATCTACCAGTAGTTTCCAGGCTACTTTCTGCCCACCCCTAGTCTACCAGTGATTTTTTTTCCAGAGCAAGTTCCTCGCTGCTCTGTGTTTTACTACATTGCCTTATTGTGCTGCATAACAAATGGGCGTTTTCTAGGTCAAGAGCTATTGGGTCCAGTTTTTCAAGCGCCTTGAACGAAAACGACGTTGCCTTTTCCCCAACGCCCTCCTGAACTCAGGATGGTAAACAGTAACCTATGCAGAATTGAATTACAACCCGCCTCCCCCTGCCATCCATCTTTTCCTATTTCTGTTTTGCTTGCCACAGCTGCAAAAGGTATTGAGTGCTGTGAGATATACTTAGTTTTTCCAAAGCCGTGCGCAACTTGTTATAGATGGCCCCGTGTCCAGGTAGAGGTTAAGGAGGTCCTTTGTTGTTCTAGTTTTCGCTTGTCCCTGACACTGCAGCCTAATCATTCCACATAATAACCACCCTGATACACAGGCCTGAGTCAAAGTCACAAGTCAATAAATCCATTCCCATCCTCCCTTTCAGGCAGAGTGTTGAATAGCACTGAGTGTGCAGAGTCATAGAGCCCTCCAGTCTATCACCTCAAGGTCATCCGGCTTATAGTGCACAAACTTTCTTTCCTTTAAGTGCCTTCTGCATTTAGGAAGAGCAATATATACAGCACGGAGCCAGAACTCAGCGTTAGAAAACCGATTCCCCCCTGTAGGTGGTGGCTGGTGAACATTGGGACTGATAGGGCAGAAGACAGGGAGCCCAACAGCAGAGGGCGCCAGAGGCAGCGACAGGCAGGGCCAACTAATGCTCGTTTTGTTCCCATCGTCTGCTCCTGAGCTCCATGAGGGCAACAATGAGACACTGGCGGAGGAAGAGGAGTGCGGGGGAAGTGCACTGCCCCCGGCAGCGCGATCCCGGTGGGGTGCCATTGCGGCTGACCCCCACCCACGCTGGGCGCCATGCCCCCACAGGCGGCATCCCACACCCCCAGGACGCATGCCACGCTCCTGCGGGTGGCTCGCCATGCCCCAGGAATGCGCAACAGCCCCGTCCCGCCTGTCAAGCCTCCGCTTAAAGACCTCCAAAGAAGGAGACTCCACCACACTCCTTGGCAGCAAATTCCACTGTCAAACAGCTCTTACTGTCAGGAAGTTCTTCCTAATGTTTAGGTGGAATCTTCTTTCTTGTAGTTTGAATCCATTGCCCCGTGTCCGCTTCTCTGGAGCAGCAGAAAACAACCTTTCTCCCTCCTCTAGATGACATCCTTTGATATATTTGAACATGGCTATCATATCACCCCTTAACCTTCTCTTCTCCAGGCTAAACATACCCAGCTCCCTAAGCCGTTCCTCATAAGGCATTGTTTCCAGGCCTTGGACCATTTTGGTTGCCCTCCTCTGGACACCTTCCAGCTTGTCAGTATCCTTCTTGAACTGTGGTGCCCAGAACTGGACAAAGTATTTGCCGGTGAGGTCTGACCAGAGCGGAATACAATGAGATGCATTTTTTAAAAATTTGTATGCTGCTTTTCCACACACAAAAGTCATGCTCAATGTGGCTTGCAGCAAAGAAACAGAGATGGAGGAGGAGGAAGCTGCCAGGCAATGCTGCCCCTGGGCTGGTTGTTGAGTATGAAGACTGGCAGGAGAGCTCTGGTGGATCCTGTGTCCGGGACAATCCAGACATATGGCAACCCTACTGGTGAAGATTGGTGTCATGGGCTGGCTGGGTCCAGAGGAATGGTGGGAGGCATCAGCTGGGGAACCCCCCCCCCCAAAGGGAAGAAGGCTCAGAGCTAGAGGACTGGTGGTGGAACGACAATGAGTGATCAGAGGGAGCAGACTGGGAGAGGACGCTTCCTGAGCTGACTGGTTTCTTTGAATAAAGAGTTAACTTCATGACATCGTGTGAGTTATTGCTGACCAGCTCTGGGCACCCGCTCCTGAAAATTGATGGCGCAGTGCCCCATTTGCTCTAGTGGACAAGCCTCCGATACTATTCATGTACTGCTGTCAAGTTACAGGTAGGTAGCCGTGTTGGTCTGCCGTAGTCAAAACAAAATTTAAAAAATCCCTTCCAGTAGCACCTTAGAGACCAACTAAGTTTGTTATTGGTATGAGCTTTTGTGTGCATGCACGCTTCTTCAGATACGATGCTGTCAAGTGTGAGATCTGGCAAGCATATTAAACTTGTGCTCAAAATTCTGCGATACCTCCCAATTTGTTACTGGGCCTATTTTAACCTTTTTTCTGTTATTGGGGCCAGTTTGGGACCAATTTGCTTGAGGGAGCAGCCTGCCCTATATGTATCTGTTTGCCTGCTTCAGTCTGTGGAAATGGTGCTTTTACAAGTCTCTCCTGTCTGGAGAACCACTGCCATTCCATGCAGACAATTTGTTGTTGTTCAGTCGTTCAGCCGTGTCCGACTCTTCGTGACCCCATGGACCAGAGCACGCCAGGCACCCCTATCCTCCACTGCCTCCCGCAGTTTGGCCAAACTCATGCCAGTTGCTTCAAGAACACTGTCCAACCATCTCATCCTCTGTCGTCCCCTTCTCCTTGTGCCCTCCATCTTTCCCAACATCAGGGTCTTTTCTAGGGAGTCTTCTCTTCTCATGAGGTGGCCAAAGTATTGGAGCCTCAACTTCAGGATCTGTCCTTCCAGTGAGCACTCAGGGCTGATTTCTTTAAGGATGGATAAGTTTGATCTTTTTGCAGTCCAGACAATACTAAGCTAAATAGATCCAGTATAAGACAGGTTCCTGTATCCTGTTTTGATTCTATTCAAAGACACACACACACACACACACACACACGGAGAGAGAGAGAGAGAGAGAGAGATCTTATTTTTTGCTTTGATTCTGGCCAAACCAAGACAGAACACATGATCAACTTTTATTTTAACTTAGGCATGTTGCTCTGGGTATTGAAAGTGTGCTTTTAAAAATTTGATCTGGTGATTTGCAACCTGAGATTCCGCCACCACCAGCAGCAGCTCCCCTTATCTTGGATATTATGTTCATTTCTTCATTTCAGGTTATCGTTTTTATCTTCCTTATTTACTTAAGATTTACCTGTTCCTGTAAGCGGCAACATCCTGCAATCTCTTTGCTGTAAGATACTCCCCTACTGGCCATCAGTCACTGGGTATTGTTATTGGTATGTCGAAACATCACTAAACTTTGTTAAATTATACCTTTATAATTTACATTGGTGTGATTGTGGTTCTGGGGATTGCTGAGCCATAGAAGGAAACACAATTAGAGGTTTATGCGCAGCAGGGAGGTGGGGGAATGTGAAACGAAGATCCTTAGTGCTTTTCCTACCAGAGTAGATTGAGGAGCGGATTCCCACCTCCCACAAAAAAGTGGCTCCCAGGATTCCCCTTTACCTCTATGGAAGCGGAGAATTCCGGCATGGGAACCCCCCCACCCTCAAGCTCACAACATTAGAATCATAGAATCGTAGAGTTGGAAGAGACCACAAGGGCCATCCAGTCCAACCCCCTGCCAAGCAGGAAACACCATCAAAGCATTCCTGACAGATGGCTGTCAAGCCTCTGCTTAAAGACCTCCAAAGAAGGAGACTCCACCACACTCCTTGGCAGCAAATTCCACTGTCGAACAGCTCTTACTGTCAGGAAGTTCTTCCTAATGTTTATGGAACCAGGCAGATGGCCTTCTCGGTAGTGGCACCCGCCCTGTGGAACACCCTCCCACCAGATGTCAAAGAGCAGCCCTGTTTAGGGAAGCTTTTAATGTTTAATTTTGTTGTTCAGATGTTCAGTCTTGTCCAACTCTTTGTGACCCCATGGACCAGAGCACGCCAGGCACGCCTATCTTTCACTGCCTCCCGCAGTTTGGCCAAACTCATGCCAGTCGCTTCGAGAACACTGTCCAACCATCTCATCCTCTGTCGTCCCCTTCTCCTTGTGCCCTCCATCTTTCCCAACATCAGGGTCTTTTCCAGGGAGTCTTCTCTTCTCATGAGGTGGCCAAAATCCTGGAGCCTCAACTTCAGGATCTGCTTGGCATGGTGGAAGGTTCCCCAGTTCGATCCCCAGCATCTCCAAGCAAAGCTGGGGAGTACTTCTGTCTGAAATCCTGGAGAGCCATTGTAGACCATCACGAGCTAGATGCCCCAAGGGCCTGACTCCTTGCTTCCTAAGTTTCTATGATAGCGGAAAGAAAGCACTCCAAGGATCAACATGAAAGCCCTGCCCTGCCCTGTCTTCTCCAAGCAGCAGCAACTCTCCAAGGTCTTGGCCAAGCATCTATTCCAGCCTTTTAACTGCAGAAGTCAAAGATGGAGCCTGGGTCCTTCAATTGCCCCCAAGACTAGGCCTTGCTGGCTCAGGAGCACACAACTCACATCTTATACTGGAAGCATCCCGCAATGTCAACTTCTGGAAGACAAGGGCCAAATCAATGCAGTCAGATCAGATGTTTGCAGAGTGGCGAGAATCTAGCCCGGCCAGCTGACACAGCCCTGGAGCCTTTCCTCTTCTCGGTTACTCCATGGTTTATTTTTCACCCAGCGGAGCACAGACTTCTAAAAACTCTTTGAGCAACTCAGCAATGCTTTTGCCCAGGGGCTGTCTTCTCAAGTGCCCGGCCGGCTTGCAAAGTGGCCTCCTCGGAGAATGTGATCCGCTCCCTCAAGGCTCCCGGACAGAAGCCGTTTCCACAACGGCAGCTCCTGGATCCGGTTCAGATGCCAGCTGAGGAGTGTCGGAAAGCCGAGCCTGATCCGTTTCCCTCTGCGCTTTGCAAATCCATCCTCAGCTCACCTCCAGCTCCCGCACAGTGTGCAATGACCCTGCGGCAATTCTTTCATGTTTATGGCTGTGGCTCCCCCCTTCCCCTGCTTTTTCAAACAAAGTCAGCAATAAAAATAGAGGGTCCCCGCCTGTGTTTGGTTCATTGCTCGGATGTAAATCAATGGCTGCAGTGTCTTGACATTGTGGTGTCTGGTAGACTTGAAACTCATAAAATACAAGAGAGCCTTGGAAATACATACCTCGGGGCTGACGTGCACTTTCAGCCTCACCTGTTGGGGACTGCAGTCTTTGTCTATGCTGCTAGGGGAGGGAGTTCACCCCAAGGACCGTATTCCCTTATTAACAACCTCCCAAGGGCCACATTCCGATGATGAGCAAAGGCAAAAATGTCCGGGGCAAGGGAGGTACGTCTTATGGTTGTGTTGTATGCTCTAAAAAAGGTAAAAGTAAAGGACCCCTGACAGTTAAGTCCAGTCGCAGATGACTCTGGGGTTGCGGCACTCATCTTGCTTTACGGGCCAAGGGAGCCGGCGTTTGTCCACAGACAGTTTCTCTGGGTCATGTGGTCAGCATGACTAAGCCACTTCTGGCACAACAGAACACCGAAACCAGAGCAGCGCACGGAAATGCCGTTTACCTTCCCGCGGTACCTATTTATCTACTTGCGCTGGTGTGCTTTCGAATTGCTAGGTTGGCAGGAGCTGGAACAGAGCAATGGGAGCTCACCGCGTCGCAGGGATTTGAACCGCCGACCTTCTGATCGGAAAGCCCAAGAGGCTCAGTGGTTTAGACCACAGCGCCACCCGCTCTAGACACCTAAAAAAAAGAGAAAGAAACCACAAATGCACCTCTGTCCAGGCAAGCGAGAGGCATTACCCAAGTTTGAAGGATGCATTCAAGCCAGTTCAAAGAGCTCAAGGAGGGGTGGTGAGGAATGTCACACTGGGGAGATTTCAGAAGGCCAGAAAAAGAGAGGCATAATTGGGCCCCAAGCCTGGGTTCCCTACCCCTGGATCTACACAATGACAATATGGGAAGACCACTTGCTAAATTAGTCCAGGAAACAGGGTGTCCTTCCCCAAGAGACACCATTACACTCTTCCTCCCACCAAGGTTGGGGAAAGGCTGCTTTAGGGTTTGTTCTCCTAAGAATTTCTGGTATTCCTACAAATCTTGAGGTTCTCCCAATGCTCTTGATACCTCCCATTTGCACATGGATGCTGTCCTTTTAAAGGCACTCACAACTGAACATTAGAAATGGAAGAAGTGTGTAACACTTTGCTTGGACCGAATGTTAGAAGGTTCGGGACAGACAGAAATAAGTATTATTATTATTAATATTATTATTATTATTTATATACCACCCTATACCCGGAAGTCTCAGGGCAGTTCACACAAAAAGATCATAATATATAAAATAAAAATAAAACCATAACCCAATAATACACCCCCCCCCAAAAAAGAGCCACATCTGAAAAGGATGTTGATCAGGTCAACCAAAGGCCTGGTTAAAAAGGAATGTATTTGCCTGGTGTCTAAAGGTGTATAATGGAGGCGCCAGGCAAATTTCCCTGGAGAGAGCATTCCACAGATGGGAAGCCACTGCAGAGAAGGCCCTGTTCTCGTGTTGCCACCCTCCCGACCTCTCGGGGAAGAGGCACATGAAGGAGGGTCTCAGAAGATTATCTCAGAGTCTGGGTAGGTTCATATGGAAAGAGGCAGTCCTTGAGGTATTGTGGTCCTGAGACATTTAAGCATTTCTTCCCCTAGCACATATTTTATGGAATTCACTTCTACAAGAGGCAGCAGTGGCTACCAGTTTGCATAGCTTTAAAAGAGGATCAGACTGTTAAAATTTGTGATGATCTGCTGGCAAAGAGCTATTGGTCACAATATTGAAATGGCTGTGTGTGAGAAGCTATGGAACGTAGATTTAAAATTCACAGTACGTTATACAATGAAAGGAAATTATATGAAAATATATATAGATCATATTTATCTGCTAGCAGACTTGCAAAAATGTATAAATCAAAATCAATTCTTTGGTTGGAAATGTAAAGAAAAAGAAGGCACTTTCTATCATATGTGGTGATCTGGTAAGAGAACAAAAGCTTTCTGGGAAATGATTTACAATGAATTGAAGAAAACGTTTAAAATAACTTTTAGTAAAAAAAGAAGAAGAAGAAGAAGAAGAAGAAGAAGAAGAAGAAGCTTTTCTTTTAGGGATAGTGAATACAGAAATTGCAAAGGACCTTAGAAATTTGTTTATGTATGCTACAACCTCAGCCAGAGGTGGGAAGAGGCTGCTGTACCAACTAAGAAAGAGTGGCTGATTAAATTGATGGATTATGCCGAAATGGCAAAATTAACAGGTGTGGTAAGAAACCAAGAAGGGAGGGGGATTTATTAAGGAGTGGGGAACATTTGTGGAATATTTGAAAAATCATGGTATGCAACTAAGTGCTTTAGTAGGATTAACTTAAACCAAGCAGTTAAAAGTATTACCAAGATTAATTGTAGAATAATTTTTTAAAAATGGAATAAAGTAGAAATGCAGGGTTAAATATTTAACTAAGAGAAGTGTGAGAGGGGGGGGGGACAAATTCATGGCTACTAGCCATGATGGAGGCAGTAATGCTTCTGAATACCAATTCAAGGGAATCACGGGTGAGATGCTGAGCTAAATGGACCACCGGCCTGATCCAGCAGGGCTCTTTTAAGTAGGGGAGGTAATTCTTGAAGGAAAGGAAGTTTGCTTATTCTCAGAAGCGCATAGCCCAAGGTGCGAACAAATGATGTAAACCTCCCCCCCCCTTTGAATTATCTCCTAGAATAGAGCTTAACAACTTTCGGGTTTTTACTTTTTGAAATAGGACAACCCTATCCTAGAAGCCGGAAGCGTCTGTCATTCCAGAGATGCAAATGAGGTCACCCCGCAAGAAAAGCAATGCATACTTTTGCCTGAGGAGTTTTCCCACGTCCCCTCAGTACATAGTACATACACACACAAAAAAAAACACACCCAACAATGCTATTATTCATATTAATTTACCTTTGTACTTCATACTAGCAAAGGGAATTTACAGACCTCTAAGAGCTGGGAGGCCCTGAACAAAGCAAACAAACTGTAACTCATCGTTGTATTCTTCCTTCAAGCCTAATGGGGAATGCCTTCCTTTTTTCTTTTCCAATTTTTTTTTAAAGAATGTAATTCCTGTTTGTATCATTCCTGTTAGATTTAGAAGGATTTGATAATAGATTTGGTTGGCACGCTTATTTATGGTAAACAAAACAAAGCTCCTTCAAGTTCATAAAGGATTTGGTAACCATATATTCCAAAGATCTCTGTAAGGCAGAATGGAAGTAAAGAGACCCCTTGGGATAGGTATAAAAACCTGTTAGAACATAAAACACCATGGTGGTTGTCACCATTGGAGGTGATGAGTTTAAAAAAAGACTAATATGAGTGGAAACTGGATTACTTATGAAAAATGTAGCAGACCAAAGTTATAAAGACCTGATATTGACAGGTTTGTCTTGATTTCAAGATACATCTGGCAGGGAAAGAAACCAAGAATACAATACAAGTAAACTTGTAAAGAAAAGGAGGTTTCACCTGCCAGAAACCATATGAAGAAGTAATATTTGAATTTGTAAATGATTGGCTGCACTACCGTCAAATCAATGAAATGTTTAAGAAAAGTTTGAAGGAAAATGGATTTGATGATAATAAATCAAAGTTTGAAAGTGAAATTTTGAATAATAATTGTAAAATATTATCTAAAATGTATAAAATACTGTTGGAATGGCATTTGAAAGATGAAGAGGTTAAGTCGGTAATGATACACTGGGCTAAAGATATTGGTTACAATATACAGCTGGAGGATTGGGAGAAGTTATGGAAAGATAGTATTAAATTTACTGCATGTACAGCTTTGAAAGAGAATATGATGAAAATGATGTACAGATGGTATATTACACCAGTAAAATTAGCTAAAATGTACAAAATAAGTAATAAGTGCTGGAAATGTAAAGAGAAAGAGGGAACGTTTTATCATATGTGGTGGGAATGTAAGAAGGTGAAAGGCTTCTGGGAAATGATATATAATGAGATGAAAAAATGTTGAAATATACATTTATAAAGAAACCAGAAGCATTTCTGCTTGGAATTGTAGGAAAAGAGATTAATAGACAAGATAAAAAACTGTTCCTATACGCAACAACAGCAGCAAGAATGTTACTAGCACAGAAATGGAAGCAAGAAGAATTACCAACGAAAGGAAGAATGGCAGCTAAAACTAATGGACTATGCAGAGTTGGACAAGATGACAGGAAGAATTCGAAACCGGCGGGACCAGGAATTCCTGAAGGATTGGACTAAGTTTGAAAAATATCTGAAAGACAATTGTGAACAACAAATCACGCTAATAGGCTTGCAAGAAGTTTTGTAAAGTTAACCTTAGGAAATATTATGGAATTAATTTTGGAAGGTAATAATTAATTGTTGAAATAGAAAGTAATAGTGAGGGTGGAAATACAATAAGAAATTAGTAAATTTGAAAATCCTGAGACGTGGTTGATGGAAGTCAAAAAGATGTATAATAGATGAATGTTAATGAATGTTTAAAAGAATGTATGCAAAATTTAATAAAAATTATTATTTAAAAAAAAGATATTGACAGGTTTGTCCATTCCTAACTACCCTATCCAGCTCAAGAACACAACCCGTTGGATAACTATAGCATTCCTGGGCTGAAATCCTTGTCACAGAGGCACATCTCCAGGTTCTAACAATTCGAATCTTCTGGTGCTCCCCGTCATTAGATAGAATAAATTATCATGGCACGTGGGGAGGAGGAAATGAACCCATGCTTAAAAGGACGAAGGGAGGGAATGGAACATATACCTAAGGAGCAATATATCAGACCAGCATGTAGAATATCCAGCAGAGGGGATGCTTTTAATGAAGTGGTGATTTCGGAATCCATGCTGAAGAAGCTTGGAGTAGGAAGGGTCTTGTTTACAATGCCTAAGGTAATGGAGAAGGAACTGACTTACGCTGTTCAGAAACTCCTGGAGACCATAAATCAAAAAAGAGACGATACATTTATTTTCATAAGGTGCACAGACAAGGAAAACCAGCTGAGGCTTGCTTTTTCTCTCTCTCTGCCCCCCCTTGCCTTCTTTTGAAACCATACTCTTATAAAATGATGACGCTTTGGTGAAAACAGAACGTGAATAGGGTTTTGCCCAAGAATAGTTATGGTGGCCTCAAGCTCCTAGAAGCTGAAAAACAGGGTAGAACAGGTCCATCAACACCTATGCTAGCAATGAAACAAAAAGAGGAGATAGTCGTTTCCCTTTCCCTGACTTCTGCAGACTCTACCAGGTTCTCCTGACTTGGGATGGTGGAGGAACCTGTGTTTTTTTTTTTCTTTTCTGTTCTCCATCGCATTTGTATCCCACCTGTCCTCCAAGGACTTCAAGGAGGTATAAGTGGTTCTCTTCCCCTCCATCGCAACCACAAGTAGGTGAGGCTGATAGATTGTGACTGGCCCAAAGTGAGCTTCGTGGCTGAGCAGGGATCTGCTCCCTGGTCTCCCAGGTCCTAGTCCAACGCTCTAACCACTGCACTGAACTTGTTGACATCTGTTTGTCTCGAGTGACAATGCAGTGAGCCTCTGGGGGTGAAGTCCGTGAGCAGCACCGAAGTGATCTCCCCTGGGAGCAAGTCTGGGCAGTGTGCATGAAGGTCCTGAGCTGCCCAGATACTAAGACACCCCACCCCTCAGCCTTGCTGATGTGGTCTAAAGGAAAGCAAGACAGCAGCTTGGCTGCAAGAGTTATCGGAAGGAGGCGTACAAGGCATTTACCAACCATTTTAGCGACTCTGGCTTTGTGTAGGGTTTACTCTTTAGCCTTTTCTTCTCCCAAAGACATCCCACAAGACAGTATAGAACCAGAGTTTTCCTTCTCCTAGGTGGACGACCTTCCCAGGTTGATGGGTCCCATCTGCCCATCACTTCCCTTCACAGCACATTCAGGAATCCCCTTCTTAACCTCTGGACCCATTATTGGTCTCGTCCGCTCAATCTGCCGGAGTCTGTCTTTGCATACAGGACAAGTCCCTAACTCACAGAGGGTTTGAGACCCATCAGCCGTCATCACCTGGTTCAGCTGGCCACACTGCACTGATGTAGTGTGCTGGTGCAGTGTAAATGGATACATATACCAATTTATATAAAGAATTTTGTGATTTTGACCCCTTAAACTTTGGCTGCATTGGACTGACTCTTGCATCAAGAGCCCGCTTCCATCTGAGTCACATTGTTGGTTTAAAGCAGGGGTCCCCAAACTAAGGCCCGGGGGCCAGATGCAGCCCAATTGCCTTCTAAATGCGGCCTGCGGATGGTCTGGGAATCAGCGTGTTTTTACATGAGTAGAATGTGCTTTTATTTAAAATGCATCTCTGGGTTATTTGTGGGGCATAGGAATTTGTTCATTTTGTTTCCCAAAATATAGTCTGGCCCCCCACAAGGTCTGAGGGACAGTGGACCGGCCCCCTGCTGAAAAAGTTTGCTGACCCCTGGTTTAAAGGGAGGGAGAGCATGACTAATTATATCCAAAATGATATGCACAAAATACGTATCATATTTGTGCAAAAGAGTGAATGGAGATGATTAGGAGGGCTTTGATTTTGTGTTTATGTGAACTCACTGGTCTCCATAATCCACAGACATTGGGGTCTTCACCCTGCACTGGCTATTTGCTGTTTTTCAGCATTGCATCTCAACATAGGCAATTTCCATTTCTGAAGTACATTTTTGTTCTTGCAGCAAGCTGCGTAACAGGCATCTAAAGTAACTTTTCCAAAGGTACTGAAGAGTTTGAATCTCGAATTTGCACCACGCCGGGGTAACATCTCGGGGAAAAAATCTAATTCCTCACAAGGTAGCAACAATCAACCTGAATTAGTGACACCATAAGGAAATGAAAAGTCAAACTGCTGACCAGGAGCATTTTACGGTATTTAATTAAAAGTAGATAAGGCAGTGGAAATGAATCGCAAATCAGATAAAGGGGGAGGCAGTAGATTCTCATATTTAACACAGATTTGACTCGCGGATACCTGACGGTATACCAGAACAAGACTGTGGTGATCTCCAAATATGAAATTGCAAGAATAATTAAAAAAAATACTGCAGAGGAGGAGAAGCAATGGTAGCATTAAGCCTGAACTGCGCTGGTCTCAAGTCACAGCATGTTTACTCATATTCCCTTTGATAAGAAGAAGAAGAAGAGTTTGGATTTGATATCCCGCTTTTCACTACCCGAAGGAGTCTCAAAGCGGCTAACATTCTCCTTTCCCTTCCTCCCCCACAACAAACACTCTGTGAGGTGAGTGGGGCTGAGAGACTTCAGAGAAGTGTGACTAGCCCAAGGTCACCCAGCAGCTGCATGTGGAGGAGTGGAGACACGAACCCGGTTCCCCAGATTACGAGTCTACCACTCTTAACCACTACACCACACTGGCTCCTTCAGCATCCTTCAGATTTTTTGGTGGGGTGGAATCGCCAAGAGTATTATTTATATAACTTGTATCCCACAGCCTTCATCATGAATGCTCTCAGGAGGCTAAAACAATAAAAACTATACTATTGATCATATGAGATCCATTCCAATTATGAGTTTTTAAAAGCCCATTAAGATGGCCTGGTCTGAGGATGTTTCCATACAAATGTTTATTCTGCATAGGAAGTGACATAACTAGAAGTCCTCACATTAGCCAAAGGGCTTAGCTGCTTATTATCCAATATGAGGACATCACTGAATGTCAGTAGATATTTTAAAAATGAATTGACATGCCATGTTGACAGATTGGGTGACATGGTGTCACTATGGGCAAGTGTGGACAACTGGGACTGAGGGCAAGTGATGGCACTTCCAATGAAGAAGGACCTCCCCCTATATATACCGGTATATATATATGCTTAAAACAAGAGATATTTTGTGATCCCAAGCTGGGAGCATCCAACCCATGTACTGACCTCCATTCTGACCACTTTCTGACCAAGCTTTTGATTCTCTTTCTAAAATCTCTTTCTGTGCCAGAAGTGGGGAACCTTCCTTAGGTGAGCTGCTGTAGGAGCCTTGCCAGTGGTCGGCAAACATTAGCGTGGGCCCCGGGGCAAAGAAGGGCAGAGCAATGGATGGGGTTCTTACCTGTGTATGGGAGGCCACATTCCAGCCATGCAAAACTCAGAGGTTTTTATACACATATAAACACATATGGGACTGTGGGTTAACCACAGAGCCTAGGGCTTGCTGATCAGAAGGTTGGTGGTTCGAATCCCCGCGACGGGGTGAGCTCCCGTTGCTCGGTCCCTGCTCCTGCCAACCTAGCAGTTTGAAAGCATGTCAAAGTGCAAGTAGATAAATAGGTACTGCTCCGGCGGGAAGGTAAATGGTGTTTCCATGCGCTGCTCTGGTTCGCCAGAAGCGGCTTAGTCATGCTGGCCACATGACCCGGAAGCTGTACGCCGGCTCCCTCGGCCCCGGCGTAACGAGAGAGACATGAGGCGCACCCTGAGAGAGTCGGACACGACTGGACCTCCTAATGGTCAGGGGTCCCTTTACCTTTAAACACATATATAAACACCTCCCTCCAGGCCATAGGAGCCATAGAAGCTTGGCCTCTCCCCAATATAATATTTGAGGGAGATGGGCCCCCCAAACTTGATGGGCATTGCCATTCTCCCCCCTCCCTTTTTTCTCCCTTTTCTTTTTTGCAATTCATCTTTATTGGTTTCTTTTGACAAACATTCATGAAATCACATTGTAACTTCTCACTTCTCCTGTAACTAAACATGTGATTCCAAGATGTAATAAAGAAAACAAAATATATACTTATTTGTTCGATTCATTTGTACTTCCATTTACACTTTACTTCCCTCCCCTTCTTACTTGAGTCCTCTATTTTACTTTGTCGAATGCCCCTCATAACACATCTATTTTTTTGGTAACCTATATTTCCCCCCACTATATTTTACTATATTTCCTTACAAGAGTTATTCTAAACCAGTAAAAAAAAAATTCTCCATAATGGCCTTTCAGATATTGTTTAAATATATTCCAATCATTTTTGATTTTTTGTTTTGTTTGATCTCTTAAAAGATAAGAGGTAAGATAAGAGGGCATTGGCATTCATATGGTGTGCTTGCCCCACTTCTTGTGATCAGTTATGTGGGGTGGGGCTTACCTCTCCACCCCCTATATTTTATTCAAGCTGCCCTTACTTGCTCCAGGCAAAGAAGGACACAATCCAGCCTGGTGAAAGCACCCCAGGAAGGTGCGGAGCAGGGGCAACAAGGGATGTGGCCTTGGAAGAGGAAAGTCCCAAGAGCCAGATAGAGAGCTCCTGAGGGCCGCATTTGGTCTGTGGGCCTGAAGCTGGCGCCCCCCCCCCCCACACACACTTTTCCTCAGTCCCATAAGCCAGCAGAGCTCATTGACACCCACGAAGCCAACCTCCTGCTTTTATTTTAGAGTAAGAAAACATTAAGTGTGCAGGGATTTAAGAGGCAGGAGACACCACAACAATGGGGACCAATTGCAGTTTTGTCTATCAAGGCTCCATTTATTAATGCAAAAGAGCTGCCACCATCCCGCATTCCCCCAGAGCTGTGTGATTCCAGCGGATTCCCCCCCCCCAAATGTAGCATATGGCATAATGCAATATTTCATGCCTGTTGTCTTGCGGAGCCAGTGATAGCTCTTATTAAATCGGGAGCAGAGCTCTTGCTTATCACTCGCTGGGATCTGACTTCTCTCTCTCTCTCTCTCTCTCTCTCTCTCTCTCTCTTCTCTCTCTCTCTTTGCTTATGCCTGACTTTGCCTCTTCGCTTGCCTGAGAAAGTGCGCCGAAACACAATGGACTCAGAGCTAATCGATTAAAAAAAAAAAAAAAAAGCTTTGGAGGTCAGAGCCGTTCTTTGACAAACTTTAAGTTCATGATTAAATATTCTCCGGCAGGAACTGCAGCTGGTATTTAAAAGCCAGACTGGCCCCTGCAGCCCCGGATTTAGTTATCTTTGATGCAGTGTCAAGAGAAGAGTCGGGGTGGTTTGCTTGGTGCACCTGGGATGGTTTGGGGAGAGATGGCAGCTCAGAGATGGAGCGTGCAGGATGGGGTGGAGAGGACAACCTGTGGCCTTCTAAATGTTGTGAGACTCCTAAACGGCCTTGGTCCTGTATACCTGAAGGAGCGTCTCCACCCGCATCATTCAGCCCGGACACTGAGATCCAGCACCGAGGGCCTTCTGGCGGTTCCCTCACTGCGAGAAGCAAAGCTACAGGGAACCAGGCAGAGGGCCTTCTCGGTAGTGGCACCCGCCCTGTGGAACGCCCTCCCATCAGGGATCAGAGAGATAAACAACTACCTGTCTGTTACTTAAAAAAGATGGAGCAAATTGGAAACTCAGACCATATGAAGAAGTAAAAGAATATGTAAATGATTGGCTACACTATTACCAAATAAATGAAATATTTAGAAATGATTTAAAGAAAAATGGTTTTGATGACGCTAAATCTAAGTTTGAAAGAGAAATACTGCATAATAATTACAAAACACTGTCAAAAAATGTATAAGATATTGTTGGAGTGGGAATTAAAGGACGAGAAGGTTAAGTCAGTTATGGTAAGCTGGGCAAAAGATTTTGGCTATAATATTATGATGACAGATTGGGAAAGATTGTGGAGAGAAGGGATGAAATTCACGGCATCCAATGCGTTAAAAGAAAATATTTTCAAAATGATATATAGGTGGTATATAACCCCAGCAAAATTGGCAAAAATGCATAAAGGTAACAACAAATGCTGGAAGTGCAAAGAAAGTGTGGGAACTTTCTACCACATGTGGTGGGAATGCAAAAAAGTTAAAAAGTATTGGAATGAAATATACAATGAAATGAAAAAAATATTAGGATATAATTTTGTCAAAAAAACAGAATCTTTATTATTAGGTATTACAAACATAGGAATTAAAAAAGATGATACAAAACTTTTCCAATATATGGCAACAGCAGCCAGAATCTTAATGGCACAAAAATGGAAACAGGACACATTGCCAACCAAAGAGGAATGGATTTTGAAAATGTTGGATTATGCGGAGTTAGATAAAATGACAGGGAGAGTCAGAGAACAGCGAGACCAGAAATTTATTGAAGATTGGAAAAAATTTGCTAATTATTTGAAGAAATGTACACAATTAAATACGTTAGTAGGTTACAGGAAGCTTTGTAGTAAAAAATAAATATTATTGTATGATGAAATAAAAGTGATTATTGTAATTATGAATATCAAAGCAATAATATATGGAATAAATATAAAAACAAAGAAATAATATTGTGAAAACCAGAAGGAAGGCTTGAGGGAAGTCCGGGCCTTGAGAGGTCAGAATATAGAATGTTCAATATATAAAGAATTGTAAATATAATGTATAATGTATTTTGAAAATTTTGAATAAAAAGATTATGAAAAAAAAAACAACTACCTGTCATTTAGAAAATACCTGAAGGCAGCCCTGTTTAGGGAAGTTTTTAATTTGTGACTTTGTATTGTATTTTAGTATTTGTTGGAGGCCGCCCAGAGTGGCTGGGGAGACCCAGCCAGATGGGCGGGGTATAAATAAATTATTATTATTATTATTATTATTATTATTATTATTATTACTCCATTTCCCATCAGCCTCAGCCAGCATTGCCAATGGAGAGTGCTGAAGGGAATTGTAGTCCACCAAAAATATGGAGAGTCACAGGTTCCCCATCCCTGATCCCAGGTTCAATACCTGCTATTGTCAGTTGCAGCGAGCTAAGCGGGAAGGCCTGAGACCATGGGGATAAGCAGGTCTCTTAAGAACTAGGCAAGAACAAGGAAGAGGAATCTGCGGTCCTCCCATCATCCATGACCATTGGAGGCTGGAACTGATGAGTGTTAGAGCCCAACAACACCCAAAAGGCCGAGGCTCCCCATGCTCTACTGCTTTCTTTGAAGTATGGCTGAAATATCCACAAGAACAAAGAACAAGTAACACCTGATCCGACCACGAAACAGCCACACAACTGCCTAGTCAAAGTCTTCCCAAGATGGGCAGATGCGATGTCTTTCTATTTAAATCTTAGTAATTATTTCCACCTTTGCAAATATGTGCATACTTTCTGCAAATGGATTTGCCCTCTCTTAGGTCAACGCATAAATGGGCACCCTCCTCTTTGCTGTCTGTGTTGCACCACACAGCTAATGCTCTTGGTGGCGCCACCTCTGGGTGCCGCCAGGTTGACACTCGTCATGGAGTGGTAGAACGCAGAGGAATGGTGGGAGAAACCAGCTGGGGAACCACCAGGGGAAGAAGGCTCAGAGCCCGGGGAGTGGTGGTGAGACAGCGATCAGAGGGACAAGAGGGAGCAGACTGGGAGGAGGCTTTGGAAGCTGAGGAGGTAACAGGGCTTACTGAGCTGGGAGAATCTGTGGCAGAGAGAAGACCAGAAACAGAGGCAGAAGCTGAAGCAGGAGAGTAGGAGGAGGGAAGCCAAGAGGCAGAGATTAATCATGGGAGTCTTCTCCTTCTGCTGCAACAGGTTCCCCTCCACCCTGTCTCCCAGAATCAGAAGGGAGCTGAAATGAGCAGAGCAGGGGGCAGGCTGCATGCAGGCATAGTCTCTGATTGCTTGGGGAAAGCCCTGGAGAGGAGGGGATTTAGACAGCTGTGGGGAGGCGGGAACTTTCAGTGTCCGCAACTGATTCATGGGTAAGACCTACCGGGGATGAGCCGCTGTGCTCATTAGGCCCCGCACTCAGCCAAGTCTGTGGAGATCGTGTTTTTGCTAATAAAGAGTTAACTCCAGCTTTGACGGGCACGCTCCTGGGACAACGCTGAAACATAACTGGGCCTTCTTGGTGGTGGCTTCCCCATTTGTGGAATGCCCTCCCTGGCAAGGTGTACCTGTCTCCTTCACTGTTTACATTCAGGAGGGATTTCAAACATTGATGTTCCTGTCAACTTGTGTTCCCCACCACCACCCATACATTTTTATTGAAAGCTTTTCATCATACAATACAATAATAAAAACTAATCTAAAGGTGGGGTGGAACAAGAAACAAAAGAGCAGATGTAATGCAGAGTCCTCACTCAAAGGCAGATCTTAATCCTTGTCTCACACAAAAGGAGGTGGACCCTCCCAGCTCTCACCTGGGAGCTTCTGGCAACTTTAGATGTTCTCTATTGTGTGTGTTTTTAATGTTCTTACAATTGATCGATCTATTATTAGTTGTCCGCAGGGCTTTTTTTCCCAGCCGGAACTTGCTGGCACCTCTCAGGTGGGCACCATTGTCATTATAAGAGAACAAGGCAGGTACACGGTGAGTTCTGGCACTTCTTTTTCTAGAAAAAAATAGCACTGGGTCTCTGTAATGTTTTTGACTATTTCAAATACATTTTTATTTTATTTTAATTGCATTATTTTACTAACTGACTTCTTTGCTGCCCTCGGGCTCCTTTGGAAGTAAGGGCAGGGCAGACATCTAAGAAGTGAGTAAGTCCTCTGGAACCTGCAAGAGAAGTCAATATTATCATTTCCCCTTTCCTCCCCACCCCCAAAATGGGGGTGGTGGAGACTGAGAAAGAGAGCAAGGTAAGATTCAAACCAGGGACTTCCCGATCCGCAGCTCAGCATCTTCGCCGCGATGCTACACCAGTCAGTTCAGTGCTGTTTGTTCAGACTCTGCAATACTTCCAGGGTAATTACAGGCCAACAGTCTAACCTAGGCAGCTTTGAAGTGAGGAAAGGGGGAAAGATGAAGGCAGCAGAGAAGCTGGCTGGGCCTGTGCGCTTGTCCTCTGTGGCAAAAAGACATGAAGTGTTTCCTCTTGGAAGAAATTGCGCTCGCCCCCTCCTCGGCGCACGGGGCCTTCGGTGCGCACACAGCCACACACGCACATTCTCTCACCTCCCCCTGAAAGATGCTCAACGGCTTGATCTCTGAGCCAGCTTAGCACCAGCCTCTCCTTGCAGATGTTCCAAGAGGAGGCGCCCCGGTTGGTCGTGGCCGGCTTCAGGGGTCACTTGGAAATTATGTCAGCCGGGATGGCTTTTCCTGTTCGGCTCTAATGAAACTTTCATGCCCGCTTTGATTCCCTTTCCCGCAGATTTGGTATGCCTGACTGCTTGCGACTGGGCTGTCCACTCAAGATGGGAAAGGAGTGCATTGCGCCAACCCCCCCCCCAACCCGAGCTTTCTGACCAGCTAAATAATTCACCCTGCGAACAATTATGTAACGCTACAAGCTGCACTTTAGAGAGACCCTCTCTCAAGGCGGTTCAAGAGAAGTGCCACAAACGACATCCTATTTGGAAATGGAGAGTCCTCTTCTTTCTGCCGGTCCCACGACGATCGCTTTTAATTAATAACCAGTTGCGCTAGGGCATCGCGTGCATCTGTTTTAAAAGGAGCCTTCTCTTTGCACTGGCACAGGATCACATCATTTCAAGGGTTATCTGAAGGAAATGTTCATGAACAGCATCCGAAGCTTGTCAACCAAGGCTTTCATAAAGGGAGCAAAACAGAATGCCGGGCATGACCAGTTTGCCGGAGGCCTTGAGGCGAGGAGAAGGACTCTCGAGGCCTTTGGGTCCCATTTTGTGGGAGGGAGTTGGCACGAGAGACAGTGGAGGAAACGGGGTTTCATTCTTTGCGTTCAAAAGCTCACTCATTTTTAAAAAATAAATAAATAATAAAATATCAAGATTAAACAGCATGTGGACTGCCAAGAATGGAAGACTTGCTGCAAATGTTAACGGGAGCAGGGGTCATGCAAAGGGCGGAAGCTGCGTTTTAACACTGGCAGCCAAATCCTAGGCATCTTTCCACAAAAGCAAGCCTCACCAAGTTTGCATCGGAGCTTACTCCCAAGAAGGCAATAGGGTTGCAGTGCAGCAGAGGTTTGAGGTTAGACGAGGCAAGTTGCATCTCATCCCCAACGTGATTAAGAGCCAAAATGGTTAATTAAGCCCCACAGGGCTGACTACCATTGCAAATACAATGACTGCCTTTCGAGGCGGGGGGGATGAAATAAACACAATGAAATTAAGTGAATGGCTCAAGGCCACTGTGGAAATCAGCATCAGAGAAGCAGATGAATTTTTCAACCTTCAACACCAGAATGTTTCTGCTGTACACAGTTTGTGTCCATTTTACGGTCATAATCAGTGAAGGCCCCTTTGAGGAGTTCCCTTTGACGTCCATATGTTGGTCACATTGAACTTCTCACCTGAGCCAGACTATTGGTTCATCTCACTTAGCGCTCTCTGCACTGGCTGGAAATGGTCCTCCAGACTTCCGGACAAGGGTCACGTCCTACCCTACCTGGAGATACGAGAGTATGAACCTTGTGGGGCTGTTGTTTCTGAGAACATGTATGCACATTGTTAAACAATGGAATGAGCTCCCAGAGGAAGTGGTGATGGCCATCAGCTTGGATGAAATTCAAGAAGGCAAGGGCTATCAACGGCCACTAACCATGGAGACTATATGCTCTGCCTCCACAATTGGTGGCTTTAATTCTTCTGCGTACCAGTGGCTGGAAACCACAACAAGGGAGTGTGCTCTTGTGCTTCCTGGTTTCCCACAGGCAACTGGTTGGCCACTGTGAGACCAGGATGCTGGACTAGATGGGTCATTGGCCTCATCCAATAGGCCTGAGGTTAGCAAACTTTTTCAGTGGGGGGCCAGTCCACTGTCCCTCAGACCTTGTGGGGGCTTGACCATATTTTGTTGGGGAATGGGGGGGGATGAACGAATTCCTATGCCCCACAAATAACCCAGAGATGCATTTTAAATAAAAGGGCACATTCTACACATGTAAAAACACGCTGATTCCCAGACCGTCTGCAGACCGGATTGAGTAGGCAATTGGGCCGGATGCGGCCCGTGGGCCTTAGTTTGCATACCCATGCAATAGGCTCTCCTTGTGTCTTTATGAAATACCCTGTGTCACTGTTGTAAGCTTGTAAGATAGAATCATAGAATCATAGAGTTGGAAGAGACCACAAGGGCCATCCAGTCCAACCCCCTGCCAAGCAGGAAACACCATCAAAGCATTCCTGACAGATGGCTGTCAAGCCTCTGCTTAAAGACCTCCAAAGAAGGAGACTCCACCACACTCCTTGGCAGCAAATTCCACTGTCAAACAGCAGGAAGTCTTCCTAATGTTTAGGTGGAATCTTCTTTCTTGTAGTTTGAATCCATTGCCCCGTGTCCGCTTCTCTGGAGCAGCAGAAAACAACCTTTCTCCCTCCTCTATATGACATCCTTTGATATATTTGAACATGGCTATCATATCACCCCTTAACCTTCTCTTCTCCAGGCTAAACATACCTTCAGCTCCCTAAGCCGTTCCTCATAAGGCATCGTTTCCAGGCCTTTGACCATTTTGGTTGCCCTCCTCTGGACACGTTCCAGCTTGTCAGTATCCTTCTTGAACTGGGTGCCCACTGGACAGTATTCCAGGTGAGGTCTGACCAGAGCGGAATACAGTGGTACTATTACTTCCCTTGATCTGGATAATGTATTAGTCATGTTTTTTATCAGGAATAGAGAAACGGTGGCGTTGTACCTGTAGATGTTGCTGGCTCCCAACTGCAGTCAGCCAGAGCCAGCATGGTCGATGACCATGGACCATGGGCCTTGGGAGCCATGGGCCAGTAACATTTGAGGAAGCCACAGATTCCCACCCCTGCTTTAGATACTTTTAAAGGGCAATGTCCATGGTACTATAAAGTCTGAGCATGGTTCATTCGGTTAGAGCAGGAGATTCTTAATCTTGGGGTCGTGGGTTTGAGTCCCACGTGGGGCAAATGATTCCTGCCCTGCAGGGAGTTGGACACAGGAGTGCCAATTTGAATCAAATATTTGGGGAGGGGGGGTTGCAGGTAAGCCCTGTCCCGCTTAATCATTCACAAGACACAGTGCACACACTCTGTTTGAATGACCATTGACTTGGATGGCTTTTAAAGAAGATTGGAGGAATTCATGGAGGGGAGGGCCAGCAATGGCTACTAACCATGTAGGTTGTATGCTCTGCCTCCATGGTTGGAGTCATTAATCCTTCTGAGTAGCAGTGGCAGCAGCCTCAAATATTTTAGGGGGGGGGACAAAGACCCCTCTCAGCCCCCATGACTTGGCTCCTATGGTTGGACTAGAATGGTCCCTTCCAACTCGACAATTCTATGACTCTATGATTCTTTAAAAAAAAATTTTAAAAAGACTTCCTCTCCCCTCCCTCCCCCATTCTCAGTTCCTGGAACTAACATCTAAGCAAAAAGAAGAAGAAAACCAGTGACAAAAGGATAGAGAAAAAATGCAGTGGATGTTTCATGAGCTGGCTAGCCATGAAATGGGTATCATTTTAAAATATTTACTATTCATGCAACGCCACATGCCTTAATGACGGCGCATTTTGAGTCTCCACTTGACTCTTTCAGCGAGAGCACTCTCTGTAGCCATGGCATTTTTCAAATATTAAAAACCACCTAATCCAGCACATCAAAGCTGCTCTTAATACGATTCGGGAGGTCAAAAACAGACTACAAATAAACATCGCCGGGGTGTGTGTGTGTGTGTGTGTATTTGCTTCCCTAAGAATTCTGCCTTCAGTCACAGCGCCTGCGTTCTGCCAGCAGTTTAACATCTCTCTACCGAAATTATCTCCTAGACCCATGAAATCATTATACCTGTTGTTCTGTTGAAAAAGAAACATATTTAGCAAGAGGCAGCCATACCTATTTTTCCTTGAAGGCAAGGGACAAACAGCTAGAATTAAGCAAATGTCTCTGGAGCTCAGTCCTTCCAATTAATTCTCAGGTTGGTTTTAAGCGTGTATATCCCACCATTTTGACACAATTTTCAAAATACTGTCGTGAGTTTCCGTGTGTGTGTGTGTGTGTGTGTGTGTGTGTGTGTTAGGTTGTATGTCTGAATCCCTTCTAATTCCAGGATCCAGCAAGGATACAACTGTTGGCTAACCAGCTTCTTGGTGAGTTAATGGCCCTCTAAGTATAGTTAGTGCCACAGGGTAAAAGGGTGGGACCCTCCTCCCTCACCTGACTGTTGATGAGAAGGACAGGGGCAGAATATGAGCATGAGCTAGATACTGAAAGCAGGATGTGGGCAGAAGCCTGAGAGGGAGAGCCATGCTTGAATTCTGCTTAAATCCAAGGCTGTGACTATGGGAGAAGCAAGACCTTCCAGGGTTTTAATCCTGTGAACCCATTAGGCCCAGGTTGTGTTGATGATGATGATGATGATGATGATGATGATGATGATGATTAGCCCGACCATCTGGCTGAGTTTCCCAGCCACTCTGGATGGCTCCCAATAGAATAATAATAATAATAATAATAATAATAATAATGCGATAAAAAAAATTAAAAAAAATCCTTCCAGTAGCACCTTAGAGACCAACTAAGTTTGTTCTTGGTATGAGCTTTCGTGTGCATGCACACTTCTTCAGATAAAACATCAAACATTAAAAAAACTTCCCTAAACAGGGCTGCCTTCAGATGTCTTCTAAAAGTCTGGTAGTTGTTGTTCTCTTTGACATCTGGTGGGAGGGCATTCCACAGGGCAGGGTGCCACTACCGAGAAGGCCCTCTGCCTGGTTCCCTGTAACCTCACTTCTCGCAGTGAGGGAACTGCCAGAAGTCCCTCAGAGCTGGACTTCAGTGTCCGGGCAAAACGATGGGGAGGCACTCCTTCAGGTATAAAGGTAAAAGGTAAAGGGACCCTTGATCATTAGGGGGTTGCAGCGCTCATCTCGCTCTATAGGCTGAGGGAGCCGGCGTTTGTCCGCAGACAGCTTCCAGGTCATGTGGCCAGCATGACAAAGCCGCTTCTGGCGAACCAGAGCAGTGCATGGAAACGCCATTTACCTTCCCGCCAGAGCGGTACCCTATTTATCTACTTGCACTTTGACGTGCTTTCGAACTGCTAGGTGGGCAGGAGCTGGGACCGAGCAATATATTTTTGATATATATAGCACTCAAGCCTGCGCTTCTCCAAAAGGATTTTTTTTGGGGGGGTGTTTTGTTTAAAACCAGCTTTTCTAAAGACAAAGAACACATTGGGAGTCGGTGGAAAGACTGTACGCATATGCTTACGGTCATGGGGAAGTGTCTGAAAGATGAGACGGGTGGGCATTGTGCGCATGCGTGGGAGAGCCATCTCGGTCAGTGAGAGCCAGTGTGGTGCAGTGGTTAAGAGTGGTAGACTTGTAATCTGGCGAACCGGGTTCGCGTCTCCGCTCCTCCACATGCAGCTGCTGGGTGACCTTGGGCTAGTCACACTTCTCTGAAGTCTCTCAGCCCCACTCACCTCACAGAGTGTTTGTTGTGGGGGAGGAAGGGAAAGGAGAATGTTAGCCACTTTTGAGACTCCTTCGGGTAG
The DNA here is from genome assembly GCA_900245905.1 of Lacerta viridis. Taxonomy (NCBI): domain Eukaryota; kingdom Metazoa; phylum Chordata; class Lepidosauria; order Squamata; family Lacertidae; genus Lacerta; species Lacerta viridis. Next base: position 161,088 of record OFHU01000943.1, on the reverse strand, counting down.
TGATTAAGCGGGATATCAAATCCAAACTCTTCTTATACTCTTCTTCTTTCATTGTGGGAGCAACCTTATTTCTAGAGGAGCTGGGAGGGCCCTTGGGAAGGTTCCGGAGCCTGTGCGCGCTCCCACCACTAGACAAGCGTGTTCTCTTTCTGTGTGTCTCTCCTTCTTTCCTGTCACTCCCTCTCCTCCCGGCAGGCAGGTGGTGCGAGATGAATCAAAGGTGCCGCTGGCCACGCTGCTGCATAGCAACTCAACACAATACGCTTAGGCGGTTTCAGCGACGGGTGCCCGGCACCCCCCAGAATGCGGCTCCTGGGTGCTCCGCACCCCTTGCACCCCCAGGCAAAGACAGCCCTGGATCCATCCCAATGCCTTATCCGCCAGCAACGAAAGTTGTGACAGTTGCTATGAGGTGCATAAGGTCCCAGGTTCAGACCTCAGAATGTGGCTCCAGGTTCAGACCTTCGTTTGAAACCCTGGAAAGCCTCTGCCAGTCAGAGCAGACAGTACTGAGCTAGACAGACCGATAGTCTGACTTGTTATTAAGCACCTTTGTGTGCTGCTATGTTCACATATATATATAAAATTTTTATTATTATTATTATTTTAAAAAAGACCCGGGCAGGAGGAAGGCATTTAAATATGTTTAACATTTGAAAGTGGAGATTTCCTTTTCTTTAAATGGAAATGGAAACAGGCAGGAAGGAAGGAAGGAAATTTGTTCTGTGACGAAGATTTGCATACATTTCTATTTCATCTCCTTTCTGCTGCTCTTTCCTTCTCCTCCTGTTGTTCCCCTTTGCAGGTGTGCAGCTGGTTTGCAAGGGAGACTCAGAAATGCTGACTTGGAACCAAAACTGTGCACATCAATTATGAATTGTCAAAAGTGGATGAATATGTTGTTTTGTAGAGTTGTTAATATTTCAGCAGGATAATTCGAAGTCTGGGGTAAACTGTGAATACTCCATTTTTCTTTCTCATTTCTAAGAAAGGTTTATTTTATGTTATATATATATATATATATTAACAAAGCAAAGGGGGGAGATTTTGCATCCCCTTTGGCTCTGCATTCTCTGGCTGTGCTCAGT